>JAPDPK010000159.1:0-1200000 GCA_031772115.1 Heritiera littoralis
TAAATTCAGGACTTCAACACACAAAAAAAAAAAAAAACTCATTTTTAATTAGAAAACCTCATAAAGAAGAAAAGATTAAATCTTTGCATTCAATTACTTACCATTAAAGAAGAGACGCCGTATTTCCACAAGAAAACTCAAAATTTTCAAAATTCGAAAATCAAAAAACAAAAATCCCCCGAAATTTAAGGGACTTTCACAGAATTAACCAGACAAAGTGAAGAAAGAGAAAGCCAGAGACAGAAAGAGAGTGGAGTCAACGGCGTTAATGGCCGGCGTTAAAGAACGGTTGGAGTTCTGGATTCCACGGTGACGGTCGGCCGTTAAGAATTTGAGAGAGAGAAAAAGAGAAATGATGAGAAGGAAATTAAAAAGGAATGACAGCCAATAGCAGAGTAAGAGGGAGGGAGCGTTTCTTTTCCGTAAGTGGGAAACATGACAAAAGGTTGAGGGTAGTTTCGTCATTGAAGCACGTTTTTGAATTCTCCTTAGTTGGGGGAGCGGGTGAGGTTTTGATTGGATGTATCCCGGTGTAGAAAAATTGCTACTGTGGGTCCCACGGCGGACACTGAAGCTGAAGCTGGAGCGTTGGCTATGGGGTCAAATTTTGACTTTTCACTAATTACAACAAATTAGAGATTGGGTTAAAATACTGATAAATCCCTAAATTATTTTTTAAAATTAATCTATTAAATTTTTTTGTTCATTCAAAATAAAAAATTATTCAATATATATCAATAAAGATTTTTAATTTTATAAATAAGATTAAGATGACAACACATATCTTTTAAAATATTAAAACATTGAAGAATAATTAGTTTATACATCGTCAATAGAGTTTTTTGACTCCACAAACGGGATTGAGATGATAACACATATCTTATTTTATTTATTTTTATTTTAATATTTTAAAATATATATATCATTATCTTAACTTTACTTGTGAAATCAAAAAATTTCATTGACGACGGTATATAGAATAATTATCCAGCATGAAATTATATTAACAATTTATTTAGGTATAAATTAAAATTTTTACCAAAAAAAGTATAAATTACAAGTTCTATTAAAAATTTATTTAGATATAAACTAAAATTATTAATTTATTCGACTGTAAATTAAAAGTTAAAAATTTATTTGAATCTAAAAAAAATACAAAAATTTTACCCAGGTAAAAGGATAAAATTCAATGATTTTTTTATTATTTTATCTTAAAGATTGTAATGGCTCACAAATTTTTTTTATTGTAAGTAATTTAAAAAATTACTAGAGTAAAATTCTCATATTTCTCTTTCATAATGGAACAAAAAAGAAAATAATTTCATACATGATTACTAGAATAAAATTCCAACTCATTTAAAATCATATCTGTCAAATTATTTCACATCCCATTCACTATGTATGCACTCAAGAAATTAGAAACGAAAGAGAAAATTTCATTATATAAATTCTAATTTAGATAGTATACCCGCTAAGATTTTAGATCATTTACCATTAAAAAATTAACATATTTTTTACAATTGAGTGTTTGATTCAATGATAAATTCATATATTTTTCATTAAATAAATTAAGTTCAAATCTATTTCTCAATTCTAATAAAAAAAGGTTTTATTCTTATTACCCAAACATCCAAATCAGTTTTTTTTTTTCTTTTTGATTTTCTCTCTTTTGGCTGGCTAAACAGAGATTCCATAATATATATTCTAAGAAACAAATAGTGATACATAAAATAACATTTAAATCGAAATATATATGAAGTAATTGATAATTAAAACCTTAATTGTCCTTTTCATATAAGAAAAAATCCACAACTTGCTTCCAAAGACTAATTCTAGCCTACTAAAACCATTACAAGGCAAATGAAAAAGTTAAAAAAAAAAACAATAAGAAAAAAAATCTAAAAAATAATTGGTGATGGACATAATCTTCAAATTCTGTGTCCTTTCCATTATATATAATTATGCCTGCTCATGCAACACTGCAAGAATGGTCATCTCTCTTTTTCAATGCAATATGCTAATGATGATTAAGAAAAAGGAATACTTGCCCAAAATGACATTAAAGAGCAAATAACATTTGTCGTCCTTAGGCTTTAGATTTTGATGTGATGTCACGTGTGAAACATGTGGCAGGTACCTATACAAACTCACATGTATTATTTATTTAAATATATTTATTTCATTTTATTTTTTTAAATCCCTATTATATTTATAATAAAAAACTTTTTTTAAATAAATAAAACATATTTAGGGAAAAGAGATGGATGGATACTATGTTTCTTTTGAGGCTTATGATCTATGAAGGCTTGGATTTTCAACAGTAGTAGAATCAGGGAAAAGCTTTTTAAGGTAATTTTGATTTAAAATTGGAAATCAATTACTGACATTTGTATTAGTGTAACTGTATAAGTCATTCAAGTCAACATAGATTTGGTTGTGATAAATAGTATCTGATTATTTCATGTCAAATGGGTTTTCAGCCTACCATTGATGGTGAAAGAAATGACCGAGGGAGAAAGGCTAGCAGGAGTGGGTGGCGATAGCCTGGGGACTAGTGGCCAGCCTCGGGAGAGGGGCCGGCAGATTGGACAAGAAATAACAAAAAAAAAATAAAAATAAAAATAAAATAATAATAATAATAATAAAAGAAAAAAAAAAATAATAATAACAAAAATAAGATAAAATTAGGTGTCGACAGGAATAATAGTCAAATAAGCCCTCAACCTTTAGTTTAAAATGAAATTAAGCCATCAACGTTTTATCGTTTGAAATTCAGTCCATAAACTTTTATTTCAGTAAAAATAAAGCCTCAACCTTCTAAAATTATGCAATTAAGTCCAAATCTGTTAAATGATATTAACTGCCGTTAGTATCAAATAATAATAATTTCAAATAATAAGGTATGAAATACATTTTGAACTCCAATACTGCTATAAAACCAAATATGCTGATTTTTACAGGGATTTTTATTAAATTGATCACTTTATAGTTTTAGTGTTTTTTGTCTACTTCCACTGCTTTTTATCATTACGTATGATTATGCATGAGCCGAAACTAACAATTTAGAAATTTATAAACTAAACGAAATGATACATGAACCTCAAAGACGATGGTACTATTTACTCTATCTTAAAATTTCAATCGAGAATTGGGTACAATTAAGCTTTGACCTTTCCAAATATTTTTAAGTTAGAACCTCAAATAATAAGAAGAAGAAGAAGAAGAAGAAATAAATATTCTAAAAGAAAATGATGTGAGATTTTATTAAGGATAAGAATGTATCCAATATTGCTCTAAGCTTATCACAAACAATCAACATTTATTTGTTAAGCTAATTTTTAACCAACTCAATCTCTTTTCTTTTAATAGGAGACAAGCTCAATCTCAAACCAATGAAAAATGAAAAAGAAAATAGATGAAGTAATTTAAAATAATATAAAGACAGAGAATTTTCACTTTATTTCTTAAGCAAAATTTTCTAATTCTCATCTTTTTATTTTCTTCATAAGATATAAAAATTTCATCCACGATGTAGCGTAAAAGTAAAATTTTAATTTTTTTTGGAGTTTTGGACATAAAATTTGCACTTAAATCTAAAAAAAATGAGTACACATTGATAGGCCCAATTCGAAGGCCAGTTTTTTAATGAAAATCCACTTTCCTGGATTCATCTTTCGTTTCCTCGCTTGCTCCTACTTCTCAGGATTACAGGTTGGAAACGACGGCGTTTGACTCCATCACTGTTCCTACACTTCATAAAAGTTATTCCTTCCCTTTTTTTTTTTTTGAGTAAAAATGTTATTGGGAAATTCTAGATACAATAAAAAAAAATACTAAACACAATTTAAATAAATTTTTTTACTCAAAATACCTTTTTTTTCCTGAATTGTCGAGGCTCGCGGAAAGGAATTTCCGTGAGCATTTGAAAACTCATGAAAGATAATTTTCGTGAGCTTTCGAAGATGCACGAAAATTTTCTTTTGTGAGCTTTATCAATTTTTTTTATTCAGTTCTCAGAGATCACGGAAGAAGATTTTTGTGAGTCTCTGAAGGCTCACGAAAATTCATTTCTATGAGCCTTTTAAAGTTTCATGAACCTCTTAAAGTTTACTAAAATTTTCTTTCGTGAGCATTTTGATTTAAGGGTAAAATAATAAATTTATTAAGGGATAAAATGTGTTTAGCTGTTTTTTTGTTGTATATAAAAACTCCCAAGTGTTATTCCTTTCCTCTCCACTCTTCCATTGAACTCAAGAAAAATAAATAAATAAATTAAATAATTAAATATTTTTTTTTCATTTTGCCATGGAAATCGATCCCATTCCGAACGGAACCGGTTCGGCTGCCACGACAAACCCCGAAACCGCCGCAAGGACAACAGCGCTCACCGCCGCATCCAACATGGCGCCGTCGTCGAAGCTGAGCCAGCTAACGGAATCGTTGAAGTTAGAGCACCAATTGTTGCGTGTTCCCTTTGAACATTTCAAGAAAACGATCCGAGCTAATCACCGAGCCGTCGAGAAAGAAGTCACCGCTGTCATTTCAAGCGTCTCTAACGTGGCTGACACTGACGAACTCTCCAAGAACGACGCCGTTTTGAATCTAACCTCCCTTGTTTCCCGTTTGCAAGGCCTCAAACGCAAGGTAAAAGAAGAAAGAAGAGAATTTTTTTAATTTTTGTTTCTTCTCTTTAATCAGTCTTTATTTTAAAAAAAAAAATTTTGTTGAGTGTGAGTTAGATTGAAATTAGCAAAGTTACTTTCTTTAAATTTTCGATGATCGAGTGCAAAATGGCTGAGTTTGAATATGATTTATATGGGTGAATTTGTACAAGAAACAAGGGAATAATTAATTCGATTTAAAATGACTGAATCAGTGTGAAAGTTGAAAATTTGACAATTTTACTCTCATTTGATAATCTGAGTTTGTAGAATTAAATCAAGGTTAAGTTCAGAACGTTTGAATTTTTACGGAAAGTTGAAGTTATTGACAAATTTGAAGTTTTGAATCTTATCATATTGGATTTGGGAGATAAATGAAGGTTAAATGTAAAGAAATGAAGTCACCAAAGTGGCAAATAAGAATTTGTAGAAAGCCCTGATAGATTTTGTTGCAAAATTGTTCACTTTTTTAACTAAATGTGTGTGTTTGTGTTTCATCAATTAGCACTTTTTCAAATTTAATAAGTAACCTTTGTAGTGATTTCCTTATGTTTTTATATTCAAAATTATGAGCATTTTGAATTTTTTTTTCATGTGCTAGATTTTTTTCTTCTTATATAAGAAATTGTTTTGTCCTTTCTTGTCTCAGTAACTATGAGATTGGAGTGGATAAATTTGTTATTCAAAGTGATTAACTGATGTCTTTTTGTTTTTTATTATTCAGTTGGAAGAGGGAAGTCATATAGAGAACTTGCAGGCACAGAGGTGTCGGGCTCGTCTTGATCACTTGGAATCAGTGGATGCTGAGAACCTGTCTGAATGGAATAATGTGCGATTGAAGCGGATCCTTGTGGACTACATGTTGCGGATGTCCTATTATGACACTGCAACGAAGCTGGCAGAAAGCAGCAACATACAGGTAATTTACATGCTTGTTGCATTTCTCATGTTTGCTATGGAGGCGTTAGAGGTGTCATTCTTTTAAATTCAATTGAATAATGAATGTGGAAACTCAAAAAAAATTGCTCTGGCTACTTTCCGCTTTGGTTATTGGGGAATTTGGAAGGACAATCAGGTAGTTACCTTGAATCAGCATGGTTTCATCATATTTTCTCTTTAACAATATGCACGGTACACACAGGTTTAGCTTTTTGGATTTGAATGCTTCATCATTCATCAGTGTTTCTAGCTTTAACTGGGCACGATTTTTTTAACTTAAATACTCATTATGGAAAAATTCTGGTCTTCATCTTTGTCACTGTCTTCACAATAGTTTCCAATTATATTCCTCATAATAACTGCTGAGGTCCAATAGAAACTTTCTGCTGATCTTAGCATACATTTAGAAATTACTGCACTCTATGAATTTCACATCACATGCCACCCTTCTTGAGAACCCTCTGCTTTGACCATGATTGAGCTATGGCACTAATCTTGTTTGAAGTTAATAAGCCTTCACATAAAAATAAATAAAGTTTTTGCAGGCGTATGTGGCTTGTCTGCCGCAGATATGCTCATAATTGAAGTGAATTTTATGTGCCAGGATCTTGTTGATATTGATGTTTTCCAAGAAGCTAAGAAAGTTATTGATGCCCTTAGAAATCAGGAGGTGGGTCCTGCCCTTGCCTGGTGTATAGATAACAAATCACGGTTGAAGAAGTCCAAGGTATGCATTCATTGTATTTTCTGAAATGTCATGATCATTACTCTATTTGAGCTTCACTTTATGTCAGGGCTATAATTCTCCAAGAGTTAAAATATAACTGAGCTTTCATTTTGGATTATCAGCATTTATGCTATTAAATTACTGCCTTATATCTGCATTCATTAGATACAGATGTTCTTTAGTACTTACTGTAAAAAATTTGTGGGTATCCCAAATTGGATCTAGAGCTGTTATTTTAGATTGAATCATTTTTGTTGCTTTGATGACAGAGCAAATTCGAATTCCAGTTGAGACTCCAGGAGTTCATTGAGTTGGTACGAGCTGAAAACTACATGCGTGCTATTTTGTATGCTCGAAAGTACCTTGCACCATGGGGAGCAACTCACTTGAAAGAATTGCAGCGAGTCATGGCAACATTGGCATTTAGAAGTAACACTGAATGTGCAAAGTACAAGGTGAATGTGATCCCTCCTTTAAACTAGTCTAGTCACTTGTGATGCTTAGTTAATGACTGGTTGCAATTAAATATGAAAGAATTGGAAACAATGGGAGCAAAAGCCAAATAGCTGTCTGGCTCTGTCTACTTAATGAGGTCAATTGTTTATATTACGTCATTGATGACTCTGTAAATGTGGTGCATTTTTATTTAATCTAGTAATGGACAAATGATCTTGTTTCTGTTTGACACAAATATTTTGTGTATTTGGATCATTCAGCTAAAGTTGAATAATTTCAAAATTTTGCATCTTGTTGCCAATTTTGTTCCAATGATGATCAACGCTAATGCTTCCTTTTACTACCCAGGACCAGTCGAGTTAGGCATAGCTCTAGTTCAGATCATTTTGATGCTTTTTTCTTTTGTTTTCAAAGATGCTTTTGCTCACTTAGATTCCTAAATATAATAGCAGGTAACTCGCCTCAATTCCGTCTGCATGAGATGAATATTTCTTGTCCTCCTCTGGGTATTTCTAGTTTGCTAAATATGATTAAGCCTAATATCCATTGTTTGTTCTTTCTTATCTTTAAAATAAACATTTTTGCTGCCACTAGTAGTGACTAATTTGCTATTCAGATAATTCGTCCCTGTCATTTAGCTTCCTGGTTATTTTGAAAGCAATTGTATCCGTTTGTCTCATTTGAGTACTAAACATCTGTCATGGGTTATCTGTTTTATGTTTACTAATAAATGACCACACTTTCTCCCCAATGGCAGTTCTTCCAAAAACTCTATATGCTTGAAACTCTAGTCTTTATACCATATTGCCTTGTGGGAGCAAATAAAGCTCAAGTTGGACCAATGCTCATAGAATTTGTTTTCTCTTCTAGGTTTTGTTCGAACCAAAGCAGTGGGACTTCCTGGTGGATCAGTTTAAACAGGAGTTCTGCAGGTTATATGGCATGACCCTGGAGCCATTGCTGAATATTTATCTACAAGCAGGCTTGTCTGCTTTGAAAACTCCGTATCCTTGCAGCAATTACTGTTATGACTTTTGAGCACTCTTCAAATTGGCATTCCAAGTTACAGAGAAGTTGTAGGAATCTTACTTTGCATGTTCATGCTGATGCATGCTCGCATGCTTTTGTTGTATACGTATAAATTCCTAAGCAAGTTCTGCTTTATAAGCTTTCAGTGCCTTTATATTTCTGCTAGTATAGTTGTTTCCTTTGACATGATTAGATACTGTTACGAAGATAACTGCACCAAGGAGGACCCATTGTCACAGGAAAGCTTCCGGAAGTTAGCATTGCCATTGCCATATTCCAAGCAGCATTACTCGAAGCTGGTTTGCTACATAACCAAAGAGCTAATGGATACAGAGAACCCACCACAAGTCTTGCCTAATGGCTATGTCTACAGCACCAAGGTTCACATTTTTTACCTAACAAATATTTCATTTTACTGGCAGTATTATTTTTTCATCGGATTAAATCTTTCGTCTTCTTGTCTGCTGTGGTAGGCTCTGAAAGAAATGGCAGAGAAAAACAACGGTAAAATTACATGTCCAAGGACGGGTCTGGTCTACAATTACTCAGAACTGGTAAAGGCCTATATCTCATAAATCTGGATGGTATAGAAATTTCTTCCTGGACTGTTTCCTCAAATTGTTGGTAGTTTTCTGCACCAACTGTGGATATTTCTCTGCATACGGTATTTCGAAAACTCTGATTCAAGAACTTCACATTGTAATTCTTTATGGTCCTTAACTTGCTAGTGTGTTGAAGAAATTATCTCATGTAAATATGCAGAAAATAAGTTTTAATTTCCCTGAAATTGTTATTAGCTTGTTGCCTGTTTAATTAGCAAAAAAATAAGCTGCTGTTACTGTACATCTCTATTTTGTTATGCATATTGAATTGTTCTAGTTGCTGTAACGCAGTCAATAGTTCTTTGGATTTTAATTGTACTTTTCATTTTAGTAGAGTTTTTGAGAACTTCATTTAGCGTAGAGGGTGATGGCCAACAAAAAAAAAAGCGTGGAGGAAGTTATTGGAGTGCTCCACAAGAGAATCCTAGATTGGAAGGAAGGCAAAGAAGCAATGCGTTGACGAACAACAAAGATCCATTTTATAGAAAAACTCATAGCGTGCTAAACTCGATAGAATAGAATGTTTGATTCCTTTAAGGATTATTATCTATCTACTATCAGTGGAATTTTTTAACTCTACAAGCGGAATTAAGATGATGACATGTGTCTTTTAAAAATATTAAGAAAATAAAAAATAAATAAAATGAGACATATGTCATCATTTTAATCATTTGTAGAGTTAAAAAATTTCACTGACAGTGGATAGATAAGATAATATTGATTCTATTTTTCAATAAGTATTATAAGAGAAATAATAAATTAATAATAATATTAAAAATATATATTGAAAAAAAATGTGAATCAATTTATTATTTCAATAATTTAAAAATAAATGAATCAAATTTGGATAAACATTTAATTAAATTTGAAATTGTTTTTATTTAAGAGGTCAATAACATTCAAACTTAGATGGAAACAGAAAACACGGGATAAAATATGTGTTGGTTAAACGGGAGTAACTTATTAGAGATTAATTTTTTCAAAAAATTAGAATGAGAGTAAAATCTTATTTGTAGGGAAACAAAATGCTGTTGCGGATGACTCGAATAATCCTACTCTTTTTGTTGAGTGAATTTAGCCACTTCGATAATACCGTCCGTCGTCTTCATCTACAGCAACAATGCCAATTTAATAAGCATCGTACAAAAGACTACCTAGTTACTTGTACAGACCGCATTTTCCTCCTTATCGAAGTAACTCAGGTTATCAGTATCACTAAGATAACAGCAATTTTGCTTTCTTGCTTGCAACAAACACTTTTTCTTCATTTCAAGAGACGTGAGAAGAAAGAACACAAAAAAAAAAATCAGGATCTTCTCCGCCACTTCCTTTGGGTACGGGTAGGGCAGGTTTTTACAGGTTCCCGAGGAATTAAAAATACTATAAAAAAAAAAAAAACAAATTCAGTTTAGGTTATTGAGGAAATCATCAACTATTATTAGCATTTAGCAGCTGTAAATTAATTTAGCAAAGACAAAGATGAAAAGAGGAATTTATAAAAAGACTTTAATAGTCTTAACAGTAACAGTGCTTAAAATTTCTAGAAGAAAAAAAGGTTATCCATCAATAATTCAATATATAAAACTCTAAGTTCTTGCAACACAGATTGTCACTGAGACCTACCATAACCATTCAAACCACCACCTGCTCAATTTGATTCACTACGCCTTGGAGAAGCATGATTATCATCGTCATCGTAAATAGGGCTCCGGTCATCCCTAGGGAGTGGGCTAGGGCTGCGGCTCTGGCCATTTTCCTTTCCAGAGCTCCTATAAGCCCTGTCCTCAGCATCTGCTTCTCGATCAGGGGTTCTGCTCCTTCCTCTGGGTGGACTTGCGCTTCTGCTCCTTCCTCTGGGTGGACTTGCACTGTAATCCGAACCATTGGTGTGCTTGCGATCCCTTGGGGAAGGGCTATCTCTCTCTTTTGGGCTTCTTTCCTCGGGAGCTGGGCTATGCTTCCTCCCTCTGGATGGGGATGGAGAATTCCTGCGACGCTTAGGGCTCCTTGACCTTCTATCGTCACGCTCAAAACTCCGGTCTCTCTTCACGGGAGATCTTGATCTACTGCAGAAAGGCCAAGATTCAGCACAAAGAAGAATAAGTACCAACAATTACACAAACTAAAACCATTTTCTAGATTAAATCTTCCTTGATTATTTTGACTTACATGGGTACTCCAATGCACCAGTCAAAACAAAAGTACATTTTTAATTTGTTTTAGAATGTAATCCAAAAATAAATAGTAAATTCAGATAAGGCAAAGTAATATGTCAAAGGTAATTTTTGTTTCAGAACTGGACTCTTGTTGCAAGGATGCCAAGGAAATCTGCTAAACACAAACCTGTCACTACGTCCCCTGCTGTAACTGCGGCTTCTGCTTCTACCACGGCGGGGGGGAGTAGGTGAGCGTGAGTAGCTGCGTGGTCTACGGCTGCACCAATATAGTTATTTTCTAAGTAAATAAATGGAAGATTTATGTGTTTAACTGATAAAATATTAATCTGATAAAACTGGACAGAATAACAAAAATAGATGAAGGGGGGAGAAAGAACCTCAGTTTCTTTGGACTGTTTTGACAATTTCTTTCTATGTGACCTCGCTCCCCACAGCGATAACACTTATTCTTCCAATCCCCAGCTTTGCAATCACGAGCCCAATGACCATCAATTCCACAGTTGAAGCAGCGTCCTGACCCAGGAGTAGGACCTCTTCCAGGGTGGTCTCGAGATCCACCTGGACCACGAGGCACCTAAATTGCAAGTCAAATCAGATTCAAGGTTCAAACAATATTAACAGAGTCCACAAATGAAGTCTATGGCAGCAATGAGACAAGAGGAATGGGAAACAAAACAAAAGGATGCAGACCACCATAACCTTCAAAATGACACCAGAGAATCAAACTTCAATCTAAATTACACTTTTCCCCATCACCACTTTTATCTCATGCTTTGTTTCTAATGCAGAAACCAAGAGGCAAATAATGAGATAGTCTATGGGGTAGTTATGTAAAAGGTTTTGATCTCTTTCTTCTAGACTTTTTGTTGATTTATTTTAAACATGGAACTTAAAACCATAAAGCACAAGCATGGCACCTACCAGGTAATATGCGCATGTGTCACATCAAATAAACATGTGATGGCACCCGTGCAAATAAACAAAGTCAAATATAAGCAATAACTGAAATGAACATGCAAAATGCATCAGTCCCATCACCAAAAAGATCCGGAGGCATTAAGGATACAAATACACCATACGATTAACCATTGAAAGATTAAATTAGCCAATGGCTTATGTATAACATTCATTGGCTTTTCAACATTTTTGAGATATTAATATTTAGAAAGTCTAAGACAGATGCGAATAAAATCTCTGTTTTGTTGAAAAGTCATCAGAAAACTTACTCCCTTGGCAAATTCAACAATGATACGGCTTCCATCCAAGTCTCGACCATTCAATTGGTATCTTGCATCATCAGCATCTCTAGGGTCGCTGAATTCCTGTAATCAGGGAGGCAAACAACACACACACATACAAAGAAGAAAAAAGATCCAAGCAAAAATGATCATATTTACAACAAATAGTGAAGAATATTATTGATAAGTAAAGTACTTTGGAATTAAATTAAGAGAGTAAAGAAATACATACAACGAATGCATAGTCGCGCTTCATATCCACATCACGTATTCTGCGTAAATGGGTGCCAGAAACAGTAAGGCCATCATGACACAATTATCGAAGGGTTGATAGTTCGCCCCTCACAGATGAACCAAAAACACCACTTTTGAGATTGCTGCCATTTCGCTAAAAACACGCAATAACACTATAGAAAGATTGGCCAAATCCACCAAGGTCACCCTCTCACCATAGACCTCCAGGTTAGGCAAAAGCCAAGAGACCTTCAACAAGATCATTCAAGTTAAACCACACAGACACGTGGAGGGTCGCAGCATTCTCACTCATATTTTGTAAGGAATACCAGATGTCAAGCACCACAACAAGGGCTTGGCAAGGACTCTATTTTCTCCTACTTCATCGGCACTACACCCTGAACCTATCTTATTGGCCATTAAATACAAAAGAATGAAACGACCATGAACACCCAAATGAAGAGAATAATGCCACTAAACCAATCTACTAATGCAACAACTACAATTTTTATGAATTCTTCAACATAACAAAAATCTTGATTACCTTCCATATCTGCTAAACATGTCCTCAAGATCACGTGATCTTGTCCTCGATGACAAGTGTCCCACATAAAGACGAGTACCCCCACGGCGGTCATCGTACCTCGGCATTTTTCTTTCCCTGCATTAACTATTTCCATAAGAACCAAACAAACATACAATCACATGGATTACAAGTAAAAGTACTCCAATTCTAAGAACAAATAATAGACGGATGTCCTTTTCTATATATCCGAATCAACAGTCTTAACTTAGGCTCAAAACATCTTGAAGCTACTATGGTATAACAGCAACTTGCCATCTATTTTAAATTTACAGACAATTAAAATGAAACATTAATGTTGACACGATTTTTTCCATAGAAAAGTAAAATCACGCATAGTTCACCCCCAAAAAATACAATTTTAAATTTTAAATTTTCAAAAAAAAATTTTTTCAAAACCAATTGCAGATAAAAATCAAGTAATAAAAGCGACAACCAAACAGTATCCAAATGAGCTCGTGTTTCTATATACTGATTATCTCTTATTATACATATCATAAAACAAGAAAAAAATACCAGTTTTCTCAGAACCTAAATTTGAAGATGAAAAAAAAAAAACAACTTCAGTATTATTTAATTCATCAGATTTCTATTTATATCAGCCTAAAAAATACACCTTTAAATTACTATTACAAATCTTAAGACCTTAGACAATTTATAAATAAGTGAATAGTATGCATGGGAAAAGAACTGCCATAAAAAAGCGGCAAAATCCAAAATTAAAAGCTCAAGAATTTTCAGATCTACAAATGAATAATCAAGAAATTGGATAAATAAGAGCACGAGGATTCAAATTCAAACAGAAATAAGAATTTGAAAGAAATAAGGAAAAAAGCTTACGATAAAATTTCAGAGAAGGGAGGCCAAGAAGGAGAAGATGAAAAACCCTAGATTTTTCGAAGCGAACGAGAGAGGAGGAGAAGAAGAGAGAAAGACAATGGGAGAGAGGACGAGGGGTTAAACGCGTCGTTTTCTTTTTCATTTATGGGGCCTAAGGATAAGGGTCGGTCAATAATCGGAGATCATGTAATTACCAAAAGCCCCCCATCGGCTTGAAAAAAGTGGAACGTTTCAAACCCGGAGCTGGAGCTGGAGCCGGACCGGTTCTAACTTCCAAGCCCGGTCCAAAAGGAATGGTTTTCTTTTTCCCTTCTTTTGCTGAGGAAGGAAATAAAAAGTTTTTTCGTTTGGTAAAAAAGAAATTGAAAGGAAAAGCCGAAATTCGAGGATTTTCTTTTTTATTTCTTTTTATCAAAATCCAGTTCTTCCATAAATGCACAGAAATACCTTCTATGCGTTTTCAATTTTAGTCAAATTGGCATTTTACCCTTAAAAAGATAATTTACCATTTTAGTTACATAATATTTTGCAATATTCAAATTAAAAATATATATTTTAATTACTAAAATTTATAAATATTAATATTTTAATTATTTAATTATAAATAATTAATGATTATTTGAAATGGCATGTTAGCTAACTATCACGTGAAAAGACATCTATCACGTGTGTCAGTTTTTGAACATGTCACATGATAGATGAATTATTTGAACATGTCAATAAATTCTACCAAGAGATTAACAATTTAACGTTAATTTAAACAAAAATTGGTAATTGCAATTGTCTTTTTGTCATGATTAAATAATCAAAATAAAATTTGCGAGTGAATGCATAACTTGCCCTAAAAATAATAAAAAGTTTATTATTAAACAAGTTCAGTGTATAGAATAATAGTCTTAAAAATAATAAGTTTGCACAGCACATTTATAAAAAAAAATATTGGAACTAGAAGTTTACTATGAAACTTCTGAATTGAAGATGAATACAAGGGAGATTTTGATGAATGATTGTTGGAATGTATGGAAGGTTAGATGTGAAAGAATCAGAGGATGCAAGGAGGTTGGTTGTATACAAGCTTTGTGCATAATAAGAAATGCAGTTAGTGAGTTCTATGTGCACTGTGTTGATGTGAGTTCAGAAAGAAAGAAACAGGCTGTATTGTAAGTGTTGTTGTCAAGAATGGCAGAGTTTCGGGAGAGTCCCCTCCCCATGGCTTGAATGTAAAGGGGCTATTTATAGGCAAGGTACTTTATGCTTAGTCTCCAACCTCGGCACAGGTGGAAGAAACATGGTCGAATAGTAACGCGCTGACCTGTCAGTTCTATGATACAGGTCGGCTGATGGATGCCCCGTCAGGTTCCCGCCAAGGCGTTCACGCGTACGCTGATTCCCTAGGAGAGTAATCGGTTTCGAGGTAATTGATGACACCTGGATGGAGACCGACGCGTCAGGGGCCGAGCTATGCTTCAATAGTAATGATGATGGCAGAGCTGGCGCATTCAGGTGTCAGCTCTGGAGGGATTCTCGTAAGGTCAAATCGACCACAGATGCTGAAGGACCGAAATACCATTGTGCCTAAATATCCCTCATCATTCTGTCCCCCCGAAGTCGGTCCGTAAGCTCGGTCGAAGGGTTCGGATGCCACGTGCGGGTCGAAGAGCTCGGATGTCACTTGCGGGTCGAAGAGCTTGGGTGTCACGTACGGATCGAAGAGCTCGGATGCCACTTGTGGGTTGAAGAGCTCGGGTGTCACGTGCGGACCGAAGAGCTCGGATGCCACTTGCGGGGTCGAAGAGCTCGAATGCCACGTGCGAGGGAACCGAGCTACCGGTAGGAGGTTGAGTGGTTGAGAAAAGAATGGTTTGATTGTTCTGGAGAGTACTTTAGTCTCTTGGGATTCCATCGTTAAGTTCTGATGAGGTGGTTGAAAAAATCAGAAACATTAAAGTTTGATTTCCTCGATTTGCTAAATCGGGGATGGTGTCATCCTGACCGTAGGGATAGATATGCTCTGGATAGTTCCAAGATCATCCAAGGGCGATCTTTCCTCATGAATCCCGAGTAGATCGTTTTGGTCCTCTATGTGACCTTTTACCTTCGGCGGATTTTCTATAAAGGGGGAGTCTCCTTCATATTTGCTCATTTAGCAAAGTTCCGTCTCCTCTTTCTCTTCGATTTTCGTTTTGCTTTCGGTCGCTCAAAGCTTCCCCCATAAGTCTGAGCTTTTTTAAGTAAGTCCTCTTTCTTATGTCTTCTTCTTCGGTAGAGATTATTACTCATCCTAGCCGGGATAGCTCGGATAGTTTTCGCGAGCTCGAAGTTAGGTTAGGATTAAATAGTCAAGATGAGCAAGCCGATCAGGCCGAACAGGCTGAGGTATCCGAGGACATAGCTTCCGTGGCCTCGACTTCCGTAGCCTCAGCCGAGCCTTTGTTAGAACGTAGGTCTAAGGCCCTTTGGTGGCTCCAGCCTATGCAAGATGAAGAGAAGCAGGCTTTAGAGGATAGCCTTCGTGCCTCTGGGGTTCAAATTCATGACCTCGGCCAACTTCAGGGTAAGCCTTCCACTTCTCGTCAAGCTTCTTTGACAGTTATGAAGGCTGTGAAAGGTGGGACTCTTCCTGAGGCGTGTCCTAACTTGTTTACAAGGAGGGACTTCGCCGAACTTTGCCAAGGCCAATGTATTTCTCCCCAGTTTAAGATAGATCCACCTCGCGGTACCGATAGGGTCACACAGGATCGAGGTAAATTCAGATTGTGGGTTTATAAGGAGGCCGTCCTCTCTGGCCTTAGATTTCCCCTTCATCCTTTCGTGGTTGAGCTCTTGAACTTCTATGGTCTAGCACCTTCTCAACTGCTTCCAAATAGCTGGCGTCATATCGTCGATTTTTTAGTCTTGTGTGAGGGTTTGGGGTTTCCGTTGACCCTTAAGCTATTCAAGTCGTTCTTCTCCATAAAGGTCAGCCCTGTAGATAAGAGCTGGCACTATACAACAGCTCGTCTCCGTAAAAAACTGTTTAGTAATATACCTTCGTCAAATAAAATCTGGAAACTTCATTTTTTTAGTTTAATAAGCCCTGGTGAGTGGCAAGTGACTAATAGCCGTGGTAAAATGAAAGAGGGGGCTGACGATGTAAGTGATATCTTTGGTGAGGAGCTTAGAGCCCATCACGAAATAAATAAGCTGAGGGACTATGGTAGGGTTCTCTTAGATGCCAAACTTCTGACTTCCCCCGAAGTTTTGACAAAGCTCGGCTCTCGAGATCGGCCTGGTAATTAGTTGGTTTTGGTTCTAGTTTTCCTAATGGCTGGTCTGATTATTAAACTCCATTTGCTTTTATGCAGATATGTCTGGACGTTTCAACATTTTCGACTACATTCGTCCTGCAGCTCAGCCTCCGACTGAGGGTGCCAGCCAACCACCTCCATCTCGGTCCAGACAGATTCGATCACAATCCAAGTCGAAAAGGAAGACCACGGAGGCCGAGGTGAGTGAGCCCTCTCCCAAAAGGGCCCGAGGTGTGGAGGACATCTCTGACACTCCGAAAGCAGCAGCCGAGGTCCCAAAAAATGTCAAGCTTACTGTGGAACTTGCCTCCTTGGATAGTGCTTTCGAGAGTGCGTCTGTGGCACGGAAACTAGCCAAGTCCATGCTCCCCCCGGCAGGTTAGATTTTTCTTCTTCACATTTGCTTATTTATTTATTTATTTTGTAGCACTCAGTTCGTTTTTTGCGCAGATAAGGATAAGATGAACTCCCCTTGTTCGGTGAATGTCAATGCCAGCCTTCATCACTCTTGGCTTGCTCTGGCCCACGCTACTAGGGTCGAGGACCAGGTGAAGAAGCTGCATAAGGATTATAGTTCCTATCGCGAAAAATGCCATACTCTTTCGAAGAAGGTAGAGCAGCTGGAGGGCCAGGGGCGCGAGTCCGAGCAGCTACTGACCGAGCTTAAGGCTGAGGTAGAAAAACAAAAGCAAGAGCTGAGCCGAGTTGAAGAGGTCAAGGAAGAGGCCAGACGTCTTAGGGCTGAGGAGGCCTTAGCCAATTTTCAGAATACCCCACAATTTGATGCGGCAGCAAAACGAGCAAACGCAGAAGGGGTGAGAGGTGCCTTTGCCTTGGCTATCAGTGAGGTCGGTTATGTGTATCCCGACCTGGACCTGTCCATGATCTCCCTTAAAAATCTTAAGACAGTCCAGTATGAACCTTCGACTGCCGAGGATGACGGTGTTGACGGCGAGGCTACTGTTGCCACCCTGGCTCAAACTGAGGATGTGGGGCGGAGGTTCAGGACGATGCTGCTGTTTGATTTTCTTTCTATAGTTGTGTTGTGCTGCTTTTACTTTGGTGTTCGTTGTGAATTTCCCTTAGATTGGAACTTTTTGTAATGCTTGATGGCGTTTGTGGGTATTATCCTCTATTAAAAAGATCAGCCTCTTTCATTTCAATAACTTTGTCTCATAAATGGTTTACATATCTTAGGGCCAAACATTGGCTGAGCTGACGCGAGACGAACAAAATTAAAATGAGCGTAGGAACGCTAAACAAAAGACCAGCTGAGCTGGCTGAGCTGATAATAGGGATAGCAAGGATTCATATCGGCTGATTACTGGTAGAAGACCTTCAAGTTATCGGCATTCCAAGTCCTTGGAATTTCCTTGCCATCTATGTCCTGTAACCTATAAGTTCCTGTGCGGACTACCTCTTTAACTACGTAAGGGCCCTCCCAGTTTGGGGCTAGTTTTCCTCCAGCCGTATCTTTTCTTGAGGCTTCCACCTTTCTTAGGACTAAATCCCCTTTCTGATCGGCTTCTTTCGAACCTTCTTATTGTAGTATCCCGTTATTCTTTGCTGGTAGGCTGCCATTGTGACAAGTGCTCGATCTCTGTGTTCCTCGGAGAGGTCCAGATTGTTTCTCAGCACTTCTTCGTTCCCGAGCTCGGTGTCCAACTGTACACGTAAGCTTGGCATGCCTATTTCTACGGGGATTACCGCTTCGGTCCCAAAGGCGAGGTTAAATGGAGTTTCCCCCGTGGGGACTTTTGTCGTCCCAGAGGACTTCGGGCAATAGGTCGGCCCATTCCCCTTTCTTGTCATCCAACTTTTTCTTCAGGGCTTCCAAGATTGTTCAGTTTGCCGCCTCGGCCTGCCCATTGGCCTGAGGATGTGCTACCGACGTGAACCGTAGCTGTATGCCCAAGTTTTCGCACCAACTCCTGAATTTTGGATTATCAAATTGTTTTCCGTTGTCGGTGACAATTGCCTTTGGAAGCCCGTATCTACAGACGATGTTCTTCCAACAGAAATTTTGAACTTGTTTCTCTGTGGTATTTGCGAGGGCTTCGGCTTCAATCCATTTTGTGAAATAGTCAATGGTGACAAGAACGAACCTTCTCTGTCCTGTCGCTGGTGGGAAGGGTCCCAGCACATCCATCTCCCACTGCATAAATGGCCAAAGGCTCGTGACCGAGGTGAGATCGTTCGAGGGAACATGTTGGATCGGTGTGAACCTTTGGCATTTGTTGCATTTTCTTACGAAGTCGACTGAGTCCTTATGCATTGTGGGCCAGTAGTAACCTTGCCTCAGTGCTCTGTGTGCGAGGGCTCTAGGGCCGATGTGATTTCCGCAGATTCCTTCGTGCACTTCCTCAAAACGTAGTTTGCCTCGACCGGGCTTAGGCATCGAAGATAAGGCAAACTAAACGATCTTCTGTAAAGTTTTCCGTCAATGAGGGTGTATCTTGGGGCTTTCCTTCTCATGGATCTGGCTTGAGTCCGATCTTCTGGTTCTTCTCCTGTAGTCAAGAATCTTATGTATGGGGTCATCCACGATCCTTCCTCTTCTACGATCTAGCCTACCTCTTGCTCGTCAGCTATTGCTTTCTGCTCCACTACTTCCATTATAACTCCTGGCATAAGACCCAGATTGGAACCTGTGGCCATTTTGGATAAGTAGTCGGCCAAAGTGTTGTCGGTCCTTGGAATTTGTTTCACTTTGTATTTTTTGAAATTTGAGAGCAGCAGTCCGACCTTTTCCAAATATTTAATCATTGCTTTTCCCTTGGCATCAAATTCTTTGTTCACCTGGTTTACCACTAATTGGGAATCACTGAAAACGGTTAGCTCTTCCACCTTCAACTCCTTTACTAACTTCAGCCCCGTGATGAGTGCTTCGTATTCAGTCTCATTGTTTGTTGCCCTAAAGTTGAATTTGAGGGCATACTGTATTTTTACCTTTTTCGGGCTGACTAGGATGAGCCCGGCCCCACTACTGTTGCTATTTGCCGATCCATCAACATAAAGCTTCCATGCCTTCTCTTCCTCTGGTTCTTTCATCTTCGGGCTCCCTTGTGTAGCTTGCTCTGTTGACACATACTCCACCACAAAATCAGCAAGCACTTGAGATTTGAGGGATGACCGAGGTCTAATTTGCAGATCATATTCGCTGAGCTCCACTGCCCACTTAATTAGCCTCCCTGACAGTTCTGGTTTCTGGAGGATTTGTCTGAGTGGTTGATCAGTCAAGACGGTGATCGGGTGTGATTGGAAGTATGGCCTCAGTTTTCTGGCCGAGGTTACAAGAACATAGGCGAGCTTCTCCACTTTCTGATAGTTGAGCTCAGCCCCTTGTAGTACTTTGCTGGTGAAGTATACCGGCCTTTGCACTCCGGTCTCTTCCCTTATCAAGACTGAGCTCACTGCCTGATCAGTTGCAGCCAGGTATAAGTATAGCATCTCCCCGACCCGCAGTTTGGACAGAACTGGTGGGGAGGAGAGAAAAGCCTTGAGTTCTTCGAAGGCTCTTTGACATTGTTCGGTCCATCTGAACTTTCGTACGTTCTTCAAAGTTCTGAAAAATGGAATGCATTTATCGCCCGATCTTGACATGAACCTGTTGAGGGCGGCTATTCTACCAGTGAGCCTCTGCACTTCTTTTACTGAGGTCAGCGGTTTCATGTCTAGAATGGCCTGCACTTTCTCTGGATTAGCTTCAATGCCTCGCTGACTGACCATGAAGCCTAGGAATTTTCCCGAAGTTACTCCGAAGGCACACTTTAAAGGGTTGAGCCTTATATTATGTTTCCTAAGGACGTCAAAGGCCTCTTCCAGGTCTCGCAAGTGTGTTCCGACCTCCTTGCTTTTCATAATCATGTCGTCCACGTAGACTTCCATGGTCTTTCCGATTTGCTCCTTGAAAATCTTGTTGACCATCCTCTGATAGGTGGCACCAGCATTTTTTAGGTCGAAAGGCATAACCTTGTAACAGTACAGACCTTTTTCTGTGATGAATGCGGTTTTCTCCTTGTCCTCCTCAAGCATTCTGATCTGATTATACCCGGAGTATGCATCCATGAAGCTCAGTAGCCCTTGTTCGGCACTATTATCGACCAATTTGTCGATATTTGGTAGAGGGAAGCTGTCTTTTGGGCAAGCCCGATTAAGGTCGGTGAAATCAACGCACATTCTCCATTTTCTGTTATGCTTTTTCACCATTACTACATTGGCTAACCATTCCGGGTAGTGGGCCTCCCTAATAAATCCTGTTCGAAGGAGCTTCGTCACTTCCTCGTTGATCGCCTCTTGTCTTTCGACTGTAAAACACCTCTTCTTCTGTCTCACTGGTCTGGCTTCTGGGTCCACGTTAAGGCGGTGGACGATTTCACTTGGGTCTACCCCTGGCATGTCTTCAGGCCTCCATGCAAACAAATCGGCTTTTCTTCTGATTAGCTGTACTAACTCTTCTTTTCCTTCTAGGGTTGAACCAATCTGCACTAGCTTGGTGGGGTCCTCTGGGTCAAAGGGAACGTTGATGAGGTCCTCGGCTGGTTGTGGTTGGCCACATCCTTGCTCAGGTCTCTAGTCGGGTACTTCTATGGCCATGGCCTCCTCGATTTTTCTTTTTGTTTTTGTCACCGTCATGTAACAACGTCGGGCAGTCACCTGATCTCCTTGGACTTCCATCGTTCCATGAGGGGTTGGGAATTTGATTTTTAGATGCGGAGCTGATCCGATCATTCTCATCTGCATTTGGCTAGGTCGGCCAATAATGGCATTATAGGCAGAGGGGACTTTAACCACCATGAATTCTACCATTGCCATCACTATCCTTGGCTCCGTACCCATTGTTAGCGGAAGGACTATGGTGCCGATTACAGGGACTTGTTCATTGCCAAACCCGACCAGTGGCGTCGGATGCGATTTTAGCCGATCATCATTGATTCCCATTTTCTTCAGGGTTTCGTAATACAGGATGTCTCCAGCACTTCCGTTGTCGAAGTAAATCCTTCTTACCACATGGTTGTAAATGACTACGCTGAAAACTACTGCATCTTCGTAAGGAAATTCTATACCTTCAAGATCCCTGGCGGAGAAGGATACGGGCTCGTCCTTCTAAGATCTGGGCTTCTTGGCCGAGGAGCCTATGGCTATGATGGTTGTTTGGCCGACCTTTTTTCTTGTGAAAGCCGGTGGTTTCCCTATTATGACGTTGATTATCCCTGCTGTAGGCCTGTTTGTATTACTTTCGGTCCTTTCTTCATTTCGGTTCTGCCCCTGTCCCCTTTCTCCTGCATCCATGTTGGTGGAGGTCTTCCGTAGTCCGTTCGAGGCCGGTTGTTGAAATTCCTTTGCTGGTATCCACCTCTTCTGAAGTCTTGCCTCGTTTCATTTAGGACGAACCTTTTCAGGCGACCACTTCTGATTAGGTTCTCTATTTCATTCATGAGGTCAGTGCATTCCTCGGTCGTGTGGCCGTGGTCTCGATGGAACGCACACCTCTTAGTTTTAACCCTTTGTGGGTTCGGCTTCATCGGCCTTGGCCACTTGAGCTGAGGGTCCTTCCCAATTTGCATTAAAATTCTTTCCCTTGTAGTGTTTAAGGGAGTATAAGTTTGATAGCCCTTTCTTTCTGGGCTTTTCTTGGCCTAGTAGCCATTTAGTTTGCTGAACTTCCTGCTTCCCCGGTCTTTCTCGTCCTCTCTCCCCCTCCTTTTGTGGCTTAGTGGGTCATCTTTATGGTCTTCTGTGCTTAACTTGGCCGACATGGTTTCCTCGACATTGATGTATTTCTCTACTCTGTGCAAGAGCTCAGGAAGGGTTTTAGGGGGTTCCAGAGAGAGGGAGAATTTAAAATGAAACTTGTCATCCGTAAGGCCATTCATGAGACCGGCTACTGCCACAGACTGCTCCAAGTCCTTGACTTGCAATGCTTCGGTGTTGAATCTTGTTACATACTCTCTCAGTGATTCTCCAGGCCGTTGCTTAACTGTCATTAGGCTCAGAGTAGTTTTCTTGGCTCGTCTACTGCTGATGAAGTGAGTTAAGAATGAGTGACCGAGCTCTTTGAATGAGCCGATAGATCGGGGAGCCAGGCCGGAATACCATGCTCGAGCTGCTCCTTTGAGAGTGGCCAGAAACGCTTTGCACATCAACGGGTCATCCGCTCCCTGTATGGACATGTTAGCGCGAAAAGTTCCAAGTGGTCAAAAGGATCGGATGTACCGTCGTACGCCTCTATTGTGGGCATTCTGAAGCCATTGGGGGGCTGGGCGCGGTCGATTTCTTCTAGGAATGGCGATGTTTCCAGCAGCTTCAGTTTGTCTATGTGGATCTGTTCTCTCTCTTGTATCTGTTTCTCCACCGCTTCCATCCTTGCTTCTAACCGGTCATGGGTGTGATTTTGGGACATGGGGGCTGAAAGTGAGGCATTTCGGTGACTTCTTTTGGTGCCGGGGAAGTTCTGTTGGGTTTTGGTTTTGGTTTTCTCCATTACTTCTGGTTGGGGAGAGGTACTAGCGCTTACCTCTTCCCTTGGTGGTGAGGGTGTTTGGGAAAGGTCGGGTTGATCGGTGTCATTTCTCGACGGGGGCTTTTGGGTTGGTGAGGGCGTGAGGACGTGAGCCTGGACTAATTCGGTAAGGTTTTTCAACTGTTGGGAGAGCTAATAGAATTGTTCAGCTGTGGGAGGTGGCCTTTGGATTGGTTGGTTGGGTTGGTCGTCGGGTGTGGTATTTGGATTGACCGGCGCAACTGGTTCCTCATCTTCTGCAACTCTCCTTCTGGGTGCCATTCTGGACAACAACCTTAGAGTATGCCCCCTACCTGGCGCGCCAAATGTTGTTGTCAAGAATGGCAGAGTTTCGAGAGAGTCCCCTCCCCATGGCGTGAATGTAAAGGGGCTATTTATAGGCAAGGTACTTTATGCTTAGTCTCCAACCTCAGCACAGGTGGAAGAAACATTTTCGAATAGTAACGCACTGACCTGTCAGTTCTATGATACAGGTCGGCTGATGGATGCCCCGTCAGGTTCCCGCCAAGGAGTTCACGCGTACGCTGATTCCCTAGGAGAGTAATCGGTTCCAAAGTAACCGATGACACCTGGATGGAGACCAGAGCGTCAGGGGCCGAGCTATGCTTCCATAGTAATGATGATGGCAGAGCTGGCGCATTCAGGTGTCAGCTCTGGAGGGATTCTCGTAAGGTCAAATCGACCACATATGCTGAAGGACCGAAATACCCTTGTGCCTAAATATCCCTCATCAGTAAGAAAGTTGGATGCTAAAAGGGATGCTTTAGAGAATGTTGGATAAAATTAAACTGTGATGTAACATAGATCCGAAAACAAAGGAAGCTGGGATTGGTATATTAATCAGAAATCATGAAGGCAAAGTGTTAGGAGGTGCGGCTAAGTAGGTTAGTGCATATAATGTTGATATGGTGGAATGTATGGCTATAAAGCAGGGCATTGAGTTAGCAATCAAAAGCAAAGTCAAGGGTAAATTTTTGTGTAACAGTAAAAATTAACTTCGAAATCTAAAGATCACGTGTTTAAATCACGGAGATAGTCTCTATGTTAATGCAGAATGTACGGCTATAAAGCAGGGCATTAAGCACATACCACATTTTCACTCACGTTGCTTAGATGTCTGATCATCATTTTTGGAGTTCATTTAAGCATATTCATTCCCAATTCTTAAAGGAATCCAACCATCCCACTGCCTGCTTTGTTTACTGCTTGAAAAACATCCTGTTATTACAAGGGCAAGTTGTTTCTGGACAATCAAAATTCAAAATACAATCATCTGAATAATTGTATGCTAATAAAACGCAACAAGATGAGAATCCCACATTTGCAATTCATTTCTATTTTATACCTTCAAAATTGTCCACACCACTTCCCTGCGTAAACAAGAATACCCTGTGTACTTGCACTACTTCCCCGCTCTGATCTACAACCATGTACTGAACCAGTTAACCCTTTATTTTTTTAGCTATAGACTTTTACTCCAGCCAAGGAAATAAATTCATCACATTCTTCATTCAAATTGTTGTGGGCCATACATTAATTGAAATTAAAAATAAAAATAAAAATAATAATAAAAATAATAATAATAGTAATTATAATAATAACAATAATAATGATTTTATTATCATTATAAATATATAAATATTTATTTTCATTATAAATATATAAATATATTATTATTATTTAAAAAAATTAAATGTTACTCTCCCACACGTTACTCTCCCACACATGGCAGGAGAGTAACAGTCTCGCCACTTGATAGGAAAGTTACTCGCCCGCACTCACGTGCGGAGTGCGGGAGAGTCTCTCACCACGTAGGCAGGACACTCTCCCACCACGTGGATAGGAGATTATATTGATCCAACTTTGATAGATCCAAAAGTGCACTTGGGCATTGATTATTTTGCAATTAAACAGATAATATCTAGCGGGACATGCACATTAAATTAATGAGGATAAAAGGTAAAAAGGTGATTGAGGTTACAATACACTTCTATAAATAACATGTTAGATTATTTTTTAAGGGAATAAATTACTATTTTTCTAACTAAGACTTTTTTCAGCTTTTGACTCAAGCATCAGAGTGCGCACGTAAGGATAAATCTCTACGTCTCTCTGATTTCTTCTTTTTTTGCAGAGTTCTTGGTAGACATGTGGAAACAAGATCCAGATTCCTACGACATACAAATTTATTGTTGTAGACAGACAATAACATTTGGCATTGTATGTGGGAATCTAATACAAAAAGCTTTATTGTGAAAAATGATCAGAACACGATCAACAGCGAGGGAAGTGAATGAAGAGGAAGATTTGGTTAACTCTCCTGATCATCAAACGCATCAGAAAACTCAAGTGCCAGAAGTTAAACCTGCAAATACAGTCTCAATAACGGAATTTGAAGCTTTGAGGCAAAGAAATGAAGAGGCTACTCATGCGTTGAAGTCCTTGCTATATTTTTTCAAAGAAGCACTTCCACAAATGAGTCTGCCACTAACCAATCAGAATCTCATAGGAGGAGTCAGCCGCAACAAATTAACGAGGTAGACCCTCAATGCCAAACTGATCTAAGAGAGACTGTGTGTCAGACTGGTCTAGAGAGACTGTATGCCAAACTGGTCTAGGGGAGACTGTGATCTAGATTGGTCTAAGAGAGATTGAAGTGCACCAAACTGGTCTTAGGGAGACTGTGCGCTAGATTGGTCTAGGGGGTATCGGAGTACGGTAGATTGGTTTGGGGGATATCGAAGTATGCCAAACTGGTCTGTGTGAGATTGGAGTGCGCCAGATTGGGCTAGAGGAGATCGAAGTGTGCCAGCTAATCTAGGGGAGATTGTACAGCATATCAACATGTGGCAAATCGAAGTGCGGTAGATCAAAATGTGACGAACCGTAAGTACAGACTCAGGGCCACGATTTGGGGAGCATCAATTTAATAGTATGAGAGGTGTTGGAATGGTAAACACTAATGAAGATCCCATCGAAATACCGTCAGGATTTTTGACTCGAAAACTAACTTGACCTGGAATCCTGGTTTGGAAAGAGAATAAGAGCAACACCCTTTGCCCGCAATAAGGAAAAAGAGTTACAGATCAAACAGATTCATCTAGGATGAGGAGCCAATCTATTTCCACAACTCAAGAAAGAAATCATGTGAAGAAGATGGTTGAGAAAATTCTGGATGAGGAAAAGTTGGTGTCGGCTAAGGACAGCCAGAGGAGACAGATACCGTTTGTGCATCAATCATGGAGAGGCCACTGCCTTGTAAATTCAAGATGCCTCAAATGACGACGTATGCAGGAAAGACTAACCCGTATGATCACATGTAGAGCTATGAGTCAATAATACTCCTCTAATATCAAAAGGACAAAATTATGTGCAGAGAGTTCTCGATCACTCTAACGACTCACACAATGAAATGGTTCAACAGTTTGAAGGAAGGGTTCATTTCTTCATTCGATCAATTGCGTAGTGAATTCTTGAGGGCATTCATGATTAACAGTCAGAAGAAGAAAGACGTGACGTACCTGCTAACGTTGAAGCAAGGCAATAAGGAATCTTTAAAGAGTTATGTGGACAAATTTTGTGACGCTACTTTGGAGATTCGTGATTTGCAAGCTAAAGTCGCAATGGCAGCTGTGTTACAAGGGACCAGATCTGAAAAGTTTATAAGAATCACTTTCTCTAGATCAACAAACAACACTATCGAAGTTGTTTACCGGAGGTAACAAAAATATCACTCAGGAGGAAGTGTTGAAAATGATACAGACTCATGATCTCAAAGGACGAAGGAAATGAGAGAGAAAATCTGTTTATAAAAGTGTAGATAAGTCAAACAAGGCTCCAAAGCTGAGATATGGTAACTACACTCGACTTAATGAGCCTAAAGCTTCCATTCTTGCAGCTATAGAGAGGACCGGATTATTGCAGTTTCCTAAAAAGACAACAGGAAATTTGGGAAAAGATGTAGATGCGTATTGTGATTTTCACTCCGTAAGTGGGCACTCGATTGAGAAGTGTTGAGAGCTCATGAACCAATTGAAAAAATGTTTAGGATATGATTTTGATCTATATTTGAAAAAGAAATTTGAAAAAGATAGTATTTTTTTTTCTAATTTTAATCTATATTTCAAGTAACGGTGTTCCTCTATCATTAATTTAGGATATGATTTTGTATATAATATTAGATCTTTTAATTGTATAACTTATTTAGTATAATAATATCATAAATATATGTAGAAAGTAACAAAAAATTTACAACATATAGAAAAATAGAAGATATATAGAACAAATATATATAGGTTATTTAAAATAAGCTTTTTAAAGTTTTTTGTGTTAGTTTTACTTCTTTATAATTTGTTAAAAAAATTCATGTTATAGTGTTTTTTGTGTAGTCTTGATGTTTATTTTGAGATTATTGGATTAATATCTTGAAGCCTTTAATTTTAATTTATAGAAAAAGATAATTATTTTTTAATTTTAATCTATATGTGTAAATAAATTGAAAAAAAGATAACTGAATTTTTTAATTTAAATTTACATGGGTTTAGAAATTGAAAAAGGATAATTGATTTTTTTTAATTTAATCTAAAGGCTTTTAGGATAATTGAATTAAAGAGATAATTTATCTATTTTGTAACTTTAATTTATATATTCCTACTTTTTAAAAAATGAAAAAAAAGATAATATAAATGCCACATGTCAAACAGATAGATAATACACATAAAATGTTTTATTTTAAACCAACGGCTTTGGCTTTTATATATATATATATATATATATATATATATATATATATATATATATATATATATATAAACGATTAGTTAAGAGTAATAAAACATGGATAAAGCATTTGATAAAAGATAATTGTTGTTTATTTAAATTTTAATATAGATGGATAGAATAATTAATAAAAGATTATTTCATTAGTGTTTTAATTTAAATATATATAAATAAAAGATAAGTTTTTATTGAGTAAATTTAACATAGTTAAATGATTTTTTTAATCATAAAATATAAAAGAATCTCAGTTTATTTTTGAAAATTTTTATACTCTTTTGATCAAAACAATTTTTTAAGGATGTGAAAGAAAAAAAAAGAGGAAAAAAATTAGGAAAAACTAATTTAAAAAATCATAAATGAAGAAAAGGTCAATTTATTTTGTAGTTTTGTCATACTAAATCAACTTGTTTGCGCTATTCATATTTCATGATTTATTAATAATATCTGAAAATTTTTTTTTCATTTTAAATTTTTTATGTTATTTTTCATTAATAACATTTTTGTAAAAAAAAAAACACTTCATAAACGGGATTATTATCACCTCATGTCATAGTTCATGTTCACTTTTTAGTTTTTATCAACAATAAAAAAGTATGTCTTTTAACTTTATTGATAAAAAATGTTTATAAAAAAGTAAAAATAAAATATAAAAATATACTATATGATTGAAGGTAAAATAAAGTTATTCTCTTATACATGAATAAAATATATGAAAAAATTAATTAAATATTAAAAACATAGTTTTTTTTAAACAAATATATAATAACTCTTATATATATAGATGTTATCATTTCGATAATGAAAAAAAAAATTAATTGATAAAAAGTATAAATATAGATGTTATATTATCAATAAATATAGATGTTTTGTTATTGAAAATAATTTATTTTGTATTTTTAAGATATATATAAATAGGAAGAGATTTTTATGTTTTAAAAACTTTAAAAATGATAATTACTATTTTAATATATTAAATTACATATGTCAATTATATAACCCATCCACATAGAATGTTTTACTTTGAGCAAACTGCTTTAGTTTATATATATATTAGAATATATTAGATTATAAATATATATTTTCATTATAAATATATAAATATATATTATTATTTAAAAAAATTAAATTAAGTGTGAGAGAGTAACTCTCCCACCACTTGGAGGGAGAGTCTCTCGCCACGTAGGCCGGACACTCTCTCGCCACATGGATGAGAGACTATAATGATCCAACTTTGATAGGCCTAAACGCACGTTTATACCTTAATTATTTTACAGTTAAACAGATAATATTTAACGGGATTGATGTATTAAATTAATGTGGATAAAAGGTAAAAAGGTGATTGTGATTATAATACATCTCTATAAATAATAGGTTAGATAATTTTTTAAAAAAACAAATTATTATTTTTTATTAAAACTCTACTCAATTTTTTATTTAAGTATTAGAATGCGCACATAAAGAAAACATAATGCTTGTTTAAAAAAAAATAAAACTTAATGCTTCAATCTTTTTGTCTATAAAAAAATTATTAGACATATATACATGTACACTGTGAGGTGGACAGACTGGCAGCACTGCAGAGGTGAAGACGTCGTCGTCTGGGGGGCTTCCTCGTTCCTTCCGTGGAATAATTTAGTCGCCAAGTGGCCCCGGGTAGGTGAAAGAGAGTCAAAAGAATCCGACATTACAACTTGAAAGTTGGGATACAGTGGAGCCCACAGGGCCTCAATTTTCAACAAGTTAACACGCGTCGATAATTTATTGGACGTCGTGTCCACGCCCTTGACAAAGAGTGGAATCATTAACAAAAAATAAAAATAAAAAATAAAAAAATGAAGAAATTTCCCTATAAAATAAAGCAAAGTGTGTAGATGTAAAGAACCCACTCAAACCCAAACACGCTTCGTTAGATTCCCTTTCTTTCATTTCGTTGAAGTTTCATTTTTCTTTCTCTCTTCATTGTGATCAGGTAACTTTTGTCTTCTCTAATTTCTTAGATTTTTTTTATGTTTTTAGCGATATTTTTACGTCTAATATTATAATTCGGTCAATGTTTCTTCTTTGATCTTGATTTCGTTTGCTTCTTAGAAATCGGTTCTTTTTTTTTTTTAATTTTAGTTTGTATTTATCTTGTTTTAATTCCTCGATCGGATTCTTTTTCCTTGATTTATTTCAGTGCAAGAAACGATCTGTTTGTTATAAAATTTTTATTGGCTTTAGATTTTTATTTTATTGTTGTTCTAATTTGTTTTAATGTTTATTTATCTATTTATTTTTATGTATACCATCCCCATAAAAGATAAATATTTAAAAGAAAAGAAAAAAGTTGGATTATATTGTGGTTAATTTGTTGGTGTTAGTTTCTTGGAACTTATAAATTATTTTTTGAATATAAACCGGTTTTATTATTTTTTTTGCTTGTAGGTGTTTCGTACTGGTTTTGATGTTGGATTATTAGGGAGACAATAGGAAATGAACTTAATCCGTGTGAATGATTGAATTGATTTGCTTGTAGGTGAATTGAATTATTTTATTGCATATAAACCAGTTTTATTATTTTTTTGCTTGTAGGTGTTTCGTACTGGTTTTGTTGTTGGATTATTAGGGAGACAATAGGAAATGAACTTAATCCGTGTGCATGATTGAATTGATTTGGAAATTTTGCGTTTTGATTAGGGAGGGATTTCAGGATATGGTTTAAAAGAGTTGTTTCATTGGAAATTAATTTTGAGTTAAAAGTTGATAACAGGAAAGAAGACGGGCCTATTCGAGAAGCAAATATTTGGGATCATGCCAGTATCAGGAAACGAAGAGGTGTCTGTCTTTATTTTTCTTTTTTGAAGTTACTAGCATCTAAGCCTAGGAAACTGTTACAATTTTTTTCTTTTAATGTTTTTGTGTTGAATATTGATTAATTTATTTTCTGTTGGTAGATGGGGGTTAAATCCAGTGTTGGGCAGTTTAGTGAATATAGCGTAGGTATTCCAATAAAGAAAAGGAGGTTTCCTTCAATATTCTCAACTTCTCAATCAATTGAAGATTCGCCTTCACTACCAACTGAAAATGAACCAGAGGAGAAAGGATATTTTAGTCCGCTTCAGGGTTCAGCTATTTCAACTGATAGTATTGTTACAACGAGTTCAAACACTGGTGGTGTTGAAGCAAGTTTAAACACTGGTGGTGCTGCAGGGAGTTCAAATGCTAGTGGTGCTGCAGGGAGTTCAAATGCTAGTGGTGTTGCAGCTAGTTTTAATGGTGGTAGCCTTGCAGCAAGTTCTAATGCTTCTTGTGTTTTAGCAAGTTCTGCTAGTAGTGCTGTGGAAACCTCTATTGCTAGTGTTGCGGCAAGTTTTTCAAATGTTAGTAGTATTGCAGCAAGTATTTCCAGCTTTTCAGATGCAAGTGAGAAATCTGTACCTGAGAAAGAGAAGAGAAGTTCTGACGATACAAATGGTAGCATGGTGCAGGGTAATATTAACCTTCTTAGGGTCAAACTTGAAGAACAACCCTTTGCAGTTCACTCTAGGTCGCTGGCTGATATCAACAGCAAACAGAAGCTTGTGGTACCTGGAGAATCTGACAATATCCTGAGAAAGTCAGTAAAATCTGAGTTGGACTCGGTAGGCAATGATACTCTTACCCTCAATATAGGGCAAAATATATATAGCCAGCAAAACGTAGATGCAAAGTGTAGATCAGAAGGAACTACAGTTTCTGAGAACCACAGATTGTCATTAGGTTTAATGGAATGCTTTTCAGCTATGGCTAGTGGAAATGATGAGCATGGTTATCTGAATCAGGAAAAGGAAGAACCTCTTTCCTTGAATCTATCATTAAGCAAAGGAGAATGCAGTACTCAACTTAAAAGTAATGATGTCCAGCTTAATGCTAATGGTGCTAATATACTTGCTGACAGGTCAAACTGGGATCTGAATACTACAATGGATGTTTGGGAAGGTCCTGCTAGTAATGATGGTGCAAGTAAAAAAACTACTCGTATGGATGACTTAAAGCCGTTAATTACCAGTTCCAGTATGCCAACAAAGCAGCAGCCAATACTTGAAGAGATTGAATGCAGAGCCAACATTGAAATGTCATCTGCACTATCTAGCCAGCAGTATAGCACCGAGGATTTACTTCATTTGGGCCTCACTACCCCTTATCTTCATTTGAACTCCAATGAAAAACCTTCCAGCTCATCAGCTATATTGGATTTGCACAAAGTTGTTGCAAACATCAGCTCACCTGGAGAACCAGTGCCTGTCAGCAAGCTGACCATGGTTAACTATAAGCCTGTAAAATCAGAACCACTTGACCAGAGCATCAAAACTAATTCTGCTGCAGTTAAACCCAAACCTATGGGCTTGTTAAATATTACACAGGTGAAGCGTGAATTAGTTGAAAGTTGCAGTATAGAAAGTTCAAAATCTTCAACTCTTGATGCCTTAGTTGATGCTAGATCCATAAAAGCTGAACCAGTTCTTGAGGCTAGCCAGGAAACGCTAAAGATTACGGAGGGATCATTGAATCAATCAGATGAGAAAATGCCACGTCCTCTGGATACCACCAGCAGGGCAGTATCTGCTACTGATTTGGCATCTGGTGATATGTCAACTCATGTGGAAAATTTTATTCAGGCCAAAGAAACTGAGCCCAGTGGTGAGGGCCAGGTTGCTTCTAAAATGATTTCTTCTGCGGGTCATGATGTTAATGAATCTAACATTTCTGGTGAACTAGATAACTCTACTTCCCGAAATAAAAATTGCGGAATGAAACTCATGGATATACGACTTCCTGAGACAAGGGGAACAGTTGAGGGTTCTGTTAGTGATGAGGAAAAAATTAATTTATCAGGAGATATTCTAGAGGAAGAATCATATGGCTCTGATTATGAGTCAGATGGCAATCGTGAGTTAGCTGCAGTTAGGGATATGGAACATGATGGTAGAGCAGAAGATGAATTTGAAGATGGTGAGGTCAGAGAACGATTGGAGAACACTGAGATAGAGGCTCCAAGATGTGAGGGGCGTAAGGCAGGAAACAGAAATGATGATGATGATACTGGTTACAGAAATTTAGATACTGGAGTATTTGTTGGTGATAACAATCCATCTCCATCCTCTGCCAAAGAAAGAGAAGCTCAAAGAGAAGACCCTGGTAAAATAAGCAATGAAAATACTAATGAATGCATTGACAATTCTGTCAATAAGGATTCCAATACAGAAGTTGACAAAGTGGCCAGTTTGCAAGAATCATCAGCTGCTGAGATGCCTCCCAGTCAAACTGACAAAAAGAGATCCATTAAAGCCATTCCAAGAAAACCACTTGATGTATCAGAAAAGAAGGAAGCTGTAAAAGGGCAAGAGGGAGAGGAAACATCAATCCCAGCCTGTGATACTAGCCAAGGAACTTCAGTGACCGTTGTTCAAGGTGCAGATGATGCTAAGAAAACTGATTTGGAAGGAAACAGCAATTTGGTTTCACCTAAGGCAGAAGCATTTTTAAATTGTGATGATGCAGGTAAGTATGTTAACAATGGAGCTAATAAGAGTCGGATTATAAACTTGCCTCGAGCTTCTAATCTGTCATCTCCTGGTAGAACAAGACCTATTTCCAGCAGGACATTGCAGTCACAAGTTGGAAGAGAACGATTGCCTGATGTTGCCCTTGAAGGAGATAAGTTTCATCCTCAAGGGAGGTGATTATTGTTATTTATCATTCCTTCTTTCTTTTAGCATGATTATTTCTGTTGATGATTAATAAATGTCTGCTATAATTTTTTTTCTTCTGACAATGTTTACTCTCAGAGATGAAGCTTATGGTGATGGTTCCCATAGATTCTCAAGAGAGAGGCATCATGATCAGCCACCCAGAAACAATAGAATAAGTTTTATGCGTGGAAGAGGTAGGATTTCCAGTCGGGTAGACACCCTACATGGTGATTGGGATTCAGAATGTAACTTTGCTTCAGAGTTAAATAATGGTCCTACAGAATTTCGTGTTGTCAGATATAAATATGCATCTACTGTTTCTGATGCAGATCTTGACTATAGTAACTATAATAATGGGCAAGATGGTGCATATTTTGGTACTGTACGAGGGGGGAGAAAGATCTTGACTGATGATTCCTCAGTTTTCCCCCATTTACCCCCAAGGAGGCGGTCTCCTGGTGGAAGAGATGGACCTGCTGCACGAGGGCTTCCAATGGTTCGTAGAGTTCCAAGAAATCTTAGTCCAGGTAGATGCATAGGTGAAGATGGATCTGAATTAGTTGGATTGAGGCATATGAGAGGTTTTGCTAATGACCATACAGACCCAATGTTTGCACGCTCCCAACCTTCATTTGAAGGATTAGAAGGTTCTTTTGTTAGGGGGAATAGGGAGTTTTCATCTGTTCAGAGAAGGGTTCTTCCCCGAATTCGATCAAAGTCTCCAACCAGACCACGAACTCGTTCTCCTGGTCCATGGCATTCTCCTAGAAGAAGATCACCTGATGGATTTGGAGGGCCTGTGGAATTACCTCATAGAAGATCACCACCAATTTACAGGATGGATAGGATAAGATCACCTGATCATCCTTGTTTTGCTGAAGAAATGGTTCTTAGAAGGCATGGATCTCCTCCATTTTTGTCACGACCATCTAATGATTTGAGGGATCTGGATCTTGGTCGAGATAATGGTCATCCTAGGTCTGGCATCCCTAATAGGAGCCCATCTGGCCGGATTTTACTTAGAAACAGTAGAAGGCTGGATCTTGTAGATCCTCGAGAAAGGAATGATGGCGATGATTACTTTGGGGGGCCCATGCCCTCTGATGGGAATGCTGATGAGAGGAGGAGGTATGGTGATAGACGGGGACCTGTTCGCCCTTTTAGGCCTCCTTATAGTGGTTCTGATAGTGAGAATTTTCATCTTAATGCTGAGGGTGGCCCTAGGTCCTTTAGGTTCTGTCCAGAAGATGATCCAGAGTTACATGAGAGAGGAAATATGAGGGAAAGGGTATTTGATAGACGGATCAAAAACCGACCAGGGAATGCTCCTAGGAGGACAAGAAACATCGAGCAGGAGGGAAATTTTAGGCATGGTGGTCATGTTTGGCATGATGATGGATTTGATGATACTTCTAGAGTGAAGCGAAAGCGATTTTGAGTAGGTTTATATATGCCATTAGTCACTGTTAATGGTCTAAATTATTGAAGCAGTAGGGCAGAATCTGTTACTTCGATTTTCTACGCAGGTTAGGGTTATCCTGTTTACCATTCTTGACTCTCTCTGCATGCATCATGGTTCCTTGTTTAGGATGTATAAAGTAATTATTGGAAGCAGCTGCTATCAGAAGTAGTTGCTTGTAACATTTGGTGCAATGCAAGTATCTGGTAATTTGCCTGAAGAGCAGATCTAGATGCTCTTTTCGTTTGGCAGGTCTTGAAGAGATCAGACAACTCAAATCTTCTCTGTTTCTCTAACTTGATATTTGCTGGTTATTCCTTTGGACAGACTTTTTCTCCTGCTAAGAAAAGGTGAGTGCTTGCATTTAAAAGAACAAAAGGAAACGGAGGCTATGCTCAATTTCAGTTTATCACTTTATCTATACTACATGAATAAATTCGCAATTGTGCATGGTACCCAGCTGATCATCACTTTAGCTGCAAAAATAGCATGGCTTCTGTGGTCCAGATTGATTAACTCTGCTCATAAATGCCATTCTTGTACGGTAACATAACAGTTAGCATTTTCAAGGGACGGTTGGATATTTTCATGAAATTTGAAAATCTACTTTAAAAGAAATGAAAGAGAGCCCTTCTTATTTCTTCTCAAAGGATCCAAGTCTTATGAGATGGGAATATTGGATCTGGCCTGGGTTATTGGCTCAAAGCAACAGGATATTTATTCTACGGACATAAACTTAAATTTATTTTCTTAACTTCGCCTCTTTCTGTGAGCTATGGTTCAGCTGCATTATCAACTGAGAATTTACTTCCATATTCACATTGTGATGGCTTCTGCATTGAATATTTCTTTTTTTGCTTCGATCCGGTCATGGTTGCTATCGCCATTGTGGATAGAGATCAGGTCTCTTTTGTTATGTTGATGAATGATTATTGAATATTGCAATTTATGAGTCTTATACTTCATTTGACGCCATATCCTTGAATTTATTGGTTTAAAGAGTTTCTTCACAAATATACTCTGAACTTGTAGCAAAGAAAAAGAGTGGAGGTTCATTATTATTTGGAAGGAAGCAGTGAGCATCCAAGGCATGCCGATTGATGTTTGTAGTTTTCATAGTTTGGCATCCCTGTTTGATTTTTCTTTCTTTGGGATGGCTGGAAATTGACCTCCACCAAAGATAAACAGGTTTGGTAAATTCAAAGCTTTTGAAGCTGGGAGGAATTGAGGATTAATGTTACAATGTTCTCAAGGCATAAGCTTTTTCTGGGTATTTGATCTTCTAGATTTAGGGCAAATAACAATAGACTTAAAATGAAATTAAAAAAAAAAAGCCGAATGGACTAGTCATTTCAATTTCAATAATTGGTCAATGTAGGTTGTTGGGGTCCACTCCAACTACAATGCTAATTAAATAAATATTTTTTTATTATTAGAGAAATATTAAATAATTAGAATAGAATGTTTGAATTCAAACTCAAAATTTATAATATGTCACAATTCATCTTTAATTATCAAGTCAATAAGTTGTTGGCAATTAAATAAATATCTTGCTTAAAGAGTTGAACAAATTTTTTTATCCGGTTAATTGATGTTCACAAATACTAATTAAAGATAATTAAATTATTATTTAAAAAAAATTATATTTAACAATTAAAATTTGATTTAACTATTGTTATTTTTTCATAAAAGTGATTATGTTTAATATTTAAATTCTCTTTCTTTCTTGTATTCCAAAATAATTTTGTATTTAATAAATTATTTTATTAAATTAAAAAAATTATTAATTATATATTTTTTTAAATATTATCTTAAACAATGTTGTTTGACATTAATTAATGTTTTTTTTCTTTTAATTTTTCGAATGAAAGTCTTATTCTTAAATAATCCAAGTTTAGTCTAATGGTTGTGTTAGCTTTAAATTGACAAGTATTTTGAAAATGACAAAACTCAAGCAAGCTTAGAAATGATTTTTATACAAGTAAATTTGCTTTGAATGAACTCAATGATTGAAACTATTTTTACAAAGTCTTGTATTGTAACTTCAATTGAAAAAGTCAGTAAATACTCTTAGAAAAGTGTTAGAAGATTTTGAACTGACTTAAAATCATAAAAGCCATAAACTTTGCAGCAAAATAAGTGCAGGATGGTCTACTGGACAAAAGGGATCGATCCCCACTGTAGAGGGATCGATCCCAAATTGGCAGAATGCTCTTGAACCATCCGGGAAAAAGTTGGAAAACATTCTGGAGAAAAGGGATCGATCCCCACTGTAGCAGGATCGATCCCTTTGCACGAGACCTGACAGTAACGGCTAGTTTTTGAGGGTTTCAACGGGAGGATTTGCATTAAATGCTTCACCAACTGTTCTATCCGTTTGGTGGGATATAAATAGAGGTATTTATGAAGTTTGGAGGTAGAACAAGCACTGAAAAATCCTCAAGCTTCAAGAGAGAAATTCAAATCTGAAATTGTTCATTGTATACTCTATTTTGTGAGATTCATTTGTGTTCTTCACCCATTCACTAAAAATTCTGTTATTCAAAGGGGTGAGCTATCCTTGTAAAGTCTGATATTGTTGAGTGTGGGAATACTACAAGGGTAGAGGATTAGAAGGAGATTTCTACAATCTCAAGAGAAATTGTAAGAGGTCTTGCCACACCTTCAAGTGGTTTGTAAGCATTCTCAAGGAAGAGGTGAATCAAAACCTTGACAAGGAGTTCAAGGAGAGAGGACGTAGGCAAGAGATTGGCCGAACCTCTATAAAACTTGTGTTTGCTTCTCTTTCCCTTACTCTTATTTACTGCATTTATTTCATTGTTGCTTATTTGACTTTGATTGTGCATTAAGAGTTAGGAAAATTAGAAATAACTAGAAAAACCGATTCACCCCCCTCGGTAGAGTCAACAATTGGTATCAGAGCTTGGGCTCGAGATTAACTTAGATTAACATCTATCGAGTATAAACGATCACTAATGGCTCAAACTAGTTTGTCTACACCCTTGGTAGGAGAGGGACACTCTACGGTTAGACCTCCACTCTTTAATGGTGAAAACTATGCTTATTGGAAGACTAGAATGATGCTATTTATTCAAGCCAATGATTATGAAGTATGGAGAATTATTGTTAAAGGTCCCCTTATCCCTATTAAGAAAGTAGATGGGACGGATGTGCCTAAGAAAGAAGATGAATGGGATACTAATGATATTAGGATGGCACAACTTAATGCTAAAGCAATGCACACACTCTTTTGTGCATTAGGACCAAATGAGTATAATCGAGTGTCACAATGTGAGAATGCTAAACAAGTTTGGGATAAACTAGCTATCACACATGAGGGAACCACACAAGTCAAAGAAACCAAAGTAGGCATGCTCACACAAGACTATGAATTATTTAGAATGAAGAATGATGAATCAATTAGTGACATGTTTACTAGGTTTACTGACATCATAAATGGTCTTAAAGCCTTAGGCAAGACATATTCTAATGTAGAAATGGTGAAAAAGGTACTCAATAGCTTACCTAAAACATGGGAGGCTAAAGTCACTGCTATTGAGGAATCCAAGGATCCTCATACACTCTCATTAGATGAACTTATGGGATCTCTACTCACCTATGAGATGAAAATCAAGAGAAATCAAGATCCTCCTAAGAAAGTTGGAGTAGCTTTAAAATCCACCACTATTGAGGAATCAAAAGATCATGATGAGAGTGGTGATGATGAGGACCTAGAAATGGCCATGTTTGCTAAGAGGTTTAATAAATTCATGAGGATGAGAACTAGTGGTAACTCTAGGAGACCCCCTAGGAGAGACTTTAATAGAGGAGAAACTAGTAGGAAAGAAAAGGACCAAATTATTTGTTATGAATGCAAAAAACCTGGTCATATTAAATTTGATTGTCCTTTGTATAGAAAGCAAAATGAGAAGAAACAAAAGAAGACGGCAATGGTGGCTACTTGGAGTGATAGTGATTGCTCCGATGAAGAGAATGTGGAAGATGAAGTAGCCAACCTTTGTTTCATGGCTTTTGAAGATGAGAAGGTAACTTCTAACTTGTTAGATATTAATGAATATACTTTTGATGAATTGCAAGATGCATTTGATGAGTTAGCCAATGAATTTGAATGCATGAATTTGAAATATAAGAAAATGATTTCTAAGTTGAAAAAGGAAAATGAAATGCTTGTGAATGTTAAATTAGAATGTGAAAAGAAATTAGAGAATGCAAATCTAGAAATAGAAGAATTAAATAGAAAGAACATTAATTTGCAAAACTCCTTTTCTAGATTTTACATGGGTCAACAAAAACTTGATCAAATGCTAGAGACTCAAAGAGCATTCTTTGATAGAGAAGGGTTAGGTTATAATGCATCTAACAAAGAGACTCATCTTAAAAACTTCCTAGTTAAAGATAGAGAATTTGTTTTGTGCACATTGTGTAATAAACTAGGACACTCTTCACAAGCATGCACCTCTAGGAAGACCATGATAAGAGGAAAAATGGCTGTCAAAATTTGGGTACCTAAACATGTTTTAAATTCAAGTGATGAGTCATTAAAGATGAAATGGATCCCTAAAGGATCTAAAATTATAAGTACTAACTCTCAAGGACCCAAGAAAATTTGGGTACCTAAGATGAAAGCTTGATGTGTTTGTAGGAGGAAGAGTATTGCTACAAGGCTAAGTCCAAGGAGCATTGGTACCTTGATAGTGGATGCTCAAGACACATGACGGGTGACAAGAGTCAATTCAAGTTCCTAAAGCATAAAAGTGGTGGAGAAGTCACATTTGGAGACAACTCCAAAGGACAAATTGAAGGAATTGGCTCCATTGGTAACTCTTCCTCAACTATTGAGAATGTTTTGTATGTTAGAGGCTTGAAACATAACTTGCTTAGTATTAGTCAATTGTGTGATAAGGGATTTAAAGTTATGTTTGATGATTTGTGTTGCAATGTTGTTAATGCCAAATCTAATCAAATTGTGTTTATTGGACATAGACAAGGAAATATTTATATTGTGAATTTAAATGAACTTAATAGCAAAAATGTATGCTTTATGGCTACTAGAGAAGATGAACCTTGGTTATGGCATAGAAGACTAGGCCATGCTAGCATGCATGTTTTGTCTAAGTTAGCCAAAAGAGACCTAGTTGTAGGATTACCTAAGCTTCAATTTGAAAATGATAAAGTTTGTGAAGCATGTGTAAGAGGAAAACACAAAAGAAATTCATTTAAATCTAAGAAGTGTGTCACTACCTCTAGATCACTTCAACTTCTTCACTTAGATCTCTTTGGACCAACTAGGACAACTAGTTTAGGAGGTAAACACTATGGATTTGTGATAGTTGATGATTACACTAGGTTTACTTGGGTGTTCTTTTTAAGTGTTAAAAATGAGGCCTTAGATAAATTCATTGTTTTCTCAAAACTTGTTCAAAATGAAAAGGGTTATTCTATTTCAAGTATTAGGAGTGACCATGGAAAAGAATTTGAAAATATTGGTTTTGATATATTTTGCAATGAAAATGGCATTAGCCATAATTTTTCAGCTCCTAGAACTCCTCAACAAAATGGGGTAGTTGAAAGGAGAAATAGAACATTAGAAGAAATGGCTAGAACCATGCTTTGTGAAAACAACTTACCTAAATATTTTTGGGCTGAAGCAATAAACACCTCTTGCTATGTTATAAATAGAGCTATGGTAAGGCCTATTTTAAAGAAAACTCCCTATGAGCTTTATAAAGGAAAAAGGCCTAACATAAGTTATTTTCACCCATTTGGATGTAAATGTTTTGTTTTGAACAATGGTAAAGATAACCTAGGAAAATTTGATGCTAAAAGTGATGAAGGTATTTTTCTTGGTTATTCTTTAAATTCTAAGGCTTATAGAGTTTTTAATAAAAGAACACTTGTTGTAGAAGAGTCAATACATGTAATCTTTGATGAATCAAATATTTCTAGTAAAACCAATCTTGATGATGAAGTAGAGATTTTTGATGAACCTATAATTGATCCATCTCAAGATAAGGATGTTAGAAATCAATTAGAAGATCTTAATATTAACAAAAATGAGGAGTCCATGGAACAAGAAATAATTGAGAAGGAATCTAGATGTCCTAGAGAACTAGGATATGTGAAAGATAATGATATTGTTGGAGATCCAACCATTGGAGTTAGGACTAGGTCAACTTATAGAAACATATGTCAACATGTAGCCTTTGTGTCACAATTTGAGCCAAAGAAAGTGGATGAGGCCTTGAATGATGAAAATTGGATTATGGCCATGCAAGAAGAATTAAATCAATTTGAGAGAAGCAAAGTGTGGACCTAGTAGAAAGACCTAAGGATTATCCCATCATTGGAACTAAATGGATATTCAAGAATAAGATGGATGAAAATAGCATTATTATTAGAAACAAGGCTAGGTTAGTGGCTCAAGGTTATAGACAAGAAGAAGGGATAGACTATGATGAGACCTATGCTCCGGTAGCTAGATTAGAAGCCATTAGAATGCTACTTGCCTTTGCATGCTACAAGGATTTTAAGTTATATCAAATGGATGTGAAAAGTGCCTTTTTAAATGGTTATATAAATGAAGAAGTTTATGTTGAGCAACCTCCCGGTTTTGAAAATCCAAAATTTCCTAATCATGTTTTCAAACTTTCAAAAGCCTTATATGGATTAAAACAAGCTCCTAGAGCTTGGTATGAAAGACTTTCAAAGTTTTTAATCGAAAAAGGTTTTACAAGAGGAAAGGTAGACACAACCTTGTTTATTCAATCTAAGGGTCATGACTTATTAGTAGTTCAAATTTATGTAGATGATATCATTTTTGGATCTACAAATGAGTCATTGTGCAAAAATTTCTCAAAGCTAATGCAAGGTGAATTTGAAATGAGTATGATGGGAGAATTAACCTTCTTTCTAGGACTTCAAGTTAAACAATGTAAAGAAGGTATTTTCATAAATCAAGCTAAGTACACTAAAGACTTGCTCAAAAGATTTGGAATGGATGAGTCTAAACCTTTCTCTACACCTATGAGCACTAGCATTAAGCTTGATAAGGATGAAGGAGGGAAATGTGTAGACACTAAACTATATAGGTCTATGATTGGCTCATTACTATATTTAACTGCTAGTAGACCCGATATAATGTTTAGTGTATGCTTGTGTGCTAGATTTCAGTCATCACCTAGAGAATCACACCTACAAGCAGTAAAAAGAATCCTTAGATACCTCAAAGACACTTCCTCCTTAGGACTTTGGTATCCTAAAGATTCTACACTTGATCTCCATGCATATTCCGATGCGGATTTTGGTGGATGCAAAGTGGATAGGAAAAGCACATCGGGAACATGCCAATTCTTAGGAAGTAGGCTTATTTCATGGTTCTCTAAGAAACAAAATAGCGTAGCTCAATCCACAACTGAGGCTGAATATATAGCTTCCGGTAGTTGCTGTGCTCAAATTTTGTGGATTAAGCAACAAATGAGAGACTATGGAATAGAAATGAACCAAGTTCCCATTAAGTGTGACAACACTAGTGCTATCAATCTTACAAAAAATCCCATTCAACACTCTAGAACCAAGCACATTGAGATTAGACATCATTTTATACGAGATCATGTGCAAAAAGGGGACATAATTCTGGAGTATGTAGACACTTTGCATCAATTAGCTGATATCTTCACAAAACCCTTGGACAAGGAGAGATTTTGCACTCTTAGAGGTGAATTAGGCATAATGACTGCTCCTTGAAGTAATTTGATGTTGCATGCATGTGTTAAGTTGGTTTGTGATAGCAATTTGAAGAATGTAATTCCCACTTGCAATTCATGACCTTAACTTACTGAGTTACTGTTCATGTTCATGATAAACTGTTGAGTGTTATGTGTTTTGATCAAGATAAACTTCTTTCATTTGCCAAAACACATTTCTAATGTTGAAACACAATCACAGCCATGTCCCACTTCTTGGTCCTGCACACTTATGCAATTTTCTGCACTTTGTTGCAATTTTCTGCACTTTTCTGCAGTTTTCAATCTCATTTTCTGCATTTTAAGTAAAAACAATCAACTTTTGATTTTAAGATGGTAAAAATGCATGAGTTCCATTGTTTTCAAATCATTTTTATGCATCATAAACGAGGCAAGTGACTAAGGAAACAATTCCTCTCGAATAGGATTGATTTCCCAGTCTGTTGGCCAAAATTCTGGGTGATGGGAGCAATCTGCCTAAAAGGGATCGATCCCTCTACAGTAGGGGATCGATCCCCTCGTGACAGATTTGACTTCGCGCTTCTTTAAACCGTCGGGCCCTCTTTCCTTTCCAACTATTCACTTTCTTCTTCACCTCTCACGCCGTTCCTCATTTCCTCTCAACCAAAACTACTAGTTCTCACTCTTTTCTACACCAATTCACTCCATTCTTTCACCAATCTTTCTCATTTTCTTCTCTTTTTCATTTCCCCTCCTCATGTCCTGACCAAATCTCTTCCTTTCTTCATTTCCTTTATTCTTCCACACCATGGTTACTATTCACCCAACATTTCAATTGTAAGTTTTTCTAACATTTTTCATTAAATTTTTCTTGCATTTCTAGTTTCTTTTATCATGTCTTGCCTACCCATGTGCATATCTTGCATCAATTTCTTCTCCATCTAGGTTTTCAACTCCTTTGGCACTTGTATTTTTCTCAAGTTAATACTTAGACTATCTGTCATTTTTCATCCGAATTTCCTTGTTATACTTGTTAAATGCATCTTGGGTTGTGGCTCTCTGCTGTTGGTTCGATCACATCTCTCCCACACACTCATCCATAGTTCCTCAAACTTGTGCACACCACCTGTTCGATAAAAGTCCTCCACGAAATTTCCTATCTTTTTCCTTCTCCATATGGCTCCTAAGATTAAGCACACTGCTCAAAAACGCAAAACCCATGCTTCCTCTTCCTCATCCTCCATACCAACCACCTTTAACCGGTGCTTTCGCCATGCTAATGAGAAAACCAAATTTCTAGCCGAATTTGCCAATATGCCCATTAAGCATTGGCGTCCTATTGATTTCGACTTCCTCGAGTCCATTCATTTTCCTTACCTCGCCAAGTTTAATGAATATGGTTGGACCCAGTTCCTCAAAATCAATACTCCGGTCCCGGCAAACATCATTCGTGCCTTCTTTTCCAATGCCGAAATCATCTATGATCCAAATGATGAATGTACGGTTGTCGGGATTCGCTCTTATGTCATGGGTAAAAATGTTGAACTGACCACACAATCCCTCTCCCTTGCTTTTAGACTTCGTGACAGAGGTACTATCTATGAAAATATCGAAGTCCCCTTAGTGTTCCCGTTACCGATAATCGTGCAAGTGACCTTCCTGTCTTCGCACGCCTCCTCCATATCATCATCTCATGGAATCTCCGCCCTCTTGGCACCCGATATTCTCACCTTCGCAAACTTGATCGTTTTTGGCTTCATCATATTCATGAACCTGACGGCATACAACCAGACCTCCTACACTTTATCCTTCATGACTGGGTGAAGATTGTTCGTGGCAAGGTCCACACCATTGTCTTCCCTCAGCCTCTCGCCTACTACTTACTCTCTGAAGGCGTTGACTGTTCATGTGAGGTTGGTGTACTTCCGGATCCCAGCACCACGATCAATCTCGCCACTCTCCATAACCTTGGGTGGTATCAACGTCAACGGGGAGATACAATCGAATGGGTCAAGGGCCATGGACAGGCTGAACCTCCCGAACATGCTCCGGAAGGAGTCGGAGAAGAAGGAGGAGACGGAGACGACGCACCTGTAGCAGCTACATCTTCTGCCCCTTCCGGCTCCACATCAGTTTCTCTCGACCAGATCATGCTAATGCTTCAGCAAATGCACACCTCTCAGCAAGATTTCCAGCAGGCCGTCACTCAGCGACTTGATCAGATCGAGGACACTCAAGCTACCATGTATGATGAAATCCAAGATGTTCGTATGCAGCACGAGGATTTCATGGACCAGTACTACAAGACGTTTCCTCGGCGCTGATTGTGCTTGTCGTATGGGATGCGCTTTTACCTTGCTATGCTTATGGCCTTGGTGTTTTATCCTTTGCTGTGTTCTGTCGGCATTAGTGTTTTGTTGTCTGAACTTTCTTAGATCTCTGCACTGATGTGATATGTTTTGAACCTTTTATGACTATGTTAATGACATTGCTAGTTATGCTTTCTAGTGGTTCTATGTTAATGACGATGTCTTGTTCTGACGTTAATTGTGCGTTCATGCCATTGGGTTGATCTTTGTTTCTCTTTATTTCATTGCCAATGCTATTACTTATTCTGCTTCTTATTGGTATATCCTTATTGCTTTAAATTGCCTTATACCACTAACCATTTCCCCGTGCTATTTTTTCTGATTAATCATTTGCTATGACAAAAAGGGGGAGAATTAATGTGGTAAACTTGTATTAAATTGAGGGGGAGCAAATATTGAGGGGGAGTAATGTTTTTCAAAAATCAAGTAACCTCAATTTTCAAACATATAAGCAAATTTACCTTAAGTTTTGTCATATCAAAAAGGGGGAGATTGTTAGCTTTAAATTGACAAGTATTTTGAAAATGACAAAACTCAAGCAAGCTTAGAAATGATTTTTATACAAGTAAATTTGCTTTGAATGAACTCAATGATTGAAACTATTTTTACAAAGTCTTGTATTGTAACTTCAATTGAAAAAGTCAGTAAATACTCTTAGAAAAGTGTTAGAAGATTTTGAACTGACTTAAAATCATAAAAGCCATAAACTTTGCAGCAAAATAAGTGCAGGATGGTCTACTGGACAAAAGGGATCGATCCCAAATTGGCAGAATGCTTTTGAACCATCTGGGAAAAAGTTGGAAAACATTCTGGAGAAAAGGGATCGATCCCCACTGTAGCAGGATCGATCCCCACTGTAGCAGGATCGATCCCTTTGCACGAGACCTGACAGTAACGGCTAGTTTTTGAGGGTTTCAACGGGAGGATTTGCATTAAATGCTTCACCAACTGTTCTATCCGTTTGGTGGGATATAAATAGAGGTATTTATGAAGTTTGGAGGTAGAACAAGCACTGAAAAATCCTCAAGCTTCAAGAGAGAAATTCAAATCTGAAATTGTTCATTGTATAACTCTATTTTGTGAGATTCATTTGTGTTCTTCACCCATTCACTAAAAATTCTGTTATTCAAAGGGGTGAGCTATCCTTGTAAAGTCTGATATTGTTGAGTGTGGGAATACTACAAGGGTAGAGGATTAGAAGGAGATTTCTACAATCTCAAGAGAAATTGTAAGAGGTCTTGCCACACCTTCAAGTGGTTTGTAAGCATTCTCAAGGAAGAGGTGAATCAAAACCTTGACAAGGAGTTCAAGGAGAGAGGACGTAGGCAAGAGATTGGCCGAACCTCTATAAAACTTGTGTTTGCTTCTCTTTCCCTTACTCTTATTTACTGCATTTATTTCATTGTTGCTTATTTGACTTTGATTGTGCATTAAGAGTTAGGAAAATTAGAAATAACTAGAAAAACCGATTCACCCCCCCTCTCGGTAGAGTCAACAGGTTGTTATCTTTCATTAATCATTAGAAGGGATTAGATTCAATATTCAATTTCTTACTTTTCCCTTGTACCTTCTATGAACTCAAAAAAATCTCATTTGTAATAATAGGGATGCATGTAATCCACAATCTATTTTCTCTCACAATTTTTAACATTTTTTGTTTTTTTTTTTTAAGAAAAAAGGAACTATGGTATAAATTATTAGTATTATTCATTTTTAATAAATAAACATAATTTAATATAGAACTTGTGGTTGATGTCAGAAATGATGTCAGAAATGTCAATGAACTTATTACTCACTTTCACCGAGAACAAGAATAATCATCCTCTAAGAAACCTTTGAATTGAACTCGATTAGGCAGCAAATTAGGCATCAAATTGTTGGATGATTATACACAAAAATGTATAATTTTTTTTTTTTTCGGTACTTAAAGTTACTAGAGATTAAATCTCATACATTGACACTTTCACAATGAAAATTTTTTCACTCCATAAATAATGTTAAGAGACATATACTTTTTAAAAAATTTAAAAAATATAAAAATTAATTAAAAATAAAAATGAGACATGTGACAATTTTTTAATTCTATTTATGGAGTTAAAAAAACTCCACTATCATTATTTAAGATAAGAGAAATTCTATTCACATCCCAAAAATTATTAAGCACATCCTATCTAAAAAAATTTGACTCCTTATACCCTTCCATGGCATTTTTTGTTTCCGGTGAGCCATAGCTCATCGGAGTTGCTGCCAGGCAGCAAGCAAGTGCTGCCCAGGCAGCAGTTGTATGCTGCCTGGGCAGCACATGAATGCTGCCAGGCATGCTGCAGCAGCAAGCTGCCTGGACAGCCATGGGGGAGAAAAAAAAAAGCTCCCGGGAGTGGATTTCCGGGAGCTTTATTATGCTCTCTGAAGCCCACTCCCGGGAGCTTTATGATGCCCCCAGAAGTGAACTTCCGCGGAAATTGTTATGCTCCCGGAAATCCACTTCCGGGAGACAAAAGATTTCAGAAAAAAATTAAAAAAAAATATTAAGAATGTTATTTATGTAATTTTGTTAAAAAATATGATGTGTCTAATAGTATATAGGGTGTGTTTAGAACTTTTCTTAAGATAATAATCATTTTTATTTAAAACGTGATATTGACAAATAAAATTATCATTCAATACATTGTCAGTAAAATTTTTAGATATCATAAGCGATATTAAAATTGTGATACATTATATTAATAGTTTAAAAGTAAAAGTAAAAAAAAAAAGGAGTGTTCAATGTAATATAAACTATAATCAATATCATTTACTAATTTACCGTAGAGTAAAAATTTGTAAACTTATTTGAATGTAATAAAAAGTAAATAACTTATATTTATTTTGTACTAAAAATTAAAGACATATTTTAAACCTAAAAAACAATGCATTAATTAATAAAAAATAAAATCAAAACCCAAAAATCTATAAATAATATTAATTTATGGTAATAATGTCAATAAAAATCCTACAAAAACTATTGTTTTATTTAAACATTATATTAATTGAAGATTGATAAAATTCGCCGGAAATTTTTTGTTTTTAATATTACTTGAAGATTGATTCAACCAGTTAATTTATTTTCTATTTTATTTGTACTAATAGTTCTTTAAAAGGAAAAAATTAATTAGTCATAAGTTATAACGGTAAGTAATATTAATATAATTCCATAAAAAATAACTAACTATTTTATTTTAAGATTATTTTATATATATATTTAGGGTTGGTATATGATGTACTGACATTGTATAGTTTCTATACACTATCAATGCACCAGAGTTGACACTTCATCAATAGGCCCTTAAAAGTAAATATAAATAATTTTTTTAATTTGCTCATAAGGACCTATTGATAAGGTGTCAACCTCTGGTGCATTGACAGTGTATAGAAACTATACACTATCAATTTATCATATATAAATCCATATATTTATATATATATATACACACACGCTGACACGCACACATAATACATGCGCACATAGTTTAACAACAATTTCAATCCTTTATATTTTCTAATTGAATTGGTAATCTATACTATAATATATTTTTGTCTCCTCCTCTTCTTTTGAGTGACACTTGTCCATTTATTTTTTTTTTGCCCTCAACAATTTTTTTTTACTTAGGTCTTTTTATTTTTTTTTTCTCAACAAATTTTTTCTCAACAATTTTTTTAGTTAAATCCTTAACATGTTTTTTGTATGGCTCTTTAACTCTTTTTAATCCAGTCCTCTATTATTGTTTTATAGTATTACTTTATTTTTTTATTTATTTGTTTCTTCTATTGGCATATATTTTACTTTCGAATGAAAATTATTATATGAAAGGGTTTTTACCTCTAACTTTTTCAGAAAAAAATATTTTTATTTTGCATATTGTACTTTGTAGTAAATATAAATAATTCAATTAGTTATTCTTAAAATAAAAATGCTTACAGATGTGTTTAAAACCTTATACTTGATTAATAATATGAACAAAACATTCTTAGCTAATTTTTCTTACTTTTTCGTTAAATTGTCTGAACCACTATATCATATATATATTTTGGTGCTTTTACTTTTTATTGTTGTTGCATCATTATCTTAATTTGTTTGTTACTAGAACAGATTATATGTTTGTCATACTATTTAACTTAAGTATTGTGTATTTTTTTAATTCAAGCAAATCCAATTTTCTCAAAAAATTATTTTTGAACATTTTGTTTGATATATAAATTCTATCTTTAGTAAACATGTTTTTTTTTATACTAAACAATATGAAGGAAATAAATATTTTTATAACCAATAACTTTTATCTAATAATTAATTTTACTAACTTTAAAAATTATAAAATAAAAATAGACTCTGTGTCTAGTAAATTAATAATTCTGTAACCAAAACAATAAACTAATAATTCAAATTCAACCTCCACAAATCAAAACGACGACCCTAAAGCGAGTAAACGACGACGATCTTATAGACACCCACGCCACAATTGAATATCTTTCTTTCCTACCCATTTTCTTTTCCTTTCTGATTCTCCTTCTCCTTTGTCTGTCTTTCTTTATCGCTCGTGGGGTTTTATTTTATTTTTTTGAATTCAATTTTTTTTCTCTATATTCTCTGCTCTATTTTATTTTATTATTTGATAACATCTTATATTCAATTACCTCACAAATAAATTTCCTTTTTTTTCTTCTTTCTGGGCTTTCTCCTTTGATCTCAAAACTTTGTTCTTTGCTGCTAAAAATCCTAGGGCTTCCCTTTTCAACATCAATTTTGAGGGTTTTTGTAGCTTAGAAATTGGTCAGTTTGTTTTTAATTTAATTATGGTTTTGTGGGTTTTTTTAATTGTAATATTCTAATTATTATTTCATTGCAAAAGTTTCAAATTTTTTTTTTAAAAAATCTGGATTTGATAAAGTTACTAGTTCTTTTGGGGTGCTAATTTTCTTTTGTTTTTTTTTTTTTTGGTTGGGTGAAATATAGGGATGTTGATGAAATGATGAATCAAGCTACTAATACACAAACATTAGCGTCTTTTGACCCAAACTCTACTGAGGTAATTTCCTTTTTTATTTGCTAAAAAAAGCCTAAAATGATTAAAAGAAAATTATTTAAATAATGGGTTGTGTTAAATAATTGTTGAAATTGAAAACCAAAGGTAATAGCATTGTTTCTAATGAATTTGGTATGGAATTTCAAAATTGAAAATCAAAGGTTGTAGCAATGCTTGTGATGAATTGAGTTGGAAGTTTCTAAGTTATCTATTAGATTTTAGTGCTTTAGGTACTTTGGTAGTGAAGAATGTTTCTTGTGTGGTAGTTTAGAATTGGATTACAAAGGTGTTGAAATTGAAAACTAAAGTTTGTAGCATTGCTTGTAGATTGGGAGTGTTATTCAGTTAGGTTTAAGCTCTTTAAGCATTTTCGAAGTGAAGAATTCTTTGTGTTGTAAATTTGGTGTGAATAAAGAACTGCATCAAAGGGGTTGCCTAGTCTTAGTTTAGAGGTAGAAGCATTGTTGCTATGAATTCAGTTTGAAGTTTCTAAGATGTTTAGTTAGGTTCTGGCTCTTTAGGCGCTTTGGAGAGGAAGAATTTGCTTGTTGTGAACTGGATTGGTTTACAGTTGGATTAAAGAAGTAACGAAATCATGAAGTGAAAGGCATTGTTTCTAATGAATTGGGTTTGAAGTTTCTAAGTTATTTAGTTAGGTGATTTTACTTTAGGCAGTTTGGAAGAGCATTTTTTGTTTGGGTTTGAGTTTAAATCAATGGATCATTTGAAAAAGGGTACTTTTTTGTGTGGTGTTTGGTTCTACTTGTACATATTTTAGAAGTATAGGATTTGAAGTTCTGAATTTATGAAAACCTTATATTAGATCAATGATTTACTTTTATAGTGATTGGCATCTAAATTCTATTATTTTGGTTGGTTCATTTGTCATTCATTAACTTTTGTTTCTTTTTTTCAGAACCGATATGTTGTTAATGCAAGTCAAGGGCACACATCTTTATATGTTCCCTCAACAACTGGATCTGAAGCTGCATCATGGAACATGTATAGGGCGGATAATCCCTCTGCAGAAAATGGAAGTTTTTTGAATTCCTCTTATCACCATGTGCAGCACACAGAGCCATCCACAAAAGCCGTTCAGGATGGGTCAAATGTAGCATCTCCTGCTGCTTCATCGAGCTTAGGAACGACAAATGCACAACCAGATTATAGTGGTTATAGTTCATACTCAAACTCTGCTGATCCTTATTCATATGGGAGCACAGGATACCAAGGTTATTATAATGGTTATCAGCAACAACCTAACCCCTCTTACTCTCAGCCAGTAGGAGCATATCAAAACACAGGTGCTCCTTATCAGCCTCTTTCCTCATTTCAGAATACAGGGTCTTATGCTGGGTCTGCAGGTTATTCAAGCACTTACTACAATCCTGGTGATTATCAGACATCTGGAGGTTACCCAAGCAGCGGCTACACACATCAGACTACCATGTGGAATGAAGTCAATTACGCAAATTATACTACTTACCAGTATTCAAACTACACTCCAGATACAAGTGGGGCTTATGCTGCTGGTAATGCAGCTCCAAATTCATTGCATTATCAGCAGCATTACAAGCAGTGGGCGGATTATTACAATCAAACGGAAGTTAGTTGTGCCCCAGGAACAGAAAATTTGTCTGTTGCTGGTACATCCACTCAGCTGTCACTGGTGTCGCAGGTTCCTGCTGTTAGTGGTGGATATCCAACTTCAAACAGCCAATCTCCTCCATCTCTTACACCATCTTTGAGGCCAGAGTCCAGTTCATCTCAAATGCCTTTGTTGCAGGTTTGAGTTTATGTTGGATCCATGATAAAAGGATTAGCTAAATTCATACGTAGAGATGACTTGTTTATGCTAATTGCTAATCTTAGAATATGCATCCTAATCATTATTTTCTTTTGTTTATGTTTCGGCTTTTTGCTGTTTTAGATTAATTTTTATGGTTGAAGGTGATTGTTTTTGAAGTGTGCTTGCACATATATTTTACTTATGTTTCTATTTTCTAGGATTTGAGCTATGGTAGGTGCCATACCGTATGCATGATTGTTATTGATCAATTTCTGATTTGTTGGAATCTGTCATCTTGCATGGACCGCATCTCAACCCAATAAACCCATTATGTTTCGTCTGTCTTTGGTTATATTCTGATCTATTATTTTTTTTCCTATAATAAATATTATTCTTCTCAAATTCAGAAATTGAATTTTGGATGCTATACTAGAATGTTGGGTGCATTTTATTGACTTTCCACTGGATAAGATTGCATTGTTATTAAGAGGGATCTTTTGAATTTAGAAAATATACTTTCTTTGTTTTTGATACGAGTTAAAGCATGCTATGCATGATATGATGGTAAGTTTGCTTCAAAGTCTGCCCTTTAGACCTACATTTCCTCTCTCTACAGTAAATCAGGATTGCTGTTAGCTTGAAGTCTAAAAAGTCCTAAGATGTTAACCTTTTGTTCTAAAACAAAGATAGTATACTATTGGCATTGTATTTCTTTATTGCAGAATTAGTGAAATCGGGTCTTTCATGTATCCTTTAACAGATTTCTCCAACGCCTATTTTATATATATATTTGAGTTTTTTAGTCATATATGTTTTAACAGCATAGATTTTTACTGTATGGCAATATGTTAAGCCATTTTGTTATGATGTGAGTATGATTAGTTCAAATTCCTCAGTTCTTTTAATGTTTAGCAATTGCTATCAATAAGCTATTTAAATAGTAAATTTCTTTCTGCGAGCCAAGGGCTTTTGATGGTCATGTCAAGATTTGAGTTGCTCTATCTGTTCTGAGTTATATTGCCAGTATGCCATTGCCTGTGAGAAGCTGTATCATGTTAGATATGGAGCAGTGTGGATAGAAATATTTTAATGCTACTATTTGTTTAAGGTAGAATACTTTTTTTTTTTTTTTATCTTTTGCATTATTTTGGTAAAAAAGATGGAATTTAGGAAGGGAAAGAAAATTATTTGGCTTGAAAATATTATAAGCTTTTAAGTTGTTTGAATTGGGTAAGGAAAGAAAAAACATGCAACTGCCCTTTGTTTGCTCAACGCATAAAAGTGTACCTTATATAGAGGTGGCTTGGAAGGAGAATGATTGCTTGTTCATTGGTGCCCTGCTGGGTTGTGGAATCCCACTTCCCAGCGTTTACTTGCTCTCTTTCCTCTAACCAAACAATGGAGTGATGTTTTATAGTCAGACCGACCTTTCTGACCCTTTTGCTTAAGGGTATAGGGGATATGAAAGAATTTGTATATGAATTTTTATCAGTGTGACAGCTGTTGTGTGTAATGTAATAATAATTTTGATTCTATTGAAAGCTTCCTAGTGATAGTTGCTCTTTATTAAAGCTTTTAATTGAATTCTTTGTCTAATGCTCCTGAAGAAGAATGCTTTTATGCTCCTTGGAAGACTAGAGTACATGATATGGTACATCCAGATTGCAAGGTGGATTTCATTTTCCACTTGGACAGGAAAAATGATAATTTTTTGTGCTTTTCATATTATAATGCATCATGAATTGCATGAAGCGGAAGTTTGTTGGAAATATGTGCTTCTTGTTGCTATGGTTGTAATGACTCTGTTAATTATCTCTGGATGTTTATTTAACCATGTAGTTTCCTTTTGTTGGTAATTACATTTAGCTTAATATCATTTTAAGTTATTTGAATTTTTAATGTTTTATTTTTTATATTTTATATTTTTGTGCTCTTTTGGTCAGCCTGGTGCAACTGTCACTGGTGTTTATGATAGTTACTGGAAACATGGCGCTCCAAGTATTCAAAATCAGCATCCTAGTCCTGTACAGCCACATTTTCAGAAGCCTTTGGATTCAAAATCTTCATATGATAACTTTCAGGAACAACAGAAAACTGCTTGCCCTCAAGTTTCCAATTTACAGCATCCTGCGGCTCAGCAGGCTCCTCAAAATTACCAACCACATTTGCAAACTGTTCAATCATTGGATACACTAAGGGCAAGCAAACTGCAGATTCAAACAAATCCCAGACTTGCTTCTAATTTGCCATTGAGTTTACCAAAATTGGACAAGGATGGCCCTGACAACAGTCCAGTAGCAAAACCTGCTTATATCAGTGTTTCGCTGCCAAAACCCAGTGAGAAAGTGTTGCCCAATGATGCAACTGATTTTGTACTCAAGGTGAGCTTTCTGATTTTTTTCTTTTTACTTGTGTTTCTTCAGAATAAACACAATATGGTTATCCCATAAGATTTTCTGTTAGAAAATGCAGAGGTAAGTAAGAAACTTGCCTCCAGCCGTCCTAGGCTGAACATCATACTAGTACCTGAAACATACGAACCTTGTCTAATCCGAATTTCTTTGTTTGTGTGAAGCCCTGCAACTTGATCACACATTAGTGGCAAAGTCTGTTATAAGAATTAATGATTTATTGGGCTCTTTAATAAGTGCTTGAGTGCTGTAATGTTACAGGATTTGACAGCATGGTGGAAGCATTTCACTGTACATGTAAAAAGCTTGAATGCCAGTAGGCTGAAAGCGAGTGATGTTGTGCCTCAGTTTAGTCATTCTATTTGCCTATAAAATTGTGACAGATACCTACAAAACTTTTACCTGAGTGGTGAACTTGTTTGGTCATGATTAATATGTTTGTCTTTACTATGCTTAGCATTATTTAGCTTTGCTATATCTGGATATATATCTTGGGTGTTATCATTTCATATGCAAGATTGTTGCTTCATAAAAATGGAATTATTACAGTTAAACGGGAATTTGTAGTTTGCAAGGCATTATTAAGTTTTGATGAAGTAATGTTGTTATAAAATATTGAATTTGCATGCTTTGGGTGCAGTTGATGTGTTTTTTGATTGTCCCTTATATTTGAGGAAGTCCTGTTATTCTTTTGAGCTGCTATTTTCATTTCCATATTGGCTCCTAATACCAGATATGGCTAAACTTACCTGATTAGGCAGTGTTGAATTAAAATGCATCTATGCATAAATGTGTTAAATAATGATGATTTAGACATAAATTGCTCTTGGAAATTGGTCTGAAATCCTTTAATCTCAGATTTAAATTTTATGGTTTACCTGCAAACTAAACCCACACATGTCAGGTTTTTTGCAACAATAATTAATGGCTGCTTTGTTGCTTGTAGGCTGGTACATTCCCAAAATCATTAAAGAGTTATGTTGAAAGGGCATTGGCTCAATGTAAAGATGAAAGGCAATCGGCAGCTTGCCAGGACGTCATGAAGGAGGTGAGGGTTTTTTTTTTTTTTTCCTTTTAAAATAAAATTTGGGTAGCTGTTATTCAGAATTATGTGCAAAATGAATTCTTTGATTTTTATTTAATTTTTCTCATGCCACTGTAATCAAGCACTCTATAAGAGTTTGGACTAATGAATTCTTAATAGGCCAGCAACTACAGGCTGTTTAAATGAAAAATTAAAGTGTATTTACTACACAAATTGTATCTTTACAATTTGACAGAGCCAGAGGGAACGCTAACTTGAACCCTGGATGGCTAACTGCCTCTAGGCTGACCTCTCATTCTTTTAAGCACTTCTGATATGAATTTAAAAGAGGGTAATGGGCCCACTAGAATGGAAGATTGAGATCTATGATTCATGCCCTAGCTTTATGGTCTGATATCTGACAACTTTTTAATTTCCTACATGTATACTATTATGTTGTTCTATGAGGGATGCTATGGTAAAAGTTACTTTATGTGCTAGGATTAAGCTTTGAAGTTATTGAGATTAATTGGTGTCTACTTGTTAAATGTGCTATAATTGCCGGATAGTTTGATGTATTTAAGTTTTTTTTTTCTTTCTATAGTTTTACTTGCCATTGAAGTATGTTTTACTATTTTCTGCTGGATGCCTATTGACTTTACTGCTTCACCTCCTACTGTCTTCTTTTAGATAATTATCAAGGCAACTAATGATGGTACACTTCATACACGTGACTGGGATGCTGAGTCTCTCTTTCCAATACCAAATACAGAGATGGCTGATAAGAAGTATGTATTCTAGTTCCCTATATATGCTTGATTTTGTGGCTTGCATTAACATATGGTATTCATTTTGGTTCTAGTAATAATTTTTTCTGCCTCCATCCTTACCATTCTCTTCCTTTCTTTTTTATCTTCTCTCAGCAATTTACAAAATCCAACCCCTGTTTCTTTATTTCCAAAGTACAAGAAGAGTCCAACTCGACGATCCAAGAGCAGGTGGGAGCCTTTACCGGAGGAGAAATCAGTCAACAAATTGGGTTCTGTCAACAGTTATGCAGCAAAATATAGTAGTTGGGTTCATGTCAATGAAAAGGCCAGAAAGGTAGTGTCTAATTCCATTGCATTTGTTTTTTCATAGCAATACTATGCTAGAGTTGATACATTTTTTCTGCAATATGGGTTAAGTGATATCATTCGTTCTTAAGACGTTGCACTTCTGCTACAGGTAATTTAATGAGCTTTTTTTTTGTTTAATAATTATATTGCAGCCCACAGGTGCAAGTTCTGAGGGGCAGAGTGATACTGTGAATAACATTAGGTTTCCACTGATGGAGCAGAAATCTGCGAGTAAAACTGTCCAGAGGCCAGTTAAGAGGCAGTGTCTTGCTGATGCAAATGCTGCTGATAATATTGATGCATCTAGTGATAGTGATAAGGAACAAAATTTAACAGCATATTATTCTGGTGCTATTGCACTTGCTAATACACCGGAGGAAAGAAAGAGACGTGAAAGTCGTTCCAAGCGTTTTGAGAAAGTGCAAGGAAATCGAGCAGAAATTAATCACTCCAAGGCCAAAAATGCTGGCACTGCTAGCCTATATGCTAGAGAGGCTAGTGCTTTGGTGCTTAGCAAAAGCTTTGAAGATGTTGGCAGCAGGGCTGTAGAAGACATTGATTGGGATGCACTAACTGTTAAAGGAACATGCCAGGAAATAGAGAAACGATATTTGCGTCTTACTTCTGCACCAGATCCCTCCACTGTAACTATCGATATTTCTTTTTGTTGTAGTAATATGTGCATTCTGTCTTTTTAAATATGTCGTTCCATATTATTGAGTCCCATTGATTTGCAGGTAAGACCAGAAGAAGTTCTGGAAAAAGCTCTGGTTATGGTTCAAAATTCCCAAAAGAACTACCTTTATAAGTGTGACCAGTTAAAGTCTATCCGCCAAGACTTAACTGTCCAAAGAATTCGTAACCAGCTAACAGTTAAGGTATATCTGATGCATATCCCTGCCTTCCTTGGGAAAAAAGATATGTTCGTGATGATGAGGGTTTTCATTTCTATAATCAATAATTCCTGGATGATATTCTGATTTTCAAGCTTAATTTCTCTGGTAATCAGGTTTATGAAACTCATGCTCGATTGGCATTGGAAGTTGGAGACCTGCCTGAGTATAACCAGGTTTGCACTTTAATAACATTTTGGTTATTTCTTGTTTGGAATAGTTTGTTCACCTGCTTTTAAAGATGTGTAATATATAATAGATGGTGTTTTAATGGGACTACATTCTGTTTTTCCACATGATGGCTGTTGTTTTCTTTCAGTTGCTCATGTATCAGATGTGGCTGAATGGTTGCCACTAATCTAGCGCTTAGTGTTCTTTGCCAAGCCAAATTAGCATATTCTGCTTTTAAGAAAATGCAGATAAAACACACACATGGACACTAGTGATTAGTGTTATCACTATTGTATGAAACATTAGCATGTCTTACTAGTTTTATTTCAGTTCTATTTCTTTTGGCGATACTGTTGTCACTTAAGTAATGTTTAATACTAGCCTAAATTACTGTAGTTGATAATATTCTTTAGTCTCTAGGTGTTTTAAAGGTTAACTTGTGGAAATTTGTGATGTCCTATATTAATCAAGGTTAAAGGTATCTGGAACTCACATATATGATGAGAAGCATATTGGACTACTACTGAAATAAGACCCATTGCCTGGAGACAGGAAAAGGGAATTAAAATAAATTATTAATGGCATTTGAATGCTTTGCAACTATTTTTTGCATTCTGTGTGATAGAGTTTGATAGACAGGTATTTACGCAATTTTACTTATTTCAAGAATTTATGCTTATCTCTAGATCTGAGAATGTTAATCATAAGAGAAATAGCAATTGACTCTTATTAGTGATTTTAGTAAGCTATATTTGAGACGTTGGCTTTGCATCAAAATTATGTTTCTGTTGAAAAGGTTAAGACTGAGTAAAAGGTTCACCATAAGTTTATTGTTTTTGTCAGAAAGTAGTAAACTAAGTGGTGCCAAGGGATTTGCATATGTTCTTTCTTTTTGCCTCTTTTTATGGTGTCTATTTTGGTCTAATGCCATGTGAAGTTAACTGGTGCTTCACATTCACCATCTTGAAAGATTTAGCAACCAATATTTGATGCAAAGTGGGGCCTAATGAATGTAAATATATTAAGATATAAGTGTTACTATTAAACATTTTTAATCTTATTTTCTTTTCTTTCTTTTTCTTCCCTTGGGTTCAGTGCCAATCACAGCTGAAAATCCTTTATGCTGAAGGAATTGAAGGCTGCTACATGGAGTTTGCTGCTTACAATTTACTTTGTGTTATCATGCACTCGAATAACAACAGAGATCTTTTATCATCAATGTCACGGTTAGTTGTGTTGCTTATCTTTATGCTAGATTTTTTACCTTGAGTTCTTGAATTATGTCAATCGTTCATTGTGCTATGAAAATTGACACAATATCCTATTATATTTAATTTCCAGATTATCTGATGAGGCGAAGAAGGATAAAGCTGTTCAACATGCACTAGCAGTTCGTGCAGCGGTGACTTCAGGAAATTATGTCAAGTTCTTCAGATTATACAAGATGGCACCTAACTTGAGCACCTGCCTTATGGGTAAGTGTTTTTTGCAGGGTTTTCTCAATGCTTATAACCAATTACATATATCAAAGGAATGCTAAGGTTTTTCCTTAGCTTGTTCTTTGTTTTTTGGCTCTTTGTGCAGATCTTTATGTCGAGAAAATGCGATATAAGGCTGTAAGCTGTATGTCACGGTCTTATCGTCCTCAGGTACCTGTTTCATACATTGCTCAAGTGCTGGGCTTCTGCAGCAGTATGCCTACAAATGGAGGAAGTGATGAGAAAGACTTGGATGGATTGGAAGACTGTATTGACTGGTTGAAGGCGCATGGTGCATGCCTTATCGCAGATGGTAATGAGGAGATGCAGCTGGATACTAAGGTATTGTTAATTTCATCTTGATAATGAACATGTGTGATTTTATAACTGTTGGATGATTAGCAGTATTCCACCCTTGTACACCCATTAGATCGTCAGGTTGTCGGTTGGCTAAGTGATTTGAGCTTTAAGTAAAATTAAATAAGCTTGATATTAAAAGTCCGTTTCTGTATGAAATTTTCCCTTCTTGTCATGAATGAATATATTCATAGGAGCAGTGCAAGTGACTGATTTTGTCGAAGTTCCATCTTGGTGCAACCATTGTAGTCTTCCCGTAATTCTGAGTTTTAAATGAAATTTGATGGATGGTATTCCTATGAAATCTTTCCCATCATGCCATGAGCAAATTTATTCATCAGTGCAGTCCAACACAAAAAGACAACTGTACTTGCATTGAACCTTTTGCGATTTTATCCTTCTGTCCCTTGTTTGCCCATCTACAAATACTGTGTATGTAACTTGTTCGGAGTTTGCCTCCCTGCACCTTTTTTTACTTGTCTGATGGTTCCCCTTTACCCTGTCTCCTTTTCAAGATGCAGAAGAAACATTCGGCTTTACTTGCGCTCACTGAATGGATTGTTCTTAATGTGCAGGCTTCATCTTCAAGTCTCTATATGCCAGAACCTGAAGATGCAGTGGCCCATGGAGATGCTAATCTAGCTGTTAATGATTTTCTGACACGGACATCATAGCCAAGTTATTTGTATTTAATTGTATTTAAAAGCATTTGTGCGAAGGTTAAGTGGAAATTTTTGCTATCCTTAGTCCGATGTACATCAGAGAAAGTGTGGATTATTTTGAAGAATGGCTGGCAAGTATGACAAAGTTAAAGCCTGAGTGCAGAGGTACGTTGCTTGTAACCTAAGAGAGAGTAGATCACGTTTGTATACCATGAAATACTAATTCAAAAGAATCCAATTTCTCTAAGAAATGCTTGTTAAGATGGCAGAGAGCGCTTGAGCTAGCATTGTAGTTGATTCATTCTTTCTTGGTGAAGACAGAAAATAGATGTATTGGAGCAAGAAAATAAGAAAATTAATCAGTATGTTTGATAGGTGAATGCTTTAGAATTTTGAGTTCCAATGTGTTATTCTGTCGTAGAAATGAAAATATAGCAATTACTTCAGATATGAAAAGTGGATTACATACCCAGTATTTCAGCTTGAATGAAAATTAATCAACTTTGACCTTATGGTCTTAAATGATTTCTTTGTTTTAGTATTGGGTTGCTTTCCATTAAATTAACTGTTGGATTACGAACTTCCGTAGGATGTGAAGGGTTGACAAACTTTTCTGAAAACAACTTTATTTTCATTTTGTTAAATTTATAATTTCTTAGTTTTGCTTAATAATTTAGTTATCTTACTGTATTTTTTTTATTTGAGAAAGGAGATTCAGTTTTTTTAGTTGAGAGATTATGTATTAATCATTTGAATCAAATGATCGGATGTTATGATAAAAAAAATTAATATAAAAAGTTAAAAACCAGATTTTTTTCTCCAATAAAGTTATGTGTTTTTCATCCTTTTTGCAAGAATTGGTGCACTAATTAAGTTGAGGGTCGATGAACTCTTATTGTTACTATCGCTTAATGACTGAATGGTTCTCAATGAAATAATTTGAAGTGAAAAAGCAATGTCAAAAGATATATTTGAAGTGAATATGACAAAGGAATATATGCAGTAGTGCAGAAATTAAAGCCTGTTAAGAGTACCGGGAATGTAATAATGTGGAATCAACATTTTGTGGAAATTGGAGTGTGGGGTTGAGAAGAATCTATGGCTGCTTCATCCATGGTTAACATGCAACCAAAAATCTTTGGGATATATACAATTTCTTTGTGGAAGCATGGGCTCTGGTTGGAGGATTGTAGCTTAAGTTAGAGTTCTGAAAGAAACTTAACAGGAAGGGATTCAGTTTCTTAATGTAGTGGTTGACAGACTTGAAAAGTGGTCATGCTTCACCAGAACACAATGATTTGTACGTTGTGACTGATCTCATTTCACTTTCACGTCTTGCATCTTTATTCTGCTCTTTGAAGTGACAACTGAGATTGTTTGCTTCTGAGATTTGATCTTTTTTCTGTTGTGAGATGTGGGATTGAGAGACTGAACAATTGAATGATCATTTTCCCAAATTTAATAGTTCTATAATTTTCTGAAAGATGAAGTTATGCAATTTATGTCTGAAAAGTATTCTATGCTCAATAACAAGTCAACCTTTGATATTTCTCTCAATATTAACAATCATTTTCCAGGCAGGATTTTGATGGGAAAATTGGAGTTTGAGTGTTGAATTGGAATTGCAGAAGTCCCAGCTGGCCTGCTGCTAGATTGATTCACACTTTCACAGTCCATTGGAACAAGCTTATGAGAATAAATTGCAGAGGGAATCTTTGATGCCCAGAAGGCTAAGATAGCATCCAACTTTACGGTAAAAGAGTTCCAACACAAACAAGAAGCATTTTCTAAAGAAAACTTTGATGATTTCGTTTTTGATCATATAATACAATTGCCTAACTTTATTCTTTGATTTTACAGTCTCCAGGGGTTTTATTCTTGCCTTTCTTCAAGCAATGACAACATTCCATTTCGTCAGTCTAATAGTTGAGGCCTGAAGGAATCTACTCAATTTTCTACTGAATTATTGGCTATAATTTGCGCATTTGAAATTAAATAGACTGCATATGCGTTTCGGTCAAGCTGAAAAATATATTTAAGCCATCCCACTATATATATATATATATAATTATCAATACACTGTCAGTAAAATTTTAAACTAAACAAATGGAGTTAAAAATAACACGTCTTTTACGTATATTGAAAAAATAATTACAAAATAAAATAAGGTATATGTCATCATCTTAATTGCACTTATGAAATCTAGAAATTTCACTTATAGTAAAATGGGTAATTATCTATGTATAAAAAACTAAGCCTATCCCACTCGAAAACAAGTGCAAAGAGAAAGCAGGACCAGGAGATTTTCTCTGGAGATAGAAAAGATGAGCAATTCTCTTGATCAAGGGCCAGGGGCTACAGCTAGAGCAAAGGATGCCCATTTAGGAGACAATTTTCCTAGGAAGAGTTCTTCCCAGCAACAGCAGCCTTCACAATCACAAGGATATCCTCCAATTCCGAAGGTTGATCATCTTCAGTTTCCTTACACTTCTCACCACTCACTCCCTCCTCAGCAAAATCCTCCAAAAACTGATAATCTGCCACCAAGTAGTCAAATTCCGGATCAACCCCAGGTTCAACCTTTGAAACAAAATCCTGGAAAAAACAGTAATCATCATCCACCAACATCAATTAATCAAACTTCCCACCAATCCCATCCTAAACAGCCTCCAAATGAGGTTCCTTCGGAAATCCATCCCACAAAAGACCATCTCCAGAGTAATCAACCCCAGAAACAGCAGCCTCCAGGTGGGGTTCCTTTACAAGATCATTCTCCAAAGGACAAGAATCCTTCCAGGGATAACAAAAGTTCCAACCAATCTCAGTAGCAGATGCCTGATTCAAAAGACAATGTTATGGTACCAAGTTCCGTCAACAAAGAGCAACCTGTATCAGCTGCAATTCCTACACAAGGTAATCATCCCAAGCAACAGACTCCTTCACAACCACGAAAACATGAATTTCCCGTGCAAAATCATGCAGGTGATGATGCTCAAGCCAAAGGAAGAGATGCCGAGCCTTTTATAGCTTTTCCAGATCCGAACTCTTTACAAGAAAACCTTCATCAGCTAACAAAATATGCAGAGTCCAAACAGCAATCTCCTCGTCAACGTTGTCGTTGTTGTAGTATCTTATAGAACAGTAGTTCATTTTTCAACCAAATAAAGTTATGCTTTGTACATATAATTATTAGATTGGAAGATAAGTAATGGAGCCTTCAAAGGCAAATGCTCTTCCACACAAGGAAAAAAAAGCAGTTTAGTTAATTTGCAGTTAATAGTAGCTTATTTTCCTATAAATGGTTTCTATTTTTCTAGATTTACTTAATGATTTATATAATGACGATACTTTTGTGTCAATTTCCAAATTATATTCTCTTTTCTCTAGAATAAACTTTTGGTATAGCAATCTTATCCCATTGATGTTGCCTGCTTTCAGTGGCAATTGCCAAATGTTTCATTTCTAGTAGTCTGATGCTATTTGAGCTCTTTGCATGGCATTTGAATGAGAAATTTTAAAAATTTGAAGATTAAAAAAACATTTTAGAATATATAAATTTAAAATTTTAATATTTATAATTGTATTGTTTAGACAAATATTTTTTAAAATAAATTTTGATAATTGAAATTTGATGAGATAAAACAATAATTATAAAAAAAGAACGATGATATTAAAGATAAGAAAAATAAAAAAAAATGTAATATGAGTATTATTAGATTTGTAAAAATGCACAGATATTATTAAGAGTTTGTATATGATGCATTGACAGTGTATAGTTTTTATATATTGTCAATGCATCAGAGATTGACACATCATCAATAGGCCCTTATGGGCAAATAAAAAAAAATTATTTAAATTTGCATATAAAGGCCTATTGATGAGGTGTCAACTTCTGGTGCATTGACAGTGTATAAAAACTATACACTGTCAGTGCATCATATATAAATCCTATTATTAATAATATAAAAAATAAAAATATCTAATATAGTTAACTAAAATGATATATTTTTCTGGTTTTGTATTTTATGATAAGTTTGTGGGAAATTTTGAAAAATTACCCTCCTAGGTAGATTAACAAATTGAAATTTCTCCTAAATTTTTTTTTTATTTTTTGCTGAGCAGGGCGATTAAATTTTAAATTTTTGAGTATCTAAATTGAAATACGTTTCCTCTTTAACTGATAAGATAGATTTTGGCGCACCTAAGCTAGCTGATAAAATCAATTGATACAAGCATAAATTAAGTGGTTAGCCAAAAAAAGCATAAATTTAGTGGGAATCTCTTGAAAACCATAAGGCAAACCCAAGTTAAAGATGCCTTGAATTTTACAGTAAAATACTAATCTTTTTATTTCTTTGGAAAAAGAGATCAAAAATCTTTCAAACAGAGATTAGCCCAAAGAAGTGTTGCATCTTAATAATTACTATTCCAAAGATGTTCAGCAACAATGCATTTGGTTGCATTTTTCTGATACTAATTAAATTCCAACTCTCTTACCTGTTACCAAAAAACCGTACCAAATTCTGTAGTTTGTAGTTTCAGATTAAGAGAGTGGAGTCTCAAGAAGGTAGAAAAGAGTTCATTAAAAATCAGGAAAGAATACCGTTGTTGGGTTAAATAAATTAAGTGCTTGTTAATTTATGTTATTAGCTGAACATTTGGTTGGTTTGTGCATTGCATTACGTTAAAATAATTGTTGGTTTTTATTCGCTATATAATACTTTACTGATCTTGCCTCCGCTTGACGCCATTCCCAGATGTCTGCTTTTCTTTTTCTTCTACAAAACTAATCAGCAAAACCAATAATAGCAGACAGAAAACAGTGGAATTTCGGGAATGATGAGTAATTCTCCTGGAGGGTCTTCCTTGAAGTTGAAGGATTCCTATCCACAGTCAGGAAACACAGCTGAGGGTTTCATAGAGGAACCTTCTTACCAGGATCATCACCAGAAGCAAAAGCAGCAGCAACCACTTGCAGCAGGGATTTCTCCTGAACAATTTCATCCAAAAGACAAATCTCTACAGACTTCAGCTAATTGGATTCCTCCAAAACAGGATGATCATTGCAGCACTCCCCAACAACAGCTGCATCCTTCAAACAACAACTACTCTTTGCCAAGTAGTCGATGTTCTGATCAAGAGCCAGACCATCAGTCAGCTGGGGTTCCATCACGGATTGTTAGCTATGAGGAATTCATTGCGTTAGAGGAACGACAAAGTTGTTCATCAACAGATCCTAAGACTGGATTCCCGAAGACCTGGCCAGCAGTATCATCTCCACCTCCAGCGAACGTTACTTCAACACCAGTACAACAACCATCTTCAACAAAGGTTCTTCCTCCACCAGCCCAAGGAGCTTCTCCATCAAATGTTTCTCGGACTTTTCCGCCACCTTCTTCTTCCCCTCCCCGCCGTTTTTGTAGCTGTTGTATTATCCTATGACACCTCACTTAATTCCTTTCTCTCAAACGAAAAAAAAATGAATTCATGGACTTGATTTGTTGTAGTTTGTAAACATATGAGCCTAACTGTTTCTTAAATTTAAGCTTATTTTCTTCCCTTTCCAAGTCCTTATTTATGTAAGGAAAACTGATGTCCTAATAATTCATTCTATCCCTTCAAATTCAAGGAAAAAAAAAAAGAAAACTGAACACAATCTCTAATTCTTGAGATGTCAATATTTGAATGTAGATCAACAGAACATTTAATTAACAAACATGTTTGGTTTTTGTTTATTTATGTTCATTTATTAAGCTTGGCAAAAGATCATGAAAAGAGATGTGTTTCATTCGTTTATGTTCGCAAACAAACTTGTTTAAAGTTTGTTTAAAACTCATTCATTTAATAAATTATTTACTTATAGATCATTTTAATATGTAATTAGTAAAATTACATATTTATATAAGATTTTCTATTTAATTATATTTGCAACAACATTATTAGTAGCTGTTAAAACAAAATTAAACTATGAAACTAAATCTTTGTTAAAACATAATTTAATTAGTAACAAGAAAAAGTCAGCACAAAAAATATCTTTCTGCAATGATTTATTATACAATGAAACTCATTGCCTATATTTTTAACAAGAGAAGTATATGCAACAACATTGCAAATATTAAAAATCATCGTGAAAAAATTTTATAACAACGATAAATTTACATTTTGCTTCGATTTTAAATGTTGCGAAAAGCTCATTTACATTTAATTAATTAAATAGTCAAGTGGTAAAACTATGAAATCTTCACATACTATCTACCTAACATATAATATAACAAACTAAGAATACTAAATCGTCATTATAATTGGAATAATTCCTCCTTTACTAAAGTATAGTAAGGACCCTATGGAGGAATCCTGAAACCACAAGCAAACTTAATTTAAAGATGCCTTGATCTTATATTCAATGTTATCCTTCTATTTAATTTCTCAATAAATTATACATTACCTTTGAACTTTAGAAGTTGCGTTCATACCAAACTGTATTTTTATATAAACATTATTAATTTACTAGTTTTAAATCCGTGCGATGCACGAAAATACATTAATCAAATAATAAATTCATTAATAATATATTTTTTTGAAATTTTATAATATAAATTATTATGTTTATGAAAAAGACAACATATGTATATTTAATATTTTTTATTTGTAATTTGTATATTACAATACAATAATATAAAATTATATATTTGATATAATTATGCAAATTTTAAAAAAGTTAAATCAAACTATTATTGTAATTTATTGAATGAACATAGTATATAAAAAAATTCAATATGTTTTTGATTTGAAGAAATTGAAATTTTCTCTGTCTTAAAATCAACCTTGTATAAGAATTTTTTTTAAACGAAGATTCTTCAATGAATTCTTGTTGAGCTGAAGAGATAGCAAATGATTCTTAAGTATTCATTACTATTTTTGAATGATGTGTCACTTTATTTAATGATCTAATAAATTTTATAGATGGAATAGAAAACTTAAATAATACACTAATTTGCAATTTGATTAAATTAAGTTTCAGTTATCACTTATGTTATAATAAATTTAACAAAGATACTCATATTATGTAAATATATGCATACCTATGTATCATATATATATATATATATATATATATATATATATATATATATATATATATATATATATAAGTTCTAAGCTTAATATTTCTCATCTCAATTTTAAAATTTGTTGCTCTTGTTTCGAACAAAAAATTTCACCCCTGAGATCTTCAAGTATCTCTCAAAATTTATAATCTCAGTTTTCCTAAATTATGGTCATAGACATATCATTAAATTAAATTAAATATTAGACAATATTAAAATAATTGTTAACTAATCAATATCTTAAGAGAAATTTTATAAAGATTGTCAACATATTTATTAATTAATTTTTTAACTTCAATGTTGAAAAATACAAACGTCACATTTCCAGAACCATCAAATGCCTCAATATTCAACTTCCACCTATAAAGTATAATTTTTAATTAATCAATACCTTAAGAAAAATTTTATAAAGATTGTTAACATCTTTATTAATTAATTAATTAATTTCTTAGCTTCAGTATTGAAAACTACAAAACATCACTTTTCTAGTATCATCAAATGCCTCAACGTTCAACTTTTACCTATAAGGTATACAAAAAACCACAATTAAGTTATATATATTAAAATTATAAAATGCTTATATTGTCATCATGGAATAATTTTTGTTTTATGTTTTAAATATAGTAAATATAATTATTATTTACCTTAGAGTTGAATTAGGGACATCAATATTACATGGGAAACAATGAAACTTTTTATCAACTTCAGACAACCTTTTGTTGCACTCGCGTGACATGTAATACCAACCAAAAGTTAGATCAACTTTCATAATAGTTACTCTATTGGTGAAAGATTTTTCTTATATAATATATATATATATACACACACACACACACATATAAAACACACATTCAAAAATAGTCAATAAAAACATACATGCTAAATCAATTATATTTTAAAATTATATTGCCATATATGTTATCATTGAAAAAAATATATGTTAGTTTAATACATTAAACAGTGGCTTTATGACCAATATTTTAATATTTGACAAAGGTGTGCTATTTATAAACATTGAAACTTCATCCAATTCTAGTCTTTTACGTGATGTGCAATGAAATTCTATGCCAGCATCTCATTTAAATCAATTAAATACAAAAAAGTAAAAGAAATTTGAGTTTTTTTACTCTTAAGATCCATGAGTACTAAGCATTGATAAAAAAAAATTATTACATGCAATTTATATAATAAAAATGGAGAAAATTAAAACTTTTAATATATATAGATATAGATGTTACCTCTTAGACAATTAAAAAAATTAATATATAAAAGCAGTAGTTATAAATGTTATATTTTGTAATGTTAATATGAAAAGAAAGAATAATTACATGTTATGTATTAATTTAAAAAATTAAAAAAATGATGTTATATTATTGCAAAAAAAGGTAATTATTGTACATAAGATGTTATATTATTGCATGTTATATATTATATTATCCATATTAATTTTAATATTGTAAGATCTGATTTTTACCCTACAGTAGACCTTAATCTCATAAAATTAGAAATGGAAATTAAATAAATAATGAATGTTAAATTCCAAAAAGAGTGAAAAGCTCTTTTATTTGAGATGAGAACAGAGCCAATTAGGTGAAATACTCGACGGGCGAGTACCATGATGAAACGGCTCGCCAATGGGCAAGCAAGTTAATGGAGTGATCGCCAATGATGACGGCGAGTTGGGCGATGGAGTGTGCGAATAGGTGTTTTCGCCAACGTGCTAGGTGAATCAAAACAAGGTTGGCGAGTTGATCTTTCCCGGTGATCGCCTAATTGGGCGAGAACTTGTAATCGCCATATTGAGAGGCAAAGAATAGCCTATTTGGCGAGAAGGCAACTGCCATTCGCTAAGTCTCAAGGTAATTGTAAAGAAAAAAAAAGAGAATTTCTTTTAATTGCCAAGATAAATTTGGCAACTGAATGGCTGGCGAACTGGTGTAGTGTGGCGAGCAGACGAGGTGGAGACCGGGAATCAGCTTAGGTGGACAAAGGAAAATGGCTTCAAAACAATTAACAGCCAAAATTGACTTGTAAGTGATACGGTTGAAGACAATTAATGGTGAAGAGGTTGAAGTCAGTAAGGAATTTACCTGATTGGTTGAGGTAGTAAACAAAGGCTGCAGCAGAAGAAAAAGGCGTGTGAAAGGGAGACTTTCACGCCATTTGTGCTTCAGATTTCTACATGCATTAAAGGCATGAAGGACGTGAACAATGATGAAGGAAACAGGATAAGGGCCAGGCGGTGGCTATTGATTGGCTGAGAATGTTTATATAAGCAGAGACAATTGATGAAAAACGAGTTAGCCAATTTCAGTTTCTTCACGAGAGCTATTTCTCTGTTTCTTCCATTTCTCTGCCATGTTTGATCTACTGAGTTTCACTCTTCAGTTGGCTAAACCAGTAAACATGCTTATAAAACCTTTCTTTCTTAGCCTGGTGAGCTGAAGGAATAAGCAAATAGAGGCCAACATGAGACAGAAAAACAACGTGTTCTGGAAGTACAGTTGGTTGAGGTGAGTTTCATACTTTCTGGGCTGTTCTTAATGATAGAATACAACATTGTTTTAGTTAGATCCTTGGAAAATAGGAAAACAAGGAAAATTATGGAACAGGTGACGACAAGGGCGACTACAGTGATCGCCCATGTTGAAAATAGTAATCGCCAATGAGGCGAATAGATAGTAAGTACTCGCCAAGGTAATTTATGGGCGAGAACGCCCAATTCTAGTGAAGTGAATGACGGGCGAGCTCAAATGTGGCATTGGGCGAAAAGGATTGTGGGTGAACTCCCACAGTTAGCCAATGAAGGCTTCATGAGAAATGGCGGGCGAACTGACACGTGGTAGCCATATGGTGAATGGCGAGCTCGTCTGGGCGAACTAGTAAAGCTCTGTTGGCGAGTAGTCATTTGATTAATTTCAATTTCGCCCAAGTAATGGAAGAATTATATATAAAGAAAATATTAATGAAATTTATATGTAATTTGCAGCGATAAATGGCAAAGACTATGGCCGAACACAGAGCAGGGTGAAGCAAGGCTTCGTTGACCCAGGTAAGGGAGATGTGTGTGAAGTAATGCATGTCCTGTGGAGTAAATATTATGAAAACATTAAGTTAAATGTTTTGTTTTCTGACATGCATGGTTTTAAGAAGTCAAATTGATAGTTGTTGATCGCAGGCGAGCTGATAGCCGCCTAATGTTGTTTTGTTGGGTGAAATGATACAGGGCGGGTGAATTCCTGTATTTACGTTGGTAAGCCTTGTATTTTAATGTCGGACGAATTAGTATTGGCGGGCGAGCCAAGCCTTTTTATTATTTATACACCGTTTTGAGTTTTAAATGTGGGCGAACTATTTTGTATAGAAAAGTGGGGCGAGCCAAGAGGCAAGCTCTCTTTTATGAGAACTGGGCGAGTGCCCTTGTTTTAAAGAGAAATCCGGGTAAAGCCGTAGTCGGGCGAACCCTTTTTAAGATGTTGGGCGGGCGGCCCTTGTTTTAAACTGAAAGCGGGCGAACTGATATCAATGAGATTTCTGTTTTGAAAAAGCTAAGTGGCGGCGAATACTAATTCACCGTCTTATCAAGTTGATTTCTGGGCGAGCCACAGAGGGCAAGCCAGTTTTGCTTCAGATTTTAAAAGCAAAGAGGGCGGGCGAACACATGTTCTCCGCCACAGCGAGCTGCTTCCATGGGCAAGCCATGTCGGGCGAGCTGACCATGGGCGAGCAGGTTTAAAATTTGAGATTATGGGCTGTTTTGGTGTTTTATTGTTTTATAAGAAATCAAATCATTTTGTGGAAATGATATATGAGATATAAAAGTTGATTTTGAGACTTTAGGCCCTGAGTTCATGCGTTGCTAGTGCGTGACCTACCTGGGGCGGTGGCTCGGTCAATGGACCAATGAGTGCACCTCAGGGCGTCACAGGGCTGATGGACCTGCCAAGTCATCAGCGGTCTCGAGGTCACTTGGCAAGTGGACCCGAGAACCCCTTTAGATTATGGCCATAGATCTGAGATAGCCGTGAGGGGCGATGGCCTACGGGTGCACCCCAAAAGCGGCAGGTTTCGTTCTCCCAAGGTGGAGGAGGAACGATGATAGCATGATTTATTTATTGCCTAGTCTCAACTTATCAGTTTCTATTTACTGTGAGGATTTGTTGAAATCCTCGATAGTGTTTACTACATTTTAAAGTAAACCGTTAGTCAGTGATTTAATGGTGTTTTAAGAGAGTTGTTTACTATATATCCACTGTCTTTTCTACTGGGTTATTGTTAAGAAAAGAACAAATGAGTTGTGATATATAGTTTTGCTTTATTTAAAGCAGCATATGTTTCCTTTACTGAGCGTATGAATCGCTCACCCCTTTGTTTTAACTCCACAGATAAGAAGTACCCGGAGTCGAGAGAATTAGTTCTCAGATGGGTATAGCTATGCTTAAAGCACTGAGGCATGGCACGTTAAACGTGACAGGTACGGTCTTTCCTCTTTTACATTTCAGACATGTGTATACAGTACTACCTTAGTGCAATAAAGGTTAATAGGGGATGTCAGATGTAAGGAAATATGAAAAGAAATTTCATATTCCATAATTAATAGATAAATGTTTATCATTTATCACTATTACTGTTGAATGTTAATGGCATCGCAGACAGCCCAACCGGTAAAGTTGTATGGAAATACGTGAAAAATGTGGTAACGGGATGTTACAGATTTAATGGTATCAGAGCTTGGGTTGGTCTGATGTTTGTTGATGCCTTTAGCATAGAAAGTGTTGAGAAAGCTTAACATCCCCTGTAGTACTGTATAGTCTGAATGTATAGAGGAGTCGAATGACTGTGAAATGAATTAAGTGGTGAAATATGATGAAAGTTGACTAATTAGGGGTTACTAATAGAGATAGTAATCCGGAAATTTTGCATGAGATAGGCGATCTTATCATCATTATGTCGGGTCTATTCGATAAGGTACAGTGAGGAACTCGGTGAGGGCCCCACCAGGACTTCGCTGTCCATATCGAATTAAGATCCTGAAAATGATGATATTGAGATGAAAAGGGGTAATATTAGCATATAAGTTCTAAGATCGCGTGTTTGGAGTTATACTGATGAGAGAGAGAATTAAAGGGGAATTTATGAATATACTCCTATATTGACAGGTTTTCTTTCGAAGTTATAAGGGATTGAATGGATTTAAAATACAAATTGATGGTGAAATAGTATGAGTATTTGATGGTATAAAGGATGAATTTTACTGTGGACCCCACTGATATATTGATACGTAAGGCGACCCAGAGTATAAGTTATGAGAGGTCGTGAGATAGTCATACTTGTTGTGGATTTTGGGGTTTGAATTTAAAGTGAATTGGGTGAGAAATGATGTAAACTGGTTATATATACTCCTTATGTTTTAGGAGAATGGATATTAGTAGTGACTTGACATTTGAGGAAGTCAAGTGTTTGAGTCTGTGGATGAGAAAGAAAACTTTGAGGTAGGCGAACTCGAGCACGGTTGGAAGAACCGGGCATCGAGGTGATCGCCAAAGAGGATAGTATGGATGAGTAGCGATGTCACAGCAATCGTTGTCGATGGGCCCAAAAAGGGGGGTTGCCATGGCCGATTGGGCTGGTCCGTTACGATATCCATAGAACCGTGGTATTATAAGATTTATGAGAAATACTCGATGGGCGAGAATTACATTGGGATAGCTCGCTAATGGGCGTGCAAATGTATGATCGCCAATGGTGGGCGAGTTAGATGATGGCGAGAACTAACACTAGTCCGCCAATATAACATGAATTGCTAAAAAGGGGCAAGGATACTGATCACCCAAATAATTTTAATGATGATCGCCCAAAGAGTATGGTGAGTAAGCTGATCAACAAATTTTGGTATAAATCATAGCAAAGTGGCGAGAAGAGCGATCGCCAATGATATGAATCAAAGCAATGTGGTGAATAGAATAAAAGCTGTAATCGCTAAGAAAATGAAAGGTCTCGTAGTTTCCAAAAATTATAAAGTTGGTATCGAGATTTAGTTGACAAGCTTAGAGGTTGGTAAAGTGAAATAGAAATTGTTGTAAGCTCTTATCAATGAAGCAGTATAGCTCGAGAAATTACTCAAGAAATTGATGAGTAAAGAATAAAACTGGTTTGTTATAACTGATGAAAAACGAAAATTTTATCGTTTTGAAAACAATGAGATTAATATTCTCTACAGTTGCTTCTAGGTTCCGGAACAAGTATGGTATTCTAAAATACCTATCATATTCTATCTGGATCCCTAGCCGACTGTATTATCCTTCCTATTTGTGTGCTTAGAGCCAACTAGGATGATTTTAAAAAGAGTAAACATGTATATTGATATCAGCAATATTGCTGTATAAGGTATGGAAAAACCTTATTGTTAAGTCAGTGACCATGAGTTGTAATTGAACTATGTATATTAGAGACGTGAGGTCTCGAAAGATTAAGTGGACATTGAAAATTATCTGAATAAAAGATTTTACTACTTAAGTGAGGTTAAAGTGTGCTTATTGGCGTATAAAATTTATGAGTTTCACCCGTATAGCACAAATTAATTGTTGAAGAGTTTGTGGAATTTGCTACCTTATTGATTCAATACTTAATTGGGAGAAAGTAGAAGTAAATGGGTATGTATGAATATAGTATTCGAAATGGTTACAAGATAGTAACAGTAAAATACTATATTAAGTGGGAAAACAATTGGGGTGATGAATGTAAAAGAATGAAATTGTCTTGAGAAGACAAATCATATGATGACTAGGGAACACAAGTTATGAGACAGTTCCCAAGTATATGAATAAATGTGATTTCCTCTGATCATTATGTAGTTATGGCTGGAATTAATGACAAGCCATGAAAGTGTCATACTCAGAAGAGCAGATACAAGAAGTACTGCTAATCTTGAAAATGATCACTAGAGATAAGAGAAGTGATCGAGGGGAAGATGATTACCGAGACGTAATCGGTGACTAATATTAAGGTCTGCAAAAGAAAAGCCGTCCTAGATTAATCATGAAACAATCATTGTGAGGTGGTGAAGAGTCCGAAAGAACCATGATGTTATATCAGTGATTATGGATTAAGTAACCAAATTATTTCACTTCTGCATCATTAGATTTCGGGATGTAATGAGTGCTTTAGTCGATATTTATATTGGTGAAACAGAGAGGGAGTATGTGAAGTTCCAGTTAGTGGATACTTGTGATAGGGATTCCTGATTTGCCATATGCCTTGAGAGAATATTAAGAGGCTTTGAGATTCCAAAATTTTACTGTTAGCACTGCCTCAGATTTATATAGATATCCGAGCGCATTGTGTGGACGCTCAGGGATATATTGAGAGCGAGTGCGTGGTATTTTAGCGACTACTGGGACAATTACATACGAATGATTAAAATTTTAATCGACCAGCTCTAAATGAGATGATAAGTGATAAATAGTATAGATCAGTTACTAACTCTCAAGAATGATAAAAGACTTGAGGGAGTGTAAATTGGTTTGAAAGAAGACACCCGAGATTCTTCAGGACCTTGAGAAAATTCGGGATGAGCGACCCACGAGTGGGTTGATTGCTCAACACCGGATAACATGTTGTGAGATGTGGACGAACAAGGTGGTCGTCAACACACTTGAGAGAATAATCCTAGAGCGCGGGAGAGCGCCAAAGGGATGATTATTGATGACCTGAAGAGACGGGCAGTACTCTTAGAGACAATGAGGAGTATAAAGAGATATTCATGGTCTCATATTGGAGACGAGATTAAATAAGAGTTGAGAAGGTGATAAGGAAGAAAAATACCTATATTAGAGGTACTTCCTATACTCAGTGAAAAATTGAAAAGAGTAAAATGCTATCTGGATAGTTGTGGATATATTAGTAAGTCTGCTCATTCCTTGATTTTGGAATTTGTTGAGCTAATTAATGCCTTGGCCGGATCATGTGTCAGGGAAATGGTGAGGTTTTATAGTATTCCAGTGAGCATTATAGTTGATAGGGAGTCCGGCTTCGTATCTCTGTAATGAGAGAGATTACAGGAAGCTATGGGATCCCGATTGAGTTTAACACCGCAGATTATCCGCAGACTGTGAGACAGTCCGAGCGTATGAGATGGACGCTCGAGGATATGGTGTGAGCGTATGCGATTGATTTTATAGGCTCTTGGGATAATCCTCTACCCTGGCAGAGTTTGTTGATAATAATGGCCACAAGAGAGTATAGGCATAGCACTTGAAAGAGGTTATTTAGCAGACGATATAATCCACGATAGCATGCGAAATGGGAGACCGAAAACTATTTTCGACTTGATCGAACAGACTTCTTGAGATATACAAGAGGTTATGGTTATGTATATTAAGGTCTCATCATTGAGATGCATAGTAAGAGGGAAATCGAGTTTCCGATGTATTGGATCGTCGGAGATCTTAGATCATATGAAAGACGTGCACTACCTCTCGAGTTGCCAGGAGTGCACAATGTGTTCCATGTTTCAATAATGAGAAAGTATTATCCATATCCTTCTCACGTGATTCGAAATGAGTCCTAGAGATTAGAGAGGACATGAATGACGTTGAGAAATTGATACGGATTCTGGATAGGAAAGATAAATTGCAGTGATAAAGTGCTGTGATCTAAGATCATGTTATGGCTAAAGTGCTTTGATGGTATCATATTAAGAATAAGGCAACTTGAAAATTTAAAAGCCTTATGCATGAGAACTATCCAGAGTTTCTTCACTGATAGGTATGGTTGAAATTTGGAGGACCAAATTTCTTAAGGTGGGGAGAAATGTAAGATCTGATTTTTACCCTACAGTAGACCTTAATCTCATAAAATTAGAAATGGAAATTAAATAAATAATGAATGTTAAATTCCAAAAAGAGTGAAAAGCTCTTTTATTTGAGATGAGAACAGAGCCAATTAGGTGAAATACTCGACGGGCGAGTACCATGATGAAACGGCTCGCCAATGGGCAAGCAAGTTAATGGAGTGATCGCCAATGATGACGGCGAGTTGGGCGATGGAGTGTGCGAATAGGTGTTTTCGCCAACGTGCTAGGTGAATCAAAACAAGGTTGGCGAGTTGATCTTTCCCGGTGATCGCCTAATTGGGCGAGAACTTGTAATCGCCATATTGAGAGGCAAAGAATAGCCTATTTGGCGAGAAGGCAACTGCCATTCGCTAAGTCTCAAGGTAATTGTAAAGAAAAAAAAAGAGAATTTCTTTTAATTGCCAAGATAAATTTGGCAACTGAATGGCTGGCGAACTGGTGTAGTGTGGCGAGCAGACGAGGTGGAGACCGGGAATCAGCTTAGGTGGACAAAGGAAAATGGCTTCAAAACAATTAACAGCCAAAATTGACTTGTAAGTGATACGGTTGAAGACAATTAATGGTGAAGAGGTTGAAGTCAGTAAGGAATTTACCTGATTGGTTGAGGTAGTAAACAAAGGCTGCAGCAGAAGAAAAAGGCGTGTGAAAGGGAGACTTTCACGCCATTTGTGCTTCAGATTTCTACATGCATTAAAGGCATGAAGGACGTGAACAATGATGAAGGAAACAGGATAAGGGCCAGGCGGTGGCTATTGATTGGCTGAGAATGTTTATATAAGCAGAGACAATTGATGAAAAACGAGTTAGCCAATTTCAGTTTCTTCACGAGAGCTATTTCTCTGTTTCTTCCATTTCTCTGCCATGTTTGATCTACTGAGTTTCACTCTTCAGTTGGCTAAACCAGTAAACATGCTTATAAAACCTTTCTTTCTTAGCCTGGTGAGCTGAAGGAATAAGCAAATAGAGGCCAACATGAGACAGAAAAACAACGTGTTCTGGAAGTACAGTTGGTTGAGGTGAGTTTCATACTTTCTGGGCTGTTCTTAATGATAGAATACAACATTGTTTTAGTTAGATCCTTGGAAAATAGGAAAACAAGGAAAATTATGGAACAGGTGACGACAAGGGCGACTACAGTGATCGCCCATGTTGAAAATAGTAATCGCCAATGAGGCGAATAGATAGTAAGTACTCGCCAAGGTAATTTATGGGCGAGAACGCCCAATTCTAGTGAAGTGAATGACGGGCGAGCTCAAATGTGGCATTGGGCGAAAAGGATTGTGGGTGAACTCCCACAGTTAGCCAATGAAGGCTTCATGAGAAATGGCGGGCGAACTGACACGTGGTAGCCATATGGTGAATGGCGAGCTCGTCTGGGCGAACTAGTAAAGCTCTGTTGGCGAGTAGTCATTTGATTAATTTCAATTTCGCCCAAGTAATGGAAGAATTATATATAAAGAAAATATTAATGAAATTTATATGTAATTTGCAGCGATAAATGGCAAAGACTATGGCCGAACACAGAGCAGGGTGAAGCAAGGCTTCGTTGACCCAGGTAAGGGAGATGTGTGTGAAGTAATGCATGTCCTGTGGAGTAAATATTATGAAAACATTAAGTTAAATGTTTTGTTTTCTGACATGCATGGTTTTAAGAAGTCAAATTGATAGTTGTTGATCGCAGGCGAGCTGATAGCCGCCTAATGTTGTTTTGTTGGGTGAAATGATACAGGGCGGGTGAATTCCTTTATTTACGTTGGTAAGCCTTGTATTTTAATGTCGGACGAATTAGTATTGGCGGGCGAGCCAAGCCTTTTTATTATTTATACACCGTTTTGAGTTTTAAATGTGGGCGAACTATTTTGTATAGAAAAGTGGGGCGAGCCAAGAGGCAAGCTCTCTTTTATGAGAACTGGGCGAGTGCCCTTGTTTTAAAGAGAAATCCGGGTAAAGCCGTAGTCGGGCGAACCCTTTTTAAGATGTTGGGCGGGCGGCCCTTGTTTTAAACTGAAAGCGGGCGAACTGATATCAATGAGATTTCTGTTTTGAAAAAGCTAAGTGGCGGGCGAATACTAATTCACCGTCTTATCAAGTTGATTTCTGGGCGAGCCACAGAGGGCAAGCCAGTTTTGCTTCAGATTTTAAAAGCAAAGAGGGCGGGCGAACACATGTTCTCCGCCACAGCGAGCTGCTTCCATGGGCAAGCCATGTCGGGCGAGCTGACCATGGGCGAGCAGGTTTAAAATTTGAGATTATGGGCTGTTTTGGTGTTTTATTGTTTTATAAGAAATCAAATCATTTTGTGGAAATGATATATGAGATATAAAAGTTGATTTTGAGACTTTAGGCCCTGAGTTCATGCGTTGCTAGTGCGTGACCTACCTGGGGCGGTGGCTCGGTCAATGGACCAATGAGTGCACCTCAGGGCGTCACAGGGCTGATGGACCTGCCAAGTCATCAGCGGTCTCGAGGTCACTTGGCAAGTGGACCCGAGAACCCCTTTAGATTATGGCCATAGATCTGAGATAGCCGTGAGGGGCGATGGCCTACGGGTGCACCCCAAAAGCGGCAGGTTTCGTTCTCCCAAGGTGGAGGAGGAACGATGATAGCATGATTTATTTATTGCCTAGTCTCAACTTATCAGTTTCTATTTACTGTGAGGATTTGTTGAAATCCTCGATAGTGTTTACTACATTTTAAAGTAAACCGTTAGTCAGTGATTTAATGGTGTTTTAAGAGAGTTGTTTACTATATATCCACTGTCTTTTCTACTGGGTTATTGTTAAGAAAAGAACAAATGAGTTGTGATATATAGTTTTGCTTTATTTAAAGCAGCATATGTTTCCTTTACTGAGCGTATGAATCGCTCACCCCTTTGTTTTAACTCCACAGATAAGAAGTACCCGAGTCGAGAGAATTAGTTCTCAGATGGGTATAGCTATGCTTAAAGCACTGAGGCATGGCACGTTAAACGTGACAGGTACGGTCTTTCCTCTTTTACATTTCAGACATGTGTATACAGTACTACCTTAGTGCAATAAAGGTTAATAGGGGATGTCAGATGTAAGGAAATATGAAAAGAAATTTCATATTCCATAATTAATAGATAAATGTTTATCATTTATCACTATTACTGTTGAATGTTAATGGCATCGCAGACAGCCCAACCGGTAAAGTTGTATGGAAATACGTGAAAAATGTGGTAACGGGATGTTACAAATATACATAGATGTAGATGTTATTTTTTAGAAAAAAAATTAATTGATAAAAGCTATAGATAAAGATGTTATATTTTGCAATATTAATATAGGTAGAGATAAATGAAATGTAATTTTTATTTAATTTTAATCTAGATAGATATATATATATATATATATATGTTTATCCTTTAAAAATTAAAATAGATAATTACTTTAAAAATATAATTGATTTATTTTTATATTTAGATATATTTCTATTTTTTAAAACTTGAAAAAGGATAATTATTTTTTTAAAAAAATATACTATACGTGTCAAACATTTGGACTATCCACATCGGATGTCTTACTTATAGCCAACTGCTTTGGCGTTTATATATATGTATGTATGTATGTATATTAGATTATATTACCTAACTACCATGTGTCTTTTTTTTTTTTCAAACGAGTGTGTAAATCTTTTTTTTAGTTAATAAGCATAGGCTTAATGATAAGGAGAAGACTTTACAACTTTGAGGTATCAAATTCAAGTCTTATTATGTATGAGTTTTTGAATTTAGTTATTTAGCTCAGGTATATAGTAGTTCAGTTAATTAAGTTTAACAATGGCAATATATCACTTTCCCCCTCGTAATTAGAGGGATTTATTTGTATTTAGTTACATTAATCTTAGACAAGAAAACAAAATCACTGTAAATTATTTGTATATAGTTGCTTCGTGCTTATGATGGCCAAAATTGAATTAGTTATTTTTTTAATAATTGAACATACTACAATTTTTAATCATTCGATTAAGAGATTTTCGACGAGCTTAATTTCTTGAAGGTATAAAGGGAAGATACAGTGATGTATTCTCTACTGTTAAAGCTGACGCACAATTAACTGGCGTAAGCTTATGAGAATAATCCTTTACGGAGGGAATCTTGAAGGTGACTTGATTTAGTTAATCCAATGTCACTTGTTTCCTGTACTCCTAGCTTCTTTATCCATAGCGCTTAATTGATGATAAAATTTTTGCTTGAAAAAAAAGCTTTCTAGTTAATTGGAAACAACTCAAACAAAACTCAAAAGCCAGGTTCGGGGCCATAAATTAAGATTCACCATCTTTGCTTTCGCCGACCAATATTATTTTAAACTACAAAGCTGAAGTCTTTGTTGTTTGAGTAAAAAATTACTTATGATATTCTAAAAACTGCGTTTATGGTAAGCTATATATGTTTGCTTCCCCCACCTTAGTACCTCCACATATAAAAACAAAGCCTTCTTTAAACTTCTTTGCTTCAAGAAATTAGAAGACCAATCGAATCAACAAGTGCAGAAGAGAAAGTAGAAGGAGATTTCCAGGACAGGAAAAGGATGAGTGGTTCTTCAAAAGGGTCTAATGTTGCAAAGGATGTTGCTGATCAACCCTCTAGAAATGAAGCTGAAGGCTACAAGAAGGGAGAGCAAGATCAGAACCGGCGGCAACTTCCTGCAGGCAATAACTCTCGTCAGAGTTCTCAGAATTCTCACCATCCGCAGAATGGAAATACTCAATCTGGTGATGAGTCTGAAACTGATCATAAGGCTACTTTGCAAGGACGTGGAGATCATGAATCTCTTGCAGGGAAGCTGCAGCCTTCAGAGAAGGTTTCTGATCAAGGACAAGTTCATGCAAATGACAAAATTCCATCAGAAGTTCAACGTGTTACAGCAGAGCCAGAGCGCCTTGCCCAAACACAGAGTTCGAGTGAACACAGAGAGAAAGCAACCAAGATTGTTTTGCATGAGCGACCGAATCCTGACAAACAATGTTCTTCTTGTTGTTCCTCTCCCTGTTGCAGCATTTTATGAAACCCAAATTTAAGGCTTCTTAAGGAATATTGAAATTACTTACTACATAAGATACATTTTCAACACCGAAATAGTTTATTTTCAATCTTTTTCTTTAGCGGCTTCCTTATTCTCTTCATTAATACAGATTTTTACTGTTCACAAGCCTAAACGTTAAAGCTTGAAAAAAAAAAATTTCATTAAATGATCAGAGCTCAAACAGTAGCAATCTATGGAGAAATTTTAATGGGAATTTTTGTACTTCTCTTATTCTCACAGCTTTGTTTATCAACCCATGACCACAAACATTATCCATGTTTAACATCAATCATGGAGAGGAATATTATTTGAAATGGCCCAGCTTATCTTTGAGAAAGTGTCAAATATAAGCTTGCTGCTTTATTTGTAGATATTATTCTTTCATTCTAGTACAAATGGTCGATTTATTCTTCATCCTTTAAGTGATGGAATGACACTAAAATATTCCCATACAGTTTTTCTGAAATTTCTTTTTTGGGTAAGAAATACTTTACTGCCAATGTCTAATCCTTCATGTTCAATAAATGTAAAAGAAACCAGACCAAACCAACCCATCAAGTGCAAAAAGAAACAGGAGAGTTTCAGGAAAGGTTAAAGGATGAGTCATTCTTCTGAAAGATTTCCTTCAATTGATACTCATCAATGGAGCCGGGATGAAGATTCTGTCGACGGACAAATGACCCTGATGCGCACGAGCAGCGACAAGAGTCAGCAGCATCAAGCACCTGTAGTTTCAAGCGAAGATCATCCCCAACAACAGCAGACTCCAGTTATAGTTACATCTTCTTCGCAAGGATGGCCATCGAAAGATGATTCTTCTCTGAATCATCGAAGTCTCCGCGCAATCCAGCAATCGGAACAAGAATATTCTTTAATTGAGGCAACTTCTCCGCAAGGAGTCTCTGTAAAAGATGAAAATTGCAACCAACCCCAGCAGCTCTTGCCTTCGGTTGGAACTTTCTCTCTGAAGGATCCTGAACAAAGTTGTCTCGGTACTTATCAGCCCCAACAACGGCCGACCTCAGTTAAGGTTCCTCCACAGAGACATCCTTCAAAAGATGTTCAACCCAAGAGTAATCAGAGTTTCCATTCTCCCCAGAAACAACAGCCTTCAGATTGTTCCACAAGCTTGGCGCAACCATCTACAGTTAACGCTCCTACTCACATCAATGATGATGCTCCTCCTCCTTATCAAGAAGAGCCCAGAAAAACCCATCCTGGAAATATTACTATGCCAAAAGCTGAAACGTTACCCAAAAATATGCCCAGAACAAAATCTGAAATGCCATCTGAAAAGGATGATTCACCCGAAAACTTGCCTAGAAATGTTGGTGTAAGGAGAACTCCAAACTCGCCGCCACCTTCATTTTGTGCCCGTTGCTGCACCTGAACCTGCAAGTGATCTCCACCAGAGAATCATCAATCATAAAAACAGTTATGCATCTAGAGTTCTATACTTAATTTAAAGAAAATCCTTGAACAATTAACTTGTCTGATGTCTAGTTCTATCATCCATATTCAGCATCAATTTTGGGACTGAATATTGGTTATGAAGATTCCTCAGCTATTATGCGATAAAATGTCATGAACGTAGAACCAACTGAAAGCTTGTTGCCATTGCTAATGTTATTAGTTTAAATTTATTCTATCATCTTACTTATATTTCATCTGGTGGGTTTATTCTTATGTATTTCTTATTACCTTCCTTCCGAAACTTACATTTATAGTAAGCTAACTGCGGTTGATGTCAAAACCTTCACATTCAACAAAAATCCAGGAAACCAGACTAAAGCAACCCAACAATTGCATCTTGTGAAAACGCATACGATCTCTATTGGTGTATTATCAATCATGCGTGCTTGTATAAAGAAAAAAAATCACGTGTCCATAGTTAATCTAACCCTATGAAAGAAAAAAAAACCTCAAATTCAATTCAATAAAATATCTAAACCACTAAATCTTGATTCAATAAGTTTGAACTTAATTCCATGGATTCAATTTATCAATTTTAATCATATATTATAAGAAAAAAATGATAAATTAATAATAAAATGTTAAAATATATCTAAAAAAACTTAATTAAAATAATTAAGTAAAAAAATAACTGAATTCAATAATTTATTATTTGAATTTGAATTTTTACTAAAAAATAAACAAATCTATACTATTAAAATCCGTGGGATTTTAGTCTTCTGATTGAGCCACGATTCCAGCTTCATTTGTTGATAGCGCATTGATGGGACAATGTGACCAGTGTTTTTTTCTCGCCCGTTTCTACTTGCTTTCCCGATTCGCACGTTATTTTTTCTCTTCTCCTCAGCGTGTCACGGTGCTTAGGGCTGTTACAGATTTTCCTTCTCAAAGCATTCATTAAAGAATCACATCCTGAAACTCAAAGATTTCTTTCATCCTCGCCAAGGCCTCCACAACCTATGCTGGCCATCGTCGAAGGCACTGAGCAAGAGATCGTGATGTTGATTTGCGATGCTAAAAGCTTAGCCCGATCCAAAACAATTCATGATATTCTTTCTTTTCTTTTTTTTTCCCAAAATCATCAAATCTTTCCATTTTTAGGGATTCAACTCTGTTGAACTCTGTTGAACCTCTGTCATTTTTCATTTGTCTTTCCTCAAAGGATGAAGCTTTGGGTGTCAAGAGGCTGAGACATGAGAGAGTAGCGAACTTGATTGGGTCTTGAGTGATAGCTCTTCCAGGGGATTTCGTAAGAACAAATGGGCTCCAAGAAAGATTTCATAGTCATATATTCAGATGTCAAGTGCAGCATGTATGTTCTCTACCAACAATTTTTTGTTTTTTTCCCTAATTTTCATGGGAGTTTCTTATTAAATGAATCATTTCACTGTGATTTTGTCTCTCTCGACTTTGCCCTTATTTGTTCTCGTTGCTTCAAACATTTCAAGCTCTTCTTTTTCTTCTACCTATTTCTTCTCCTTTCTCCTTTGGAACTTCTTCAGTTGAATTAACCCATCCATCCTTTGAAGGGAAAAAAAAAATCTTGCCTACGATGGGGATGGGGATGGAATGGTTTGATTTATGTAGAGTCCACTTTTATGCTACCAATTGCTTTTGGTGTCGCTGTGAGGCTGTGGTTATCTGTATCCCATTTTTTCTTTTTTCTTTTTTTGATGATTAAGTGTTTTCTTGATTAAGGGTTTTCTTTGTTTTTTCCCTTTATTCTTTTTCTTTTTTAATTAAGTTTTCTATTAGGTTTTTGTTTTTATTTTGATGATTAAGGATTCTTTTGGGCTCATTGTAATAGATTTGAAGGTGGCCAAATATTGACTTCATTGGCTAAACTTGGACTACCAAAGCAGATCTCTCTCTCTCCTATGTTACTCTGTTTATTTTTCGTTATTCTTATGTTTTTGTGGGTTTATTTCTGGTTGCTTGGCTCAATAATTTTGCTGATTTTGTCCCTGTTTTGAGTGAAATGCTTTCTGGCATCACAATATCAGTTGACTTTCTATTGTTTGATTGATTCTGTTGAGGCTGCTGTAGAATGATTAATTGATATAAATCCTGTCGTTATGGTGCTTTATTTTGGGTTTAGATTGCTTTTGTTGATTATGTTAAAAAAATTAGGTAATATTAGGTATTACTTTTGATTTAAGCCATGTTGCTGAAATAGTAGTATATTTAGTTATGAAGGAAATAAATCATTATCTGTTAATATTAAGAGAATATGGTACAAAATTATGAAGTTATCATTCATGTATAATTCAACTTTGAATGATTATACACAATAACATATACAATTTTCACCCAGAAACTTCAAGATAAATGGTTTTGAAGGCAATGCAAATCTATGAAGAAGTTGAAATAAAGAAAGAGAATTCTGGCCTCAAGTATCAAAGTATTCAACATATTTCTGGATAAAGTCAACATTAAATATCAATTTGGTCACACTTTTTTAGAGTCAAGATTGTAAGGTTCAATGAGAGCGTTATTGCTTTTCTTTGATTGTGCATATCAGGTATTTGTCCAATATGAAATAATTTATGGTTAAAACTATATGTCATATTGTTGGAATTTGCATAATGAACTCCATAGATGTTAATCTTATAGTTTTAATAGGTTATACAATGGTTAATTTACAAACATTTCAATTATGACATTACAGGGATTTCTCTACGAACAATCATTGTCTGAAGTTAAAACGTTATCACATCCATTGGTTTAAATATGTGATATTTTGAAGGTGTTAAAACTTTCTCCCATCCATTGGTTAAAGTATGTGATATTTTGAATATGGCAGCATTTTTTGCAATTTATTTAACAAGCATGACATCTTTCTGGAAGTCATAGAAAATTGAATACTCTGTTTCCTTTTGCTTCCAGCTACATCGGCACAGCTTGAAACAATATTTAGTCTTTTCTTGTGCCTACAAATAGCATTTTACTGCTCAACGAATTGTTCTTGAGTGACTATACTATTCAAATAATTTTTGAAATAAAATGTCTAATCTGAATTTTTATTGATATATTTGATAGGGAATTAATTTCCGAATCAAATTCGAAGAGGAAGAGAAGGAGAAACTACCCTAGAAGCTTCATAAAGAGTAAGTTGCTTATATAATATTTACATTTTCCTGTGGATCTTTTAGTTATTTGGAAAGTTGAATTTGATGATATTTGGATTTCAAATTTAAAATAAATTGTTTTATGGGTTACATAGAAACCTTGACTTTCATTTCCATGATTAATTCCTTTATGATTGATAGAATAATAGTAGGCCAAAGTGCATTTGATTTTAAGCATATATATATGCTTCGCTTGAATGCATTTGGAAACCAATAAGAAAATTCAAGGAAACCTTTCTATATAAATACTTGAATTATGTGTTAGGAGTAAGTATTATTATAGACAAATCATGATGTAAAATACAATGGAACACAACTATAATTCATTGCTAATATGTTATTTAATATCAAATTTTCCTCCAACAACAAAGTTAGTGTTGAGATTTTAGTTCAAACATTTTTTAATTACATCTATGTGTGTAGAAAATGATTTGTAAAGTGAATGTATTTCATCAATTAAACTATATTTTTATAAAAAGCTCTATCTGATTCAACGATGCCTTTTGTCTTTTGTTTCTGTAACTGAAACATGAAATTACAAAAACAACAGAAAACAGGCACTGAGTGTAATCTAAGAGACTCAAACACATCCAAAAGCAAACATTGATTAGGTATAGTCTTTATTTTATTTATCAAGCTTTATATATTCATCTCAGACTCTTGAAAACTGTAAGCATATACCTCTATATCTTAATGCTCTCTCTAAATTGTAGTAGGACAGTGGCAAGATCTGAAATTGAAGTTTAATGAGGAAAAAACTGCATAGCCATATAGAAGCAAAAAGCATGTTTTTTATGTTTAAAATTTTTATATTCTATCTTCCATTTAATTGTAATTTAAAGAAACATTAGTCTTTTGTGCATGTCATTCTGCAAGTAGGAGATTTCAGTTTAACATGCAACAATTGTAATTTTTTTTTTGGTGATAACAATTGTAAATTTTATTGCAATTAAAGATGGTGATATAAGAGATACTTTTTTTTGTTTATATTTCCCTTTATTTGATTTATGTGTTTCTTAAAATTGTTTATGCAGGATTTTTTTTAAATCTTGCAATTGCATTTTCAAGTTAATATTTAAGATAAGCTTCTTTGGTCAGTTTGAAAATTTTGAAAGTTCCTGATTCATAATTACATTTGTGCCATTGAATCTCATTTAGAGCTTTTAGTACACTCCTCATATATAAAAAAATAGAGCACCATGCAAGTTTGGTTTGGCATATTTCAAGGGTTTCAATTTTGTATGGTAGTTCTGTGGAGGACTAAATACTTTTAGTTTGTGAAAAGCAAGGAATAAAAAATAATGTTCTCTTCTACTATAGGGCTAGAGTGAACCTAATAGAGAAATTGAACTTGATGTAGTTGATTCTTTCGATTCGTGTGGGGTTACTGGGATCCATTTTAATGTTCAAAACTATAGGCTTCAGCCAAATATTAAGATTTAGTAAGTTGGGCTTGGCAAGTAATGCAGTTCTACAAAATTCCTAGAAGATGTAAAGGTTAATTTCTTAAAATGCAGCAAGTTTATATAGTTTGCTTAATAATTTACCTCCATTTGTTTTCCTGCCTTATTTGGAAATGCATTAGCCTGCTAAACCTAGATATATCAACAGATCATAGTGCATTGGTTTAGAGAAATTATTCTAAGTACTACATTTAATGCTTGATAAATTATTGATATTTTCCAGATAAAACATTTGTATGTCTTAAATATCTTTCCAATTAATATCTATGAGAGTATTAGTTCTACTAACTTTCATTTGCATCCTGATTGACAAAGAGACAATCGCTGGTTGTGTCTGCTTTGTTATGCTATCATAGATATAATATGTTATCTGCTGTTGATCTTTTGAAAATCACGAACTCTTCCAGAACAAAAGACTTGACTGTACTGGAATTTCTTATTATTTAAAAATATGCCTACAAATGGTGTTAAGGCTTGAAATTTTTGCATACACCTATTTTGTGGTCTCATGGATTGCATTTTCTAAAAAAATCAAATTGAAGAGTAAATGAACTTATAAGTATAACAGTTCTGTCTCTTTTTCTTTCCCTGACTTGTTCTTTTATATTAAGGTCTTATGATATTAATATATACTTCTTTGAATCTTACCTGGATCTGAGGCAACATGCTGCTCTGAAATTGCTATCTCTTCCAAAAACATTGATAGGAGTAATGAGCCAAGAGAAATTTGAAAGGTCTTGGGCTTATACTCTTGATAAGAGGTTGGTTTTGTTGTTTCAATTGATAATTTGCAAGAGTTAACATCATCAGAGGACAATCATGCTTCCTTTTAACTTGACATTATACTTGATGTATCTCTCTTAAATTTCAGTTACTTCCATTTTGTTCGTGAGTTTGTGCAATCTTGATGGACTCTTCCATTTTATTCTTTGGCATATTGCCTCAATTCTGGAAGGTGAGTGGTAGGTGTTTAATTAGTTGAACCTCCCTTATGTTGACTCCATTATCTTATTTGTTTTTTAATTATTTACTGCAAAAATGACGAAATTTCTTGCCTTTAGTTGGTCTAAATGCAGAGAATGAAATATAAGTAAGGGTACACATCACTATTTAATTTTTGACCCTTTGAATTTCTTCATGGATGCATCATTTTGATCTTTTAATATATTCAATGTTCAAAGTTGTATTCGTTAGATGCAGAAGCATTTTTCGAAACATGTCAATTTTTTTCTATTGCGCTCCTAGATGACTCTTGAAAACCATTTTTTTTGGATGATTCTTGAAATTCTTTTTTTTTTTATATTCACTTGCTCTGCCTACATCTCATGCAAGTTCTCTGAAATGAACATGTATAGAAACACTGTTTTTCACTGCACTTCTTGATGTGTTAACATACATGAGGTTGTACTTGACACTTATTATGACCTTTTTGGCTGTTAAAGTAAGCTTAAACTTCTTATTTTTGCTCTTTTGATACATCTTTCAGCCCTTGAAGCTCTTGTCAGACAGGACAAGGTTTGCTCATCTTCGGTTTTGACTACCATTCGTTGAGAAATTCAGTGTAAACATAGTAGTGTATCTTTACAATTTAGTTTTTGTTTTGTCCCCAAATTTGATTGTCTATGATTATCAGTTATGATTTATCATGTATCAATTCAAGCTTGATGGCCGCTTGCTGCAATTGATCCCTCTCATTTACAACTTTTTATTTTCTTCTTTTAGTTGCAAAGAGTCAATTACTACATCATTCTATAAAAGGGTTCTTAGATGCAAAAAATGGTACTTGAATTGAATAATAACTAAAGAGAAATTCTATTCACAATAATTTTTTCCTGCTCTTAACCTTTTTTTTGTGTTTTTAATGTTATGACAGAAATGTTCATAGAACCCGTGAATTGTCTTTTACCATTTGGAGTTCTAAATATTATATTCTTATAGTTTTTTATTAAATGTTTTTAAATGTTTTGACTTTGTGAATTGTCTCACACACATTCGGGTGATATCATATATTTTAATTTTTTTTTATCATTTTCTTCACTCCTTTTATAATGTCACTATAATATTACTATTTATGAAATCTAAAGTTGTTCATTGTTTATTTTTATCTTTGATGCATTTCATATTGTTAACTAATTTGTCATTTGTCTTCTTGTAGTTACTTTCTTTATTAACTGATCAAGGCTAAAGCAGGTAAATATTTAACCTGGTCTTTCTTGCTTCAGCTCTCCCAGTTTCTCCTTTCCAATGTGTTTCATTCCCCTCTTAATGCCGCATGTCCTTCTCTTTCATCATGAAATTTCAGAGTTCACAGGGGGCACGAACCGGAAGGGGGGGCGGGGGGAGAGAAAACCTACAAGTGGCCGAGTGAGGAGGCAACCATTACCAGGAACCATTCGCCACCACCCGAGCCGCTTGAGGCTCCCGAAACACAAACCGATATACTCACCCCAATCCCCAAGCCGAATAGCCACACCTCTCAACCCCAATCACCAACAACCCCTCACACTTTTCAACATCAAACCCCACAGAGAGCACCCAAAACCGAGCATTACCCAAACTGCCGTTCCCAAGCATACAGACTTCAGCCAATGCCCAAGACTCGAGAACCACTGCTGCCTAACTCAAACCCTTCCAACACAGCCATCCAGAAACCAATCACCACACAGTTTTAACATACACAGAGCCAAGCAAAATAAGCCACACACACACAGAGCTAAGAAAAAACAGAAAAAGGTCCTGATGATTTCGATCAAAAAGGTGCTGGGGATTTCGATATGAGTTTTTAGGATGATTTTTAGGAATCCCAACAGTAAGGAAATAGGTTTGGGTGGCTAAAAGATCCGGTAACCATTCGAAAGTCATCGGACGGCTGCGGCGGTAGATCTAGCTTTTGAAGGCCGCGGCTTTTTGGCAAAACTAGGTTTTTTTGAGGTAGTTTTGGAGGAAATTGAGTTCACAAACAAGAAGAAGAGATTACGACGAAGCTTCCGGTGTAATTTTTGGGAGTGAAAAAGCCACCGGCGATGGCAATGATGGAGGAGACGGTGGCCCAAAATCACCTGAGGGAGAGGGAGAGGGAGAGTGGTATCTGAATTTTCTGTTTTAAATCAGGTAAAAGTTAAAAATAAAAAAAATTCTTAACATATATTGAAATTTAGGCTTACTTCTTTGAAGTGCATGTTACACATGGCTTTAATAGTTAGATTTTTTTCTTCCATGAATCTAGCTTGCTGATATGATCAGTGAAATTTAGATTTTTTTTGACTTGTATTGTTGTGTCAAAAGATGAATATAATCTAAAGAAATTATTTAGAGAACAACAGTCAATGGAATGAACAACATCATTTAAACACAATTGAATAAACCAAATGCATGCAAAATTATAAAAGAGCCTGTTTTACAACTCATTTCTTTAGATTAAATTTAACTTGTAATACAAATCATTCCAGTGAGTGGAATTATATATGATCTTCTTTTTTTTTAATTTTACTGAGTTTCAAATGGAAGTAGCAAAAATCTTTATTTATTTGACTTTGTGCATTTCTCATGTCATGCTCAAATGCTGGTCCATTGGATCACTTTTATGATCAACTTAAGGTTTTATACAGAGTATTTTGCCTTTTGTTGTGGACAGGTTCGTGAATGCATTAACAAACTTGCACAAGCTGGGATCAAAATGTGGGTTTTGGCACAAGATGGAGACAGCAATAAATATTGGGTAAAGTGCTCTTCTGTTTTTGTGTTTCTTTTCTCTCTTTTCTTTTTTCATTTTTTCCGTATCACATTTTGTTATTTTGCCCCTGCACATCTTTTCTTACTTCCTTCTCTGTTGACTTGATATTTAGTAGGCCCCTTTTTTGCTTTGGTTTATGAGTCTTTTTATTGTTCTCTTTCTTAGTGGACCATCTTTTTTTCCTTGGTTTGTGGGTATATTTATTGTATTGTTTCTTTTTCTCTTTCATCATTTTCCTCTTTTTTCATTCTTTTACTTTTTCTTTCATTTATTTTTCTTTCTTTCCTTACACGTTTTCTTTTGGTTGATTTATGGTTCATATCTTTTGCTTCTCTACTTTCGTGCCTTTCTTTCTTGTCGTCATTTTCCCTGCTGATGTTTTGCAATCATGTTTCCTATTCTGTGTATTTTTGTTTCGGCTGGGGGTCTAAGGAGCTTATCAACCTTTTGTTGCTATTTCCTTTGTATTTGTTGTCTGGCTGCTTTGTTAATTTAGTGTGGTGAGTGTTGTTGCTGTGTTTCTCCACAAGCTTTGGTTTGTCCCAACTCCCTTTCTTCAATATTGCATTTTGCATCTATTTTGTTTTATCTGTTTTGTTGAATTGAACGCTTCTTTTTTATTGCGGGTGGGGTCCATCGATGGTTGTCAAATATTTCTTTTACCCTTCTTTTTTTTTTTTGGCTTTGCTCATGTATTTCTTTGTAAATGCATTTGCAACCCATGTCCGATTACGTCGTTCTGCTTATCCAAGCTTTAAAGGAACTGGAGCAACCATCTTTTCTATCTGCATTTCTTTGTTGTGGGTCCTATTTTCTTCCTAAAGAAACTTTTCTTTTTGGCACGTCCATGTACTTTTGTTCTCTTTTCCCAAATGTGCTTTTAATTTGCTCTTTCTTTTTTCTCTTTTCTTTTGCCCACTCCCACTCTTCTTTACCGCCATTTCTCGCTTCTGTTCAGACATTATGGATGATTGTACTTGAAGAAAAGAAACACAAAACACCCACTCTCTCTTTATTTTTCATTTTTCTTTACCATTTCTCTGGATTTCTCTGGAACATGTTGAAGTTTATGAATAGGCAAAGTGGAAGGAAAAAAGAAAGGGGAAGAAAGGGAAACTTCCAGAGAAAAGAAACAAAATAAAAAAGTTCTTGTGGTGAACAGTAATGGATATGTAGGTAAGAGGTGGGTTTTTGATATTTTTAGTTTTTTTTCCTCTTAACACAATGTTTACTTTTGTTTTAGTGAGAAATCAAGTTGGTGGTGAGATGATCGCCCAAATTAAAGCAGATGAATTGAGATTAAAAGATAATCTACAACTTCTCCTTATCTTCCTTTTTCTTTATCACTCTCCTATCTTCTCTATTTTTCTGATTCCTCGATCGACAAGCTATTTTTCCCTTCCTTTTTTTTACTGTCGCCTCTCCCCATTATTTTTTCCTTTATTTTCTCTCTTTTATCTCAAATTATGTTATGGGTTTTGATAATTTGATATGGGTTATTTGAGTTTGCCATCGTTTGGTGACAGGATAAGTCAGGGAAGATGGCGACTGACGATGGTATTATAACCTTTACCATTCTATGCTGTCTGATGGCCGCTTCTATGTCCAACATCCTACCATCTAAGTGGTATTGCATATTAGTTCCATTTTTTTCATTTCTTTCTATTTTTTTGTTACTATATGGAGATTTAATTAGGTGCGGTGATGAGCAGACATAACAATGTGGAGGCTTGGTTTTAGAGGTGCTCAGTGGGAAATTTGATGGTTAGGACTTGGGAGCAGGTTTTGCCTTGTGTGGTACTATTTTATTTTTCTATAATTCCATTAGTTTTAATAAAAATAAAATAGACAGATATACATCCATTTGTGCTCTTGCTGCTTTTCAGTTTTTGGAGTCTCTTTTCTTATGAAGTTATCATGAACAAGTAATATGCAGTAATTTGAATTGCTTATTTCTTCAGGGTTTGGGTTATTTCTTATTGTTTGGATGAGATTATTATCCTCATGTTTATTTTTGAATTTGTGTCAGGTACTATAATATTTTTCGTTTACTGAAACTTGATATATTAATTTCGCTTTAAAACCGTATGCAATTATGTTTTCTCTGAAGTTGATTGTGATTGTAAGGGTGTTATTAGCAGATTGTAATTGGCAGGACTTCTTCATCTTTAATTGCTTGGTTAATGTGGATTTGAATAAATGATAGGAGGTATTTTTGCGACATGTTTGTCAAGATTAGCTTATCACATATGCTTGGATAAGTCAAAATGGAAGTGATTTTGGACATCAACTTTCGACTGACTAGGATATGAATTTAGCAACAAGTTTCTAGAAATCTAAGGAGAATAACAATAACTATCGAGGAGATTAGGTATGTTGCTTGAAGTTCCTGTTTTGACTGTGCATCAGAATTCAAATCCTACACATTTTCGTTTCCTATTGCATTGTTAACATGATATAAACTTTTCCAACCAGTTGCAATTCATTCAACTGCACTATTGCCTACTCCCAATCAAGGGCAATGGCTTGAATCCTTAAACAACTTGAAAAGAGGGAAGCTCATGATAGACCAAGGGAAGCAAGGCCCATTTTAGACATAGAAGCATACGCTAGGTTATGCCAATATTAGTGCTAGAATTGATCATGTTTTATCTCATGAAAGGGATGAACAAATTGCATATGGAGAGTTGGCATTAAGAACGCCTTATGATATGTTTAACAACACTGATGATTCTTTGCTGTCTGCTTTTTTGAGGTTTAGAAATCTCTCTATTTTGTTCTCTTTTGTTGTCCTTCATTTGTAGGAAGTGGCCATTTGACCTCTAACATGGCAAGTCAAGTATGTTCATACAAAGAAGAACAAGTTATTCTCTGGTGGATGGAGAAAATTTGTGATGTTCTATAAGTTATTGGGTTTAGTTAGGTTGTGTGGTAGTTAATATTGCCATTTTATGAAGTTAAATATTATTTTTTTTTCTTGACAAGTATGTTTGGAGCTTTTTTACTCTGCAACCAACTATGCATGACTTTATATGATATTTTTGTTTTTAATTTCCCATTTCCCCCAAGGTTCGATTCATACTTTGTTTGATTTTTTGATTTCTTTTCGTTTCTGGTTTTTAGGATAGCTTTGTTTTACATACTTATTTGATGCTGGTAAGAATTTGAAGATTTGGGATCATTTCTTATTTGTGTTTTGGAACCAAAAGAAGAGATTTAATCTTTTTTCTAGCTTGCAACTAGCCAAGAAGTTCTATGAGCTGCTGGGCCTTGGATCCAAACTCAAACTTCTCATTTTAGTTTTCATGTCTTCCATTTTGCCTTTCTGAAAAGAAAATTCATTGATTTTAGTTGTGCTCATATTGACATAGTAATCATGTATGTATGCTAGCACTTTTCAAAGATGCTTGCTTCCTTCTTAAACAAAGGCCTCGCTGTTACAGCTTTATTGTCTATGTATGGGTATTTAGTAATCATAGCTTCCTTTAATTTGTCCTCATATTTTCAAGTTGGCTGCACGAACTTGCTTATTTTTGCTCAACACCAGCAACAGGTTTCTCTCTTGTCTATCTTTTGTATTTATAAAATAAATTAAATTCTATCTGATTTTCTTTTCTTGAATTTCTGTAATCTTACTTTTTAGCTTAATCTTTGTTCATATCTTCCTCTTTGTTCGCTTGAAGCTGTTATTAAAGCAGAAAAGCAAGCTGCTATAGACTTGAGTAGTAATAAAATAGAGGATAGAGCGTTTTTAACTTTGAAGAGGAAGAAAGCCCAAGAAGAATTATTGAAGCAGTTGAAGTTTGGCTTATTAATGTCAAACAACAAGTGAAACTGAATTATCATGTTTTTATTTGATTTGATTTTTTTGTCTAAAAATGTAACTCACTTATATTAACTGTTTCAATTTCCTCACTGTTTAATGTTATATGTTTTAGTAACAAATTGTGTGAGTGTCTCGTCAAATATCCAGTCAATCCTTTACAATGTTTTGATTCTAGAAGTAGCATTTTGATTGTTACCTTATTTTTATACACTTTTTTTGATGCTGCTGTTGCATCTAGGATTGACTCAGGACAAGAATGACTTTAAGGCACAAATTTAAAGTTTTAATAGGACAATCTTTGCTGTCGATACTCATTGAATAAGGTATTGCATCTTGTTGTTTTATTTTGTATGTTTACTTTCCATCTCATTCACTCCTTCATCTGTTTACCACATTCAAGAAAAGATGAATTGTTTGTAGGTTATGAATGTGCGAATCTTACTTCATCCAGTTTATTATGCAAATGAGAAAAAGGTTGCACTGGATCTAGCTGCTTTTTTATTTATACTCCTATTTCTTTATTAAGTTGCTTTGTTTTTGCAAATGCCATTAATTTTTCCCTCTCATACATGTAAATGTATGTAAATGGTGATCTAATGGAGTATGACACATCAAGAGAGGGAGGAAAATTGGAAAGCAGCTGATTGAAAACTATGTTAAACAAACTCACTTTTATTGAGCCCTCCCTTCTTTTTCACTCTTTCCTTTCTACACCTTTTTTTTTGTCTCTTGGTCGGAGATTTGATTTCCTCTTTCCCTTTGTTTTCAGCTTCCATCCTTTTCTATCTTTTTTTACATTAATTTTTAAATTACTAAAATACCCTTTTCTCCATTTGTTTCCCTTTCGATCAACTACTCTTTGTTGTACTTCTTACGGTTAATTTGTTTCATTTTCTGTTGATGATTTGATCATCACAAATTTAGGTCCTAAGTTGTAGAAAGTAATCACAAGAGAGAGAGAGAGAGAGAGAGAGAGAGAGAGAGAGAGAGAGAGAGAGAGGAGAGAGAGAGAGAGAGAGAGAGAGAGAGAGAGAGAGACAAACAAATAAGATAATGAGAGGAAACAAAGAGGAAAGGAAAAATGAAGTAAAGAGAGAGAGAGAGAGAGAGAGAGAGAGAGAGAGAGAGAGAAGGGGATTACATTTTTTATTTAGAAAAAAATGAAGTTGGGTTAGCAATAGATGAAAGGAGAAAAACGGAGAAAGAGAAAGGACTGAATTGTTAATTCTTGGCTTTTATTATATTTTTAAATATTTTTTCCTAGATTTTTTTTATTTTGATTTGATTAATTCCAAATTATTTTGTTATCTTGGATGACACTGTTGAATGCCTGCTAGAAAATGATCCACTTGTGTTTGCATGCAAGATGATGATTCAGAATGTTCAATATCCCTATATTGTGGTAACTACTTACCCTTAGTCATTTCTATTTCTCTCTGAATTCATTTAACCCAACTTGTTTCTTCCTCCAAGATATATCAAAAGAATTCAATCATAAACGCATGCCTCATAATCAACAGAACTTGCTTTTGTCATCCATGATAAATTCTTTGTTGCTTGGCAAGTAAATATGTTAAAATGGAATAGATACTTCATTGGTGGTTGAAAGAATTTTGGCATTGATAATGATGTGAAATAAGGAGATATGTCATTTTGCATTAATCACTCCAGGAAAAATAAGTGTTAATATTTTGAGATCAAAATCTGGCATCTATCAATATATATTGAATCTTTTCTTTGCTTTGTTAAAACTCTCAATTTTACTCATTTAATTAAGCATGTACTCTTTATATAAACCCTTTTACTCCTTATGTAACTATTGGCAGCAATCTACCCGCGCAACGCGCGGGTGTTACCTAGTTAAATTTAAATAATAATCCAATCAGATTCGAATAACTCACCAATTTGATTCAATTACATCCCTTTTACATCTCATTCTTTACCGTCCAACAACTCAAAGATATCTAACAGTTTCATTATTCTCTCTCACACACGAATAATAACCAACATGAATAACAAAAATTAAACACATTTCCTGCAAACCACAATTTACACCGAAGTAAAGGAACCAAAAAAAAATTACTAACCTAAAGGTTGTGGTTCAGTTGGTAGGCTGAGTTTGTGGGAAGAGCTCTCGGATTCGCTTCCCACTAAACACATCTTTGAGGATAAATGAAAAGCCTTAACTGTGACTAAACCTCAAACAAGATTAATCTCAGACCGTTAAAACGGATGAAGAAACATGTGATCTATACAAAAAAAAATTACTAAAGCAAATCTCCCTTTGATCAATAATGAAAACATTATTCTTCAGAAAAAATTACCCATAGCCATAATAAAAAAAGCTTACATTACCTTTCCTAATACAGTAAAAGAAATAATTCATTAAATTTGCATTATCGATAATAAAAGTATTATTACATTACAAAATTACTCATAAATTCATATTGACGAAGAAAACATGTTATGCCAAAAATTCAAAAAGATTTTCAATTTTTGGGTAAAGAAGATTGAGAAGGTGGCCAGACACTTAGGGGTCGTTTGTTTTTGTTTTTGTTTCCTGTTTTTTGTTTTTGTTTTCAATTTTTTTGGAAACAAAAACAGAAAACACGTTTGGTAACATGTTTCCGTTTTCAAAAAATGAAAATGAAAACAAGAATTTCCAAAATTGTTGGAAACAAGAATTTCTTGTTTTCATTATTTTCGGAAACATGTTTTCATTTCTGTTACTGTTCATAAGTAAGTGAACAGAGTTTATATATTAATATAATATTAATATTTTATAATAAAAGTATAAATAAAATTAATTAATTTTTTTTAAATAAAATAATATTAAATTTTAATATAAAATATTATTTAATATTTTAAAATTAATATATTTATTTTAATATAGAAAAGTTGAAAACATAAAAAGCAATTAAATAAATAATAAATTGAACTACAATATTATAATATTATTTAATTTAAATTTTTATAATAATTTATTGAATATATTAAATATTTTAAATAATATCATTTATTATAATTTTGATATGTTAATAATTAATATTATTATCTAATATAATTAATTTTTATTTTACTAAACAATATTATTATTTAATATTGTATTCTATCTTAAATTTAAAATATATCACTACTACCATTAAATAAGTTAATATTATTAAATAAGTAAATACTTAACATTAAATAATATTATTTATATTAAATATAATATATTTTAATAACTATATAATTTATTATAAATTAATTAGTTAAATATTTTATTTAATAATGTAATATTATTATTATTACAATTAAATAAAAATTATTATTAAATATAATTTATGATTATTACCATTAAATTCAATAATATCACTTTATTTAATATTTTATTTAATTATAACATTATTTAAATTATATTAAATTTTTATATGATTAAATAAAAATATTTAATATTAGTATTAAATAATATAAAATAATATTATTTAATATTATCTACATATTATTATTTAATAAATATATTATTTTTTATTTATTTTTTAAAATTTTGTTTTGTGAATTGAATTATTATATTTGAATCAATTTAAATATTTGTTTTCAAAGCGTAATAATATTAAACAAACATATTTTTTGTTTTCAAAAATTGAAAACAAAACAACATAAAACAAAAATAAAATTTTCAAAAACAAAAAATATAAAACAAAAAACAGAAAACGATACCAAACAACTCTTTACTTTTTCTTTCATATTTAACCAACAAAGCCTCAACTGCCGCCACGAAATAAATCTGAATTAAAATAATCGCTGGCGTATGATACCTTATCACGCTCTTACCCGTAGCCAATTCCACCAAAACCAAAGCGGTCAACCCGAGAATCGCAATTCGCCCGCTAATTCTCGCTATATAGGCTAAACCCGAAATCCACTTTTAACCCATTTGAAATCGCTTCTTTTAAAGGCACCGGAGGGAGGCAAATGGAGGAGGATGAGGAGGAGGAAGCCGATCAGGTTTTCTTTGATTTCCGCAGCTCTGCTTTTTTTCGGGTTCCGCTTCGGTAACGGAGGCGGACTTGACAGAGGCGGGATTCGAATTGGACGGAATCGGGTGAGGTGGAGGAGGAGGATGAGTCGGGTTAGGTTGTGGAGGAGTCGGAGTCGGGAATGGTGCGTGGGCTGACAGAAAAAGGGGTTTGGTTGGCTCGTGAAGAAGGGAAGGAAGTTGTTAGATTGAGAGCTGAAGCTGGCGGTGGAACTGCTGCCAACATTTTCAGTAGTCACTTCACTTCAGTTCTTGCTGTCGGATAACAAACCGCTCTGTTTTACTTTTTTATTATTTTTTATTTATGGTGTTTAATTTTTTTTTCTCGTGTCTAAATATATTTTTCATTTGGTAACTCAATAAATTTTGGGTTTGTAAATGATGTATTAATAATGTATAATTTTTAAATATTGTTAATACATTAAAAATTGATATTTTATTAATTGATAAATTAAAAAGTATGTCAAATTTTTAAAAGTAAATATAAATAAAATTTTTTTAATTTACTCATAAAAATATATTGATGAAGTGTAAATCTCTAATATATTGACAGTATATAAAAATTATACACTGTTAATATATAGTATATAAACTAATTAACTTTAGTGGATGATTTTTTTTTCATTGGAAAATTTTAGGTGGATGATTTGAGTAAATGAAATGAGGCCCATTTGAGTTTATATGGCCCAACATTTTCTTATCCGATTATCGAAAGCCCAAATAAGATTTTGTTTTATAAAATTTGAAGAGAAATTTTAGGATGTTGAGTAAATTTTAGTATTAAAGTCTAATATTTTGCTTGGTAAAATGGATGGCAATGAGAAAAGATCAAAAAATTTACTAATTCAATACTTAGGATTCAAATCGCTTTTATGTTTTGTTCAATCATTAGAATAACGCATTTATCATTCTTATTCAATTTTTATCTTTTTTATTGAACAAAGTTTAAGATTTAAATTCCTGACTTTTTGGACCAACAATGTTTGGCATCATTCTTAGTTCTATAATAAACTTCATGATCCAAACTCCCTCCCGTGTAGCCTCATATGCAAAAATGTACTTAATTTCGGTTGTAAAATTCGGAGTCATATTTTGCTTGGAATATTTTCAAAGTAAATATAATCCTTGAAGTCATTTTTGTCTGACCGAAAACTAGTATCAATTTAACTCTTTATACCAAGCTCAGCCCCTTCCATAAACCAAAAACATATTTTTAATTCTTCTCAAGTATTTAATGATATTTTACACTGCAGTCCAGTGAACCCTCCTGGATTGTTTCGATATCTGCTATTTGACACTCAGAACAAAAGAAACGTCAGGTCTCGTACATAGCATGGAATACATTATGAATCTTATCACAAAAGCATAGGTTATCATATCCAGCCTAGAGAAATAAATGCTATGTCTCATAGGAAGATTGCCCTTTTTCAATTATTCCACGCTAAGCCTTATTGGCATCTTATCTAGAAACGCAAATTGGGAGAATCCAATGAACTTTCTAGATCTATTTTTATAGATCTTTATTTTTAGTATATAGGTTGCTCTCCCAAATTTTTCTTGAAAATTTGTTTGGGCAACCAAACAAATTAAATCATAAAACCAAGGAATTACAAATTAAGAACTAATCTAATTTATTAAATATCTTCCCTAAGCCTCCATTCATGCTGGCAGAAATCTGTTTGTTACATAGGAAACCATTGGTTTAAGGCTAAAATCTTTGTATGATTTTCTATGATAATTAGTGTTGCTCAAAACAATAATAAATGCTTGCTGACGTCAATATTCGTCTCTTCTCTCCATGTGTTTTCAGGAAGCTTATGTAAAAACAAAAAGTCAGAACAACGCAGGGGCCTGCGTTGGCACTCCGATACTTAAGTCAACAAAAGGTTCTTGAGTATTGAGAAGCGTAAAAGCCAGTAGTTAAAAGTTAGAGAATAGAATTGTACCTGGGGCCTATTTATAGGCGAACATTCCAGAGTAATCACCTGGGGTGATTACGTCTTTTTTGGTTGGAGTTTGTTTCCAAATATAACACAAATTCCGTCAATCTCGGAAGTTTATCGAGAGCCTATCACCGGTGAGAGGCTTTTGAATGGTGCGGCACAACCCAGCGAGAGGCATTTGTTGCACTATGCAGGAGGCTGGGTTTGGCCATGTGTCCGACACACGAGCAATGTGCGACAGGCCTTAAGGGGCCAGTCGCCTGCGATAGAGGTCCTATCACAAGCGAGAGGGACCTTCTGCCTGTTCGAAATTATTTAGTCAATGCCACGTGGTCCAATAGGGCTTTGCCTCGTGGCAAACCCCGGACGCTTTAGGCTTTACTCCAATGTGAATGGGCTTTGTCATATCAACAGTAAAATTATTATTATTTTTTATTTGCCATTTGTGTAGCCCATATCAATTAGTCCCCAATTTTTTGTAAAAGAACTCAGTCTTTTGCAAAGAATTTTTCAATGGTTACATATTTACCTTGTAAGTATTTAAATTCTCGTGCTTCACATGAGCAACTTACGTCTCGAATTTTTTGCACCATGCCTGTGCACTTTTTCGCCTTTTTACATATGTGGCTTACGCCGCCCAGTTACTGCTTCAAGCCTACGTGTAACCTACTTCGCGCTTTTTTCGCTTCAGGCTTTTTTCTTCGAATACATGGCTTACATCGCGCATTTTTCGTTTCAAGCCTTTGCACTTTTTTCATTCATGCATGACTTACATTTCGCGATTGTCGCTTCAAGTCCATGCTACGTAGCCTACATCGCACATTTTTTGCTTCTGGCTGTTTTCTTTGAGTACGTGGCTTACCTCGCGCATTTTTCGCTTCAAGCCCTTACACTTTATACATGATTTACATTGCGCTCTTTTCGCTTCAAGTACATGCGTAGCCTACATCGCGCATTTTTTGCTTCAAGCTTTTTTCTTTGAGTACGTGGCTTACCTCGTGCATTTTTCGCTTCAAGCCTTTACACTTTATGCATGACTTACATTGCGCACTTTTCGCTTCAAGTACATGCGTAGCCTACATCGCGCATTTTTCGCTTCAGGTTTTTTTTCTTTGAGTACATGGCTTACCTCGCACATTTTTCGCTTCAAGCCTTTACACTTTATGCATGACTTACATCACGCACTTTTCGCTTCAAGTACATGCGTAGCCTACATTGCGCATATTTCGCTTCAAGCTTTTTTCTTTGAATATGTGGCTTACCTCGCGCATTTTTCGCTTCAAGCCTTTGGACTTTTTGCATTCATGCATAACTTACATTGCGCGCTTTTCGCTTCAAGTCCATGCTACATAGCCTACATAGCGCATTTTTCGCTTCAGGCTTTTTTCTTTGCCCGTCTCGCGCATTTTTCGCTTAAGGACTTTAATTTGCCCGTCTCACACCCTTTTGTGCATAGGGACTTTTCATTTGCCCGTCTCACGCATTTTTCGCTTAGAAACTTTTAGTTTGCCCGTCTCGCACCCTTTTGTGCTTAAGGACTTTTCATTTGCCCGTCTTCTGTATTTTTCGCTTAGGGACTTTTAGTTTGCCCATCTCGCTTCCTTTTGTGCTTAAGGACTTTTAGTTTGCCCGTCTCGCGCATTTTTCGCTTAGGACTTTTTTGTCTTCATGCATAGCTTACATCGCGCACTTTTCGCTTCAAGTCCATGCATACCCTACTTCGCACACTTTTCGCTTTAGGCCTTTTCTTTATAGTGCCTGGCTTACCTCGCGCATTTTTCGCTTCAAGCTCTTACACTTCATGCATGACTTATATCGCGCATTTTTCGCTTTAAGTACATGCTTGTATTCCTGTTACACGATATGCAATCGTGGTGAGAAAATAAATTATCAAAAATAATTACTTCATTGCATACTACCAATAATCAACGACAATATGGAATATAAAGGCAAAATGTTCAAAATAACATGTCTGATTTAATTGAAACTTTAAAATACTAAGGCCTCAAATCTTCCTTACCCATCTTCATATCTGGGGGTCAATCGTGGTCTGGGTTTCCCTGATCACCCTTTGCTTAATAATTTCGCCTTTTGTCCGCTTTCCCCTCTCTTATATTATTGTCATATTGCCTATTTTGCGGCAAATTATTTCTCCGATTGAGGGGAGAATAGTGGGCTCCCCCATTCCTCCAAAGGTATCTATCTATTTTTCCTTCTCGAGCCAGTTTCTCAAGTTGATTCATTAGCTCCCTACATTTCTCAGTTGAGTGCCCATTTGTAGAATGGAAATCACTATAGGAATCTGCATCTCCTCCCATACTTCTTATTGTAGTAGTCCTGTCTCTTTTATAGCTGCCAAAATTGAGGCTCTAGGCTCATTAAGTTGAGTGTAACTATCGAATTTAAATTTTGGAGCCTTGTTGGACTTATCTCTGCTTTTGTCAACAAATTCTCTTTCCCGTTTCCTTCCTCATTCGAGATCTTTAGTTTGTACCATTTCCAACACTTCCTCCTGAGTGATGTATTTGTTAGCTATGGTGAATAACTCCGAGAGTGTTGTGGGCTGATCTAGAGAGAGTGACTCTTGTAGCTTCTCAGACCTAGTCCCTTGCAATATTGCTGCTATTGCGATACCGACCTGTAAGTCCTTAACTTCCAAAGTTGCATCTCGGAATCGATCCACGTAGCTTTTTAGTGATTCTTTACTTCCTTGTTTAAGTGTAAGCAGATAAGTAGGTTCTTTCTTCCTCTGGCTGTTAACTATGAAGGCTTTCAGAAATTTGCTTCGCAATCGGTCGAAGGAAGTGATTGATGCCTCAGCCAGACCATTGAACCACCTCATAGCATGTCTAGTGAGGGAAAGCTCTGCACATGATCTCGTCTTCCCACTTGTGGAGCAGCATCAATGCTTCATAATTCTAGATATGATCATAGGGGTCTATCTTTCCCGAGTTTGCAGCCATTTGCGGCATTTTAAACTTCGGCGATAAGGGTTTTTCCATAATAGCCGCAAAAAACAGTACTCGCCTTTTCTAACTTTCTTCTACATATAGTAGCTTCTTTTCTTCCAGCACTTGTTCTATAATCTTTTTATGTCAATTGCAGATGTAGAATAATTTTTCCCATTTTCTTTACTATGAGATGCATCTTTTCGCATCATTCTTGTGTTCCAAGTGGGGTCGTCTTTGATTCAGTCCACCAAGCACTTCCTCCATCAAGAGTTGGCTGTGTTCGTCTAGCCCTTATCTTTCCAACTCCTCTCACACCTCGCACTGTTTCGGGTCCAGTTTGCCAAGCCGAAAGGTTTCCAGCTCTTCTCACACCTCGCACTGTCTCGCCTGTGAGCAGCGGATCGCCCACCTATCGCAGCGAGAACATCTACCGCCCTTTGTTCGCCTGTCGCGGCCCGTACGCCAGCCGCAGCTTGTTCTCTTGTCACTGCATGCTCGCCTGTCGCAACCTGCACCCCTGTTGCAGCCTGCTCGCCCATCGCAGAGTGCAAGCCTGTCGTAATTTGCTCGCCTGTCGCCTGAGATAGATTCAATTGCGGGAGGACTCCTTCGCTCATCTCTCTTACGAGGTTTTGTACGGTCTGCGGCAGATTCAATTACGGGAGGACTCCTTTGAACATATTCACCATGGCCCTCAGCGCCTGGGTCGTTTCCTCGTTCTACCGTCTCAAAGCTTCAAATTCAGCCAAGGATACAGTTGTGCCAGGCTCTTCCCTACTCTCCTCTGTTCTCCTTTGAGGCTATCGTTCTGGAGAACTTACCGAGTTCTCATCACTTTCATCTCTAACAGTAGTAGATCTTGTTCTCACCATCTTTGAAAAGTTTGATTGGTTTTTATTTCGTTTCCCACAGACGACGCCAATTGTTGTTGCTCAAAACAAAAATAAATGCTTGCTGATGTCAATATTCGTCTCTTCTCTCCACGTGTCTTCATGAAGCTTCTGTAAAAACAAAAAAAGTCAGAGGAACCCAGGAGGTGGTTCCTTGCGTTGGCACTCTGATGCTTAAGTTAGCAAAAGGTTATTGAGTATTGGGAAGCGTAAAAGCCAGTAGTTAAAAGTTAGAGAATAGAATTGTACCTAGGGCCTATTTATAGGCGAATATTCCAGAGTAATTACCTGGGGTGATTACGTCTTTTTTGGTTGGAGTTTGTTTCCAAATATAATACAAATTCCGTCAATCTCGGAAGTTTATCGAGAGCCTGTCGCCGGCGAGAGGCTGTTGAATGGTGCGGCACATCCTAGCGGGAGGCATCTATCGCACTATGCGGGAGGCTGGGTTTGGCCACGTGTCCGACACACGAGCAATGTGCGACAGGCCTTAAGGGGCCAGTCGCCTGCCACAGAGGTCCTGTCGCAGGCAAGAGGGACCTTCTGCCTATCCGAAATTATTTAGTCAATGCCACGTGATCCAATAGGGATTTACCACGTGGCAAACCCCGGACGCTTTGGGCTTTACTCCAGTGTGAATGGGCTTTGCCATATCAATAGTAAAATTATTATTATTTTTATTTGCCATTTGTGTAGCCCATATCAATAATGAATAAAGATTATACAAGGATCATTTAATATCATAACGAAAATCATAGTATTATATATGAATAATAAAAGTTTTATTTTATTTTATAAGGATTAATCTCCTTCAATACGTAGGAGCAAAAATATGGGTCTCATGCTCTTTGTTGATAATGATAGGCTGATAATGATAGGCAGCCATGGGCTTGTGAAACAAATTTAATAAGGGGCACATTTGAATGAACAATGATATTAGTCTTGGCGAAATCGAAAACAACAGTGATGGTAAGATTAATTACAATAGTAGTGAGATTAGATATTGTAATAATGATATTGAAATCAGTAGTGAAATATATATTTAGATGCAATCACAACAATAGCATTGAAATAAAATGCAGTGAGAAAAAAAAAAATGACAAAGACATTAGATAAAAAATTATATATAATGAAATTTATAGTATACATTTGATATTTGTAAAATTAAATAATAAAAAAATTATTAATTTGATATTAAATATTTTTATTAATTATTTAAAAATAATGTGTTCTTTTATTCTAAAATTTAATAATAAATTATTTTTATGCCTATTTTAATATTATTTGATATTTAATGTATAAGTTAAAAGCTAATAATTATTTCAAATAGAAATAATTATTAATTTTATTTAAAATAAATTTTAAGTTGTAGGGCAATTTCATCTGTACACTATATCTCCATGGTTAAAAAAAAAAGAAAAATTAAAGGATATTGTAGGAGTTAGGGGCTGCAGCGGGAATGAAAAATCCCACCACACCACTTACCTACGCTCAGTTTTCAACATACAACATTGCCGACCACCTTCAATCATGCCTTTTTTTTTTTTTTAATTGTAAGTATATTTATTTGTTTTATAGTTTGAACAGGATCTGAGAATCGTAAACGATAAAATATTTTTAATAATAAAGATTTTAAGATTTGAAATATGTTTAAATGTTTGAGAAAAAAAATCAATTTTCATTCCTTCTAACTATTTTTTTAATCAATCATACTCTTTTTTGTTTTTCAAGTTAACAAGATATCTGACAAACTCAAAAAGGTGTAACTGACATGAGTTAAATAATGAAATTTGGGTTATGGAATTTATTTCCATATTAAATATTTAATCAAAATCAATAGACAATAGATGAAAAAATTCAATTTAAATATAAAATTATAAAATATTTAATATTTAACTCATATGAGAAGAGCAAAATCTTTCTCGAAAAGCAACTAAAAAAAACTTAATTAGCAGCAAAATTTTGAGATTATGACTCTTAGTTAGGAAGAAACTGTTAATAAATTGATGGCATGGCCACGTCTTGCAAAGTAAAACATATCAATATACTTACAATTAAAATTAAATCCTTGTATATTATATATAATTAACAATAAAGAAGTCAATGAGGCATTGACTTAATGGCAAAGAGGAGGTTTTGAGACTTTGAGGTCTCAGGTTTGAGTTTCATTAAGTGTGAGCTTGAATTAGTCTAGTTATTTATTGTTTATCTAGTTTGAGTAATGTGATTTTCATAGTTACTTGTTCATGAAATGTAATATGTTGATTGTGATTATAACTTCTAATAAAAATGTACTATTCAAAAAAAAATTAACAATAAAAAAATGACAACCTCACATTAACTACCCTATTTTTTTTTGTTTCCACTTAAAAAAAATAGCTTAAGAGTTAAGAAAACTCACTTTGAAATCAAGAAAATCTTATCCAATGCATACATTAAAATCCCGGAAATTGCTAACTTAGAATTCTTCAATTTTCCAAAACAAAATCTTTCTTAGTAATCTTTTGATTTGGCTTGATTTCTTATTCAATTTTGGATCTTAGAAATATGGGATACCTTATTTTTCCAAGATCTAATTAACTCCTACACAAACCAAGGAAAGAAGGGATGTGTTTTTCTAGTTTACCTAGTGAATTACCATCATCTTTGGTTGGAATTGTAGATAAAGATGATTTATCAGCTCCGCACGGTGTATGAACTATGAAATAGTAAGGAAAGATTATATGGGTGTTATAGTTTAGTTATACTCCATCATATATGATTTCTTGATTAATTCACATTGTATTGTTTTTGGATTTATATATAATGCACTAACAATGTATTATCTGATACTTTATCAATAAATCTTTATAAGAAAATTAAAAAAATTATTTTTATTTATTTTTAAGAATTTAATATTTTTTTAATTTACTTTTGATAATATATAAAAATCATACATTAATAGTACGTTAGACTCTTTGTTTTTTTCGAGAGTAATGAAGCGTTTTTTGGCCAAAAAAATTAACTCTCAGTTTTTAGTTTTTTACCCATTATTTTATCCCTACGGTCATAACGAAGTCTCAAGAATGTTAACAACAACAATAACCACAATCCTAGCTAACTTGATCCGGTTTTTAAAGTTTGAATTAAAATTCAAAAAAAAAAAAAACAAAAACAGCTGGCTTGTTGGGAATGACATCGGCTTGCTCCTTCCATTATTATACATTAATTAATTTTCCTACCATGGACCAGAAATAATTGCTAACCTTCTAATTACAAGGCATCTTTGATTACTACATAAATATATATAGATGTTTCACCAATATATATATATATATATATATATATATATATATATATATAGATGGTTATATACTTATGGCGAAGGTTTCAAGTAAGTTTGATTAATTAGCTATACATACATACATACATATATATATATATAAATATATATATATATTAAGTTGTTATTTTTCATATAAATAATTTTTACATAACAAAATGTAATACAATAATTTAATGATTGATGCAGGATTATTCTCTTAAAAATTATGACCCTTCTTCATCAAATAAAAAATGTAATAATTGGCTCTTAAGTCTAAAAAAAATAAAACATAACAATTGATAATTGACTCTTAAGTCTAAAGAAAAAGTAAAACATAAGAATTTATGCTTGAATACAAATATATGATGCTTTTACATAAATGAACAAAAATATTTTAAAACATAACCATAAAATTGTTTTTAAAATTTTTAAAAGAATTCTTAATATGTTTATATGTATATACAGATGAAATTTCGGAAAATCTTTTTCCTATAACTAATCTGCATAGAAAATTAATGTGGTTCAATTACTTAAAACAATCCTAAGTAGTTGGAGAGTTTAATCTTGTCGACCTCAATTATTGTAAGTCCATGTCATGCGAAAATTGGTTCTATCAATCTGAACCAACCATGTGACACTGTAGCTGGTCTCCATCAAAGAAACCGAAAAATTGTAACAAGGTTATTAGCTAAACAGCAATTAGAGCCTACTATATTAATTTGGGTGAAAGAAAGTTTGTTTTGCCTAAAGAAAGATGCAACCATTAGAAATATTGTTTCATGCATGGATCAAAATAAGATGGATAAGTTTTGATTCAAAAAACCAAACTTAATCAATCGAGTTAATTAACCTAGTATTTTCTCGAAATTTCAAGATCTCTATATCGTAACCTAATTCTATCCCTTTTACCCTAAACTCTCGATTTTTTAATTAATATTTAATTTGTTACCAAATTTCAAATTCATATTGAATTTTATTTTCAATTTTGTTTAATTTTATCAGTATACTTTTATTTTGTTATGTTTTAGACATAAAATAACATCATTGATACAATTTTGTTAATTATAATGAAATGTTTCGTTAGGCTACTTTTTTGTCTAAAACGTAACAAGTTAAAACTAAAAGTAAAATGACGAATTTCAATATTGAACTTGAGACATTTATAGCAAATTTAAAGATTTTGATTTTGTTATATTTCATTAAAATAAAATTTTCCTCTTGACTTATTATATCATTATTTACTTATTTTTTTTAAAATTTTAATTATTTACTTATTCTTCATCAATTTTTTATGAGTTATTAAATTTCACTTGACCTTACAGTAAGATAAATATTTTATGACTTTACTGTAACTAAACTTGTATTGAACCATACCATAATATAATTTCATTGAGACCTTGACTTATGGTAAAAAAAAAGCACGGAAATTTTGAAATCTTAGATTTAAGTTTAATTATATATGAGTTGAAATTTAGTTTAGTTAAATTTAGTTTCGTTAAATTTTTTGTTATTTCAAATTATTTATTATAGCTTATTTAATTGGATAAAATAATTTTCATAATTATTAATTTAAGAACGTAATACGTTGGCAGTATCTTTTTATTAAAATAATAATAAAAAATTATGTCTTACTTTGCTCTGCAGTTCGTACGAGCATTTATTTAAAACAAGCTTGTTAAACAAGGTAAAAGAGCAGCAAACTAATGCAATAAATGTAATTGATGAAAACACTACCTGTGAGGCAAATATTTCACCGGCTTTCAAAGTTGGACGCCTTGCAATTATGGGCAACAGTTGACTGCTGCTTTAGGTTAGTTTAGATGAGTGATACTAATGATTTCGGGGAAATTAAAAAAAAAATAATTATTATGGGTATAAGTTTTATAATAAAATATTTAAAAGTATAAGTAAAAAAATAATTTTACATAATTTTTTTTGTCTTTTGTAAATTTTTTTTGTTTTTTTTTTCGATCTAGATCATCCGGTATCTCTATACTTTTGGTATAGGACTAATACGAATTCGAATCGGACAGGACTCAAAGAACGATAAAACTCTCCCTCAAAAATTTTACACAACTGCATACCCAGCGTCCAACTTTGAAAGCCGGTGAAATATTTGCCTCACAGGTAGTGTTTTCATCAATTACATTTATTGCATTAGTTTGCTGCTCTTTTACCTTGTTTAACAAGCTTGTTTTTTCTGCTCTCACTAGATTGGAGTCGGTGCAATGACGTTCAAACGGAGCCTTAGTTTCTAGCTTATACTAGCTCTAAAAAAAGAAGGAAAAAAAAAACCAATCTCATTTATATTTTTGCAATTTCTTGTTGAACAAAGATAGGACGGAGTAATCCCCAAGTATTAAAGAATAGTAAGCCATGGAAACCCTGAGAAAAAGGCAACTGCTTAGCTTTCACGGTTAGTTTGTGTGTCAAAAGAAAGATAAATTAGGCTACCAAACTGAATAAATGACAAATTCACAGCGTGAATCTAGAATGGAAACGAAACAGCTTCGAAAAATCAAAGTGCTTTCCTTCATCTAAGCCTGAAAAAAGGTTAAGAAACTGAACTTGAATTGGTGAGCAAGTCAAAGTTAAGGCTGAAAACATTAATGAATTTTGCAAGCCCATATCTTTTTCCATGTGAAAAAGTCTATTTTCCAGCATTTTTTCAACTGATAATTCTCAGTTTCTCACTGTGGAAATCACTGGTCAAAACTACCAAAGGCTTTTTTAAGCCATGATCTGTATATTTTATGCATTCCATTTATCTATTTTTAAAAATTTTTGGTTCTTTTCACCCTAAAAATTGACAGATTAGCAAGTAATGGTTGCATAATTTCTTGCTCACAGCATAGGATCCGAAGCTTCCCTCGCCAAATTAAAATTGAAAAAAATCATTACTTTTCATCAAATATTGACTACATGCTGTTTTAGATGATGCCAATACGATTAATGAAAGTGAAACGAACAAATTTAAAATTCTTTGATGTTGAATTTGTTTACCTACCCGTATCTAAAGCAAACGCCATGCAAAAGACGATGCAGTAAATACATATGGAAAGCAAAAAAGCCATGAAGAAAAAGACATAACAACATGTGATATATGTAACCACAAAAACACAACATTTGATATAGTCATATTCTCATTCTTAAAGAGTGTGAGTTTTTCCAATCTTACAAGAAAAGCCAAAAGCATTCATTGTAAAAATAAATAAATAAATAAATAAATCTTACCCATGGTAATACAGAGAATGGAAACTAATTAAAGAAAGTTACAAGTTAGTGAATTATTTCACCACAATTTAAAATTAAAAGGATTTAATGAATGGAAAATTATTTCCCATTTAATATAAGCAACAGTTTTACACCAGAATCTGATCAACTCAGCTCTAACAAATCTAGTTGGGGAAATTAAACTCAAAAAAATAAAAATAATAAAGAAAGAAACACACAAATTACAGCAACCTTTCCCTGCCAACCTCCCCTTCTTACACCAACCAATCAATTAATTTCTCACTTGTTTTTTTCATGTTCTCTTGTTTTTGCTTCCCAGTAACAAAGAGAAGTAAAACAAAATCCTGAACAAGAATCCCCAAGCCACAGTAATCCACAAGCAATTCCATTTGCTCAAATCTGTGATCCCTTCTTGCTTCAAAATATCAACTCCTGTTGTCAAGCATGTCGAGCTGGTAATCCTCATCCCCAAAGTGCTGCTCAATGACTGCAACAGGCGCACTTTCATGGCGCTCGGAACCGCTCCAAGTGGTGAGTTGTCAAAAATCTGAATCCCTCTTACGAAACATTTTGTGGGATCATCAAATTCGTTTTGTAAAACTGCTTCGTAGGGATATTTGACAAGGGATAAGTAATGGAACCAAATCCAGTAGGCCGGGATTCGGTCGCGATTGATGAAGAAGCCGCTGAAGAGCAAGAAATACGCTAAAATGGCGACGACTATTGTGTAGCCTAACATCACATGAGGAACGACGCCGGATAGAAATGTGACAAATGAACTTCCAGACCAAAATGAAGCAAACATGATTAAGAAATAGAATAAGAATCCTGAAAATCCACCGTCGAGGCCAACTGCCCAGAAGGTTGTCGCCGCGAAAGCTAATGAAAGGAAAATTAGCCCCGGTAAAACAACCAAAGCATTTGATATAACATAAGATAGTCTCCTGTAAGCGTTGTAAGCAGTTTCTCTCATGAAAATGTACCTTTCCTGGAGAAAAACTGGGAGAGCGTCGGCACAAGTGTAAAACGTCGTTGACATGGCGAAAGCGAAAAACCCTAGTCTTTCTTGTACCCCTTTTGGTGAATTATCGAGCTGCCAAAACACCGTCGCTAAAATGAACCCCGTCACTAAAACAGCTCCCAATCTAATACCGAACAACTCTGGTATCCTCCTTGAATTCAAGATCGATCTGCTCGACAAAACCAAGATTTCTTTCCAGAAAGGATTTGCAAATCTGGGAACCATGGAAGTTGGACTGACATCATTGGTAGCGCCTGAAACAAGTTTACCTCTAGAAATGCTGGCGCTGATTGCTTCTTTTAGTGACAAACCGAGCCGTTCTGGTTCAGACTCTCTTGTATGCTTCATGCTTTGCCATGACTTGTTGAATTCAACCAAACTTTTTGTTCCTCCAGGAGATCCTTCGAGTTCCCGGATTAAGTCGAGAGCAAACTCAGTTTTGTTCTCGTTCTCCGGTATCGGATGCCCAAATTCGGAGAAATACAGCGGCAGACTCGTAGGTGAACCACTGTAAACAGTTTGCCCACGGGACAAAAATATCAATCTGTCAAGCAATCCAAGAATTCGATAACTTGGCTGATGAACTGACATTACAACAATGCTTCCACTCTGAGCAATCCTCTGCAAAACCTTCACCACCATGAAAGCGCTGGTCGAATCAAGCCCTGATGTGGGCTCGTCCAAGAACAGAATAATGGGGTCATGAATTATATCAATTCCAATTGATACACGACGACGCTCTCCTCCGGAAACCCCTCGATGACCTTCGTCACCAATAACAGTTTTGGCGGCGTTTCTTAAGCCTAATTGGTCAATCAAAGCTTGAACTCTCATTTTCTTCTTGGATTTGGATAAAGTCCGAGGAAGCCGAAACTCAGCAGCAAACATTAAAGTTTCTTCAACAGTAAGCATTGGGAAAAGCAAATCATCTTGCATGACATAAGCTGAAATCACTTTCAACATCCGCGACTCCAAGGCTTCGCCGTTCAAAGTCACGCTCCCTTTCAAACTGCCTTTAGCTATTCTATTAGCTAAAGCATCGATGAGCGTCGATTTCCCAGACCCACTCGCTCCAAGCACGGCGAGTATCTCTCCATCTCGAGCCTCCCCGGAGATATCATTAAGCAACGTCTTCGTTCTGGTGAAGGAACTATCTCCAGCCAGTGGGTTTCCGGAGACGGCTGAAGTGCCGGCGCTTCTGTCCTTCCGTCTCAGGAATCCTGTCAGCGGGATCTTGCGACGAACCTTTACACTATAAGTAAGGTTGCTAAAGGAAAGAACAAATGGCATCGGCCGCGGCTCTGGGGCATCGACAAGAATTTCATGGACGGGAGTTTCCTCGCCAGTGGCTTCTTTTCTTACATCGCCGACGTGTTTAAGTAATTGCCCAAGCCTCGGGGAAGCTCCAGGGGCAGTTGAGAATTCGCCGGCAATAGGCTCCATTGAGTGAGTGAAAAACTGGGAAGAAATGTTATTATCTGACGATATACTCTCGGCTACAATACGGGACATTACGGTTTTGTTCCCTTTAGCGTGAAAATATCTGCAAAATAGCGACGGTTTTGGGCTATTTTTAAGAGAAGGGAAGAAGAAGAGGAAAATGATGTGGTGTTGTTTTGGGCATGTCAGGGTTTGGAGAATTGTATTATTTATAGGAATTTTTGAAAATTAATGTGAAAATGTTGATTGTTAGGTAATTAAATTAGTATTATCATTAATATAAGTTTTTTTATTGTTATTTTCTTCATGCTGTTTTTATTGGGTGGTAAGGGAAAGGTCACCTAAATCATCTAATCTGAAATCTATACGTCTTTCTTTTCTTAGAAATAGGAATGGGGACACGTGGAGGGTCATGATTAATGCTAGGGGTTTTGATTGATGGGTAATGACACGTGGTAAAAAGTGTTTTTGAGTCTGGGTAAATTAGGTTGGATGTTGATCTACTGTTGGCGCAGGCTTTGTTAGTCCAGGAGGATGGCTAAAGTTTAAGTGGATTTTGATGCTTTAACTAGACCATGCTTAAGGGTTTAATTAAGGGTCAGAACTTAAATCATTGTTGAACATTTGATCAAGTGATTGTTATAAGGTTTTCAATTAAGAAGTAAGATTTGTTTTTTTTAATTAAAAATTGTTGAATCAATTTTAATTAGGGTAATAATTTTACAACATGAGTTGAGATAAATAATAATAAGGATAAAAAGTAAAATTTAAAAATATTTTTGTGTGATTAAAATTTAAAGGATAGATTTATATTTGATGTATTGTTAAAGTATAATTTTTTTTTGTAACTATAAGTATTTTCATTTGTTTTACTATCTTAGATTAATTTTGTTCGGCTTTAAAATAGTAAACGGTAAAACCATTCTAACAATAGCAACTCCAGGATTCGAATCATATCTAAATGCTTGGAAAAGAAGTTCATTTTCACTTCTTCCAACGACTTGTCAGTAAAACTTAATTAATTTATAAAATTTAAAATTAAATACTTTTTACAAATAAATATTATTAAATTTACTAATTTATAAAATATCATGATATGATTAGATGACAATATATACTAATAATGCGTCAAATTTAAATTTTTAATTATTTTAGAAAAACTTTAGTTCACAAGGGAGAACAAAATTAAATTTGAGTGTTCCATTAGAATTTTAGTTTATTCTTATTAAATATAGTTCGTCATCAACGTTTACCTTTTTATTATTTAGTTTGCAAAAGTCTTATCTTATCTACATAAAATAACAATTTCATTAACCCTATGGGCTATGATATGTCAATCAATCAAAGCTTTGATAGTTGCATATCTTGGGCAGTGTTATATGATCAACCGCAAGTCTAAAAAGAGAAGTCCTTACTTCTAATATTAGTATTAGCAATTAGTAAATTTACCAGCTAGGTAGCTTCATGATTTCGTGCTTTTATTTTATTTCTCTCTTGAAAAAAAAAAGGTCATTCTAGCAAAATAATCATAATTATTAAATTGAGATATTAATTAAATTGAGATATCTATCGTAAATCAAAATTTTATTTTTGAAAATCGAATATAAAGTATTATATTGTATTGCAAGATACAATAAATATTTTAAAATTAATTATAAATAATACAAATATATGTAAGATAAATAAATAAATATATATATATATATTCACATATTAATAAGATTATGTGATAAAAAAAAATATGATTGTGTTCAAACTTCAAACTCTTATTATGCTTATTAGTAGTACATATTTTTGAATAAATTTTTATATGTTTATTTTAATTTATTAATTAAAAATATTTTTTAATTTTTTAAGATTAAATTACATAGAGAATATTTTTTTAGTTTTTTTTTAAAATTAAAAAACTATTAAAATTACATTTTTAATTAATTAGGTTAGATCAAATTTTGATTGGATCTAACTTAATTTCAGTACAGAGTATATCGAACAGTATTATATGATACAAATCGATTCACTTGAATATTGATAGATACACTACTAATTCATTATATAAATCGGTTTTTTTGTATCGATACATATTAATATTGTTGTAAACCGAATTGTATTGCACGAAATCCATTGTGTATCTTACTTACGGTACGATTTTAATATATATGAAACTAACCACTAAGCTTAATTAAATAAATGTTATCATGCAAAAGTGTTGTTTATAAGGTAATCTTAGCAAAATATTGCATGCATTATAATATTATTCATTATTTTGGCGAAGTAATGTGTACTTCACTTTTTAATATTTGCCAAAAAAAATATAAAATCAGAATTGTTGGTGAATCGAACTTTTAAAGACTTTGCTTTCTATTTTGTCTCATTCTGTTACAACTTATACAGCTTCGCAAGTCTCCATGTGCGTGCATACTTCTCAAGATTGGTAAATCACAATTTCTTTTTTTTTTCTTTTAAAATGAAAGCTGTTTGGTCTCTGAATACAACTAATTTTTTTTTTCTAACAATCACGTCAAAGAAGAAGAGAATTATTAGAAGTAAAATGGTTGAAAAAAAAGTTGCATTTAGAATTTTTTAAATGAAAAATATTATCGATTGAAAACCCGAAAACTATCAGTCCTCCAATTGATTTTCGCCGCTATCGACCATTTTAAGCCATTTAAAGATCTCATTTTATTTCACTTTCTGTCATTTTCATCACTGTTTTTCCTTGGCCACAAGGACATTTTACAGGAACAGTAAGAAACACATTCTCATTAAATCAAAATTTTAACATGATGTGCTTCAAATTAATTCTCTAAATTTGAAACTGAAAAAGCAATTAAATTGAATGATCGTGAATAAAAAGGAGGAATAGGAATCGAAAATGGTACTGTTTTGGAGATAAGGGTCATACTTGGCGGCCGATGTTTGGATTTAAGGTAAAAAAATGTAAATTCAATGTATAAAGTTTTTACATTATGAGATCTAAAAACAAACCGTAAAAACTTATTTTTTTAATAAAAAACAATTTTTATCGTTATACCAAATCTCGTCCTCATATTAGTTCACAAAATCAATGATCTAGAGAAAATCACATTACTCGTTCACTAAATCAAAAAATGGTTATGCCAATAACCTGACAATGATTTTGTACCTTTGTTATATTTCGAATTGCCATTTTACATCTTGAAAAATACAAATATTAAATTTATTCAAATATATAAAAAATTTTAATTTTTTAATTTTTGCATAGATAGATGAAACAATCGAACAGCCGAGCACATTGGTAATTTTATAAAACCATCTCAATATGGATCTTTAAGAAGAAGCAAAAGCCAGAGCATCAATCTAGAAGTTCAAGAACAATTTCCTTGTAAGACCAATATCCGAAGCGTAATTGAAGTGAAGTAACCAACTTTTTGCTTGTCTAACAAAATAACAAATCATTAATTGTTTGAATGCATGCCACCTAACATATTAAATAATTAGCCTATATTGCGCACAATGCATGACAAATTTTGGTACTTGATCTTACCTTCACGAAATGTAGAACCCCAATTTAGTTCTTTAATATATATTAGGAATTATTATGTATTTTTCCAATCAGGAAGAGTTAGTTTTATTGAAATATAATGTTTTAGTTTAGATGGATTGAAGCTTAAAATAGAAAATCATATCTTTATTGCAAGCTGGTCCATCGATACCTAAAAAAAAAAGAGAATCTCCTGTTGAAGTTTAACATTGCTTTGCAGAGGACAAAACTGTAAATATATTCATAATTTAAGACAAAATCAATTGAACAAAAAAAGAAAGTCTAATTTTGCGAAACTCAATCAATCCTCGCCTCCTCGAAAGGGGATAGGGAAAAAAAGAGTTAAACCAACAAACTGAAGAAGAAGAAAAAACACACAATTTTGTTGTCATTTTTCGGTTGGCTAAGCTTTATTGACTCTTGGGTTGTTAAATGTAGATAAGCCACCTCTTCTTACCAAATAGCAAGCTAACTCGTACCTATAACGAAGGCTGTGATATAGTTTTTTTTTTTTTTTTAAAAATTTTATTTGAAGAAAAATACAGAGTATTTGGGCACAATTAATTGTGAATATCTGCATGGGAATGAGACGTTTGCAACATTATTCTCAGCCGTTGTAGTCAAAATTTCGGTTTTCTTTCATCAGCAACACTCAAAAGGGTGGAAACAGCTGCTCTCTTTGTTATCCGTCTTTGTCTTGTCCCTGAATTTTTTTCTCTCAAGTTTCCTGTAGATGCAACTTAAAAACATTGACTAAATGCATTCGGTGCCATAAATGTTGGTCAACTTTGGGTGCTTTCCAAGTTCATTTTAACCTATGTTTGAATTTAAAACCCCAATTGGCATTGGGAAGTGTCTGAATTACAATAGTTCAACGGAAGCTTAATCTTAACAAGTGCCTATAAACATCAGCTAAGGGAATACATTTTTTAACAATGGATTGTAAAGTGACACTGGTTAATCCACGAGATGATAGAACAATTGCTCAGATGTAGAAGTTCATAACAACAATTTACTGATTTAATAAAATCCAAGACGAGCTGTTCAACTTGAGTTGATGGGAAAACTTGGAAAATTACCTTTCGAAAATCAAAATTCATTCTCTGAGAAGTTAACCGCGAGGTCCCAGTAATGGGCTACTCCGGCATCAGCAAAAACCTTTCTGGCAGCTGCCTCGGTAATGCATTCATGAACAGAGAATTTGCTGAAACTTGATTTTGCAACGCTACCTTGCCAGACTAACACACACTTGTTAGGAGGTTTCTCTTCGTCCTCATCTCCATCCTCGTCTTCTTTTACAGCTTCAGCCCAGTTAATTCGCCTAAGCATAAGCTTCCCATACCTCTTAATGGATTTGCTTCCTCCTTGCACAACTACAACAGTGATACCCTCAGAGATCACAGCACAACCAGTCAAACGGTTTTCTTGGGCATTAACATCAACCTTAAAGCGGGTCTTGGGATGTGAAAGGTCATTGATTCTGTAAACTGAAACAATGGTCTCCACTGTATTTGGGTCGTCAAAAAGCTTTCTCTCTTTCTTTTCACGGCGTTCAGCAGGGGTCAGCTTGCGAGCAATGTTCCTATCCACATGAGCCTGTTCTCGCTCAGCAGCAGCACTACGGATTTCCATTTCAAGCTTAGTAGGATCTTGGGTAGCTTCAGAGCCTAGAACTTTCATTAAATTGCTCAACTTGACTTTTGGCTTAGGAGGCTCTATCAGGCCTTGTCTAATCATCTCCTGTTTATCCTTTTCCCTGGCCAGACGTCGCTGAGTGCGAAGTTTCTTCTGCTCCTTCTTGGTTAGCTTCAGTGGCTGAGGCGGTGGAGGAGCAGGCTCAGCAGGAGGCTCGATTGGACGAGGATGTTCAACATAAATAGTGATCTTCTCCGTCTTCAGTTCATCTTCTGTCAGCACACCATCAGTGATGTCACCATAAGAACCAGAAACCAGAATAGGCAGATCCCTGAAAACATCAATAAATATTTCACAAACAAAAAACAAAGACAAAACAGGACATGCTAAAAGAAAAATTGAATAGCAATTGTAATGCCTCCTTTAATTTTTAAATGAGAATATTACATAGGAAGCTGAAAATAGATGCAGAAAGCTTTTACTCGAGCAACAGTAATAGTCTCCACACAAACTTTTTTAAGGGAAAGTCATAATGCAACCTAATGATTATAGTTACAGCCAAAGCAGAAAGTAATACAATAGCAACCATCACAGAGAACTGCATTTCCAGCAATAAATAAACCTTCCTCAAATATAACACCAGCTGGATAGATTATTTGAGTTTAATCTGATGACATGTTGGATCAAGCAAAATCTTCAATATGATTTAATTAATTAAAGATATGTAAACTTAAAGATATAAAATAATGAAAGGAACGTCAACTTACCACCACTCTATTTCAGGAATTGGATCTGTTGGTTTCTCCTTCGTTATAATTCTTTCTGACACCTCTATCAAATTTGGATTTATATCAGCCTTTGCTTTTGCCAATTGTGCTTGCTTTGCCTTTAGCTCTTTTGCTTTTGCTTCTCCAAATTGGCTCTGTGATGAATAGATACTAATCTAAAAACCAGACAAACAAACTAATGGAAGAATCCAAGTGAGATAAAAACACAATAATTAATACCTTCAATTTGATGATATCAGCATCTTTTGACCATTTCCCTTCCTCTACAAACTGAAAAGTCATTCTTTTTGGTCTAAGAATCTTATTCTTATTGATTCCCATCCTTGCATCAAAATGTGGATTTGATTCTGGATCCACCTCCAGCTCAGGTTTAAGGATCTGGAATGCATCTTTCTTTTGTTTGTTAATGTTGACCTGAAAAATCAAATGTACCAGTTATAGAGCAGCATTGAAACTAGCAAAAATTGCACTAGAAGAACTTAAATATAATTGCACCAAGAATAAAAATTCACAAACCTTAAGGGTGCTAAGATTACTTGGTTTAGTCACATTTATGATGTTACCATGTTCATCAATTTCTCTACCAAGCGCATCAACACGGAGAACAGGTGCCTTGGTAGGTTTCTGAGGAACCAGAACATCTGCTTGCACCTGTCCAGGGAACATGTTTATTAGAGGAGCAAACTCAGGGTCCTGGTGGAATCCCATCTTAGCAGCCAGCTCTTGAGCACGTTTAACAGCTTCTAGATTGGATATTGAAGCCAGGCCAGGAACAGCAGCCATCACACTAGCAGGTGGCTTCATAGAAGCTGTTGCTGCAGAGGAAGGAGGAAGGACTGAAGAGCTTGATGGTCCATTAGCCATACCCATAGTCACTGATGAGACTGGTCCCTGAACCGTTCCAGTAGTCACCACTGAACTGGAGCTAGTGCCTTTGTTCAACTACAAATAAAAACCAACACAAATACAACATGAATATTTTGCAACTCTCAAGACTAAGAAGAATAAGTAAGAAAAAAAATGAAGAACTTACTGAAGGTATCTTCTTCAGTTTCTCTGCTAATTCTTTCTGCATTTGTAAAGCCTTTTTAGCTTTGGCTAAGGCATCAAGAGATAGATTTCCACCGCTTTTCCCAGCAGCTGATGAACCATCTGTACTAGATCCAGTAACCTCATGAGATCCGGTAATACTATATGCTTTATTTTCAGCAGTAGAAATGGAAGGTACCTTGGTAGAAATGGGTGACAGTCATTGATAATGATGCCTGAGCACCACCCTTCAGGTATGGAAAAGTAAATTTACATCAGCATACACAATTAAAGTTTTGCAACAGGCTAGAAATTTAGCAAATGGAGCAAATTTGAACAACATGCATAAAATCAAAATAACTGCATTGAAATCAGATAGCATTATGCAAAACATAACATTTTAATTTGAACAACATGCATTACAATACATTTCAGATCTCATATTAACATGTGGCCGAATTTGCTAATATCTCAGACCTTATCTCAGCTTCGTAGAAATGCTTAAGCTAGTGTGTAGTAAAGTCAACAATGACAAAATATTATTTTAACAAAGGGCCAATGTAAGACTGGTAAGTTCTCTAAAAGCTAATCAAATCATGTGATATTATAAAATTATACTTTCTACAAGCCTCAAATTAGCTGCAAATGTAAGAAGGCAACAACTATGACTCCTCCAGCTATGTATATAAAAGGCAACATAGGGAAAGAACTAGCGAAAAGAAATTGCAATGACAAGTTTCATACTAATAATAAGTACTAACTCACCACAATTTCAAACAGAATGTATATCATACAGCAACAATTCACTTCTAAGAGGACTAGCCATTTCAAACAAAATGGGAAGACTATTATCTATAAAAAATGAATAGTATCAAGGAAATTCAAGGTTCAAATAGGTGCAAAACCATATAAAATCTAGCCAATATACCCATTCCAAACAACATTAAGTCGACAGAAACTTCATCAGATACAGATTAGCGAAAGGCAATAAGGTTAATATTCAGTTAAAGCTGTTATTTCTGCCACTTGCTTTTACTATTTTCTTTTTATTTCCTAAGAATTTGCTTCAAAGCAAAAGAAGATGTCAGAAACAAAATCATATTAAATTCTAAATCATAACTTAGGGATATAATTCTTACTTACTTTTGCATTTTTTTCTCTTCATTTGTGAAAGCAAATTAATTAATAAAAATAACAACCAAACAAAAATAAACTTAGGGAAATAAACAAGAAAAGAAAAAGTTAGATAAAAAATTAAATTAAAAAAAATTAGAAGACTCACATTTTGAACTGGATCACCTCCTTCGGCGGCATTGGAGAACTGAATTTCCTCTTCATCTTTAACTTTATCCCCAAATCTTCTCCTCTCTCTTTTTTCTTCTCTATTTCCTTCTCCAACTTTAACCCTCTTCTCTCCTCTCTCCATACTCTCCTCCCTGTCTTTCCTCTTCTTCTTGGCTTCAACTTCCTCATAGGAACCTTCACAATGCTTCGTCGCAGACCTATCTCTCGAACCCTCCCTCTCAAAAGATCTTTCGCGTTCATCACGGCGCGATGAGGAAGATTTATGATCGGATCTACGGTGGTAGTCGCGACTGTTGTGCTGGTGGTGGTCGGAGTCGCGTTGGTGGCTCCGATGGTGCTTGTCATCGCGATCTCGGGACCGTTTGGTTGCGTATTTATCTTTGTCCATTTTTAGGGTTAGGGATTTTCCGGGGGTCTTGGTATGTCTTTCTCTATTGGCTCCGGTTCTATTTCTACCGTTATAGCAGACTCAGCGAGTTCCAGAAATGTAATTTTTTTTTATCAGCAAAAATCTAAATTAAATACAGCTTGAGTTATGATTCAATTCATAACGTAAATTGAATTTATAAAAAAAATTTTAAGTTTGATATTCATTAAATAAATTTTTAAAAAGTGATGAAAATTTTTAATTGTAATGAAATTTTGATAGGATTAACGGATAAAGATAAATGCCGTTTACAAAGAAAAAATCTAAATTAAATAAATCTTATCTTTGAAGCCAACCGACGTCGTTTAAACAAAGCTGTTTATCATCTACGGATATGGGATTTTGCCACATGGACTAGTGTTTGGGCTCTACTTTTTTTATCAAGTATCAAGCCAGGCCCAACTGAATACAATAGTAAAAAATATTAAATATTATTTTAAAATAAAGAATTATTATCCTACTTTAAAAAAAATTATCTTATATACCGATAATAAAATTTTTTAATTCTATGAACAAAATTAAAAAGCAGTCACAAAACACATATTTTTAATTATATTTTATTTTAAAATATTCCTTAAAAGCATAAATCATTATATTAATTCTGCTTATATAATTTAAAAGATTTATTGACGGCGTATCAAATAATAAAATATCTTATATATAGACACCAAAAGTTTTAATTCTTTTTGGTACATAAGAAGCATGTAAACTGCCTAAATTACACAAAGGTTTAATTCTGCGAATGAGTTAGAGAGGGTTGATATGTGCCATATAAGGTTTATGTATGAAAAGTAATAAATACATTAATTAAAAACTCTACTCTAGGTGTACAAAATAGTAATATAATAATTGTTATAATTGTTAGTATTATTATTAATTTATATTTATAAAAGTATTATATGACATTGAATCTCATTGTTTTTTAATTAATAAAATTATGATAACATAAATATTGTTATTTATAATTTTTTTTGCTAAGAATATTTCTTTTATTCGTAATAATACGAATTACAATAATTTTTTTTATGTACATGTGCTGATAATTATAAATGTGTATGGCTGTTTCTTTATTGCTTCGGTTTGGAGATTGCTCACTGGGTTAATGATGAATTTTGCCAAAGGTAGATTCGATCTTGGTTTCATTTTTTTAATTCTATTTCAATTTTTTTTGTTACAATGAAAATATTTGATAATTAGGCATGTGGGTAGAATTGTTTGAATTAGAACCTAAATCTTAAAATATGTCATAATTTTTATTTTAATTATTTGATCAAGAAGTTGTTTCAAATTTTTTGTGGTAATTTATTCTTCAATTTTTAGAACAAAAAATCTACTATCTTTTACTGTTTTTTCTTAAATTTCAAGTTTTCCATTTTTTACAGTATTTTTTAAACAAATTTTGGTTTCCAAGATTTTTCTTTTTTATTAGGTTTGCTTGATCTCCAAGATATTTCCGAGACCTCCTTTTTTTCAATCGATTTTTGTTTTTTTATATTTTTACTAAAAAAATAAAATCATGAATTAAAGACCATAGAAATGGGAATAAAATTCGGCTTAGGCCCATTAGTATGGACTTGTAGGATCAAAAAGCATTAACATCTTGATTCGAGTCTAAAACTCAACGTGATATTCACCCCTCAAGCAAATTCAAAATCAATAGACCAATTAAGGTCCAAAGTAACATTCAAACATTTGAGAGCTTAGTTAACATTTTAATGTCCAAAATCAAATCGAGATTCAATTAATAATTAAAACCATCCAAAATAAATTCTGAGACTTGAAATATCAATTTTTAAAATGCTATCACATAAAAATCAATATCAAATTTGAATCCGAATTTACTTTAAACCTATTAGGCCAAAAAAAGGTCATGATAAAATTGATGTCTACATGTACAAAATATAATATTTTTAGAATTTATATTTATGCATTGTCACTATATAAATTTTGTACAAATCATAATATGATAAAAAAATCTTAAAAATAATTATTTTAAGTTAAATAATTAATAAGATGTCATGATATATTTACTCAAAAAAAAAGATGTCATGATATAACTAAAAAAATGTATAAAATATATTTTATTTTTTATTTGATAAAAATAACTAAATTAAAAAAAAGTTGGTTGAGAAAAAAAAAACTACTCAATTTAAAAATTTTAAGAATTAAAACCAAAACTTTCAAAAAAAAAAGAAGTTAATTTTTTTTATTGAAGAAATTGAGTGTTAAAATAAAAAGTGTGATATTATTTTTTTTTGTCAATTTTAAAAATCAAATGGATGTGGCAGCAACTGGTGACGCTCTGTCTCTCTGACACTTCCACGGTTTTCTACAAAAAAAACTTAAGCACTCATATACTAGCCTTGCTAGAGGATTCTTTGATTCAGGAAATGTTGCATATCCTCTTCAGGCAAAACCACTTCAAGTCATCCCATCCCATATACATAATCAAGACCTGCATGTCTCGACTGATGATGCATATGAGAACCTTACGGAGTTGGTGGAGGCAGATCCTAATCTGCCTCGCCATCAGCCATGAAAATATTATGCCTTAATTGCCGTGGTTTGGAAGGTCCACGAGCAGTTTCAAGGCTGAAAATGTAAGTACATCAAACAGACTATACATGCTTCTACACTATATGAAACATGTCAAAACAATTGAAAGCGGAAGCAACAGGATCTAACCTCAAGCCATTGCACCTCTATAGAATTTGTGTTGATCGATTTCTGCCCTTGACAACAGGATTTTTTACACCCTTTAAGTCTTCCAAGCACTCAAAACCTCATTAGATGGTGTTTGTGTGTTTGAGATTAATGTACTTGGGGATCGGAAGGAGCCTTCTTTTATTACTAACGAGAGCATGCTAATTATGACAATAAAATCACGTTTTAACCATCACAAAATTGTGTTTTAATAGCCAAATATTGAGTTGAGATTCAGCGTGAAATTATGGACCATATCCGAAATTGGTCAACCAAATATTTATTTCCATAATTGTGGAGATATACTAACATTCTCCCACTTGGTCTATATATTTCACTTATAGAAGAAACAAATCACATGAATCATGGTGACAATTCCTCAAATGGTGAGTATTATCTTCCATGTATTACTATGTAAAATGTTTCTAAATCAACCAATTTTTACTTAATGAATAAACTTTATGTTTATTCTCGGTCCAAACAACAAGGATATTTCTCAAATAAAACTTTAATGTATACAAATCAAAATGAGAAACATCATATTATTAATAAGAGTTTCAATTACAATCAAAATGTGGGACCAAGTCCCATTCTCTCTACATGATCTTTAAATTTAAACGGTGGCATGCCCTTAGTCAAAGGATCAACTAACATCAATTCAGTGCTAACGTGTTCAATGACCACTCTTTTATCTCTAACACGTTCTCTAATGGCCAAGTACTTAATGTCGATGTGCTTACTTCGACTTCCACTCTTATTGTTCTTAGCCATGAATACCGCAACTGAATTGTTACAATATATCCTCAATGGCTTAGATATGGAGTCAACAACTCTAAGCCCACCAATGAAACTCTTAAGCCATACACCATATGAGGTAGCCTCAAAATAGGAAACGAACTCGACCTCCATAGTGGAAGTGGCAGTCAGTGTCTACTTAGCACTCTTCCATGAAATAGCTCCACCGGCAAGCATGAAGATGTAACCGGATGTTGATTTCCGGGTATCAACACAGCCAGCAAAGTCTGAGTCTGAGTAGCCAATCACCTCCAACTCATCAGTCCGTCTATACATAAGCATGTAATCCTTAGTGCCTTGAAAATATCTAAGCACCTTCTTCGCAGCTCTCCAGTGGTCCATCCCCGGGTCACTTTGGTATCTACCCAATACTCCCACAGCAAAAGCAATATCAGGCCTGGTACAGACCTGTGCATACATAATGCTTCCAACAGCTGAGGCATATGGAATGTTCTTCATCTGTTCTCGCTCAAGATCATTTTTCGGGCACTGGTTCAAATTGAACTTGTCACCCTTCATAATGGGAGCTGGGCTTGGTGAACAATCTTTCATTCTGAATCTTTCTAAGACTTTATTGATATAGGCTTCTTGTGACAGGCCTAATATACCTTTATGTCTGTCTCTATGGATCTTAATGCCAATGATATAAGGTGCATCGGCCATATCCTTCATATCAAAGTTTTCAGAAAGAAATTGTTTCACCTCACGTAGCATCCCCTTATCATTGGTTGCAAGCAGAATATCATCCACATATAGCACAAGGAAACAAATCTTGCTCCCACTGACCTTCTGGTATATACACTGATCCATGATGTTCTCAACGAAACCAAATGATCAGATGACTTCATGGAATTTTAAATACCATTGGCGGGAAGCTTGTTTCAACCCATATATGGATTTCTTCAACTTACAGACCAAATGCTCACCATTACTAGAGGAAAAACCTTCAGGTTGTTTCATGTAAACCTCTTCCTCTAGATCACCATTGAGAAATGCCATTTTCACATCCATTTGTTGTAACTCTAAGTGAAAATGTGCAACAAGCGCCATTATGATGCGGAGAGAATCTTTCTTAGATACAGGAGAAAAGGTCTCCTTGTAATCGATTCCCTCCTTTTGAGTGAATCCTTTGGCTATGAGTCTTGCCTTATAACGCTCAATGTTGCCTAATAAGTCAGTCTTGGTCTTAAAGACCCATTTACAGCTGTAGACACCCTATTTTGTCCGGGGTCTTAATTTGTATAAATAATTAATTGGGGTGGGTGACATTTGTATTTTAATTTAATAATTGGGAATTTGGCTAGAATTAAATTAGAATTTTTAGATTTAGAATTAACATTAATTAGGAAATTACAATTAAAATAGGATTTAGGAATAATTAAAAAAAAGAGAGAGATAAGAAAAGAAAATAAAATTAATTTTAGTATAGGATAATTAGGATAATTTAATTTTTAGGATAATTATTTAGAGTAATAGAGTTGGATTAGGATTAATATAGGAATTAAGTAGATAAAATATTAAAAAAAAAAGAGGAGATAATTATTAGAATAAGTATAGTTGTATTAGGACTCTAGCTAATTTGTGGCTATAATAAGGATTAAAGCTCAGGGTTTAAGGGAGAAAAAAAAGATACGCAATCAAGCACACAACCAGCGAGTTCGCCTGTCACGCACCTTGCTCTGCTATCACTTGGACGTCGATTACCACCGCTTGCCATTGAAGAGTGAACCAACCTGTTTTGGATATACATCCTCGGGTGCCGCTCGTTGTAAAAAGGGGAGAACCGTGAAAAGCATAAGGAAAAAACAAAAGAAAGCAAGGGATTTCATCACTCATCAGGTTTGTTTTATTAACATTAATATTAATTAATACATTAACAATATTATTAGTAAATGACTTTGTATTTAGGAGTAATAATTTAATATGAATTAGTTAATTGCGGATTGATTTGTATGGCTTGTACAATATGATTTGATTTACTTTTCATGATTTAATAATTGGCATAATAATATTTGATTAATATATAGTGAATAAATAATTTGTATGTTGATATAATTTGTTTAGTTTAATTTTTATGATATATTTTATATTTTGTATGTTTAGTATGATAGATGTTAAATAAATAAAATAGTATAAAAATAAAATAAATTAAAGGAAAAAATGCAAATAAGAATAAAATTGAATAAAAATTGAATAAGGAAATAATAAAGTTATATTAAGAAAATGAATGCAAATTACCCGATGATGAAATTCCAAGAAAGTCGAATGGTACTCCTTGAAAATTTCTAGGTGAGGAGTTTGCTCTAGACTGAACCAGATTGATGGAAGGTTTAGAGTAAATTTTCAATACAATAATATGTGTTTATTTTCTAACATTGAATTAAAGTAAAAAATATAATTAAGACAATAAAAAATAGAAAATTAGTAAGAATTGGGTATAGAGCCAAGATTAGGATTTTCATAATATTCCGACGACGGAGCCTCTTCAAGCAAGTCAATCGGTACTACTTGAATACTCCTGAGGTGATGGGATTTACTTATTGTTTGAACCAGATTGATGGAAGGATTTTAAGTAAATTTTCAATATTTAAGCATATCGAAATCAATTTAAATTAAAGTAAATTTAGAATGACATATTGGGTATAGAGTCAATATTAGGGTTTTCATAATATATTTAAATGATCCGACGATGGAGCCTCTTCAAGCAAGTCAATCGGTACTACTTGAATACTCCTGAGGTGAGGGGATTTACTTATTGTCTGAACCAGATCGATGGAAGGATTTTAAGTAAATTTCTAATATATTAAGCATATCGAAATTAACTCAAAATAAGGTAAATTTAGAATGACCTAAAGTAGTTGGTACCATTTTACGATGGGCGTCGTGGGGGTGCTAATCCTTCCCCATGGGTAACCGTACTCCCGAACCCTAGATTCTTTGAACGTAGACCAAGCCTTATCTCTAGACAAGAATAGGTGACCAATCACACCTTAGGTTTGAATGGTTGGTGGCGACTCCTTGAATTTTAAAGTCGAGCGGGTTAGGTTCACGGACCTAGACGTTACGACAGATTGGCGACTCCACTGGGGACATTAGAGAGTCAGGCCAACATATATTTTAGGTCATTAGAAATTTGCTTATAAATAATGTTGATTTCATAATGCTTAATAATCATTTAATACACACACACTTCACATGCATACATGCATAAGCCCTCAACCCGGGCTCTATCCTTATTAGGAGGGAGAAAAGTACCTATGCCTTCGTGAGGTGATAACCTCCGCATGGGCTGGCGAAAAACTCCCACTCAAATTGAACCTTTCCGCTTGTAGCCTATAATGGGTGAGGATTGGGTGCCTTACTAGTCCAGTGTGGATGACAATGAGGAACAATTTGGGAACCTTTAGAACTTTAAATGATCCAGGCCCTGCATATAGGAAAACCTAAGAAGCCCAAACCTTAGATAGAGCCTTACAAAACCCTTGAAGTATTAGACTCAAATCCAAAATATGACACAAAAAAAAAGAGGTGAATTTGCTATCATTAAGTCATGCATAATTGTGTTTGATTTTGCATTGCATAACATATCATGCACATAAGTTTGCATTTGTCTTATCATGAGAATGAACATACTTTTGATTGTTAGGAGAGATTGTTAGACTTAAGTGCATTCCATATGCATTCATTTTTGTGCATAAACATATCATCATATGAAATATAATTTCAACTTAATTGTGGCACTCAAGGTATCAAAATTGCATCCACTAGACGATCTGCCCTCCACAGATATCATACAAGGTATCAAGCACGCATAATAGAAGAGGATCAAAATATTAAGATAGAAAAGTTGGAAAAGGAAAATGCAGAGATAAGGGGGCAATTGAGTGAAATTACCCAGTTGCTAAAAGCCATGATTAGAGGAAAGGAGAAGATGGGTAATCAAGAGGAGTCTATCCAAGAGACTCAACAAAGCATGCGAGACAATCTCATTTTTGTCCCCGAAGGAGGTACTGTCAAAGCCCCAATGCCTTTACAGGTGCAAGGAGAAAGTCTTCAAGGAAATTCATCAACAGAAGCTCAAAACCCAGTGGAGGTGCCAAATTTAGATGATCCCACAAAGCTAGAAAAGTTGAAGCATAAGGAAGAATATAGTGGTACTAAAGCCCAGCTGAGCTTGATAGAGGAAATACTAAGTGTCATGGAAGGATTTGACTATTTTGGACCCATTGATGCTGAAAGGTTGTGTTTAGTACCGGGTGTTGTCCTTCCATCAAAATTCAAGGTGCCCGAATTTGAAAAATTCAATGGAACATCGTGCCCAAAAGATCATCTCACCATGTACTGTAGGAAGATGGCGGCATATGCATGGGATGACAAGCTATTAATTCATGTTTTTCAAGACAGTTTGACTGGGTCAGCTGCTAAGTGGTACAACCAATTGGAAATGAGCAAAGTTTCCTCTTGGTCTGAGTTGGCAAGAGCTTTTATAGCTCAATACAAACATGTGTCAGATATAGCTCCTGACCGCTTATCTCTCCAAGGTATGGAAAAGAAAAAAGATGAGAGCTTCAAAGAATATGCCCAACGATGTAGAGACGTGGCATCACTAGTTCAACCTCCCTTGACTGAGAAGGAAATCACCATGTTCTTTTTGAATACTCTCAAGGCTCCTTACTATGAGCGTATGCTTAGCAGTGTGACCAAGAATTTTGCAGACATGGTGCTAACAGGCGAAGCTATTGAAAATGCCTTTAAGAGTGGTAAGATTGAAGCATCTATGAATGATAGCAAGAGGGTGGATTCTCGAAGAAGGAAGGAGATGCACAAGCTGTCTCAAACAATTCGCGTCACCCTTATACCCCTTACCCACCTTCAGTGAATTACGTCTATTCCCCATCTTACCCACAAACTCATCCCCAAAACACATATCAACCTGTTTTCCCTCGACAAACTCCTACAGCATCAACAAATCGCACTTTCCCACCTAATGACCAAAGGAACACCCGACTTAGCCGAAATGTCACCATAGACCCTATACCAATGACATACACAGAGTTGTTCCCACAGTTGGTAAGGGGTCACCTTATTGCCCCTGTTTATATGGAGCCCTTGAAGCCTCCCTACCCAAAGTGGTATGATCCTAATGCGAAGTGTGCTTATCATAATGACAATGTTGGTCATTCTATTGAGAATTGTATGGGCTTGAAGAGGAAAGTCCAAGAACTTGTCAACGCCGAAATTTTGAGTTTTGGGGCAAAGAATAATCCAAATGTGAATAATAATCCTCTACCAGATCACACAAGGGGTAGCGGTTAATGCTATGGAAGAAAGTGGATGATATTGATTGATTCACTAACTTGAAGATTATGGTTGTTTCTTTGTTTCTAATTTCATTCATCTTAGGATATTTCAATTTCTTAGGTAATATAGGAGTGCCTAAGCCCAAAAGGCATTAAGAGTTTCTTTTATGTATTGGGCCAGTTTTCATTTGTTTTCATTTTCAATAAAGGATTAGTTTGATGCATATTTCTTAATTCCTCATTCCAATCTTGTTCTTTAATGCCAAACACCAATACCCATATTCTCTACATTGTTACCAAGCTTAAAAGTATCCAAATAATGAACATGATAATGATGATGGCAATGAGTATAATATTCAGTTTTGAAAGAGTTGCTTTGGTTGGTTGAATGGGTTTCCAATTTGCCAAGATTGTTCAAGTAAGAAGAGAATAGAAAATATTTGTCTAAAATCTTCACCTATAGAATGTTACGAGTAAAGGTGAATCTTTACATGAAATTCTAATGAGTTTGTCTTTGTTCAATAGATGACCTTTAATGAGAGTACTTGTAATGAGATGAGAAATGGCCTTCTTTCACTACCTTTCAAGTGTGAGTAAAATTATCCATTGATTACCCCTTTTGAGCCTATTATATTCTTTTTAATATAACCCACTAAGAATCACCCTCCACACTGGGGGGCAAAGAGAATAGAAGATGAAAGATCAGTGGGGCAAAGAAAAAACTCTTTTGTAAAAAAGAAAAAGAGAACAAAAAAGAAAAAGAGAATGAAGAAGGAAAGAGGGTTTGAATCAAGAAAGTGAAAACCCTAGTCACACTTGAATAAGAAAGGAGAGAAAAAAGCAAATTAGAATGGGGCAAAAGTCAAAATGCCTAAATGATTCATGAAAAATGATTCTTGGTTTGATGAACCCTGAAACACTTATTTTGGGCCTATATTATCCCTTCTTTCGTGAACCCTCGCCAAGCCTACATTACGTGCCTTAAAAGTCCATTTTGATCAAATATAAGTACTCGCATTGAAGAACCATGTGTTGAATGAAGGTATACTTACACAATGAGATGATGATCCTTTGGATGGAATCAGGAGAAGCAGATCAGGATAAGCTAAAAGATTTCGTCTAGATGGACGAAGTGAGATTCCAAAGACTCTTGGATCCATCTGAACATTAAAATTGGGTGAAGAAATATTTGATGTTGGGGCACGAATCAGAATGGAGAACAGATAAGAGAAGCTTCATCAAGGACATCGAAGTTGAAAATGAAGAGAAATGAATAAAAAAGAAAGAAAGAAAAGAAAATGAAAAAGCAGAAAAGAAAAGAAGAAAAAAAAAGAGAAAAAAAGAAAAAATGAAAGGAGGATTCAGATCGAAAACCCAAAAAGGGCGATTTGGATCAATGGAGTGCATCTAAGTTGAAAACCTGAAAAGGCGGCTTAGATACCAAAAAACTGGATGTCAATGATACTGGGGCAAGAGGATATTTTGATGAACTCAACATGATCAGACAAGATGGACTTTTGAAGGGAATTTTGTATTCATTGATCAAAATTGTTTGAATTATTATTATTTGGATACTATTACCTAATCCTAAAAATTCTCACTTTTCATTCAAGCCTACTTTCCTTTTAAGCCTGACAATTTCTTGTTAAATCTTTTCAGATAATGAATAATACCATTCCTTTCATTTTCACCTATTATTTCTTTACCTTGAGGGATTGAGAAATTGTATTGCATTGATTTTGAAATTGGAGTGATAATGAATGTTTGCTTGGCAAAATATGTGAAAGACTCCTATATTATTTAGGAAAATGAAAGAAAAGGAAACTTGTGAATGAATGGAAATTGGAAATCAAGAAAAACCAATGAATAAGAAAGAATGAATGATGAGGTCTCAGTAAAGATTTTAATGGGCAAATGAGTGACCAGATAGAGAGGAAAGTAAAAAGAAGAATCAAGGGAGAAGATAAGATAAAGAGGGCATGAAGGCAAGAGTTTCATTGGGCAAGAAAAACGGAAGAAGGAAAATGAGGAAAGAAATAAGAAATAGAAGGACAAGAGGACAGATGAAAGAGAAGAATGCATGAGATGGATTGATAAAGAATAACCTTGTTGTTGCCACAATTGACCTTGAAATGTTTTTCGAAAAAAAACATTGCATGGATAGAGTGAATTGCATCATAGAGATAAAACAGATTGCTTGAATGACATTGCATGGATAAAATAGATTGCATTGCATGGATAGAATTGATTGCATCAATAACATTGCATGGATAGACTAGATTGCATGAATGATGTTGCTTGAATAAGATAGCTTACATGAATGACATTGTATGGATAGAACATGTTGCAATTGCATGGATAAAATAAATTTCCCAAGATTTCAAATTTTAACAAGACAAGAAATTTTAGAGGGGTTTCCTAAAATTTCAAAAATTAGACAAGATAGAAGTCTTAGAGGAGGTTCCCAAGATTTCAAATTTTGGACAAGAAAAAGAATTTTAGAGGGGTTTCCTAAAATTCAAAATTTGACAAGAAAATAAGTTTTGGAGGGGTTTCCCAAAATTTCAAAAAAAAAGGACAAGAAAAAGAATTTTGGAGGGGTTTCCTAAAATTCAAAATTTGACAAGAAAAGAAGTTTTGGAGGGGTTTCCCAAAATTTCAAAAAAGAGAAGAAAAAGAATTTTAGAGGGGTTTCCTAAGATTCAAAATTTGACAAGAAAAGAGATTTTAGAGGGATTTCCTAAAATTTCAAAAATTGGACAAGAATAGAAGTTTTGGAGGGGTTTCCCAAAATTTCAAAATTGGATAAGAAAAGGAATTTTAGAGGGGTTTCCTAAGATTCCAAAATTTTTTTTTGACAAGAAAAATTTTAGAGGGGTTTCCTAAAATTTTTTTTTTAAAAAAAAAATCAGCTTTTTTTGGACAAGATTTTAAAGTTTGACTGTCTACCTGTTTAGGAGGAGCTTTTGGACAAGATTTAAAGTTTGACTGCCTGCCTGTTTAGGAGGAGCTTTTGGACAAGATTTTAAAGTTTGACTGCCTGCCTGTTTAGGGGGAGCTTTTTAGACAAGATTTTAAAGTTTGACTGCCTTTCTGTTTAGAGGGAGCTTTTTTGAAAAAAATAAAAAAATTAAAAAAAAAAGAAAAAAAGGAGAAGTCAGACAAAATAGGTGTCTATGTCTTTGTGCAATTACTGTTTCATAGCAAATGCACAAAGAGGGGCAGCTGTAGACACCCTATTTTGTCCGGGGTCTTAATTTGTATAAATAATTAATTGGGGTGGGTGACATTTGTATTTTAATTTAATAATTGGGAATTTGGCTAGAATTAAATTAGAATTTTTAGATTTAGAATTAACATTAATTAGGAAATTACAATTAAAATAGGATTTAGGAATAATTAAAAAAAAGAGAGAGATAAGAAAAGAAAATAAAATTAATTTTAGTATAGGATAATTAGGATAATTTAATTTTTAGGATAATTATTTAGAGTAATAGAGTTGGATTAGGATTAATATAGGAATTAAGTAGATAAAATATTAAAAAAAAAGGGGAGATAATTATTAGAATAAGTATAGTTGTATTAGGACTCTAGCTAATTTGTGGCTATAAAAAGGATTAAAGCTCAGGGTTTAAGGGAGAAAAAAAAGATACGCAATCAAGCACACAACCAGCGAGTTCGCCTGTCACGCACCCTGCTCTGCTATCACTTGGACGTCGATTACCACCGCTTGCCATTGAAGAGTGAACCAACCTGTTTTGGATATACATCCTCGGGTGCCGCTCGTTGTAAAAAGGGGAGAACCGTGAAAAGCATAAGGAAAAAACAAAAGAAAGCAAGGGATTTCATCACTCATCAGGTTTGTTTTATTAACATTAATATTAATTAATGCATTAACAATATTATTAGTAAATGACTTTGTATTTAGGAGTAATAATTTAATATGAATTAGTTAATTGCGGATTGATTTGTATGGCTTGTACAATATGATTTGATTTACTTTTCATGATTTAATAATTGGCATAATAATATTTGATTAATATATAGTGAATAAATAATTTGTATGTTGATATAATTTGTTTAGTTTAATTTTTATGATATATTTTATATTTTGTATGTTTAGTATGATAGATGTTAAATAAATAAAATAGTATAAAAATAAAATAAATTAAAGGAAAAAATGCAAATAAGAATAAAATTGAATAAAAATTGAATAAGGAAATAATAAAGTTATATTAAGAAAATGAATGCAAATTACCCGATGATGAAATTCCAAGAAAGTCGAATGGTACTCCTTGAAAATTTCTAGGTGAGGAGTTTGCTCTAGACTGAACCAGATTGATGGAAGGTTTAGAGTAAATTTTCAATACAATAATATGTGTTTATTTTCTAACATTGAATTAAAGTAAAAAATATAATTAAGACAATAAAAAATAGAAAATTAGTAAGAATTGGGTATAGAGCCAAGATTAGGATTTTCATAATATTCCGACGACGGAGCCTCTTCAAGCAAGTCAATCGGTACTACTTGAATACTCCTGAGGTGATGGGATTTACTTATTGTCTGAACCAGATTGATGGAAGGATTTTAAGTAAATTTTCAATATTTAAGCATATCGAAATCAATTTAAATTAAAGTAAATTTAGAATGACATATTGGGTATAGAGTCAATATTAGGGTTTTCATAATATATTTAAATGATCCGACGATGGAGCCTCTTCAAGCAAGTCAATCGGTACTACTTGAATACTCCTGAGGTGAGGGGATTTACTTATTGTCTGAACCAGATCGATGGAAGGATTTTAAGTAAATTTCCAATATATTAAGCATATCGAAATTAACTCAAAATAAGGTAAATTTAGAATGACCTAAAGTAGTTGGTACCATTTTACGATGGGCGTCGTGGGGGTGCTAATCCTTCCCCATGCGTAACCGTACTCCCGAACCCTAGATTCTTTGAACGTAGACCAAGCCTTATCTCTAGACAAGAATAGGTGACCAATCACACCTTAGGTTTGAATGGTTGGTGGCGATTTCTTGAATTTTAAAGTCGAGCGGGTTAGGTTCACGGACCTAGACGTTACGACAACAGCTTATAGCCCTGGCCCCATTAGCAACTCGACAAGATTCCATACTCCATTAGATGCCATTGAATCCATCTCATCCTTCATAGCATCGAACCAAAGTTTTGATTCTTTGCTGTTCATGGCTTGTGAAAACGTCTCGGATCATTAACGGGCCCAATATTGAAATCATACTCTTGTAGATACACAATGTAATCACTAGGAATAGCTGATTTCCTTTCCCTAGTAGACCTTCTAAATGTTGGTTCAACATTCTTCGAAAGATCATGTTGTTCAACTAGTTGCTCACTCAATTCTGGTGTATCTAGAGGAGCCTCGTCTACTGGTAAGTTATCAACTACTTGTGGATCTTCAATGATTGGTTGTTCAATGTCTAGTTGCACTGAAGGGACATTGTTCATGATAACCAATCCTTGACTCGAGTTAGAGGGTTGATCTCTTATAGAAACTAGTTCTTGAGATTGATCGCTCCCACTAACTAAGTCATTTTCAAGAAACTTGGCGTTCCTTGATTCCACAAATCTAGTGCTATGAGATGGACAATAGAATCTGTAGCCTTTAGACCGTTTGACATATCCAATGAAATACCCACTTATGGTCCTAGGATCCAGTTTCTTTTCCTGTGGGTTGTAAACTCTTATCTCAGAAGGGCATCCCCAAATGCGCATATGACGCAAACTCGGTTTCCAACCTTTGAATAATTTGAAAGGCGTCTTTGGAACAGCCTTGGTTGGAACCCGGTTCAATATATACACTACCGTTTTAAGAGCTTCAATCCACAAAGACTTAGGCAACTTCGAGTTGCTAAGCATACTACGCACCATTTCCATCAAAAGTTCGGTTCCTTCTTTTTGCAACACCATTCTGATCCGGTGAACCAGGCATGGTATACTGGGTAACAATCCCATTTTCTTGAAGGAACTTCGCAAATGGTCCAGGTGCTTGTCCATCTTCAGTGTATCTATCGTAATACTCCCCACCTCTATCAGTTCTTACTATCTTTATGGGTTTCCTACATTGTTTCTCTACTTCAGCCTTGAAGATTTTAAAGGTGTCTAATGCTTCGTTCTTATTATGAAGCATGTAGAGATACATAAACATCGAGTAATCATCAATAAAGGTGATAAAGTACTTCTGACCATATGCATCAATGTCTGGACAGCATATGTCAGAATGTTTAATTTCTAATATGGTTGAACTCCTATTGGCACCTTTCTTAGACTTGTTGGTTTGCTTACCCTTAATGTAATCCACACAAGTGTCGAAATCAGTAAAATCGAGAATACTAAGTATTCCGTCATTTACCAATCTCTTAATTCTATTTATGGAGATATGACTTAATCCCCGGTGCCATAACGTGGAGGAGTCTTCACCCATATTTGATTCAAAACAAACATATGAGAGTGGATTATCTTTCTTAACGAGCCACTGCTGAAGCTTTGCGCAGTCCTTCTTTATGTGTCCCTTCTTTTTATAGAAGAAACACTTGGACTCTTTCTTAATGTCAGCTTTGACAGAGATTTTCCCTTTTCCCTTGTTCTTGGCTCGATCCTCGCTCTTTCCTTGGCTTGCAAAAAATGCACTTTCACCCGATTCCATAAGCAGTCTTCCCTCCTCTCGAACACACATGGTCATCAATTCATTGATGGTCCACTTATCCTTATGTGTGCTATAGGATATCTTGAATGGTCCGTACTACTTTGGCGGAGTGTTCAATATATTGTGCACAAGGAAAGATTCAGACATTTCCACCTCTAGCTTATTGAGTTGGGCCGCTATATCTCTTAAGGCCATTATGTGCTCGCGCACTCCTTTGACACTGGTAAGCCTCATTGATGAGAACTTCATTATCGGGGTGCTGGCCAACGCTTTGTCTAAAGTGACAAACTGATCATCTATGGCCTTCAGTAAAGTCCTAACGTTGGTATGCTGTTCGACAGAACCACGTATCCCAGCAGATATCTTTGTCTTAATATACATGACACTAAGATGATTGGATCGCTCCCAGTGTTCATGTAAAGCTACTTGAGTAGGAGTGTTGGTCTCAGTCAATACGGGCTTGTTTTTCCTTATAGCATAGTCTATATCCATGCACCTTAATTGGAGGAAAACTCTCTCCTTCCGAACCTTGTAGTTCTTTCCATCTAGTTTGGGAACTTTTAGGTAAATACTAGTTTGAGGAAACATTGCTTAAAGAAAAACACATGCTTATGTATCTAGAATTTTTAAGGCAAACTTAATTATATCTACCAATGTAGACATATTTTATTAATCAATTATGAATCTCAGACATAAAACTTGCCTGTGGGCTAAAATTCTAATTCTAATAGATACATATCATAATGATAAAACTATTAAATTATATCATTTCCTAATCCCTGTGGGTAAATTAAGAAACTAATTTGATATTTTATCCTAATTAGTTATAAAATTATGATAAAAATTCCTGTGGGATAAAATTTACCATAACCTTATAACTAATCACAATTTATGTCTAATACTATCATGTGATTTTTACAAATATAATTTTACTTAATTAAGGTTGCTGTGGCTAAGCCCTAATTAAATAAATTATAAATCACTTAGACATATTGGTAAAACTCTAAGTTTATTCATATTTTAAAAATTGCAATTATCACAAGGCAACTTTAATTCCAAATAATATGAATAACTTAGCTACATGTGCTCTATAACAAAATTATACATATTCAAAATGAGCACATATACACATTCAAATCAATTTTTCATAATTTAATCATAATTTTATGATAATTTTCACAAAATTATTCAATTTAAAATTACAGCATTTATAAAAATTCCAAATTTATGAAAAATCCTCATAAAATCCAAAATAATGAGAAGTTTTCATAATTATATTAATTTTGTGAAATGATCTAATTATTCATAAGATTATGAAAATTACAGAACTGAAAATTTTATTATGAATAGTCATAAATATGGATGTCCATTCATCCCTCATACTCTTCATAACTTCCCCTTCATTAAGTTTGTAACTATCCCTTCATTAAGTTTGTAATTATCCCTTCATTAAGTTTATAACTTTCCCTTAATTAAGTTTGTAACTATTCATCTTCCCTCTTTATTCAGATATTTGTAAAACCTATAAATAGAGGCTCACCATCCATGTATTGAGCACACACTTGAAGAATAAGAGAAAATCTCTCTGCTTGCTCTCTCTCCTTGTGTTCTTTCTATAATTTTATAATACGTTATCAGCACGAGACTCTAAAAACCCGTGAGAGATTTGGAGAATAAGCCTTCAATCACAATTATCTATCTCTTCTTTTACGTTCATAATGTTAAACCTTGCAAAACTCGAATTTGTGGCTCTTGACATTACGGGAAAGAACTATTTATCATGGGTGTTAGATGCTGAAATTCATCTAGATGCAAATGGTCTCGGTGATACCATCAAAGAAGGGAACAAAGCATCTAGTCAAGATAAGGCTAAAGCGATGATATTTCTTCGTCATCACCTCCACAAGGGACTTAAAATTGAATATCTGACTATTAAAGACCCACTTATTCTTTGGACTAGTCTAAAGGAAAGATATGACCACCAGAAAACTGTGATACTCCCTAAAGCTCGTTATGATTGGATGCATCTGAGATTACAAGATTTTAAATCTGTAAGTGAATATAACTCAGCTATGTTTAGAATCAGTTCTCAATTAAAGTTATGTGGAGAAAAGATCACTGATGAGGATATGTTAGAAAAAACATTCTCCACCTTTCATGCTTCGAATATGCTCCTGCAGCAGCAATATCGTGAAAAAGGTTTTAAGAAGTACTCTGAACTGATTTCATGCCTCCTTGTGGCTGAGCAAAATAATGAGCTATTGATGAAAAATCATGAAGCCCGTCCAACTGGATCTGCTACATTCCCTGCAGTGAATGCAGCAACATATAATGAAAAACCAGAGGTCATGCCAGTAGTCATGGCCGGGGTCATGGATGTGGACGTGGACGTGGACGTAATAATCGTCGAGGTGATCATTTCAAAAACACATATACCTACCAGAAGTGGGAACATAAGGATGGAAAACGCAAAGATAAAAGTGGGAAAGACAAAAAGGTCGTGGAGAATTTGTGCTATCGTTGTGGAGGCAAAGGCCATTGGTCACGTACCTGTCGTACGCCAAAACATCTTGTCGAGCTCTATCAACAATCACTAAAAGATAAAGGGAAGAAGATAGAGACTAATTTTGCTAGTGATGATGGAAAAGATGAGACAAATTTTGTTTGTGGAGATGATGATTTTGATTATGGTTATGTTGATGCCACTCATCTAGATGTTGCTGATTTTTTCTCACACCCTGAAGGAAAAATTGACCATTTGATTGGAAATGAGAGTGTCCAAAAATAAAGTTCTTAGATCTTACTTAGATGTTATTGGACTTTATTTTAAGCATGCTTTTTATTAATAGGATTCTAATTATTAATTATTTGTCATGTTTAGATGTTTCATTATGTTTTGGTTATTTATGAGATATTTTATTAATCTGGTTATATATTTCTTATTTGTCAATGAAGAACATAGATACTCTGCTAGTTCGATTTGCGATGAGTGGTGGAGATATATGTCTTGCAGATAGTGCCACTACACACACTATATTAAAGAATAAGAAATATTTTTCTTATTTGATAATGCAAGAGGCCAATGTTAGTACTATATCGGGTAGTGCAAAATTGATAGAAGGCTCCGGAAGAGCTAATATATTCTTGCCTGGAGGAACAAAATTTGAAATTCATGAAGCATTATACTCTCCCAAGTCTCAAAGAAATTTATTGAGTTTTAAAGATATCTGCCGAAATGGATATCATATTGAGACAACAAGTGAAGGAGAAATTGAGTACCTTCACATTACGAGTATAATTTTGGGTAATAAAATTGTATTAGAAAAATTACCGGCCTTTTCCTCCGGTTTGTACTACACAAGAATTAAAACAGTTGAAACAAATGTGGTCATTAACCAAAAGCTTACAGATCACAGTAACTTTGTTGTTTGGCATGACCGGTTAGGCCATCCCGGATCGATAATGATGCGAAGAATAGTTGAGAATTCATGTGGACATCCATTGAAGAGCCAGCAGATTCTTCAATCGAAAGATTTCCCATGTGCTGCTTGTTCTCAGGGCAAGTTAATTGTTCGACCATCACCAGCTAAGATAGGGATTGAATCCCTTACTTTTCTGGAACGAATACAAGGTGATATATGTGGACCAATACATCCACCATGTGGACCTTTTAGATATTTTATGGTTTTAATTGATGCATCAACTAGGTGGTCACATGTATCTTTATTATCAACTCGCAACCTGGCGTTTGCGAGGTTACTTGCTCAATTAATTAGATTACGAGCACATTTTCCAGATTATCCCATCAAGACAATTCGTCTTGACAATGCTGGTGAATTTACTTCCCAAACTTTCAATGATTATTGTATGTCTATTGGGATAAGTATTGAACATCCTGTAGCACATGTTCATACACAAAATGGCCTTGCAGAATCATTTATTAAGCGTCTTCAATTAATTGCAAGGCCATTACTAATGGAATCAAAACTCCCAATTTCTGCTTTGGGTCATGCTATTTTACATGTGGCAGCACTAATTCGCATCATGCCAACAAGTTATCATAAGTCCTCCCCTTTACAATTGGTTTTTGGTCAGGAACCAAATATTTCCCATCTAAGAATTTTTGGATGTGCTGTATATGTTCCAATTCCTCCACCACAACGTACTAAGATGAGTCCTCAAAGGAGGTTAGGAATATATGTTGGATATGAATCCCCATCTATAATTAAATATTTAGAACCATCAACAGGGGATTTATTTATAGCTAGATTTGCTGATTGTCATTTTGATGAATCAGTCTTCCCAATCTTAGGGGGAGAAAATAGGCAGCTGGAAAAAGAGATAAGTTGGAATGAATTATCATTTTTTCATCTTGATCCTCGTACAAAACAATGCGAACTAGAAGTTCAAAAGATAATTCATTTACAAAGTTTAGCAAATCAATTGCCAGACACATTTACTGACCCAAAAAAGTGACAAAGTCACATATACCAGCTATTAATGCTCCAATTAAAATTGATGTCCCAGAAGGACAACCTTTTGTTGCCAATGAATCTAAAGAATGCCTGAAGCGTGGTAGACCAGTTGGTTCCAAAGATAAGAATCCTCGAAAAAGAAAGGGAGCAAAGATTCAAGATGGCTAGGTCGAGGAAATTGTAACTCCAGAAGAGTTTACAGAAGAGCCCTTAGACATGACTAAAATTACAGTTCCAAAAGAAATTCAGGTACCTGAAATTACTAAAAATGAAGAGATCTCGATAAATTATGTCATGTCAAGAAAAATATGGAATCGAAACAAAATCGACGTCGATGATGTTTTTGTATACAATGTAGTGCTAGATGTTATGGATGATGACGAGGATCTTGAACCAAAATCTATTGAAGAATGTAAGCATAGACATGATTGGCCAAAATGGAAAGAAGCAATTGAGGTAGAATTGAAATCTCTTGAAAAGAGAAATGTTTTTGGACCAGTAGTTCGTACACCTAATGGTGTAAAACCAGTGGGTTACAAATGGGTCTTTGTGCGAAAACGAAATGAAAAAGGTGAAATTGTGAGACATAAAGCATGTCTAGTTGCACAAGGTTTTTCGCAAAGACCTGGTATTGATTATGAAGAGACATACTCCCCTGTGGTGGATGTGACTACTTTTCAATTTCTAATTAGTCTGGCAATAAAAGAGGGACTTGATTTGCGTCTAATGGATGTCGTTACAGTCTATTTGTATGGCCCACTTGATAATGACATTTATATGAAACTTCCAGAAGGATTTAAACTGCCAGAAGAATGTTATTCTAGTTCCCGAGAACATTACTCAATCAAATTAAACAGATCTCTATATGGATTAAAACAATCTAGTCGTATGTGGTATAATCGCCTTAGTGAATATTTGTTAAATGAGGGATATAAGAATGATCCCGTTTGCCCATGCATTTTTATAAAGAGATCTAGATTTGAGTTTGTTATCGTTGCGGTATATGTTGATGATCTGAATATCATTGGAACTCCTGAAGAGATTTCAAAGGCAGTAGAGTACTTGAAGAGAGAATTTGAGATGAAAGATCTTGGAAAGACAAAATTTTGTCTTGGGTTACAGATAGAACATTTAAAGGACGGGATTCTTATGCATCAAACAACTTATATAGAAAAGGTGCTAAAACGATTTTATATGGACAAAGCACATCCGTTGAGCACCCCAATGGTTGTAAGGTCACTTGATGTAAATAAAGACCCGTTTCGACCTAGGGAAAATGATGAGGGGATTCTTGGTCCTGAAGTACCATACTTGAGTGCAATTGGAGCACTAATGTATCTCGCTAGTCATACACGACCTGATATATCATTCTCTATTAACTTATTAGCGAGATATAGCTCTTGTCTAACCCGAAGGCATTGGAATGGGATTAAACATGTACTTCGTTACCTACAAGGTACAAAGGATATGGGTTTGTATTTTCCTAACCTACCCAAAACAGATTTGATTGGTTTTGCAGATGCAGGGTACCTATCTGATCCTCATAATGCTCGATCACAAACTGGATATGTATTCACATGTGGTGGCACCGCCATTTCATGGTGTTCCATGAAACAAACTATAGTAGCTACATCTTCTAATCATGCTGAAATTTTGGCAATACATGAGGCTAGTCGTTAATGTGTATGGTTAAGGTCTGTAATTCAGCACATACGAGGAGCTTGTGGTTTATCTTCAAGAAAAGAGGCACCAACGGTCTTATATGAGGATAATGCAGCATGCATCGCCTAACTGAAGGAAGGATATATCAAAGGTGATAGAACAAAACACATTTCACCGAAGTTCTTTTTCACTCATGACCTTCAGAAGAATGGTAATATAAATGTTCAACAAATCCGTTCAAGTGAAAATTTGACAGATTTATTAACAAAGGCGCTTCCTACCACTACATTTGAGAAGTTAGTCCACAATGTTGGATTGCGTCGACTCAGAGATCTCAAATGATATAATCATGAAGAGGAGTAAATACACGCTGTACTCTTTTTTCTTTAACCATGGTTTTGTCCCACTGAGTTTTCCTGGTAAGGTTTTTAATGAGGCAGCATCTCATGTGTATTTTGAAGAATAATGTACTCTTTTTCCTTCACTAGGTTTTTGTCCCACAGGGTTTTTCCTAGTAAGGTTTTAATGAGGCATATTCTTTAGTAATGGACATCCAAGGGAGAGTGTTATGAATAGTCATAAATATGGATGTCCATTCATCCCTCATACTCTTCATAACTTCCCCTTCATTAAGATTGTAACTATCCCTTCATTAAGTTTGTAACTATTCATCTTCCCTCTTTATTCATATATTTGTAAAACCTATAAATAGAGGCTCAACATCCATGTATTGAGCACACACTTGAAGAATAAGAGAAAATCTCTCTGCTTGCTCTCTCTTCTTGTGTTCTTTCTATAATTTTATAATAAATTTAGTATAAAACTATCAAAAATATAATTATTTGGCCTAAATTAAACAATTTTAATTACTCAAATTAAATAAATCTTTAAGGCCTAAAATAAACTAAATGACCCTTTTATTTAATCCATATGGCCCAAATAATTAACAAAAATAGCCCAAAATAAATGGCCCCAAACCAACTAAAAACAGCCCAAGTCCACTAAAATGAAAGCCCAAAATAGTGGCCCAAAACCCTTCTTTTTTCTTTTTTTTTTTAATGTGGCCCAAACAAAATCATTGGCTCTAAATTGCTCAATAATGGACGGCCCAAATGGCTTCAAAGAGCCCAAAACATATGGCCCAGCAGAAGAAAAAAGTGGTGGCCCAAAAAAAAAATAATTCATGGCCTAACACTTAAACTTACAAAAGAGAGGCCTATAAACCCAAATTGGCCTATTAAAATTAATAACAAAATTATTGGCCCAAACTTGCATAAAACGGTAAAAGTGGCTGGAAAATGAATTTGACATTTGGGCTATGAATTTCTAATGTAAAAAGTTTAAACTAGGGGTAAGACTAAAGCTTGAAAATGGTTTTAAAGAACAGAAACAAGGGGCACGCTGTAGCACCCAAGCACAATATCGGGCATCTGTAGTTCACGCCCCTAATTCATCTTTTTCACCCAATTTTTGCTGCAAATGGGTTTTTCAACCCAGTTCTTGACCCGACTGGAAACCGGTCTTTCACGTTTCGATTTGAGTGATTCTTAATCCCAAATCGATCAAAATCAAATGAAAACAAGTTTTATGAAATTTGTTTTGGCTGAAAACATCTCAAAATGCCATTCCAAAATTTCAAAAATTCTTGCTTTTCGACGTAATATACAGGAGTCATTCACGATTCTTTTGTTCGATTTTTGATTCTTAAATGGTTAGAAAATCAATTCCAAATCATTCCCTAACCACATTATGACCAGAAACAAGCAAAAACACAAATAGACAATTTGGGCAGAATTAACAAAAATTACAAAATATTTTCGTTCATGCAAGACAGAGGTTATTCACTGCTCTGATGCCAAATGTAAGTACATCAAACATATTATACATGCTTCTACACATATGAAACATGTCAAAACAATTGAAAGCGGAAGCAACAGGATCTAACCTCTAGCCATTGCACCTCTATAGAATTTGTGTTGATCGATTTCTGCCCTTGACAACAGGATTCTTACACCCTTCAAGTCTTCCAAACACTCAAAACCTAACTAGATGGTGTTTGTGTGTTTGAGATTAACGTACTTGGGGATCGGAAGGAGCCCTCTTTTATTACTAACAAGAGCATGCTAATTATGACAATAAAATCACGTTTTAACCATCACAAAATCATGTTTTAATAGCCAAATATTGAGTTGAGATTTAACGTGAAATTATGGACCATATTCGAAATTGGTCAACCAAATATTTATTTCCATAATTGTGGAGATATACTAACAGAAAAATCTCCTAGCTAAGGAGAATCCACATATTTCTTTTCTGTTTAAAACTAAGTTATGGAGGAGAGAAGCTGAAAACTTGAAGAGATATTATGGATACTCTTTTGGCTTTTGTGTTAGTAGTGTGGGTTGAAGAGGTGGTTTACTCATGTTATGGAAAGATGAGGTGGAAGTATATTTGAAGAGTTTCTCAAAGAATCACATTGATGTTGAAATGGATGATACTAACCATGCCATCAAATGGTGTTTCACTGGTTTTTATGGTGAACCAAATGCACAAATGGGATACAAGGGTTGGAACCTACTTAGACAGTTAAGCGGAGTCAGCTCATTGCCTTGGCTTTGTGGGGGAGATTTTAATGAGATTTTATTTCACTCAGAAAAGTTTGGTCGACTACTTTTCAATGAATAGTAGTTGGCTTCCTTTCGGGAGTCTTTGATTGATTGTGGTTTGAAGGACTTAGGTTTTACTAGGTCTTCTTATGCTTGGTGGAATGGTAGGTCAGGTGATGACATTGTAAAGCTTCGACTTGATCGAGCCTTTGGTTCTGAAGCTTGGTGCTCGTGTTTTCCATTTACCAAGGTGACTAATCTAGCTTCAACTTTCTTTGACCAATCCGGTTCTTATAGAGATCAAACAATTTGGACTCCAAACTTGACGAAGAACTAAGCGATGGTTCTGTTTTGAAAAAATGTGGTTAAGATCGACTGAGTGTGAACAGCAAGTGGCTACTGCTTGGAGTCATGGTCATCATACGGGTGCTTATTGCATCCTTAGAAAGCTTAAGCAAACATGTATCCAACTTTCACATTGGAATCGACATTCCTTTGGTAAAGTGGATACTCAGGTGCGTCTTCTCATAGCAGCTTTGGAGAATATCTAGCAATTACCAGTTAATGATCATATAGTACAGGAAGAGAAGAGATTAAAATCTAAATTGACTAAGTTGTTAGCTTGAGAGGAAGCCATGTGGAGACAGCGTTCTAAAGTTGATTGGCTTAAGCATGGAAACAAGAACTCTAAATTCTTCCATGCTAGAGAATCTTCTAGGTGGTGTCGTAACACTATAAAGAGGTTAAAAGATAATCACGGTGTATAGCATGAGGAGGCTGATGTTATTGGGCAAATTGCAGTAGATCATTTTGGTCGTTTATTCCAATCATCTCAAACTGATGCAATGACTTCTGTTTTGGAGGTTACTGTGGCTAAGGTGACGATGCAAATGAACATAGATTTATTGCAGGAATTTTCTGCTTAAGAAGTAAAGGAAGCTTTATTTCAGATGCAGCCCAACAAATCTCCAAGGTCCTGATGGCATGCCAATATTCTTTTATCATAAATTCTGGCCTTTGGTACGTGACAATGTTTTAGATTACTGCTTGGGTTTTCTCAATGGTTTTGTATCTTTGGAGCCTGTTAACCATACACATCTGGTTCTCATACCCAAAGTTAAATTTCCTGAAGATTTGTCACAATTTCGCCTTATTAGTTTGTGTAATGTGCTATACAAGATCATTGCTAAATCACTAGCTAATAGGTTGAAAAGAGTGCTGCCTTCTATTATCTCGGAGTCCCAAAGTGTTTTTGTCCCTAGACGGTTGATAACTGATAATTTTCTCATTGCTTATGAACTACTACATTCACTGCTTAATAGGCGATAAAGTAGGCAGGGGTATTGTGCTTTAAAGCTTGACATGTCTAAAGCATATGATAGGGTTGAGTGGGGTTTCCTTGAAGCTATTATGCAGAAGTTGGGTTTCAATTTTATTTGGGTGGAAAAGATAACAAAGTGTGTGCGTTCTGTTACTTACTCAATCATCTTAAATGGAACCTCATTTGGTTCTATTAAACTGACGAGAGGGTTGAGATTGTAAAGAAAGAGATAAAAAAAAAGAATGAAAGAAAGAATTGTATTTCTGATATATGCATTACAAGAAGGTTAAAGGCCTTTATATAGGCAATAGAATATGACAATAAAAGAAATACAATCAGGAAATAAAATCGTAATCAACCCTATAATTAAATCATAATCAATTAGTCAACTGTAATCAATTAGTCTAAGGCAACTGTAATATTACAATTGATTGTAACACTAATTGTAATATTACGTTAACATTATCGTAATCAATTAGTCTATGTCAACTGTAATATTACAATTGATTGTAACATTAATTATAATATTACGTTAACATCCCCCAGCAAACTCAAGGTGGTAATGTGGAAGCCAACTTGAGTTTGGAAACTTTTGCAAGAAATTGTCCAGGTGAATGTGTTTTGGTGAATGTGTTTTGTTGAAGATATCTGCTTTCTGATTTGCGGTAGTGACAGGAACAAGCTGTAGAGTTTGGCTGAGCAAATGATGACGAACAATGTGACAATCAATCTCGATATGTTTAGTACGCTCATGAAAGACATCATTATGAGCTATTTGAATAGCACTTTGATTATCACAATGGATTGGAGTACCAAAACGATGAGAAACACCCATATCTTAAAGAAGCCATTGTAACCATAGGAGTTCAGATGTTGCATCTGCAAGAGCTCAATACTTAGCCTCAGTACTGGAGCGGGAGACAACATTTTGTTTCTTACTATGCCAAGAGATAAGTGATGAACCAAGAAAGAAACAATAACCAGTGGTAGAACAACGATAGTAGGATCCCCTACCCAATCAGCATCATAATAATATTGCAAATCCAAAGATAAGCTAGAAGAAAAATGCAGTCCATGAAACATAGTACCCTTTACATATCTCAGGATACGAAGAACAGCAGCAAAATGAGTAGATCGTGGAGCCGAAAGAAATTGACTGACCAAGTGAACAACATAAGCAATATCTGGGCGAGTAACCGTCAGATAAAAAAGACTACCCACTAAAGTACAATACAAAGTAGGGTCTGGGAGAAGACTACCATCAGAAGGAGAAAGCTTGATGTTTTGTTCCAGTGGTGAAGAGGAAATCTTACTATTTGTCAATCCTGCTTTGGCAATAAGATCAGAAGCATACTTTGTTTGTAATAAGTGTAAGCCCGCAGAATCAGAAGTAACCACAATACTTAAAAAGTAACTCAAAGGACCAAGATCTTTCATCTCAAACTGGGAATGAAGAAAATTCTTAAGATCTCGAATACCATCACTATCATCACATGTAATAATCATGTCATCCACATAAAGTAAAAGAAGGGTGGTACCGTGGCTAGTTTTTCGAGTAAAAAGAGCAGAATCATAGGCACTGGATGTAAAACCCAACTGAGCAATAGTGGTACTAAATTTTGAAAACCAAGCTCTAGGGGCTTGCTTAAGACCATACAATACTCGTCGAAGACGACAAACCTTGTTAGACGGTATATAGGAACTAGGAGGTGGCTTCATGTAAACTTCCTCAATAAGATCACCATTTAGAAATGCATTCTTAACATCCATTTGATATGTTGGTCATTTTCTAGCTGTAGCAACAGCTAAGAGGGAGTGAACAGATGTGAGACGAGCAACTGGAGCAAAAGTCTCTTCATAATCAATGCTATATTCTTGAGTAAATCCTCGAGCAACAAAGCGTGCCTTGTAACGTTCCACTGAGCCATCAAACCGAGTCTTAATCTTGTAAACCCACTTACAATCAATGACTGACTTATCAGGTTGTCGATCAATAATGTCCCAAGTATGTGTTTTCTCAAGAGCCTATAACTCTTCTGTCATTGCTTACTGCCACATAGGATTAGAAGCTGCCTCACGAAAATTAAGAGGTTCAAGTAATGGGGCTAGGGCATAATAACAATGAAAATCATGAAGTTGAGTATTTGGTTCCCTTACTCGAGTGGAGCGACGAAAAGGAGGAGGTACATATGAGGAAGGCATAGATGTATTAGCAAGAGCTTCGATCAAATCAAAAGTTAAGAGAGACAAGGAAGATTGGTCATTGTTTGAGCTAAAAGTACCTGCAAGATTCTCGTCAGCTGATGAAAGATCAAAAGATAGGTCTGTGAAAACCTGTGGAGAAGAAGATTGGGATGGAAATGCAGAAATACTAGTAAATTGCTTATGCTCCCAAAAGACCACATGACGTGAGACACGAAGACGCTTAGAAATTGGATCATAACACCTATAGCCTTTATGTTCTATACCGTAACCTAGAAAACAACATAACCGAGCTCGAGGTTCAAGTTTAGTTCTTTCATGATCACGAAGTAGAACAAAACAAGCACGCCTAAAAACTTTAAGAGAATGATAGTCAGGAGGCTTATTGTATAGACACTCAAAAGGAGTTCGCATGCTTAGCACTGGTGTGGGAACTCTGTTGATAGTGTAAACAGCAGTAAGAGCAGCTTCGCCCCAGAATTGTTTAGGAAGAGAGGATGAAACAAGAAGGGCACGAACAGTGTCTAGTTTATGATGGTGTTTCCTTTCAGCTCTACCATTTTGTTGTGAAGTGTGTGCACAAGATCGATGAGAAAGAGTTCCATCATTTTTTAACAAATTACTGAACTCAATTGATGTATATTCACCAGCATTGTCAGACCTAAAAAGTTTTATCTTGCGAGAAAACTGAGTTTGTATCATATTATTGAATTCATTGAAAATTGACAAGAGTTCAGATTGTTGTTTAAATAAATAAATCCAAGTATATCGTGAAAAATCATCAATAAAGATAAAAAAAACATGAACCTCCCATAGTTGATGTTGGAGCTGGACCCAAAATGTTAGAATGGACTAAATCAAATGGTGAAGAAGAAGAAGATTCACTTTTATTTAGACCTGGCAATTCGTGTTCATAATTCGTTTTCATGTCATATAAAACCGTGTTCGTGTCGTGTAAAATACGAAAATTTCGTGTCCACACGGAAAACTCAAAATGTTATTTTTAGCTTTTACAAAATTCATATTTTAATTTTACTTAATTTTAACCCCGTGTCATTTCGTGTCATCTCGTGTCATTTATTCTATCGTGTTCGTGTCGTGTATTCGTGTCGTATCTGAGATTGCCAGGTCTACTTTTATTGAATGGTAATGCACTTTGTTTTCCAAGTTGACAAGATAAACAATAAAAAATGTCATGAGAAACTTTACCTAAAACACCAGTAGAAGATAATGATTTTATTTGAGAAATAGATGCATGACCTAACCTAGAGTGCCATAACTTTAAAGAAGCTGGAATGGGTGTTTGAGATGTAGCAGCGATGATCAAGTTTTGTGGAACTTTCAGACTCTCGAGTTCAAACAATGTTCCAACCTTACGCCCTGTCCTAACTTTCTGACCTGTTTGAGGATCCTGCACAATACAACCATATTGTTTTGAAAAATGTAAGTCAAGACCGAGATCACAAAGTTGGCCAACAGAAAGCAAGTTAAAGGCAAGGTTGGGAACAAGATAAGTATTAGGTATACAAAGAGTGGAAGTTTCAACATTACCAATGTGTGTGGCTTTCAAGGTGGAACCATCAGCAGTTGTAATGATGGAATTCTTAGAAATAGGTATTGTTTTCTTAAATAAAGAAGGATCATCAATCATATGGTTTCCACAAGCAGTATCTAACAACCAAGTGTTACCTGATGTAGCAGTAGAGTGATTTTGAGACATTACTTGATTGATCAGAGCCTGAAGGTCATCCGTCGAGATTGTAAATTTGTTAGAAAAATACTCAAAGGTAATAGACTCAGTGTTGGTTGCTGTAGCAGCCTTGGTGCTTGGAGAATCATCAAGATGTGTTCCATTGGTATGAAATATAGCCTTGCATTTCTCAACAGGATGATTAGTCCTACCACATTGTGAACAAGGCATTGCCGAAGAGATTTAGAGTCAGAAATTTGTGCTCCATTAGAATGAAATATTGCTTTACAGTGGGCAACAAGATGATTGCTTCGTTCGCATCGAAAACAAGGCGGAATGCGTTGTTTAGGAGTTGTAGCAACAACAGTGTCTGTTTGATGAGTTCGAGTCATAGCTAACCGAGTTTCTTAGGAAATCAACTCTGTAAGTGCATTATCCATGGTCGGTAGAGGGTGTCGAGCAAAAGTGAAGACCTGGTATTCTCAAAATCATCTCGAAGAGCCATGAGAAATTGAATAAGTCGAAGTTGATTCTGATAATTAATAAAAATATCTCGATCATTTTTTAATTTTAGCTTAGAATTCTCAAGCACATCCCATAGATGTTGCATTTTGGAATGAAATTCATCAATTGACTGACTTGATTCTTGGCGAAGTTGAGACAAAGTAATCATAAGACGGTATTGATGAGAAAAAGTAGTAGAACTGTACCGTGTTGCAATGAAATCCCAAGATTCCTTAGCAAGATCAAAGTGTCCAAAATGTAAATTGATAGAGGGAATAGTAGTGTTGGTGAACTATGTAAGGATTCGATGGTTCTTACTTTCCCATTCCTCAAGTTGATCTGCATACTTCTCATCGATTCTTCTGTTTGTTTGACTGATGCCTTACGTTCTCCGGTGACAACAAGCCATAATTTCATCCTTTTTAAATAACTGCGCATAGTTGAAGCCATCGATTATAATTATGCCCATCAAGAATGACTGAGATTGGTTGCGTGGTTTCTCTTTGAGTACTTATCATCTTTTTTAAATGATGATTGAGTTTTAAAAAAAAAGAAAAAGAAAATGGAATTGAAAAATAAAAAGAAATGAGTTATCCCAAGATGATTCACCTTCGGGTGAGCAAAAAATTTGCTCTGATACCATATAAAGAAAGAGATTATAAAAGAAAAAGATAAAAAAAAAGAGAAAATGAAAGAAAGAATTGTATTTTTGATATATGCATTACAAGAAGGTTAAAGATCTTTATATATGCAATAGAATATGACAATAAAGGAAATAAAATCAGGAAATAAAATCGTAATCGACCCTATAATTAAATCATAATCAATTAATCAACTGTAATCAATTAATCTAAGGCAACTGTATATTACAATTGATTGTAACATTAATTGTAATATTACGTTAACATTATCGGAATCAATTAGTCAACTGTAATCAATTAGTCTAAGTTAACTATAATATTACAATTGATTGTAACATTAATTGTAATATTAAGTTAACAGAGACAGGACGATCCTCTTTTCCGTACCTTTTTCTCCTCTGTTTGGAAGCCTTGGCAACGTTGCTTGAAAACCCACAACGGTTGAATCATATTTCAGGTTTTGCTACTTCTCGACAAGGACCAAAAAAAAACGTCTTTGTTCTTTGCGAATGACTTTTTGTTGTTCTGTAAGTCCACTTTACATGAATGCATGAAGATAAAGGATCTCATTTAATGTTATAAACGAGCATTTGGGCAGCAAGTAAATTTTGCCAAGTTAGGTTTGTTTTGTAGCCGAAATACCGTATCTCAATTGCAGCAACAAATCAGCTCTTGTCTTGGAGTTCAAAATGTACACCAGATAGAAAAATACCTTGGCTTGCCAACATTAATTGGAAAATCAAAAAGAAGGGTGTTTGCAGGGATCAAAGACAAGATATTGAAGAAGATTTCATAATGGAAGGAGAAATTTCTCTCCAAGGCAAGGAAAGAAGTATTAGTCAAAGCAGTTGCTCAATCTGTTCCCACTTTTTCCATGAGTGTTTTTCAATTTCTTGCATCTCTCTGTGAGGAGTTGAATAAATTGTTATGTAAATTTTGGTGGATGCATGGTGTTGATGGTAGGGGAGTACACTGGTTACGGTGGTAGTCCTTGTGCCTTCCAAAATCTGAAGGAGGCATGGGTTTCAAATGCTTTGATTCTTTTAATTTAGCCCTTCTTGCTAAGCAAGGGTGGAGACTTTTAAAGAATCCAACCTCCTTATGTAGTAGAGTTCTCAAGGCCAAGTACTTTCCGAGATGCTCTTTCTTGGAGGCTTTGATTGGCCATAACCCATCTTATAACTGGAGAAGTTTATGCCACGAAAGAGTAGTTCTTAACCAGGGAGTTTGGTGGAGAATCAGTAATGGTGCTTCAGTTTCGATATGGACAGATCCATAGCTTCCAAGGCAATGGACTTATAAGCCGATTGTACGAGGCCAACCTTTCGAGGATATTCACTTAGTGTCTGACTTTATAGATTTGGTGTCTGGCCAATGGAACCAATAGCTAGTCCAAAAACTTTTCGTCAAGGAAGATGCAGATGTGGTTCTTCAAATTCCTTTGCTGGGACCATCATGCCCTGACCTGCTAGTATGGCATCATACCCATAATGGATTGTATTCTGTTAAGTCGGGGTACAAGATGCTGCAATTGTATAATAGAAGTATGGACATGTTAGTGGGGATACTGTTTTGGAGGAGTCTTTAAACACATCAAGTCTGCATAGTCTCTGGAATTCAATATGGAATGCTTTTGTACTTAATAAAACTAAAGTTCACGCATGGCGATGTTGTAAAGATATTCTCCCTTTCATGGTGAATCTTCATAAAAGCAGGTTGTCCCTCATTCCTTATGTTTATTATGCTTTGGAGATCCTAAAACTACTCTTCGTGCATTGAGAGACTGTGTATTGGCCAAGAGGGTTTGCACTTTAGTTGGATATGATTCATCTCCATTATGGCAGCAATCGACTACTGTCACTAGTTGGTTTCTGCAAGTTTTGGAGAAGGCTGGTTTAAGAGGTTTTGAGATGTTCCTAATGCTGATCTGGAGTATATGGTATAGTAGGAATAAAAAGCTTCATTCAGATCGTGTAGGACAACAGTTTGAAGAGCCTTATAGAGTTTATCAGTTTGCCACAAATTACTTGATAGACTTTCAAGCCAACAATACTACTTTACAGCTTCCTAATTCTACCACTCTATTGGTTAACAGATGGGAGCCTCCAGCATCCCCCTCGACGATGAAATTGAATTTTGATGCAACAGTATTCTCTAAGCATAACTATATTGGGATTGGAGTCGTTGTTTGAGATGTACATGGAGAAGTATAGCTTGTCTTTGGGCGTAGCCACATGGAGTTGAGTGGGGTCAATTGACCCCACTCAACTTTTGAAAAATTCATAAATTAGTATATACATATGTATATATATTTTTAGTGTAAATTATAAGTATTCTCATCTGTTTTAATGGTTTGAGACTAATCCTGCCTAGAGCTCCATCACAGTTAAGATTCCTCACCTCTCTCAAAGGATGTGTTTAGTATATACATATGTATATTTAGCTTAAAAAATATGATGTTTTTTTTCATATTAATCCCACTAAAATTTTTTAAAATTAATTAAGAAAAGGGTCAAAAAAATAAATTTCATTTTAACTTATACATTTATTTTAATTTAAAAATTTAACAATTTCTATGATTACAAGTACAAAATTAACTTATGAGATTTAAAATTTCTTTAGCAATTAGCATATACTTCTATTTTTTTATTTTTTGCTAACATATTTTTAGTTTCATTTTAATTTTGATTTGTTATTTGTTTTTTATTGAAATTTTGTCTTCACTTTGTTATGATCACACTTTCCAACAATAGTTTTTCTTCCTAATCACCTCTATAATACATAATATATATAAGTTTGATCCAATTTATGGATGATTGATTTGTTGCTTTTGATGCAATAATTCTTTTAAACATAATTAGTTATTCAATAGAACAAATATAATCTCAATACAAGAGAAAAAAATATTTTATTCTCTACCTATTTGCATTATTTTATAACAATTTCATTAGCATAAGAGAAAAATGAAAAAAAATTATATAGCATCGCTAAAGTAACTATTTAGAAAAATTATGAATAAATTGAAAGAAAATTTAGTTTTTGAAAATTATTTTATATTATGAGATTTTTTTATTATGTTTAATTTTGTCAGTGTTGTATTATGTAATAAAATATTATATAAAAATAATATTATAATATGGTAAACACAAGCTTAATCCATTTTTTTATCGAACATTGATTTTCAAACACAAGCTTATTTAACACACTTAATATTTTTGTCCAAGCTTGTATAAAATTTGATAAGGGAGGGCTAGGAGAGAGAGGGCTTCCGACATGGACGAATAATCTAACCATTGAACAGGTTTATATTGATCCTACTAGCACATATTTTTGGATATGCCATTGCTTGTAAGAAAGGTTCTTTTGATCCATATTCTGCTGAATGTCTAGCGATGAAAGAATCTATCCGTTTTGCTCAGGAAGTGGGTTTCTTTGAACTGGAGGTTGAAGGTGATTCATTATTGGCGATTACAGCCATGATTCAGAACCACAAAGATCATTCTAAGGCTGGTGCACTGATAGACTCCATTAAAGAGATGCTGCCAGCTTTTCTTAAGTTGGTTTTCAAGCATGTAAGACAGGAGGGCAATGGTATTGCTCACTTATTAGCGAAAAATGTTGATGTAACTACAAACTTTACAGTCTGGCTAGAAGACTTTCCTAGTTTTGTTGAAGAGGCTCTTCAACAAGATAAACTTAATTGTATGTTTCCTCACTAAACAATATTTCACTGATATTTATCAAAAAAAAAAAAAAAACAAATGGATAATGAACCCAAAGAAGAAAATGAGAATCACGACGTGGCGTCATAAGATTGGCCCATTATAAAAATCCATTTGGTATTAAAGAGTTCCTGACCGTAGAGAATGTTTCTACTTTTCTGTTTCCCCGTCATTTGCGTAACTATGCTGGTTGGTTGCGAAACGCGCAAATACATCATTTCCGATAGCGACAAGAGATAGAACGGCATGATTTGGTCATGCGTCATTAAAATCTATTAATTTTTTTTTGGAAAGATTAAAATCTACTAATAAAATCGTTAACCAAAAAAAATCTACTAATAAAATCAAATTATTCTTGAAATTTTCTGTCCCCAATATATTGTGAAACAACAATTTTAAAAAATACAAACAATTTAGCCAAACATGGCACAATTTCTTGTTTGCCACTAATTTTAACTTGAACTTTTTTTTAAATATTATAAAAAGGATATAATACGTAAGAATTAAGAATTATTCTTTGGCACAGAGTAAAAATTTTAAATTATAAGATTATCCCATTACAATTATGATATAAATAGATAAAAAAGTAAAATTTTATCTATCAAAAAAATGATGTATCAATAAAATTAGCTTATAACCCATGAAATTTATGAATTAGTTTTAATTATTTTAATATTATTTTAATTCATGTATAAATAAAAATTTTTATATTATTATTTTATGTTTTCAAAAAAAAATTAAAACAAAGCATACAATAATATACTTAATTAAATTAAATAATGCATTTGAAACATTTACTTATTTTAAAATAGTTTATTTAATTTATAACAAATGATATGATTATAGAAATAATGTTGACATTTAACTTTATATAATGAGAAACAAGGGATTTTTTTGAAAACGAACAAGGATTTTTTTTTGAATCAAATATTTGAATAATTGCTCGTGCTTTTTGATCTCAACATTAAACATGAAGGAAAAAGTTGAAACAACCAAACATGGTCTAATTCCTTGACTTCCCTTTTACTACATGTTTTACTCTTGCACCGACCGATGACAACCACTAAAGTAAGATTGAGCTTTTAACGTACACACGGAGACCGCCGAAAGGTCAGATTCAGCGGCCCGCCATAGCTGTCCTCCTTGTCTACTTCAATTATTTTTTTGCTATTCATTTCAAACTCTATTTGACTCATCTACTTTCCAATCCAAATATCAATTCTTTTTCATTTACTGTTATTTTTTTGGCTTCTTTCTTTCCTACGTGGTTTCTGCAGATACTCTAAAGTTTGAACAGCTACAAGTAATGGAGCTCACGAATGTGACATCTTTGTTCGGTTTTTCCTTCTTCAAGTTGGGATTTTTGTGAAGTTCTTCTTTATCAGTCGGCAGTCTCTTTTCGATCTTTCCATTAATTACTAGTTTTCAGGTGACTTTTCCAGGTTACCCTTTTGTTTATTCATTGATTCTTGTCCATTGCATTCTTGCCAAATTCTCAGCTTTGTTTCTGCTTTCTCATTTCATATCTAAGGTTAGCCAGGTTTTTTATGTAGTTTCTTGAGTTTAGATCATCTCTAGTTTTTGCCATTTCTAACTGCAACATTTTCTGTCATGGAGAATCCTGGGAATTTTGAACTGATTGTTTGGATTTCATTTGTCTTTTGTTTAGTTTGTCTTTCACAAGGATACAATCCTGTAGATAACTATTTGATAGACTGTGGATCCTTCACAAATAGATCAGTGGGTAATAGGGAATTTGTGGCTGATGATTCCAGTTCTTCATCTTATACTCTTTCAACCCCACAACATATTTTTGCCAATTCCAGTTCAAATTCTATCTCGCTTTACTATGATTCAGCTCTGTATCAAACTGCTAGAATCTTCAGTGGACCTTCCTATTACAATTTTTCAATAAAAGAACAAGGGAGATACTGGATTCGCCTTCATTTCTTTCCTTTTGTATTCGAAAAGTACAATATGAGCAAGGCAAAATTCTCTGTTGCTGCTCAGAATTTTACCCTCATTAGAGAACCCCGATTAGGGAATGTTTCTGTTGTTAAGGAATACTGCTTGAACATTACTTCTAATGAGCTGTTTCTTACTTTTACCCCTGCTGCCAATTCATTTGCTTTCATCAATGCCTTGGAAGTTTTCTCAATTCCTGAGAATATCATTCCTGAAGAAGCCAGAACAATGGATCAAAAAGGGGGTAAGAGAAGTCTGAGGGAGCTAGCATTGGAGACAGTTGCAAGGGTGGATATGGGAAATTCAACAGTGCGTCCAGAAAATGATACCTTATGGCGACTTTGGGTTTCAGATGATGAGTATTTGATAGACAAGAATCTAGGATCATTTGTGTCAAATGTCACAGCTGTTAATTTCACTGGAGGATTGGTGACTGAGGATATTGCTCCTGCTTCTGTATACGGCACTGCCACTAGGTTGAACTCTGATGATCCTAGAGTTAATGCGAACTTGACGTGGAGCTTTGATGTTAACCCTGGGTTTGATTATCTTGTTCGGCTTCACTTTTGTGATATAGTGAGTAAATCTACTAAGCAAGGCATCTATGTTGAGGTTTTTATCAATACGCATTCAGCATGTCATCTTGATCTTGGTTCTCAGACATCAGATGTATTAGGTGCCCCGTATTTTATGGATGTGTGCACAAGGGCAAGTGCTAGTCATAAGCTTAATGTAAGTGTTGGTTCATCCAATATTATTGAATTCCCAAGTGTCATTCTCAATGGTTTGGAGATCATGAAAATAAATAATGCTAGGGGCAGTCTTGATCTTAACATCTCCTCAAGAACTTCCAAGACCAAGGTTTTGGTTATAGTTGCCGTGGCTGTCGGATTGTTTGTTGTCGTTGTTGTTTTGGCTGCAGTTCTCTTCCTTTTCTGCAGAAGAAGAAGAAAACCAGTTCCAGGGACAGAGGAGCACGTTTCCATGAATAAAGGACGAAAAGTTTCTATCACAGGAAGTAAATACCCCAATGGGACTGCCATATTTTCCAGCTCAAAACTAGGCTATCGCTTTCCTTTTATGGCAATTGTAGAGGCAACTGATAATTTTAGTGAAAACTTAGTTATTGGGGCTGGTGGTTTTGGTAAGGTTTATAGAGGAGTGTTGAGAGATGAAACTGAGGTTGCAGTCAAGCGGGGAGCTCCTCGATCAAACCAAGGTATTTTAGAATTCCGGACTGAGATTGAACTGTTATCTCAGTTCCGTCATCGCCATTTAGTATCTTTGATTGGTTACTGCGATGAACAAAATGAGATGATTATAATCTATGAGTACATGGAGAATGGAACACTCAAGGATCATCTGTATGGCTCAAGTCTTCCTGGCTTGAGTTGGAGACAAAGGCTCGAGATATGCATTGGATCAGCCAAAGGACTTCACTATCTTCATACGGGTTCTGCTAAGGCAATAATTCACCGTGATGTCAAGTCTGCTAACATACTACTTGATAAGAATTTCGTGGCTAAAGTTGCTGATTTTGGACTTTCAAAGACTGGTCCAGATATTGATCAGTCACATGTGAGTACAGCTGTGAAAGGAAGCTTTGGATATCTTGATCCGGAGTACTTGACAAGGCAGCAACTAACAGAGAAATCAGATGTCTACTCATTTGGGGTTGTTTTGCTTGAAGTCCTTTGCGGAAGGCCTGTTATCGATCCGTCTCTCCCGAGAGAAAAGGTGAATTTGATTGACTGGGCATTGAAGTCTCACAGGAATGGGGCATTGGAGGAAATTGTAGATCCTAGTCTTGTTGGTCAAATAAAACCAGACTGTTTAAGGAAGTTTTGGGAGATATCTCAGAAATGCTTGGCGGAACATGGCATTCATCGGCCTTCAATGGGAGATGTCCTATGGAAGTTGGAGTCAGCACTTCAACTCCAAGGGAATGAAGAAAAACCCAGTCACAATGGAGAGCTATCTTCTCAAATCAGCCATGTCAACCCCTTGGAAACAAGCCTAGAATTCAGCAGAGCCAGTATTGTAGAGGACCTTGCTGGTATATCAATGAGTACAGTTTTTGCTCAAATGGTGAGAGAGGAAACGAGGTGAATGAACATTACGTGCTTCACTTGAGTTTCTCTCCCTTCTGTACTTCACCATTTAAGAAGCATCTCAATTATCTTTGTTCAAGCTTGCAAATTCTTTAAAAACCTGTAGTTAGAGTTGACGTGTGCAATTGGCATCTAGTTTTTTGCTTCTGTTCTTAAATGTTTTGTCAAATTTAGGCATCTGGTTTTTCTATATGTTCTAAAATTTTATGTCAAATTTACCTATTCTTTTCTCTGGATTAATGAGATATATTATTAAGAGTTTATATATGATGCACTGACAGTGTATAGTTTCTATACACTGTCAATGCATCAGAGGTTGACACCTCATCAATAGGCCCTTATGGGCAAATAAAAAAAAATTATTTATATTTGCATATAAGAGCCTAATGATGAGGTGTCAACCTCTAATGCATTGACAGTGTATAGAAATTATACACTGTCAGTGCATCATATATAAATCCTAAATATATAGCTGGAGTTAGAAGTATGGTAAAACACAGTCAGGTTAATACAATGAGAAGTTCAAACTCAAATTGGATACAAATTTTGGAATTTGGAATTGTATTTGAAGTTGATTGAATTTTACCTTTTTAACTCAAGTGTGATTTCAAATTTCATGGTCTAATATTGAAAATAGAAATTATGTTTGTAAGAAAGATTACTCAAAAAGTTTGAAGGTTCCAATCACTATTTCCCTTATATTTTATTATGAACTAATTAATCACAAAAAAAAATTTATTATTTAAAAATAGAATTTATTAATACATTTTTTTAATAATAGAAATACTACAAAGGAAAAAGAAAGACCTTCGGAATATCAATTTTCTTCAATCAAAGAGCAAAACAACAAAAACATGAATTAAAGTACTGAATAATAAATTTAAAGGTTCGTATGCATTAACAACGGAACTTCTATGATCAGCAACGGAACTTTTACTATGATCAACTGTGGTAAAAACTTCCATCGCGCTAATTATGGGCGGCAAAGTGGACGAATCGGAAGCTGACAGCGTTACATTTGCGTTAGGACCCACAACCGTTTCAGGATACAGCGTCACCGCCTTACATACGTTGACTTCGACGACCACCTTGTCTTTCATCACACCGTTGATGTAAATATCAACGATCCTTGTGTCGGTGGGGAAGGGCTTGATTGCCATCTCAGTGAAATAGAACACAAAGTAAGCTGATTGTGAGGTTGATTGAGGGGGAAAATCAACGGTCATGATAATAGGAGAGGAGGTGTTGATTGATGCGGTAGAGCTGCTTAACACTAAAGCAGGAGGGTCATTTTCTAATTGGGGGTTAAAATCTGGTAGGGTAGGGACTAGGTTATAATTTGGTGGGGTGGGTCCTGCTGCCCATTTTCTGTTGTGCTTTTCACCTAATAAAAAACCAGTGTACCTGTATGCAAAAACTGAATTATTTTTTTCTTCATGCAAATTTATGACAAGAAAGAAGAATTGCATAAAAAAGAGTTAGCTTGAAAATTTTAAGCCGCTCAGTTAGGTATTTTATTTTATTTTTCTTTTTTGAAAATTGTTTCTTACTTTCTAGAGGAAGGTTTTTTTTTTTATTCAAGAAAAGAAAAATGTAAGTATTAATATAAGAATTATTTCAGACTCATAAAATATTTGTACAATATAAAAATGACTATAATTATTTGAATAAATGTTTATGATCGATATAAATGCATTTTAATTTTTATTTTTTTACCACGATCATTTCTACTTTGCTATACTGTTAAAATTTTGGAGAATTATATGCTATAAGAGCTCCATTTTCTGCAAATTTGACATACCTGACCTCAACACCAGCAAAGTTGGTTCTATTGACCAGAAAATATGTAGCATCACTTTGCATTTGTGGGTACAAGTTTGGGAACATGTTGAGCCCTAATGGCACAATCTCTAGGGAAGAAATGAAAGGCACCTCCCCATCCCTTGTTTGCTTCAAGCACACATTAACAGAACTTGAACCATGGGTTGCATACATGACCTCCCGGTACACTGGGTTTATTGCCGATGAGGTGTTGACTGTTGACCATTTTTTGCCGTCAAATGAAAGATCGAACGTAGGAGGATGATCAAGACCATCATAGTTACCGTAGAAGAATCCAGCCGGAATAAGTTACCTCAAGACTTTAGAGTCAGTTGGCAAAATGTAGCAATTTTGGTCACTTGAATGAGGAAAATATCGGAGGGTAAACATTTCTACAAGGGGCTGGAGCACCAGAAGGCGCTTGTTTATTCCAACTTTGGTGAATTCTTGGTCTGTACTCCATTGAAGCCCATAGATGCTTGTTGCAGCTTCATTGCCACAATCAATACTTACCCATCCGGTCGTTAACTCTGAAATAAAGAATAAGATTGGAATATCAAAGTACATTTATATATTTTAGAATGAGAGATAATTGAATTCTCTTATATAAGCTTTGGCAAGAAATAAAAGCTTCACTTCATGAATATATAATTGGTATTTTCCTACCTTCTAATCAACACAATTGCAACGTAGCCAAAAAAAAAAAAATCCTTTCAAAGTAATTAAATGATGTGTAGAAATTGCATTACCTTGAGAAGAAGTTATGAAGAATTGAAATGCCAAGCAAAGAATCCATACTAAATTCTTCATTTTCGGTGGGGTGGGAGATGAGAAGAGAGACACATTAAAAGAGATGGTGGATGTTTCTTCATGTATATATTTTCGTGGAATTAGTCAAAGGAGATGTTAATTAACAAGAAAATGAAAACATATATACTTTGTAATCTTCACCATGAAAAATCTAGCTTCGAAATCACCGACTTGTTTGATCACTCATATATATGTTTAGAAAAACATTTACATATCCATGTTTTGTCTACTTCACTATGAAAGTATCGATTGCCAAAACATTTGTACTAATGTTCAATCTAACACTTCAATTACTATGTTAGCTTTTACTTTTAACAACATTCAAAAAATATAAATTGTGAATAAAAATTAAATGCGGTAAGAGAAACACAAAAAAATTCCAAGTTATTATCTAAAAAGTTTCCTTTCTATTCCTTTCAAATTTTGTGTCTACTCTTTGTTCTATAGAAGAGATAGCAATATATGTATATTGGTTTTTATACGGTAGGAAGACATCAAACTTAATTTTCATATGAAAATTCAGCAGACTTGAGCTAAGTAAAGAGAGGGAGTTACGTTATTTTCTATCTTGTTGATCCTAATTTCTCATTTTCGTAATTTAAATCTGAAAGTTCAAGGAGATAAATCAAATTTATTGTTTTTATCAATCATAAGTTTATTAGTATCTCAATGGTTAAAATATTCTCTAATTTTAATTCCTGCTTCAAGTTCTTTGGTAAATTTGTCGTGCATCAAACTTGAACTATACTTTCTTCCAATTCCCAATTGTCTATGCGTGTGACAAAAAGAAAGGGTAACTCCGAGCAGTGGCTGCAATAGCGAGTCCTAAGCAAGGAGACAACACCTCATATCCGCCGGTTAAGAATGCAACTACCATGCCAGCCATGGCATTAATGGTTATAACTTACCTTATGAAAAGATAGTGTAAAGGTTTCTATCTTGATCTTAGAAAAAGATAAAGAGGTTACACCTTAGCCTATGAAAAGGTAGTTGAGGTTTCTATTTTAATTCTTAGAAAAAAATGGGGATGTTATACCTTAGCCTTTGAAACGATATTTAATATTTCTATCTTGAACCTTTGAAAAAGATAGGGGGTTGTATAGGTTAAACCTTGTCCTTAGAAAGTAATTCAATTTAGTGGATTTGAAACACCTTTGTGTGGATGCTAAGGGAGATGATGTAGGCTTGAGGTGTAGCCAAACTTCTATAAAATCATTGTGTCAATTCTTTCTATCTCTTATCTTTTACAATTCAATTATGTCTTTAACTTCTTATATTATCATTGAATTGTACATTTCTCACCAAACTTTAATGTAAACCAAAAGGTGGGAAAATTATGAATCAATCCTATTCACCTATAACACCCTTAGAAGCTAAGATTTTCGAGCTAATTTTTTCCTTTACTTACTGTGTTTGTCACTCTAACAAGTAGAATTCTACTCGTTTAATTATTTAAGACTAATTATCTAAAATCCCATTAAAGTCTTCTCGAAATGCGTGCCAAAAACCAAACTGAAAAATTTCGCCCTTATTTTGGACTATTATCCATCCCCATACACAATCCATCACCATTTCAACTTGTGAAAATTCCATTTTCAATGTAGCATCTAAAACATTTCATATCTAATGATTTACTATATATCGAGATTACAACTCAATTGTAAGGCACAGTTTGTTTATAGACTCGATACTCACCTAGTACTTACATCCCAAATCCTATTGTTGCGTCTAAAACCTATACTGCAAGTGCACGAGTTACGACAAGTAATAAAGTGATGAGTAGAGTATCGTTCCCACAAGGATTAGTTAGAATTGCTATAACTAAGTACTAAAATTGGTCATCCTAGGTTTATTCAAGCAAATGAGCATTTTCAACTTAACTAACTATTAAAATACCTAAAATACAACATAAACTATATATGCATAAATAAAAACAAAAAAAATAAAAGAAAAATAAAAAATAAATGCAAAATTAAATTGATGATATGAATTAAATTACCCAAATATAATTTACTAACTAAATACCTAAAGCTAATTCCACTTAAACTACAAAAAAAAAACTAATGAACTAATAAACTAAGTAATATCTAAACTATTATAACATAAAATAATATATTTAAACTACCGAATTAATAAAATATGTAAAACATTAAACTAATGAAACAATAAAATCAGTATAAAACGTGGCCTTCATCATGTAATCTTCTTGCCCTTACAGCCATGTAGGAGTTGCCATCCAAGCCAAATGCCACACGCCTGCCACTGAAACAGCAGCTTCTACCCATGCGCGACACGCTTCAGCTCACGCCCAAGCCCCCAAACAGTAAAGGCAGCACCAGCCCACGTCCTGCTTCTGCTTCACGTGTCCAGCTAGCCCCTGTCTTCACTTGATTCAGCAGCAAATGCCCAGCTCATGCATCCATGCGTCCACTACAGCAGCAACCGCTATGCACCGGACCATGCGCAACTAACCAGCAAACCTTGCCACGCTCAGCAAACAGCAAGGTTCTGAGCAACAGCTACAGCACACTTAACAGCTGTTAAGTAACAATATCAGAAGCAGAGCAGAGAAGTAAAGAGCTTAAGCTTCGAACCAGAAAAATAATCAAATAGGTTGTAAACTATGAATGCAGAAAAAGAAAGAAATAACACAGTGAAAAGATTTTAAATCAAAACATGAATTTTTAACAAGATCATGAAGAAACTAAAACAGAAATTAATAAAACATATTAGCATTAAAGTAATTAAATAAAACAGAGCATGGGAAGAACAAGAAGGGAAACTATAATTTCATTGAATCTAAATTTAAAACAATTTGTAGTTTGATGTAAAACTTGACCGCTTCAACTGAAACTAAATAAACAAAGAAAAATAAAAAAATAAAACGAAAGAAAGAAAAAGAAACATGATAAGAACGTTAGAGAAGCTTTGGCCACTGTCACTAGCCTTCTCCTCTCGCATCAGCCTTGTCGCACCAATACATTAACTAATGAAAGAAAACTACTCCTAATCTTTGAAGAAAATAGCAAAGAAAAAAAATTGCAAGTGCATGTTGGTGAGAATCGGCTCCTGTCACCAGCCTCCTCTCTTTCACTTTGGGCTCTTCAACTTACGACTACTCTCTTTTTGTTGTTATAGGTAGGGTTCCCTTCAAGTCTTGGGCTGCCTCCTTTCCTTTACTTTGGGCTCTTCAAATCTAGCCTCTTGAAAATTCTTTTTGGGCTAAGATATCATGTAAGAAAAATGGTTAGTTTGGGTTATTGGCTTTTTTTTTTGGATTTAAGATGGACTTAAAGTGTATTCATGAGATAGAGTTTAAAGAGAGTTATGGTAGGGAAGGGTTTATATTTAAAGTTTAAACAAAATTTTGGCTTTTTTTTTTTTAAGGTAATAGGATTAAGGTTTAGAGTTTGGAGAAGGCTAAGTCTATCATTTTTAGGTGTTAAACACCAAATCCAACCATTTTTCTTTGATTTTCTTGCCATTTTCTTGATTTTCTCATTATTCTTGAAATTCCTACACATGAAGATAATTTAATTAAAATGGGAGAAAATTATATTAAAATTCCAAAATTTAAGCAAAGTTGATGTAATAAAATACTCTAAAAAGTATATATTTTAGAGACTTATCACCTATACACTATGTACACAAAAGAATTTAATTTGGGATATAAACAAAAGAACAAAAGAATTATACCTTTATCCAAATTATAACTTTTTGCAGCTTGTACAAAACAACTCTCAGTGCACCACTCTCGCGCTGAGTCTACCTAAAGTAATTTGTGAGGTGGAAGAGGGAGGGTGAGCTAATGCCCAGTAAGAAAAATATATGTTAAGTGATGTTAGGCTCGTACTCTGCTTAATGCATGTTTATATGTAAACAAATGCGCAAAGCTTATGTTTCAATGCATTTTATTGAAAATAGTGCAAAGTCGATATGCCATTATTTATAAGCTATAAAACGCTATACCGAGTAATTTCGAAACATATTAGTGCTCACGCATTCATAAAATCAAGATACAGTAGAAATAGAAATGATGCATTCGTTCATCTTTGTAACAGTATCGAGATATACATTTAAAATCATTTTTATGAGACGGGCATACATTTATGAGATGTGGTAACGTAACCAAATCTTTGGAAATATAACCAAGAAGCTTTCCATGAAAGCATCCACTATAGCTAGCAATGGTCACAGTCCCATACCAGGGCTCTATCCATGATCATGAATCATCCTAGCACCAGTGATCATCTAGTAACTGAGGTATAAGTCACAACTAGTTGTTGGACAATACACGTAATTACCGCTACCTATTTGCCACACAGGCGGGATCCATGATGCAATTACGTATACGACGCCTCAATGCCACACAGGCATAATTAAATGTGCTAAGGTACAAGTCACGACTAGTTGTCGGACAATATACGTAATTACCGCTACCCATTTGCCACACAAACGGGATCCATGACGCAAGTACGTATACAGCGCTACAATGCTACACAAGCTTAATAATTTCCACACAAGCATAATAAACGCCACACATGCGAGTGCCACACTGGCATTATCCATCATCATGTGTCTCATGAGTCAAAACTCGTTTAGAAATAGCACTTACAATATGAGTCGAGTATTAAAAGCATGAATCATTTTAAAAACTTATAGTTTTAAAAATCTCATCTTATGAAATCATGCTTAAAAACCACTATCTCGATAACAAGTAACGATGCTAAATATGCATGAAGTTTTTAAGGCATTTTGTAAATCTAAATTAATTCCATGAAATTTACTTAAACGATTTCTAACGAAATTTCGGCATTATGACAGTATAGGTAAAATACTACCCAGCGTCTCAACCACAACGAAATAACCTACAAAAAACTTCAACAAGCAGTATATTTTATTCACCAATCCAACACAATTCAAATCTCAAACATTTTTCACTTTTAGCTCAATCCAATATATTTTGAAACTCAACCAAGAATGCATTTAGATCCATAAGTATTAAATAACATTAATTTAGACATACATAAACATACCGGACAAACAAGCATTTGCCGTATATTCCCTTATCTAATGTTGCGCAATATCGCGATCAATGACACCACACTTGCACAACTTACTACTTAGGCACTTTCTCAGATTCTTTCTTCACGTACCTATACTAAAACCAACATCTTTAACCTTACTATAGCAAAAACCAACATTCCTTAACAATCCACACTAATTTAACTATAACCGTAATCAAGAGAAAGCTTATCACCTTTTTAAGGCTCTTCCAAGAAAACCAAGCACCCTTATAACCGTGTTCTTCCTCAATTCAATTTGCTATTGAAATTCTCTCCAACAGCTCTACATTGATGTAACATCATTTTCACTTAGCCACCTAATGCTATTTCATGACTCACAATCAATAAGCTATAACTACCTGTGATCACCTATTCACCATGACATATGAATACTATTTAATCACTTGAAACAAATAATATAAATATAATAACTTTTGTATAAAAATCTTACATTAATAAATACCAATATAAGCACAACATCATCTTGCATATAAATCTTAACACTTATGCCGCTTAGTTTTAGCAAAATCACTTAGACAGGCATGGTTGATTGCCATTTCTTGTACCTTCTTCTATGAGCACTTCTAGGCCTGGAGCCTATAGAAGACCTCCTTGTATTTTTTTACAACCAATGTACGTCAACTGTTTAATATCCTTGTGTATTTCACATGGGCAATAGGAATTAAATTAATAAGATCCTTCCTTGTTATACTCATGATATGTGCATATATATATATAGACACACACACATCACCCTTAAGCCTAGGTAAAATTTTCTTGTACCTCTAATTTGAGATTATCCCTCTCCCTAACAACACTTATTTATCACCATTTAAATGTAACAATTATCTCTCATCATTCTAATATTAACTTCATATTTACCCACTTTTTACTTTGTAATATATATATATATTTTCTGGTAGTATATAAACATACACACACTGAGTCATAATAAAGGCAAAGGGTTCTCACCCTCTCGATCAGCTCTTGAGTGGCTATTGCCTCTCACGTTTGGCCACCTTCTTCCCCTATTTGCTGCCTTGCAAATAGCTACTATCTTCTCCACACTTTCAACTGATCATGCATTTCTCTTGCAGCCTACATGTCCCCTATTTTGCATCCTCGGTGCCCCTCAATTTCAAGCCTTATAATCCCCCGTCACTGCCCTGCTCCAAAACCGAGAGAGGGGCAACTTCTTGCTGCTACGATGCAGAGAAAATGCAATAGTTTCTTGCTTCTGTTTTGTCTTCCGTTTCTGGTCTATTTTGCCCTAAGAATCAAGCCTTTTCGGTCTTAATTCAAGCCCTAAAATCAGCCTCAAAACAACCTTTAAAAACACTCTAACTCTGCCTTGTTTCCACGTCATTTTCAATAGCACAAAAGTCCAGTCTTAACTCACTTGTGATTGTTAGCTATGCACCGAGAAAGGGAAAACTAGCAGCCTTTTTTGGTTTTGATCAGTTTTGCCTGAGAAGATCCCTTTCAAACCTCTCGTCTGCTGCATTCACTCATTCTTTTCTATTTTGGCATGAGAATGCTTCAGCTGAGACACATTCACTTCCTTTTTCCCCTTCGATTTGGACATTCCTCACACTCCTGTTCTATTCTGCAGACAACCCATTTTTCTTCCTAAAATTTTTGCAAGCTTTAGCCCTTGTTTTTCCTCTGTTTCAGCACCCATAAAACCACCCACTTTAGCTCCTTTCCTGGTGCCAAAACCAACGCCTAAAACAGGAACTTTCCACCCCAATCAGCATCTAAAACGCCATTAGCAGCAACCCCTAACCAGCTTTATATCAGTGGCATCTCATCCTCAAACACAGCCTTTTATCAGCTTCTGTCTTCAAGCTCTGAAACACGCCACTTCCAGCACCTAAAATCGACAACTTCCAGCCTTCTTTCAATAGCCATTCACTCTCGGCAGCCTCTCACTCTCAGCATGCTCTTATTTTTCTTTTTCTTTCATCATTTTCCTTCCTTTTCTTTTCTTTTAATTCCATCTCTCTCTTTTCTTGTCTTCTCTTCTCTTCTCTTCTCTTTTCTTGTTACTTGGCTTTGTTTTTAAGCCAATAAATTCATAGTGGTCTGCCGCGTGGGTTTGGTGGGAAATTTCCCACCAAACTCCATTAACCCTTTTTTTTTTGTTACTATTATTTAGTTTTATTTTATAATTATATGTTTAATATACATAATATACATATTTTAATGTATATAATATATATTCACTACACATAAATTTATATACATATACATATGTATACACTTGATTTATATATATATATATATATACACACACACACTCATTATTATTCTTTTATATGGACACAGATATTTTCTTTATATTAGATTTATATACATACATATGATATATGTATGTATTAATTTTATTGATAATCCTACTATTTAGTAGCATACATTCTTGTTATGTACACTAAAATTTAATTTCTTAATTTCCTCATGACATTTCAGTTTAATTTACTATTTTATAATTATCTTAATTCTTTTAAAAATTCCATAAAATATCCATTTACTCTAGTTCAATATATTGATTTATATTTATTAAGTAGGAATTTATGGTCATCACATCATCCCCCTTTAGGACTACCATAGACACTTGAGTTAACAAGCTTGACCATGTTTGTCATCTTTCAAAGTGGTTTGAATAGTCTGAATATGGATCGGGTGCACATAAAGTACTGCCCTGATCGAAGACTCATTTAGATACTTCAGTTAAATTAACATATTTACATAGTCCTCAATTCCAACACATAGCCTAATTCTTTTACTTGTGGATAGTTTCTAATAGAAATGACGACTGGCTCATAGTATTGCTAGTCAACTTTTTGATTTAGGACTTACCTAATAAGCTTAAGTGGTGTAGGATTCTCAACATCTTCACTCAACACCTCTTAAGGTAGAGCTTGATAAGCAATATCAAATGTGTCCATTGGCTCCAAAAAAGGTGATGAATGCCTTTTATAGTTGCTCAAAGAATAGTTCAAATGATTCTCCCAACTACAAAAATAGACATTAGAGGGCATCTCTCGCTAGCATGGCTCCCTCAACATACTTCACAAGAAATAATAGGACTTTGAAAGACTTTATCAGGTAAGGTAGCTACTCGAGAGGTGAAGGTCAAAATAGGATCAAGCCTCTAAGTGTTGATGATCCTCTTAGGTGTAACTTTTTTTAATTGCCATTGAAAGTCATTACCTCTATTATTTCATATACTTCCACAATCGACTTCCCCATTCGAGTTCCACTTGTTGCTATGTCAATAATTTTTCTTGATGGATCACTCAAACCATTATAAAAAGTTTGTATTTGAAGGTACATGAGTAATCCATGTTGAAAACATCTTCAAAGTCAGTCTTTAAATCTTTCCCATGTTTCAAATAAAGATTCAAAGTCTTATTGCTTGAAAGACATGATTTCATTCCTCATCTTTACTATAATTGCGGGTAAAAGGAATTTGGCTAACAACTTTTGAGTTAAATCATCATAGTAGTGATAGAATGATGAAGAATTGACCACAACTAATTCTTGGTCCTATCCCCAAGTAAGAATAGGAAGAGTCTTAGCCAAATGGAATTATCAAAAACACCATCATTTTTACATGAGTCTCAAATTTCTAAGAAGTTGACAATATGAATATAAATACCTAATTTTGTCCAGAACTACAAGCATATTTGAGTCGAGTTTTGTTTCGATCATAACAATAAATTTGATTTAATCCTATGTTTGAATTGATTTGTCAAAAACAAACTTTGAATGAACTAATGTTGAAAATTAATATAAAGTTCAAATCAATACAAGCATTGTGAAAATCAAATTCTATATTTCATGATCGATTTCATATTTGTCTTAAACAATTGAGCCTTTTTCTTTGATTTGTTAAAATTAAGTTATTTGGGCTGAAGCCCCAAATCCAATGAGCTCAAATTAGTTGAGGTTAACCTATCCTTTTGTTGTGATTTTTGAATTTATATTGAAATAAAAATAAAATAAAAAATAAATTAATATATAAATGTTTATTTATTAAAATGAAAAAATAGGAGGGAATGTCGATGTCGACACCAGCATGGGAGGCTGTCAGCTATACTCAGACTGATAGTCACCCTAAACCTAGCCCTGCCATCTCCATCAACCAATTGACAAAGCCATTGAACTTGAAAGTCATCTGCAAAATGGATTACAATATCTGAATTTCATGAATTTCATTCGTCATATTTTTTTTTACTAAAAATGCCTATTAAATGGCTTGAAGGAGGTTGAAGAATGGGGATCAGATAGAACTTTTCAACACCCAAAATCAAACCACACTCAATAGCACAGATTAAAAAAAAAATTGAAAATCTCAACTTCAGTTCAAAAATTGAGATACCCAAGTCCAAGTTTAAACCAGAGATCATAAGACACATTCAAAAAAAAAATAGAGAAAATTTAAAAACCAAAGAAAGAGACCAGCGGCTGTAGTTTGGAGTTTGATAGAAATAGCGGCCAACTGAGCTCGGGGATGCATGGAGGTAGTAGCAATTAGAGGCTGACAGAACCGATGATTGGCAGTGATAGGCGGCACGAACGACAGCTAGAACAGTAAAGGAGCGCGCGCAGGGCTCTTGCGTCTGTAGATCAGGTGCGATTGGAAGGCAGGTGATGTGGTGGTGAGAGGAGGCTTTGGTATGATCGGCGGCGACTTGTGAAGAAGAAAAGAGAGACCTGATAAAAAAAAAAAGAAAGAGAAAAGAGGAGAAACCTTACCCGAACCAATGCTGTGAGTATTCTGTCTAGAGGTGGCAAAAACTGGCCCGAGCTTGAAAACCCTCCTGAGACCGAACTAGGACAAGCCCGTATTAACAAAAAAAGTCAAAGGCCCGTAACCAAAAAAGCCTGTAATCGAAAAAGCCCAAAACCGAAAAAACTCGAAATCAAAAAAACCTGAACCCGACACAACCTGAACCCGACATAACCTGAGCCCGATACGATCCGAAATCGAGATCGATCCGATCCGAAACCCGTAAAAAACCGAATTTATAACCCGAAAAAACCTGCATTATAATTATATAATTATAATTTAAAAATAAATAAATAATTGATATACTTTTTTACTTAAAAAGTTTAAAATTTTGAAAAAAATTATTATTTATTATACGATTTTATCAATTATGTATTACCTGCAAAATAAATATTGAATCTTTTTAATTCATTTAAATTAAATTAATTTAAAACACCATAACATATGATATCCAATAATTTTTAATATTATACTTATTGCATTTATAATAATAAATATATTATTAATTTTACCATTTGATTTTATTATAAAAATCTTTTTAACATTTTATTATTTTTATTTTATAATAAAATTTTAATTTTAATACAATAATAAATCAAATATATAAAAATTATATAATTTCAATATTTGTTTTAAACATTGAATTTGATATTTTGTGCAACACATTAAAAATATTTTTAATAAAATTAAATTTAAACTATATTTTCTTAAAGTTTCAAGTATAGAAAGAGATTAAATTTATATTAAAAAAAACTAATCTTAAAACTAAAATTGAAGTTTTTAATATTAGAAAAAGTTAAGTAATTAAATTAAACAATATAAGTACAATTTTTTTATAAGCTTGGGCATCATTAAAAGAGAAAATTATAAATCAATCTAGTGGTAATTTTATTTTTAGCCTTAAAACAAAAGACATTAATAAATCAAGCTAGTGGTAATTAATTATTTATTATATTATAATAATCTTATACATGAATAAACCAATTTGGTATCTTATAATAATGATTTGTATATTATATTATAATAATCTTTCAAGAATAAATTATGTAATCTCTTAGTGTGTAAGTATTATTTTGATAGAATTAAGTATTTATTAAAAATAATTTATTTATTTATTATCTATTAAATGTAAAATTAAAGTGTGGATAAAAATAATAATTCTAATAGTAAATTAAAGTGTAATTTAATAATATATTAGGGTAGTATTACTGTGTAAGTGGTAATTTTAATAAAATTTGTTTTTTATACTTTATTAATATTATTAATTATATTTAAATAACTAGCATTATATTAATTAATTTAGTAATATCTATTATTTAACATTTTAATTAGATATTCGATCAATTGTTGTATATATAATATTATTATGTTAATGTGAATATGAAAAAATTAGTACTCAATTAGTGTATAATTGTATATGATATAATTATATCAAATATTATTATTTATAATATAATGTCAATTGGTGTATATAACTTGTTTAATTTAACGTTCTAAACTTTTAATGAGATATTTGATTCATTAATGTATATGAGTACGATTATATTTAATATAATAATGTTATATTATGATTTATGTACAAACCAAAAACAAAATAAATATAAAATTGAGGTAATTAATTGACCAATTATTCATAATATTAAGTATTTTTTTAATGTATACTATAATTTTATTCAACATTATAATTGAACAATTAGTTAACTAGTTATGTGGTTAGATTTAATTTAATTACTAATTATGTTGATATTTAAAAGATAGAATAAATGTAAAAAAAATTCTTAAAAATTTAAAATTTTATTAAAAATATAATATAATTATTAAAAAAGCTAATAAAACAAAATAAAAAAAGAAAAAGAAATCTATTGAACTAAGAGTGTCTAAATTCCAATGCCCAATACTGACCCAAAAAAATACAATAACCCAATAAGTTATTGTTAAGAGTATAAAGCCATTTATATAAATGTTTAATTGTTTAATGTGATTTATTTATAATTTGTTAGTTATTTATTTGTATAGCTAATATTTTTGGATTTTCACTTTTAGTTTTACTATATATATTTGGCTAACTTAAAAAATAAAGTTTTATATAATTATTAATATATAATTATATATTTTATAACAAATGTGAATATCGTAGGAAATTAAAAAAATAAATAATAATTGTCAAGTAATAAAAACATTAAAATGTAAAATTTATATTTATATAAATATTTATTAAATTTTAACTTTAATTTAGTATTTCTATTATATTTTTATTTAACTATATAAAATTAAATTAATTATTACATTCAAAATTATAAAATATTTATAATTTATAAAATTTTAAAATAATTTGACTAAGCCTGCTAAGTCCGCTCTATTAAAACCGGACTGAACCCGAAGTTGGACCGAAACCAAAAATAATCGAACCCGAAAATACCTAAAACCGAAAAAACTCGAAACTAAAAAAGCTCGAAACCGAAAAAAATTAAACCAAAAAAATCCGAACTCAAATATAATTCGGACCGAACCCACCCAAATCGGTCCGTTTCGCCGCCTCTAATTCTGTCTTCCTCGTTTGCCTTTTATTTCTTTTTTCCTTGCGTCGCTTAGGCCGTCATGGCATTACCTGATGAGATATTGTTTTGTTAGATGAGATTATTTAGGCTAGGGCTAAATAATAATTTTGGCCCGTTGTATCTATTAGCATGGGGCAATGAATTGGAATGGGCTTAGCTCATATGGTGTGCCTATTATCATTTTGGGCTTGATAAAAATGGGTTGATGTTTTAAGCTTGAGTTTTGTCCATTGTAGTTTTTACAAAATATATAATAAATGATCATGGGCTTAGAAAAGGTTAAGATGATGATGATGATAATAATAATAATAATAATAATAATAATAATAATAATAATAATAATAATAATAATATATAAATGGTCACGGGCTTATGAAAGATAGAAAAATAGATAATATACACAAATAAATAATTATGAGCTCCTAAACGGTGGATGAATAATTTAGTTTAGGTCTTTTTGACATTGGTTGGATGTCATGATTTGGATTCCATAAATATTAGTTAAAAAAAATTGCTTCTTATATAATTTGCTTTGTAATTATATCTGTAAACCTAGTAATAAAAGAGGGTCATATACAGTAGATTAAAAATAAAATAAATTTTTAATTAAAAATTATTTTCAAATTTGACCAAAGTGTTGGAAAATTTGGAACAAAATTAATAGCTTTAACCCTCTACATTCAATCAAAGTGCTGAAGGATATAGAGAAAATTTTCCTAAAACTTATAAAAGTTAAATAGAATATTGGTGAATTAGTCCAATTCAAAATTAAAAAATTTAAGAGAGCAAGGATAATGAATAATCCCTAAATAAAAAAATGTAAACTCTCTTAGACAGTGGGAGTGAATGAAAATTGAACCAAGGATGGAATTTTTAAATTTCATGAGTGTGCGATAGTTAGAAAATTCTTAAGTGAGAAGATGTCACTTCTAAATTTGATCAAAGTGTAGAAAATTTGGGGAAAATAATTTCATATTAAAGGTTTTCATTTAGTCCCAAATTCAAGAGTAAATAAAAATTATAGTGAACTAATAAAAGTCTATAAAAGTAAAATTTTGATGAATTTATAAGATAATTATAAGTAAAATTTTAATTAAATCTTTTCATAAGATATTTAATTAATTCGACGACGAAGCCTCTTTACAAGGACGAATGTGTCTCGTGAATACTCTTGAGGTGATAGAATTTCTTTGAAAATTCGATCAAAGTGTTGGAGAATGCCTTAAAGGAAATTTCAATATTTAAATAATTGAATATTAAATAATAAATAGAAAATTTTAATTAAGAATAAAAGACCATTTAAATTAAGATTGCTTAGGAATAAACATGACTAATTGGTACCATTTATTGGACGGGCCTTGTGGGGGTGTTGATACCTTTCTCAAACGTAAGCGTACTTTCGAATCCAAATTTTCAAACATAGATCAGTGTACTTATCATTAGAGTTATATAGGTGGCCAATCGCAGTTAAGTGAAAAAGATTGGTGGTGACTCCATAATTTTACGTCTAGCGATTAGGTCTTCAGACTTCTACGTTACGACAATGAACGCATGGGATCATCATTGCACAACCCTCCAAATTGAACTAGATTCAAGACCATTAGGATGATGGCCAGATCGATTACAAAGTTGTTGGCTTAAAAAGGTTTATTTCCACCCATGGAAAGTTCAAAGACTGTGTTAAAATTTACCGTCTCTCTGTGTGGGAGTTTTCGTCTGTGTTTCGTTTAGTTTTAAGTTTTCGTGTACAGGCCTTCGGGTTCTGTGTTTCGTCTTGTGTGTCTTATCTTTCTAAAGGCTTCGGTTTGAGTTTTAGATCTTCAGTAGGAATTATCTTTCTCTTATGGCGGATAGTTTGGAGCAGAGGTGGAGTAAGTTGTCCTTATCCGAGGAGGAGCAGAAGGAAGTGATAGTTGAAAGGGAATGGGTGACCTCAACTCTAGAATTAGGGGAAAATTGCTTATTGGGAAAATTGTTCACTCAGAAGGGGGTGAATTTGAATGCCATGAGGAGCGTCTTTGGCAAAATATGGCGGCTAACTGATGATCTTTCTATCAAAGAGGTGCATGATAAGCTGTTCATTTTTCAGTTTGGTAGCACAGAGGAGAAGGACAGAATTTTAGCCAATCAACCTTGGTCTTTCAACAAAGCTTTATTCGTGTTTCAAGAGTTCGAGGGGTTAGTTAATGTGGAGTCTATTTGTATGGATTTTTGCCCTTTCTGGGTATAGATCCATGGATTACCTTTGGGTATGATGTGCGAGAAAGTGGCTATTGTTCTTGGTGAATCTATTGGTGTAGTGGAAGAGGTGGATGGGATTGAAGAGCAGGCGGTGTGGGGTAGATTTCTGAGAGTGAGGGTGCTGCTAAATGTTCATAAACCTCTTAGGCGTTGTGCGAAGGTGGCCATGGCAAATGCTGCTACAGTTGTTGCAGAATTCAAGTATGAACATCTTCCAGATTTTTGTTTTGTTTGTGGCATTCTAGATCATGTGGAGTCAGACTGTAAGGTTGCTGTTCAAATGAAGAAAGAGCAAGGACGAATTAAACGTGAGTTCGGATTATGGCTGAGTGCTTCCTCTGTCAAGAGTTGGCTCTCTAAGAAGGAAGGGGGTCAATTGTTGCAGCCTTCAGCACCATCAGAATCACCATCTTTGGTAAGGATTGGTGGTAGTAGGCGTATGGAAAGGTGTAAAGCGACGGCCGGCGCTGTAGAGACTGACTCAACGGATCGTGTCTTGAAGCAGTTACCGAGGAAGGTAGTTGCAGATGAGAAGTTACCACGTGGCTATAACATGTCCCACTACCACGAAGAGGAGGTAGTTAATGAGTTTAATGTTACACGTCATGGGGTGCATGGGGGTGTGGACGGGATACGTAAAGATGTTATTAATCCAAACGTGGTGGGGTCAGGGGCAAACGATATTGTGGGGTCACTTGTGGAAGGTGTGGGACAAGCTGAAGGAGGTTTGTTGCTGTTTCCTGGAAGTACGCTTGTTAGTATTCCCATCTCTGAGGTAATCTCTACTCCTCTGGATTCGTCTTCTTATTCAGGTAAGGACAAGAAAGGATTGTGGAAAAGAAACAGTTCTAGAACCTCGATGAGATGTAACAAGGTGAATTATAAGGTTAGAGCGGGGAGCAAAAGGGAATCGGAGGTTTTGTTTGAAGGTGTTAATGTAAATGAGTCTGAATGTAAGAAAGCTCGAGATCTCATTATGGTGGATTGTCAACCTGATATTACATCTGTTGTGAAGTCGGCGGAGATTGGCAAGGGGAGCCAATTCCGCCGAGAGCCATGAGTTACCTAGTGTGGAACTGCCGGGGCTTGGGGACGTCCCGAGCAGTTCACGAGCTGACCAAAATGGTCAGAGAAACAAAGCCTCTGTTACTTTTCCTTTCAGAAACCAAGAGGAAAAGTAACGAAATGGATTGGATTAGGTTTCGCCTGGGTTTTAAGTCGATGGTAGTTGTGGACAGTGTGGGTCGGGCAGGAGGTTTAGCTCTTCTGTGGGTAAGTGATATTCAAATTGAGTTGTTGTCTCTCTCATCTCATCACATTGATGTGAAGGTACGTAATAGCGATGTTTCAACTGAATGGCGATTTACTGGTTTCTTCGGGCATCCTGAGGCCACTAGGCGTTCGGAATCATGGGAATTACTGTGTAGTTTGAAGAATAGAGTTTCACTGCCTTGGCTTTGTGCTGGTGATTTTAATGAGATTTTATCCGATGATGAGAAAAGTGGAGGGAGGCAACGTCCTTGGACTCAGATGGAAAAATTTAAAGTAGCTTTGGATGATTGTGGTTTCAGGGAGGTTCCTTTTCATGGCCCAAGGTTTACTTGGTCTCGCATTTGTGAAGGAGGTAGGGTCATGGAGAGGCTTGACCGTGGCCTTGCTAATGAGGACTGGTTTTGTCGGTTTCTGAATATTTTAGAAAGCCATCTTGTATCAACCACTTCAGATCATATGGCACTTTGGTTTCATGTGGACTCTTCACAAAGGCAGCATCGTCGAGGATTCAATTTCTTTAAGTTTGAAAGCATGTGGGTAACTAATGAAAATTGTGCCAAGATGATTAAGCAGACGTGGCCTTCTGGGGAAATTCAAACCATGCAAGATTTGGTGAATGGTATTAAACGGTGTGGCCAGGAGCTATCTATTTGGAGTAAAGTGGAATTTGGCAATTTGCACTTTAGAATACGTGAGGAGCAGAGGTGGCTACAGTCTCACTTACCTGGGTCAGTTGGTTATGATGAACATTATAAAGTGTTAGCTGATTTATCGCAAAAAGAAGAGGTATGGTGGAGACAACGCTCTAAGGCGTTGTGGCTTAAGGAGGGTGATCGTAATACAAAGTTCTTCCACCGAGTTGCCTCGAATCGTAAGAGAGTTAATACAATTCAACAAATCAAAGATGAGGATGGGGATTGGCTAACAGATCCGATACAGGTGCAGAATATTTTTCTACGATACTTTCAGTCTATTTTTTCCTCCTCTTCTCCATGTGATTTCGACGTGGTATTGGGTACGGTCAAAGCCCGACTTACTCAGGAGATGCAGATGCTGCTGCTTAAAGAGTTTACTGTTGCAGAAGTCGTTGAAGCAGTACATGGTATGAATCCAGATAAAGCTCCAGGTCCGAATGGTATGTCTTCATTATTTTTTCAAAGATATTGGAACATCGTGGGCCATGATATTACTAAGATGGTTCTGGAGTTTTTAGATGGTAAGACTGATTTGGGCACTTTAAATCATACAAATATTGTGTTGATACCAAAAGTTAAGTGCCCAAGTTTGGTAACGGATTACAGATCGATAAGTCTTTGTAACGTGGCTTATAAAATAATAGCTAAAGTGTTGGCAAATAGATTGAAGCTTGCACTTGAAGGACTGATCAGCAAAAACCAAAGTGCTTTTGTACCAGGGAGGATGATCTTCGACAATTCCATGGTAGCGTATGAATTGTTTCATCATATGAAGCAGGTAAAGGAGGGGGGTGTTGGTCAGATGGCCATTAGGCTTGACATGAGTAAGGCTTATGATAGAGTAGAGTGGCAGTTTCTAGAGAGGATGATGCAGAGAATGGATTTTCCGCAGAGATGGATTTCGTTGATTATGACGTGTGTACGTAACGTTTCTTATTCGGTAGTGATCAACGGTCAACAGTGTGGTAGGATTATTCCGTCTAGAGGTTTGAGACAAGGTGATCCATTGTCTCCGTACCTTTTCCTTCTCTGTGTGGAGGGTCTCTCTGGTCTACTTAAAGAGGCTGAATGTCATGGTGATTTACATGGCATAGCAATCCGTCGAAGAGCACCTCGTATCTCGCATCTCTTGTTTGCAGACGATAGTTTGCTGTTTCTTGAGGTCCATCCAGGTATTGGTGCAAAGGTATCACAAATTTTACATTGTTATGGGCAAGTGTCTGGACAAGTTGTTAACATGGAGAAGTCAGAAATTTATTTCTCTAGCAATACTCCAACGCGCTTGAAGGTAGAGGTAACAAGAGTGCTTGGGATACACAGACTAATCAATCGCAGCTTTTATTTGGGGCTACCTACAGATTTTGGTAGGAACAAATTGTCCATTTTGAAGCCTATTAGGGATAGATTGTGGAGAAAGTTGCAAGGCTGGCAGGGCCTCATTTTATCAAATGCAGGGAAAGGAGTTCTATTGAGGGCTGTTGCACAGGCTATTCCGATTTATTTCATGAGTTGCTTTAAGCTTCCAAGGTGTTTTATTCGCCAATTAAATAGTATGATGGCAGGTTTTTGGTGGGGTGATAGATACGGTGTGCGTCGTATTCATTGGAAGAAGTGGGAGGCACTCTGTTGTTCTAAAATGGATGGGGGATTGGGCTTTCGTGACTTTAAAGCCTTTAATCTTGCATTGTTAGCTAAACAATGTTGGAGATTATTGCATGATGAGGATTCTCTTGTTTTCCAGGTTCTTAAAGCTCGGTACTTCCATAATTGTTCTTTCTTACATGCTTCTGCGGGGGCAAATCATTCATTCATTTGGTCTAGTTTGTTGGCGGGTAGAGAGATTGTTCTGCGCGGTGCTCGTTGGAGGATCGGTGACGGGAGGTCTGTAGAGGTCTGGAGAGATAAATGGGTGCACAGTCCTCCCTTTTATAGGGTGCAGGTGAGAGAAGGTCCTCAACCCACGCCATTAATGGTTGATAAAATCATTGATGAAGAGAATAGGGTCTGGAGGGTAGAAATGCTACAGGATTTGTTTGTTCCAGAAGATGTTGATTGTATTCTTAAAATGCCCTTACCAAGAGTCCCAATTAGAGATTTGCTTATCTGGCATGAGTCAAAAGTGGGAGTGTTCTCTGTGAAATCCGCATATGTGGTGGCATGTGAGGTGCTGGGGGGAGTAAGGTTTGTACGATCACAAAGAGATAAAATTTGGCAGAATCTTTGGAAGGCACAAGTGGTTCCAAAAGTGAAGTATTTTTTCTGGAGGTTGCTGCATGAAGTTCTCCCTACGACAGAAGCACTACGGCGAAGAGGTGTGGAAGTGGAAGTTCAGTGTCCAACATGTGGAGCTTTAGAAGAGTCTTGGCAACATGTGTTTGTTTCGTGCCCTCTTAGTAGACAGATTTGGTTGCAGGGGTTCCCGCTGACAAGGCTTGCTGCTTCAGGGGTAGGAAGTCTTGCTTTTTGGAATGATATTCTGGATCAATGGAAATCAGCAGATTGTTTAGAGCTCGGACTATATGTGGTTTGGCTCATTTGGTCCAATAGGAATGAGTGTTTACATCAAGGCCGCTGTAAACTTCCGAACGCTATTCTGTTGACAGCTCAAAGATTGCTTAATGAATCAAGGGATGTTTGTGGGTCTGTTTCAAGAAGGTTAGATGCCAGACTGAACTCGCGGGATAGGGAATGGCTGCCTCCTTCTGGTGATATGATAAAGCTCAATGTAGATGCCTCTTATATTTCGCAAGAAAACGTTGCTGGGTTGGGTTTGGTTGCTCGAAATGCCGCCAAGGAGATTCTTCTGTCAGGAGTCTGCAAAAGAGAAAATGTGGAAGATGCTTTATTTGCTGAAGCTTATGCGGTCCAATGGGCTGTAGAGGTTGCTCTATCCAGAGGATTTTCCCAGGTAGTGGTGGAGAGTGATTCGTTGTTGATCATCAAAGAGCTTAAGGATAAGAATTATTCGTTCTGGGAGGGAGGGAATATTGTTCATAATATTAAGGAATTATGTAAGGGCTTTTCTGTTTGTGTGTTTAGTTATGTAGGCAGGAGTGCTAATCAGATAGCACATGAAATGGCAAGGGTTGATTGTCAAGTGGGGAATCATCATTTGTGGTGGGGTTCTCTTCCACGATTGCCTTGTAATCAAGTTTTTTAGTTAAATGAAGTTCTATTACTTTTCAAAAAAAAAATTTTGAGCTTATAGCGTCTTCCAATGTGTTCTTGATAAAGCATATTTTAAGATTTAATTTAATTAATTCGGTTAGTTGATCTAATTAATTTAATTTACTAATTAAGTAGTTTAATTATTTAATTAATTTTATTTGTTTTTTATTAGAAATAGGATTAATCATAAAATTAAGCTAGAGAAAAAAATCAAATTAGATTAGGGAAACATTTTGATTATCAAATCTTTCAAAAAATATAATTAAATTCAATAAATTATGGAGATAAATATAAAGTTATATTGAAGATGAAATAACAAGAAAATTACTCATAGGTAATATTCTTGAAAATTTTTAGATGGGAAAATTTTCTCCAGGGCCTGATTAGTATAATGTAAGGTCTAAAGGGAATTTTCAATAACAAATAGCTTATGTTCACGTTCAAAATAAAAAAAATAAAATATTAATAAAATAAATGAAATAAAAAATAAAAATTTATGGGATGACAAAAATGGGTAAGAACTCTAGAGCTTTAATTTAGTAAAATATTTAAATAATTTCGATAATGGAGGTCCTTCAAGAAAGGTGAATAATCTTTCTTGAATACTTTCAAAGTGAGGAGAAGAGAAGGTTTTAAGTGATCCCATTATCCTAGTATAATGAAAGGATATGAATAAAATATTTTTAAATATTTAATAATTGAAATTAATACAAATTAAAGACAACTTTAGGATAATCTACCACTGGCTAGTGCCATATATGATTGAGGTTTAACTTTAAAAAAAAATCAAGGCTTAGCTTAACGATCGTTACCCTTTTTAGAGGATTTATATCCAAAATTCGATCTCTTATTCTTTCTTTACATCTCATATGAACAAAAAAAAAACTTTCGAAAAAATAATGTTGTCATTAATTATAGTCAATTAGACATTAAATTAAACAAAAAATTTTTTTTATTAAGCGCTAAAAGGTTTCTAGCTTGTAGTCTATTTTTTTTTTGCTCATAAAGAGCTAAAAAAAGAAAGATGTTCTTGATCCTAATCTCTCATAAAGAGATAATAGACCAAATTTTAATTGTTTATAATTTAACAAATTTTGACCTCTTTTGCTTTGTTTAATTTTTTGCACAAGATCTTATAGTCTTAAAGTGAGATTAGAAAATAAATTAAAGGAGTCATTATGCCGTACCTAGTATATATATTAAAAAATAAAAAAAATTTGAATTTTGATCGGATCCCTTACTTTGAGAATATAGGATTGAGAACATAGGATTTTCATAGTTGGAATATCCAAGGAAGAAAATGAGAAACGTACTAATTTTGTTTCCCCAATTAATGTTTGAACGTACATATACTGTTTTTTAAAACTTTTATTTGACTGTGACGCAGATTTTTTTTGTTAGACTTTTATGTAGATGTACTTTGCCGTCAATTTGTAATTTACAGCCGACAAAAATGGCGTGGATGAAATTGACTTGGTTAATAAGAAATCACGTTTGTTTCATTTTTTTTTTCTTTTGGTATAAATACATTCGTCAAGAACACTAAATGTATGGTCAAACGATTTTTGAAAACGTAAGGTCGTTGAGCTGTACGGGAGCTTCAGTGTTCACATGCATTCGACGAAATTAAGTACTCAAGATTTACTAGTCTTTGATTGGATTTGGAACACTTCGACTTGGTCTTCGGATTATTTCTTTCTGTTACCAAAGCAAGAAGCTCCCTTTATTATCTGATAAAAAGTGTTGGATTGTTCGATTATCATAAGAAATTCTTAACAGCAAGGTTACAGTTCTTCCAAAAATGGCGGCATATTTAACGAACAAGTTGAGCAATATGTACCCAAATTACCCAGTCAGATGAGCTGCAGCATGTACATGTATTATAGCAGCTGCTTTAATGGGGGAAGGTGCTCATTTTCCTTCCTGTTTGAACATTTGAATAAAGCTTCCCTCGTCTTTTACAAATTGGTGTCAAAGTTTGAAAGTGTAACGATGATCAAGTCTTCACTCGATTATGGGAATTTGTTTCAAATTTTTTAGAAGCTTTGATAAAAAAATGTTTAGACATCTGTGAGATTCATTAAGAGAGTTTGATATTCAAGTTTATTTGATGTACAAATTAATTAATTTATAAATAAAAATGAGTGCGAGGTATAATCTTTTGTGAAAATTGGATTTGTAGGAATGTTATATAGAGTTGGAAAAAAACACTGGACCGGATTATGTGAGATAGAAATATTTCGTGTGCAAGTGTTTTTTATTATTATTTTCAAACGAAAGGTAGGATTTTGTTAACTATTTAACTAGACAGAAAAGCATTCTACAGCATGAAGGTTACATGTATTAATGCAATCTTGTAATCTATTCATGCTTCTATAGTTTGGTGTATTAAAACTAAATTATTCTTGTAAATCTGTGATGCAGTTAAAATCTCCTCTGACAATCTATGCATGAATAATAAAACGTGATAAATTACAGAGATGTTGACTAATAAAATATTTATTATTGTTAAATACTAAACAAATTAATGTAAGTTTAGAAAAATGAATAAATATTTAAAATACAAAATGAATAAATATTTTAAAAATACTAAATAAATATGTTTTCTTAAAAGTAAATGATAAATGAATAAATATTTTAAATACAAAATAAGAAGTTTAATTATATATCAGATGATAATTGATAAATTTAATTATATTTCTAATGTAATAAATGGGTTTAACTTTATCAACAAATTTAAAAATTTGAAAAGTATTATAATTTTTTCAAATAACAACTTTATAAAATAAATTATAATAACTTTTATTTATTATAATAATAACTTTATTAGATAATAACTTTATTTTTATTACAATAACTTTATTAGATATAAAGTATATTAAATAAATAATTATTTTTATTAAAATTAATAATATTTTAAAAAATAAAAAAAGTTAAGTTAAAAAAACCTTAAAAAATTAAAAAAATGTTAATAGCCAGGTTCAGCCTGAGGACAAGCTTGCAGGTTCATCGAGTCGGACTAGTCCCTTATGAGCTTCTTCTGGCTTGGCTCAGCCCAGTTCGATATTTAAACTGGGACAAACAATTCTATTCATTAGTGGGCCGAAACCAATTTAGCTTGGCTCGGAACCATCTCAATTTGGCCCATTAATAGCTTTAGCCTCTAGGTAGTGGATAGAGGTGATCATGGGTGAGCTCCAGTCGGGCCTAAGCCACATAATAATGATTTATATGCAAGCCCAAGCTCGGCTCGTTGACTTTTAGTCCAGGCCTTTTTTTATTTTATATTGCAAGCTCGAGCCCTGCCTGCCTAAATATTATTTTATTTATTATTTTAATTTTTTTATTTATTTTTTATTTTTTTAGTTCTTTTGAAATTTAATTTTATTTGTCAAAATTTACATGTTAATTTTCATATTAAATATATAATCATGTTTATTAATCAATAATATTTTATGTCCTTTTAATTACAATATACTTAGCAAATATATTTTTAAAAAAATTAATTATATTTATATTTCGAGCTGGACCGGGCTCGGGTTTTGAAGAGCCAAGCTCGAGCCAGGTCCTTTTTTAAAGGGCCTAAAATTTTTGCCAATCTATTAAAAGCATTTTAAATTTTTATCCAAATCCAACCAAATTTCGAATAGGCTTTTGGATTTGGACAAATAACCCGATCTTTTAGCAAGTCTAGTAGAGGACCGCCATGTAATTGTTTATGATGCTGTAAACTTTGACATGAATCTTTATCTTACTGAAGTATTCTGTTTGCTTTAAATATATATATGAATAGGGATCCACTTACACATGTGTAAAACAAATTTATTTTACAGAGTTTTATATTTTCATATAGGATTAATATTTTTGCAAACCAACTGTTGGATTTAACAACCTACTCATATTTATTATGTATGTAAAATTTTGAATCAATATGCTATTTCTATCATTTTAATCGAGAATAGTGTTTTTTTAATATATATCAACGGTTGAAATTTTATTTTACGAAATATATAGTTAGACGTATTCGATTAATTTGAAATTTGACATGCATGATTTATGTGAATAGTACATAATATTCAACGGTCGGATTAAAAAATTATAAATCATATAAAAATATATAAAAGTGTGTAAAACTAAATTTGTTTTACACATGTGTAACTAGATCCCTCATATATATATATATATACACACACACACACAAACACACTCTCAATATAAATAAAAATATTTTATTCATAAATTTGAATTTTATAATTTATCTTAAATATTAATATGAAATATTTATTCATAATAAAAAATAAAAAAATTTAAAGCCGTTGCGTGGGGCGGGGTCTAAATTAGCATGTTTTTATTTGAAAAAGTCAATAAATTTTTCCAGAGTAGATGAAACTGTTGAGAAAATTCGACATGTCGACAATTGTACAATTTAGTGCGACTTTCAGAAAAGAATAGTCACAGTTTGTCAAAGGCAGGAATTTCATTTTCTTTTCACACTTGACACAGCCTCAACTAGAACAGAAAATCGAACTTGAAAACATGTAGTACCTTTTGAAAGTACCTTTTGAAACTTTCAACAGCCAAATTATTGCTGTCCAATTGTCAATAACGGCACTGCACTTGCACATGCAAAAACTAGACCCGATAATTCCCTTGGTAGCATCACATAAAAATTTTGGAGTGCACGAGTTTCGCTATAAAAGAAACCCAAAGACTCATGTTGCACGTTGTCTATGCTGCTGCGCGAATATCAGAGCTAAAGAAATCACAAACTCTGGGATCGTGGTCGGTGCTTATTGTCGAAAATGAATCGAAATTTGATAGAAAGAGAACGGAGATCCAACATGAGAAATCTCTTTTCCAGGCTTTTCTCTCTTCTTCCTCCTCAATCGAGCAGGGTATGTGTTCATGTCTCTCTCTCTCTCTCTTTTTTTTGGAAAATGAAAACGAATGAATTTCAACTCTACCATCATCTCCACCGTTCTTAGTTCATCGTTTCGACAATATGAACGTTAAGAAAACAAGAGAAATAGAGAAAAAAATATAAATTTAAGAGAAACAGCATAAATCAAAAGCATGCGAGCTGAAATGCTTTACTTTTAAGCCTCTTGCATTCTGAAGAATTAGAAGCACATCCTATGCACGATGGATGGGCCAGATTCATCTCTCTTTCTTTTTAATTGCTTGAAATGTAAAACTTATCCCATAAATCAAGTATTCTTTTCAAGATTCAAATACGGGAACTCCAAACTTAAAATCGAAATCGTAATCATTGGTGTGTTTAACATTGCCATGGATTTTTGTAGATGTCGACTCCTGACATGCTGGAGCTAGCCACCTTATACATAAGCCAGTTTCAAAGTCATCTGGAGGAACTCAGGCAAAAGAGGATGCAACTAGAGGAAGTTAATAGAGCTACAAGAGACACGATCATAACTCCAGTTCTAAATATATCACAGTCAAATTCTTGTGTGGAAATGAATTTAATTACGGGATCGGATATGAAGATTTCATTATGTGACGTTGTTAGTATCATTGAGGAAGAAGGAGCTGAAGTTCAAAGTGTTGCATGCAATAATTCTGGGAATATGAAGATCCTTTCAATTCATTGCCAGGTAAATGATATTTGAGGCAGTCAAGGTTTTGGAATATGGGTATGGAAGACTAGGGTTTTTAAAGTAGAGGTTATAGCATACACGTTATTCCTTTTTTGTGCTTATATATATGGATTTTTATTTTTCAACATCATAGTATAACCCTACTAACTTATCGTAATTCTCTGAATCATTATCCCTTGGAATTAAGATGTCAATATATGATTTTGTTTTATCAGATGTTTAATCACATATTAATGTTTGATTTTAGTGCTAAAATCTTCATAATTTTGATTTTCTACAGGCTGCTGTCCATTCTATAGATGGAATTGAAAGTTCAAGACTGCTTCAAAGGCTAAGGATTATGATTGAAGAATAAAGTTCGAGCTGAAGTTATAGCTGTTTGGCGAGAATGCATTATTTTCTGCTATGAATAAAATCTCCTCAATTAAATGGGGAAAATTTTAGAGTTCTTAAATTCTAGTAGTGTGTTATGTTTTGAATATGGATTATTATTGTCAGTAAAGTTTTTAAACTCTACAAGTGAGATGCGATATTAAAATTGTAATACATACTCTTTATGAAATATTAAAAAAAAATAAAATAAAATGATGTATGTGTAATTATCTTAATTTTGCTTGTATGTCTAAAAATTCAGCTGATAATGTATTAAATAATAATCTCAAATATTGTAAAATGGAATGTCATAATTACCTTTCAATTTAATAGCCAATAAGCTTCTTATGGATTACCACATTATATGTATCAAGTCTTCAAAAACCTATCTAATCGTACCATATCATATATATTATATTACAAGCTACATGCACTGCTGTCAATTTTTTTCTGCTTATATAGCGCTTATATGTTTAGTCTATATTAATAACATGTAAGCACTAGCTATCAGTTTTTTGAATATATTTAAACGATTCATATAAAATCTTATCAATATTAATTTAAAAAAACCGTTCCCCCTTTCCCTCCACAAATTAGGGTTTCTTTTTTCAAACAATAATTTTATTGAATTAATTAAATGGCTTTAGGAAGATCACATCTTTTTGAATGCCTTTACATCAAAATTAGCTCCATAAAGAAAGCCCAAACAGTCGCAGGTTAAGCCCGACAGCATTTAGCGACCTGAGAAGTGACCGGCACAAAAACGACAGACTGCTCGACTTGGGCACATTCACGTCCACAAGAAGCAACTACTAGGAGGAGAAGTCAAACGCATGAGACACCAGCCTTTGCTATGGGGAAGCAATAAAAAGGGTGAAGTACATAAAACTCCCTATGTTTATACCAAAAAGACACAAATCTCCTTTTAGTTTCACAATACCAATTTTTCCGCTTTTTACTATCCTTAAATCCAAAAATCATAAACACTAAACTTTATATTTTAAACCCAAAAAACCATAAACTATAACTCTTAAATTCTAAACCCCAAACTAAAAACCCCTAAATTTTAAATCTTAAACTTTGTTAAAGGGGGGAATATTGGTATTTTGAAACTAGAGGGGGTTTGTGTAAGACCTGAATTTACACTACTGTAGACTCTAATTTCATAAAATCGATAATGGAAATTAAATAAATAATTGAATATTGATTTTCACTTGGGTGAAAAGCTCCTTAACTTGAGTTGTGAATGGAGCAATTTCGGTAAAATAATGTATGGGCTAGTATATGGAACAGTTCGTCAATGGGCGAGCAAGGTAGGACGATCGCCTATGGTGATGGCGAGGGCGAATAGGTGAGTTCGCCACGATATGTTGATTTAGATGAAAGCCTGAATGGGGTGAGGACTCCTGATCGCCCATATGGAGTGAGTAAATTAAAATGACAAATGGTCATCGCCAACTTGTGGTATAAAGAATAGCAAAGTGGCGAGTAGAGCAATAACAGGTGATTGCCAACAATGTGACAAATTCTGTGATCGCCAAATCTCTAAGTAATAGCTAAGAAAAGGAAATCATCTCGTAATTTCCAGATATTGAATTGGCAAACTGAAACAGAGTAGGTGAACTGAAATTAAGTTGGCGAGCTGAGGCCTTAAGTTGAGTAGGCGAACTGGAATGAGCCTGTGTGAACAATCTGGAAATAATAAGTCAGAACCATACAGCCAAGATTGACTTTGTATGCCACACAACTGAAGAAAATTAAGAGAGGCTGCTAAAGTCAATCAAGGAATTAACCTTATTGGACAAGGAATAAGACAAAGGTGTATTAAGTCAAGAAAAGAGGTTATAGTGGACTTCACGCCACTTTATTCTCCGGACAAATGGATTAGGCAATTAATGATATCGAGAAAAACGTAGTCAAAATGTGCAGAGATAGCTTCTCATAGTCGTTCCTTTTTGCTGCAGTTTTTCTTCGGTTTTAATGCATGAAAGACGTGAAATAAATAAAAGAAGATGGGATAAGGCCAAGTGATGGGTTTTGATTGGATAGCATGGCTATATAAGAAGAAACAATTGAGGAAAACCGAGTTAGCCAACTCCATCTTCTTCACGAAAGCTCTTCTATTGTAAGTTAATGTTCCATTTTTTCCATTTTTGCCATGCTTGATCTACTAAACTTCAACCTTAAGTTGGCTAAACAAGTAAACCTGCTTCTAAAACCTTTCCTCTATCGTTTGATGAGCTGAAGGAATAAGCAAAAGGAGGCCAACGTGAGACAGAAAATGTTCTCTTTTGGAAGTGCAGTTGGTTAAGGTGAGTTTTCATATTCTACGGTTATTTTGGTATTTGAGGATACAGTTTGATGTTTTACAAAGTAATGAACATAGAAATAGCCTTGTTTTAGTTAAATCTTGCTAGAATATACCACAAACTACAACAAGGTATAGTTTGGAAAATAATTGAGCATGAACAAGGAAAGAAATAGAAATAGTGTAAAAATGAAGATAAATGGGTGAGCTCAGCCATCATTGGCGAACTAAAAAATGTGAAGTGTGATTGTGGGCGAGGTCGCCACATGTTAAGTCATTGGTGAGCCCACCTTAGAATAAAAAGCCTTGTTGGGCGAACTCACTTGAACAGGTATGGCGAACTGATATTATGGGTGAGCTCTCACATGTAAGGCATTTGGTAGATGGCGAACTATGTTGGGCGAGCTCCCACAAAGAAGCCACTATATGAATGGCGAGATCGAATGTTGGGCGAATGGTGAGCTCTTTTGGGAGAAATGTGGAGTAATGTCAAGTCTTGCCAAAGTGTAGAAATATTCGAAAATGAGAATATTAATAATATTAATAAATTATTTTGCAACTGGCAAATTAAGGACTCGGTAAAAGCGATCGGGAAGGCGATCAGGAAGCAAAGCTTCGTAAGACCAAGTAAGGGAGTTGTATGTGAAGTAAACTGCATGTCCTGTGGAGTAAATTATTATGAAAATATTGAGAAAATGTTTTGGTTTATGACATGCATTCGTTTGTTAAATTATTTTGGTTTGGGCGAGCTATAAAGATAGTCGACCCATATATGGTTTGTTGGGCGAACTGGTAAGGGCGGACGAGCCAAACCTTTTATGATTTTTGGGCGATGAACCCTTTTTATGATATCTTGGGCGAGTGACCATGTTTTAAATGAAATCCGGGCAAGCCAAGGTGGGCGAACCCTTTTATGTTGTTTGGGCAGGCGACCCCTGTTTTAACGTAATTTTGGGCGAGCTAAGAACCCGACCTTTTGTGATGTTTTGGCGGGCGACCTGTGTTTTAACAAACTTCAGGCAAGCCAATTATTGGCACCCTTCTGATGTTTTGGACGGGCGAACTATGTTTTTAATAAATTGGGCGAGTTGACCTCATTGGGCGAGTTGACTATGGTAGTGCTGCATTAGGCGAGTTGACCATGGGAACAGCCTAATGGGCGAACTGACATGGGCGAGCCAGTTTAAATTGTTTTGTTAATGCTAAGGTTGGCGGGCGAACACTAGTTCACCGCACTGGGCGAACTGCCATGGGCGAGTCGTACCAGCGAGTTGACCATGGGCAAACAAATTTCAATTCGCATTTTCTCAACGAAAAATGAGTTATTTTTAATATCTTTGAAGCTAGAAAATATGAAACCTTTTCGGGGGCGAGTTGAATATGAGCAAGTGACCATGGGCGAGCTGACCATGGCGAACTGAGTTACTTGGTATTTTTCTCATACGAAAAATGGGCTGTTTTAATTGCCATTTGTAAACAGAAAGCCTAAAACTTTTTTGGAAATCAAATCAATTTGAGGAAATGATAATGTGGATTGAGATAATTCCATAAGGGTTTTCATGAGATATAAAAAGTGTTTTTTGAGATTTTAGGCCCTGAGTTCATGTAGCATTATTCATATAATTGCGTGACCCTCCTGGGGCGGTGGCTCAGGTTAATGGACCAACTGGTGCACCTCAGGGCGTCACAAGGCTGATGGACCTGCCAAGTCATCAGCGGTCTCGAGGTCACTTGGCAAGTGGACCCGAGGACCACCTATAGATTATGGCCATAGATCTAGCTGAAATAGCCGTGAGGGGCGATGGCCTACGGGTGCACCCCAAAAGCAGGTGACTTGTGAGAGCATGATTTGTTTGATGCCTAATCTCAACTTGTTGATTTCTGTTTACTGAAAGGATTTATTTAAATCCTATTTGCTGTTTAATTCATTTTATGGTAAACGGTTGAGCAAATGATTTGAATGATGTATATAAAGTGTTGTTTACTATATCCACTATTTTCCTATTTGATATGATCATAGGAAAAATAAATACGTTGTGGATTAGTTTTGTTTTCTTTAAAGCAGCATACCTTTCCTTTACTGAGCGTATGAATCGCTCACCCCTTTGTTTTAACTCCACAGATAAAAGACACGGAGTTAGAGAATTAGCTCCCAGATGGATATAGCTACGTATAAAGCGCTGAGGCACATTATGTTAAACGTGACAGGTACAGTCTCTTCTCTTTTACATTTCAGACATATGTATACAGTACTACTTTATGGAAATAAAGGATAATAGGGGATGTCAGATGTAAGGAAATATGAAAAGAATTTCATATTCCATATTTGCTAGATAAATGTTATCATTTATCATGGTCACTGTTGAACGTTAATGGCATCGCAGACAGCCCAACCGTAAAAGTTGTATAGGAATATGTGAAAAATATATTAACGGGCTGTTACAGTTTTTGTCTTTTTGGTATAAACATAGGGAGGTTTATGTATTTCACCCGCAAAAAAATGGAAAGCAAAACTTCCCAATGTTAACATCAATCAATATCCCAAAAGCAAGACCAAAGCTACCATGAACTTTTTGCCACGATCTTGCATCAGCTAAGCAGCACTTAATCCGATTCAACGATGAAACTCATGCATTCAGTTAGTCAAGACCATGCTTGGTTGCAAATAATTTTGCAATGATAGAGCCTTGGATTCCTGGAGGACCAAAAAGAGACATGAACATAGATGTTGATGCCAACTCCAACACCATCATAAAAAAATCAGAACTTGCAACCACAGAGCAGTGAAGAATAAAAAGGGATAAAGGGTCCAAAGGTGGAAAGAAACAGTTCTGCATCTATAACAAATGAAATAAGGATGATTTTATATGCTTAGAAACAAATACAATTGACCTCCTGGATGAATTCAGCAACTACAGGGGATAGCAAAAAATGATAGCCAGGCAAGGGCCCTTCTGATGAAGTTTCGAAAGAAAATGATGGTCAGTTAGGGGATAACAAAAAATGGGTCTAGTCAAGGCGAAAAAAGGAAGTGATAACATGAATAATTTACACTGATCAATAGAATCACAGAATGTTATGGTCAAAATTTGAAAAGCCACTTGGTTAAAAATCAATGCTAAGTGAAAACAGACTCTTGACTTTTACTGCATGTTCTAACCCTCTCTGTGCATTCAATAAACAAAACACCACCTGCATGCAAGAACCCCATTCACCATCAAGTTACTTTTGATCTTTTTCCTCTAATGCTATTAATTCCTCCACAATTAACTCCTCATTCAGATTTGTTTTAAACCCCTTAAGTTTTCCACTTCTCATGTAGCACGTGCCATTTTCTCAAGCTCTTTTCTTCGGTTTCTAAAGTCCCCATCAGACAAGGACTCATTTGCAACTTTCTCATTGCAGGGGCTAGCTTTCTTTGGCTGCTTCTTTTTTCAATTTTTGAATTTCTTTTTACCCTTTCTTGATACTTTAAACCTTATACCATCTTGTATATCTTCAAGAAATTTGAATTTTCTTGTGCTAAGGGAGGGAGGCTTACCAGATGTTGCTCCTTTTGTACCATTACCGACAGGAGAAGCCTGGTGCAAACTGAAAATGAAGTCTACAAAACCACAACGCTCCACAAATTAGGTTAACTCAAGCACTATTTCACTAATGGTTAATTTTTTAATAACCACTAATTGTCAATTTTTTAAATAAATTTGAAATATATATAATCTCATCAGCTATCCGTTTAAGATTGATTTAAAATCAATTATCAATCTCTTTAACATACAATAAAAAAGAATAAAAAGTCTTCTCTGCGGCAGTTACATTATGGAAGAAGTTTGTTTTCATTTTTCATTGTTTGGTTTTCTTGTCTTATCAAGATAGTGGTTTGATTGAGTGATTAATTCATAATGATTATTTAATTGTAGTTGTGGCATATCCAGTTTCTTCTCTTATCTTTTCTTTATATTGTTTTCTTTTGTTGAGTGCTAATGGATACGGTGGATAGACTGTGTTCGAAATTACACCTCACGGAGGAGGAGCAGGATGATCTGGAGTTAGATGGGGTGAGCGCTTTTCTCCAGAATGAAGGGCAACGGTGGTTGATTGAGAAATTATTCACACGGCGGTGGTTTAATAAGGATGCATTCGTTGGGACATTGAAGATCATTTGGCGCTTGTCTCAGCAACCCACCATTCTAGTTCTAGAGAATCATTTGTTTCTTATCAAGTTCCACATGCTTAAAGATAAACAGAGGGGGCCTCATGGTTTTTTGACAAGTTTATTATCTTGTTTGTAGAATATAATAGGAATTTGAAACCATCAGAGTATCAGTTCACCCAGGCAATATTTAGGGTGCATGTGTATGACCTCCCGTTGTGGATGATGACTGCACCCATGGCAGACATAATTAGAACCAAACTTGGGAAGTGTGTACCAACGGATTCTTTCAAAAGTCAACTAGTCTGTGGGCGGTTTCTCCGACTCAAGGTTGCTATTGATATTACTAAACCGCTCAGGAGGGTCATTCCAATTAAGGATTCCATACAGAAAGAAGTTTTCTGAGGTCATTTCTCTTATGAGCTACTTCAGAATTTCTGTTATTTTTGTGGCTTATTGGATCATGTGGATACTGAGTGTGACAAGACGGATAGGGTGGAAGTGGGAAAAAAGGAGACTTTACCGTGTGGTGCTTGGTTGCGAGCATCTCCCATGAAAACACGAGGATATGAACAAGTGGGTGTTACTGTAGAACTCTATACTCAACATTGGTTTGGAAGGCCGACCAACACTGGTGGTAGTGTTTTGGGTGAAGCGAACGACGGTGCTGGAGATTCTAGATCCACCGAGACCCGTGCAAGAAGATAGTTACTGGAGTCACTAGGTTTACTGGTAATGGTTATATCCAGTAAACACCCTGTTTTGTCTGACAAACATACAAATGTAACTGTTTGTGCACCAGTAACTGCATAACTTACTGTCAACCTTACGGCGCATGTGGACAAAGGAAAAACCAACATGTCTTGGCCTCCAACAATGATTAATCAAAGCACATTGGGTGTTGAACCAATTTGACATGTATGGAAGAGATGGGCCAGGGAAAGAGCTGTATGTAAAATTGGTGATAATGGAATGAGTGGTAAAAGAAAGGCTCCGAAGGCTTTAAATGATGACAATTATAATTGCTCTGCTCATTTTCAGAGTAGTTGGGAAGGTGACCCTGTGTTGATGGATTCTACAATGACTGACAAGGCGGAGACTGGGTTCCAGTCCCGCCCTTCGCCATGAGGATGCTACTGTGAAACTGCCGTGGGCTTGGGAACCCATGGGTAGTTATAGCTCTTTTGGAGCTTATCAATCTACAAGATCTTGATGTAGTATTTCTCATTGAAACAAAACTATATGTTAATAAGCTATCTATTATAAAGTTTTGGTGTCGCATGGAGGGTTGTATTTGTGTAGATTCTAATGGTAGTAGAGGGGGGCTAGCACTCTTCCGGAAAGATTCTATTACTGCGACGTTGCTATCTTATTCACTACATCACATAGATGCGGTGGTGAAGTCAAATGATTTGGACAGGGATTGGAGGGTTACTGGTTTCCACGGAGATCCGGTTTATAGCCAAAGACATCAATCTTGGAGCTTGTTACGATCTTTATTGGGGCATAGTGATCTCCCATGGCTTTGTCTTAGTGATTTTAACAAGATTATGTGGGATAGTGAAAAATCTGGTCACCGTTTGAGTCGAGAGGCTGCTATGCAGGCTTTCCGCAGTACACTCTCTGATTGTGGCCTTCATGATCTTGGTTTCCATGGAAGTTGGTATACTTGGGAACGTGGACGAACTTTGGCTACTCTGGTTCGTGAGAGACTTGATCGCTATGTTGCCACTTTAGCATGGCAAGAAATGTTCCCTAACTACCAGGTACTCATTTGACAACCTCTATTTCCGATCATATTACTGTTGTTAGAAACCGATCATACACAGACATTGAGCCGAGGTGGGGCTCTTAGGCCTTTCAAGTTTGAATCTCTTTAGTTAACATATCCTGATAGTTATGATGTTGTTAGTCAGGCTTGGGGTAGCATGTCACATGATACTGTGTGTTCAAAAATACAACATGTAAGTCGTAGGCTTAAACAATGGAGTAATTCCATGTTTCAACCTACTCGCCACAAAGTTAGAGCACTTCGAGAGGAGTTACAGCAAGTACAACAAAATACTCCCACTGATGAGACACTTCAGTGTGAAAGGGTGCTAAAGTTTGAACTTAATAGATTATTGGAGTGTGAGGAAATGTACTGGAGACAACATAGCAAAGTTACGTGGTTGCAGGAAGGGGATCGAAACACTCAATTTTTTCATCAACATGTAACCATGCGAAGGAAGTGCAATCTGATCTGTGGCCTTGAAGGAGATGATGAGCAGTGGTGTTTTGATTTTAACGATATGGCTTCCATTGTCAAAAAGTATTGCAAAGTGTTGTTCATGTCGACACAACTGGCTAATTTTGGGGACATTCTAGATACGGTGGAACTGAGAGTGATAGAGGATATGAATTTTACATTACTGAAGGAGATTAGCTGACCCAAAATTGAGGCTGTCATTCATCAAATGCATCCTAACAAAAGTCCAGGACCAGATGGAATGCAGGCCATGTTCTACTAGGCTTATTGGGATTCGGTGGGAAATGATGTGGTTGACTTCTGTTTGGCATGTTTGAAGGGAGAGTGTTCATTGACAGAGGTTAATAGAATGTACATTTGTTTAATTCTTAAAGTGGGGTCTCCAACAAGCATAAATCAGTATAGGCCAATTAGCCTTTGCAATGTCCTCTATAAGATTATATCCAAGGTTTTAGAAAATAGATTGAAGACCATCCTTCCCCACTGTATTAACAAATGTCAAGGTGTATTTGTGCCCAAGAGATTGGTTATTGATAATGTTGTGGTGGCATATGAGTTGTTGCATGCAATGAAGGGTCGAGCGAAGGGGAGAACAGGTCATTTTGCTCTAAAATTGGACATGGCAAAGGCTTATGACAAAGTGGAGTGGAGTTTTTTGGAGCAGATGATGATAAAGTTTGGTTTCCACTCTCATTGGGTCAAACTTATTATGCAATGTGTCACTGTTGTATCTTATACTGTGTTGCTCAATGCTACCCCTACGGAGTATTTTCTGCCAAGTAGAGGGCTAAGGCAAGGAGATCCCCTCAGCCTTTATCTATTTTTGCTGTGCTCAAAAGGCTTGTCATCTTTACTAATGAGGAAACATAGGGATGGGTTTCTCCATGGTATGCAAGTTTGTCGACGAGGTCTGCAAATGTCCCACTTGCTTTTTGTGGATGACTGTATCTTATTTGTTGGTACCTATTCACAATAATTATTTTTGATGACATATGAATCTCAATTTGCGTCTTAACCTGTCTCTAAGAACTCTGCAAGAAAGAAAACCATCAGAGGGCACAGGGCTTTTCTCTGCGCGCGCACTCCGATGCTTAAGTCAGACAGGATTTAGGAGGATTTTTATAAGCAAATAGAGATTAGGGTTTAAAAATAATACCTGTGACTTATTTATCGGAGTCAATTTGCACATAATTATCTTTAAAACCCACAACTTAAATGGTCACTTAATAGATCTTCCATGATCTTCTTGAGTCCTCTTTCCATTTGGGCTCAATCTATCTTTAGGCCCAATGATCTTTAGTTTGACTCGTAACAAGGCCCAAGGCCCAATAATTCTTAGTATGACTGTCATCAATTGCTCCCCACTCTTTCGCAGGGTATAACCTGTGAAAGAGTATGTATGATTTTTTTTAATTAAAATCATTATGAGTCCATAAACTTTTCAGATTCTCTCCCTACCCTCTTTTTGGAATTATTGCAAGAGACTTTTCATCTTCACCTGTAGGCTCAACTAGTGAGTTTCATCATAATTTGTAATAGGAACGAAGTTGTGCTGTTACTTCTTTTTAAGTGCTTTTTCAAGGCCTATAGATTCTTTGAGTCAATGACCTATTTTATCTAGAAGGCCTCTGAACGAGAATTTCAAAATGGATTTTTTAGGGAGCTTCCAAGTAAACTTCACAAATATAAGTATGTTTAGTTCTTCGTTGAAATCCTAGAAGGTTTAGATATTCCTACCCAATTGGTTATTCGTGGGAAGAGATCCTCTGAGGATTGGATTTTCTCAATCTTAAAGAGATTGTACAGTTAGCAGATTAATTGGTTATGTTATATAAGAGAGACTGGTCTATTTACTTTCTTCACCAAAAAGAACATCCTATCTACTAGTTGAGGCATGGTAAATGCTCTCATGAATCCATAAGTCCTCTTTTAGAGCCCGAGGGTCCATTAATCCAAAGTGTTGGGAGTGCTTTTTTACAAGAGGAAGGATATCGAGCATTTCTTCTCCTTTTAAACTGAAATTACTCATTCTCGAAAAATGAGTTTGCTTCAAAGCAGTGCTTACAGAAAACACTCGAGCTCGTACTCTTCTCATGCTCATTCAGTTCCTTTCGATCCCTTAATCATAGGAGGAGTAAGTTTGTTATTAGTGAATCACTAGTGATCAATTTTGGTGAACAGGAGGAACTAGAAGTCACACAGGCAAAATCGAGCCGAGTGCAATATATTCAAACTCCTCATGAAAGATAGGAGGAAGCTATTCATGGAGTTGTCAATGAAAGACATGCTTGTGCTCCCAAATTGTTTCTCTTAATGGACATGGCTATTTTAGAAGTGATGAGAGTAGGTTTCAAATTCTTTATTTCACGTTAATGTGAATGTCTTGTGAGTTTACTAACTCGTTTTGCTTGTTTGCAAGCCTTGCAATAAATAATTGCTCTTAATGCTTAGCACTTAGTGTTTAAGGTGCAAGCCGTAAGAGAACTTGAGCAGCTGGAGCTGCCTCATCTTAAAGACAATTTTGAGATGAAAAAGGCCAAGATTGCCTCTTCAGAGCATTACTGGGATATGTTTTCCTCTACTTCAATTGAGTTGAATGCTCTTTAAGTGGAGTATGCCACTCTTTTCTTCGAATTTAAGGTCCTAACTGACCGAAACCAAGAGCTATAGGGAGAAATTACAGGATTATAGAGCCACCAAAGCCTTCTCTTAGCCAAAAGGAATAAGATCAAATCTAGGCTAAGGCCGTGAAGGTGCATCCTCAAGAACTGCCACAAAAGGAGGCATATATTCTTAACTGATTTTATCAAATGTGATTTGTACATGGCATGCTCCTGATTGGTCAAAGCTTGATCCAGATGTTAAGGATTTGAACCTTTTCGGAGGATAGGCACTCATAAAGATCTATCTTATCTCATTGGTCCTTAGGAGCCTTTTCATTGACCCGAAGTGGTTATGGTTCTCACAGGCTTGGACAAAGATGATTTCGATAATCCAAAGGCTAACTTTTCTAAGGATCAAGCTCCTGATATTGTAGTCCCTTAAGACGCACATGTCTAGGTGCCTGTTAATATCGATACTCCTCTTACTGTAGAGGTCAATCTAGAAGTCACTTATTGTAATACAACTCTAGAGTTGAATGAATGAAAAATTCCACTTTCTCGCTTTATTTTCATGCTCTAATCTGTATATATGAACATAGTAACTGCTCCCTAGTTTTTTGTGAAAGAGCTCAGTCTTTTATAAAGAACCCTTTGATGACTACACATTTACCTTGCACTTATTTAAACTCATCTTACATAATAATCAAACTTAACCTCGCTCACTTTTTGCTTTAAGTCCATACATTTCACGTGAGTGGTAGAGTACTTTTCACTTCAAGCCTGTGTGCTTTTTTGTCTTTCACCTGTGTGGCTTACGTAACATATTTTTCACTTCAAGCTTTTAAATTTCTCATGTGTGGCTTACTTACGCATTTTTCGCTTTAAGCCCTTTACTTTATTTGTGGCTTACCTCGTGCATTTTTTTCATTTCAAGCCCATGTGTTGCCTATCTTGTGCATTTTTTGTTTAGGGACTTTTATTTCATTCATGGCTTACATCGCGCATTTTTTTCATTTCAAGCCCATGTGTTGCCCATCTCGTGCATTTTTTGCTTATGGACTTTTATTTCATTCTCGGCTTATCTCGTGCATTTTTTGCTTTAAGCCCAGGTGTTGCCCATCTCGCACATTTTTCGCTTAGGGACTTTTACTTCATTTAGGGCTTACCTCGCACATTTTTTCCTTTAAGCCCAAATGTTGCCCATCCTGTGCATTTTTTGCTTAGAGACTTTTATTTCATTCACGACTTACGTTATACATTTTTCGCTTCAAGCTCATGTGTTGCCCATCTCATGCATTTTTGGCCTAGGGACTTTTATTTCATTCATGGCTTACCTCGCACAGTTTTCGCTTCAAAGCGCATGTGTTGCCCATCTTGCGCATTTTTTGCTTTAAGCCCATGTTTTGCCCATCTCACTCATTTTTCGCTTAAGGACTTTTATTTCATTCACGGCTTACCTCACGCATTTTTCGCTTCAAGCCCATGTGTTTCCCATCTCGCCCATTTTTTGCTAGAGACTTTTATTTCATTCACGGCTTACCTCGCGCATTTTTTGCTTCAAGCCCATGTGTTGCCCATCTCGCGCATTTTTTGCACATTTTTTGCTTAGGGACTTTCATTTCATTCACTGCTTACCTCGTGCATTTTTTGCTTCAAGCCCATGTGTTGCCCATCTCGCCCATTTTTGCTTAAGGACTTTTATGTTTGTTGCCCGTTTCGTGCATTTTTCACTTAGGGACTTTTTTTTGCTCGTCTCGTGCATTTTTTGCTTAGGAACTTTTTTGTTTGTTGCCTGTCTCACTCATTTTTCGCTTAGGAACTTTTTTGTTTATGTGCATGGCTTACCTTGCCCATTTTTCACTTCAAGCACTTGCACTTTGAACATGAGTAGCCTACCTCATTCATTTTTCACTTTAGTTTATTTGCATGTTGTGTTGTATTTCTCATTCTTATTACGAGACTTCTTTGATTGATTTGTTGTGTTGCTCCCCAAGTGCCTTCGTTGTCGAACAAGGCTTATAATAGAGTGCTTGACGAGCAAGGCTCATACGAAACTACATGTTAGCTAACATATAGGATATAATGGATTATGTACTCAGGATTATGTATATTATAGCCAAAACAAGCTACAATAAAAAGATAAGGTGTTCAAACTTAGCAAATAATGTAAGGTATAAACACATCGTGTCATGATACTAAGAACGAATAACAATAACCCAAAGATGATAAATGTAGATATTTACTTCTGTGGATTATATTTGTCATAGAATGTAGCTTGTAATGAGATTACAAAAGAGAGGGATGGTTACCACCCTTTCATGCTCGCAAATATCCATGATTGGCAAATTTGAAAGGACCATCATATAAATTTTAAGGCTTTCAAGGTAATAAAAGAATTTATATTCAATATAAATTCATGAATAAATGACAAAATCGAATTAGCTTAATGAGTTTTGGTATCATAACGAAATTCTATATGATCGAAATTATGATAATACACATGCAAATTTTTTCTGTTATTGGTAATATAAATGAGAAAAAAATAGAATAAAATATTCTTGGAAGTATTCATATAATTGAGCAATTTCAATTATAGATCATCAAATTTGATGAAATCATTAAAAGCCCATTTGCACGTCTTGAAGCGGAGTGGTCAAAATTGTAATTTTAAAAGCTTTAGAAACCAAAATGTAATTAAATGGGCAAACATGAGAATACATAAAGAAGGTTTGATAAGTTGTAACTTGTAACACATGAAACCAGTGGGCAAATATAAAAGCAATTGCAACATGTGAGATAAAAGGCAAAAGCATGAGGGAATATCATATCTTGGTGTTCACTAACCATAATTGTCTAACGGTTTTTTTTTTTAATAAGAGAAAAAACAAAAGCATATTCCCTCGTCTTCTTCTCTTGCAAGAGTTATAATTAGTGCAAAAAACTTCGACTCGCTTGGTTTTATACGAGTTATTCAAGAGATTTACTCAATCACTAATCATATTTCACACATTTAAAGATAGATCTACAAAGCCCAAGTATTATTTTGAAGCAAAATAATGTAGAAAATGAAAAATTCAAGCAATCGAACACTGTTGCAAACGAGATGGGTTTCATACCTTTTTTTTTTTAGATATTGAACAAAAAAGAATTTTGAATAATATTGATTTTAGGCATAGCATTTCAATATGTCATTAGAAAAACCCATTAGGAAATTGAAAGTTAACTCATTTTTGGATAGAACATTTTAGATCTGATTGAATCGTGATGAGTACCTAACTTATTTCGTTTCCTACAGACGGTGCCAATTGTTGTTACCTGTTCACAACAATTATTTTTGATGACATACGAATCTCGATCTGTGTCTTAACCTATCTCCACGAACTCTGCAAGAAAGAATACAATCAAAGGGCATAAGGGCTTTTCCCTGCACGCACACTTCGATGCTTAAGTTAGAGAGGATTTAGGAGGATTTTTATAGGCAAATAAAGATTAGGATTTAAAAATAATACCTGTGACTTATTTATCAAAGTCAGTTTGCGCGTAATTACCTTTAAGACCCACAACTTAAATGGTCTCTTAATGGATCTTCTATGATTTTCTTGTGTCCTCTTTCCACTTAGGCTCAGTCTATCTTTAGGCCCAATGATATTCAGTTTGACTCATAAGAAGGACTAAGGCCCAATAATTCTTAGTATGATTCTCATGAGTGCAAGTTAAGGAGATGGATGCAATAGGTCTGCAGAGTTGTTAAAGTATTTACTGCAGTGATATGAGAATTGTTCTGGTCAACAAGTCAATTTTACTAAATCCACCATCTTCTTCTCATGGAATGTTGTTGCTCATGTTGGCATATTCCTTGATCACAGGTTGACAAAATCTGGTTATTGCCATATATAACCTGGATAATAAATGCCAAATAAATGGTTCATTATTTCATTGATTCTCTAACCATAAAAGGATGTTCTGTGATGGTTTGAATGATCGGTTTTGAGTTGGTCAGAATCAGAGAGGCTCCGAGTTCAAAAACAGAGAGCTAGAATACGGTCCCCAAGCATCACTTGCTCTATCATACACCATCTAATGAGCATTCGAGTGCTTGGAAGACTTGTGATCGACACAGAGGAGATTGTCAGATTCGAAAATCGCTTCAACATCAGAGTTATAGAGTGCAATGGCTGGAGGTTAGATCCTATCGCTTCCACTTTTATTTGTTTAACATGTTTCATGTTGATTTAGAAGCATGTTAGGTTTGTATGATGCACTTACATTTGGCATCAGAGCCATATTAACCTCTGTCTTGCGTTAAGATGTATACTCTGTATCTTGTTGATTTGCCAAATTGTTTGCCTCTGTTTTGTAAGTTTTGGTTATAATGGATTCCTGGAAAATTTCGAATTATATGTTTTAAGAGATTTTCAGCCAAAACCAATTTCAAAACCTGTTTTCGTTTCCTCCTTATTGATTTGGGATCAAGAACCACTCAAATCGAAGCAGGGAAGATTGTTTAGCAAACGGGTGGTAAATCGGGTTGAAAACCAGACATTCGGGTGAAGAAGGAAGCAACAAACGATGCTGATCACTGTTCGCCATAAAGGGAAAGGCGGGCGTGTTCGCCATCAAAGTTTGCTCACTTGATCGCCGTTCGCCATAAAGGAAAGGCAGGCACTGTTCTCCACAAGAGGAAGGCTTGTGTCTATTCACCATTCAACTAAGGGGTGAATTGCGAGTACTCAGTTCGCCATTCCAGTTAGGCGAAATGGGCTCGCCATTCGCCATTTAGCTAATGGCTAATTGACACGCTGTTCGCCATTCAACTGAGGAGTAAATGGCGAGTACTCAGTTCGCCATTCCAGTTAGGCGAAATGGGCTCGCCATTCGCCATTCAGCTAATGGCTAATTGACACGCTGTTCGCCATTCAACTGAGGAGTAAATGGCGAGTACTCAGTTCACCATTCCAGTTAGGCGAAATGGGCTTGCCATTCGCCATTCAGCTAATGGCTAATTGACACGCTGTTCGCCATTCAACTAAGGGGTGAATGGCGAGTACTCAGTTCGCCATTCCAGTTAGGCGAAATGGGCTTGCCGTTCGCCATTCAGCTAATGGCTAATGGGACACACTGTTCGCCATTCAACTAAGGGGTGAATGGCGAATACTCAGTTCGCCATTAAGTTAAGGCGGACCTACTTCCTCAATCGCGTTGCGATTAAAAGAGCGGGCATAGTTCGCCATAAAATGCCTGGTGAGCACTGTTCGCCGTAAAGGAATGGACCAACATAACGGGCACTCAGCTCGCCATTAAAGCTAAGGCGAATAGTCAGCACACAGTTCGCCATTTCAGCTGAAAGCAGAATGACGGGCATTCAGCTCGCCATTCGTTAAGGCGAAATGGTGGACATGCTATTCGCCATTCGGTTAACGCGAAATGGCGAGCATGTTCGTTTGCCTTAAGACTAGATCGCCGTTCGCCATATAGACCGCCTGGAACTTAAAAAAAAAATGAAAGGGCATTTTGGCATAATTTTAATATTTAAAATTTTTTATTAATTGTTTGCTTATTATGATTATATATAATCTTGTTATGTACATACTATGATTGATTTAAGCACATGTAATAGAGTTTATTCATATTATTAGGAATTAAATTGCCTTATGTTGATTGCAATTTTAAAATATGAATAAACTTAAAAATTTGATAATATGTCTAAGTGATCTATAATTTGTTTGATTAGGGCTTAGTCACAGCAACCTTAATTAAATAAAATTATATTCGTCAGAATCACATAATGGTTTTAGACATAAATTGTGATTAGTTATAAGATTATGGTAAATTTTATCCCACAGGAAATTTTTATCATAATTTTATAACTAATTAGGATAAAATATTAAATTAGTTTCTTAATTTATCCACAAGGATTAGGAAATGATATAATTTGATAGTTTTATCATTATGAAATGAATCTGTTAGAATTAGAACTTTAGCCCACAGGCAAGTTTTATGTCTGAGATTCATTAATAAAATATGTTTGCATTGGTAGACATAATTAAGTTTGCCTCAAAAATTCTAGATACATAAGCAGGTGTTTTTCTTTAAGCAGTGTTTCCTCGAACTAATATTTACCTAGAAGTTCCCAAACTAGATTGAGAGAACTATAAGGTTTGGAAGGAGAGAGTTCTCCTCCAATTAGGGTGCATGGATATAGACTATGCTATAAGGAAAGACGAGCCCGTATTGACTGAGACCAACACTCCTACTGAAGTAGCTTTACATGAACGCTGGGAGCGATCCAATCGCCTTAGTGTCATGTATATAAAGACAAAGATATCTGCTGGGATACGTGGTTCAGTCGAACAACATACCAACATTAGGACCTTACTGAAGGTCATAGATGATCAATTTGTCACTTCAGACAAAGCGTTGGCCAGCACCCTGATAATGAAGTTCTCATCGATGAGGCTCACCAGTGTCAAAGGAGTGCGCGAGCACATAATGGCCATGAGAGATATAGCGGCCCAACTCAAGAAGCTAGAGGTGGAGATGTCTGAGTCTTTTCTTGTGCATTATATATTGAACACTTTACTAAAGCAGTACGGACCATTCAAGATATCCTATAACACATATAAGGATAAGTGGACCATCAATGAATTGATGACCATGTGTGTTCAAGAGGAGGGAAGACTGCTTATGGAATCGGGTGAGAGTGCATTTTTTGCAAGCTAAGGAAAGACCAAGGATCAAGCCAAGAACAAGGGAAAAGGGAAAATCGTGCCCAAGCTGACATTAAGAAAAAGTCCAACTGTTTCTTCTGTAAAAAGAAAGAACATATGAAGAAGGACTGTGACAAGCTTCAACAGTGGCTCGTTAAGAAAGGTAACCCACTCTCATATGTTTGTTTTGAATCAAATATGGATGAGGACTCCTCCACGTTATGGCACCGGAGATTAGGTCATATCTCCATAAATAGAATTAAGAGATTGGTAAATGATTGAATACTTAGTACTCTCGATTTTACTGATTTCGACACTTGTGTGGATTGCATTAAGGGTAAGCAAACCAACAAGTCTAAGAAAGGTGCCAATAGGAGTTCAACCATATTAGAGATCATACATTCTGACATATGTTGTCCAGACATTGATGTATATGGTCAGAAATACTTCATCACCTTTATTGATGATTACTCGAGGTTTATGTATCTCTACATGCTTCATAACAAGAACGAAGCATTAGACGCCTTTAAAGTCTTTAAGGCTGAAGTAGAGAAACAATGTGGAAAACACATAAAGATAGTAAGAACTGATAGAGGTGGGGAGTATTATGGTAGATACACTGAAGATGGACAAGCACCTGGACCATTTGCGAAGTTCCTTCAAGAAAATGGGATTGTTGCCCAATATACCATGCCTGGTTCACTGGATCAGAATGGTATTACAGAAAGAAGGAACCGAACTTTGATGGAAATGGTGCGTAGTATGCTTAGCAACTCGAAGTTGCCTAAGTCCTTGTGGATTGAAGCTCTTAAAACGGTAGCGTATATATTGAACCGGGTTCTAACCAAGGCTGTTCCAAGGACGCCTTTTGAATTATTCAAAGGTTGGAAACCGAGTTTACGTCATATGCGCGTTTGGGGATGCCCTTCTGAGATAAGAGTTTACAACCCACAGGAAAAGAAACTGGATCCTAGGACCATAAGTGGGTATTTCATTAGATATGCCGAACGGTCCAAAGGCTACAGATTCTATTGTCCATCTCATAGCACTAGATTTGTGGAATCAAGGAACGCCAAGTTTCTTGAAAATGACTTAGTTAGTGGGAGCGATCAATCTCAAGACCTAGTTTCTGTGAGAGATCAACCCTCTACCTCGAGTCAAGGATTGGTTATCATGAACAATGTCCCTTCAGTACAACTGGACATTGAACAACCAATCGTTGAAGATCCACAAGTAGCTGATAACTTACCAGTAGACGAGGCTCCTCTGGATACCCCAGAATTGAGTGAGCAACCAGTTGAACAACATGATCCTTCGGAGAATGTTGAACCAACATTAAGAAGGTCTACTAGGGAAAGGAAATCAGCTATTCCTAGTGATTATATTGTGTATCTACAAGAGTATGATTTCAATATTGGGCCCATTAATGATCCAGAGACGTTTTCACAAGCCATGAACAGCAAAGAATCAAAACTTTGGTTCGATGCTAAGAAGGATGAGATGGATTCGATGGCATCTAATGGAGTATGGGATCTTGTCGAGTTGCCTAATGGGGCCAGGGCTATAGGCTGTAAATGGGTCTTTAAGACCAAGACTGACTCATTAGGCAACATTGAGCGTCATAAGGCAAGACTCGTAGACAAAGGATTCACTCAAAAGGAGGGAATCGATTACAAGGAGACCTTCTCTCCTGTATCTAAGAAAGATTCTCTCCGCATCATAATGGCGCTTGTTGCACATTTTGACTTAGAGTTGCAACAAATGGATGTGAAAACGACATTTCTCAATGGTGATATAGAGGAAAAGGTTTACATGAAACAACCTGCAGGTTTTTCCTCTAGTAATGGTGAGCATTTGGTTTGTAAGCTCAAGAAGTCCATATATGGGTTGAAACAAGCTTCCTGCCAATGGTATTTAAAATTCCATGAAGTCATCTCATCATTTGGTTTCGTTGAGAACATCATGGATCAGTGTATATACCAAAAGGTCAGTGGGAGCAAGATTTGTTTCCTTGTGTTATATGTGGATGATATTCTGCTTGCAACCAATGATAAGGGGATGCTACGTGAGGTGAAACAATTTCTTTCTAAGAACTTTGATATGAAGGATATGGGCGATGCATCTTATGTCATTGGCATTAAGATCCATAGAGACAGACATAGAGGTATATTAGGTCTGTCACAAGAAGCCTATATCAATAAAGTCTTGGAAAGATTTAGAATGAAAGATTGTTCACCAAGCCCAGCTCCCATTGTGAAGGGTGACAGGTTCAATTTGAACCAGTGCCCGAAAAATGATCTTGAGCGGGAACAAATGAAAAACATTCCATATGCCTCAGCTGTTGGAAGCATTATGTATGCACAGGTCTGTACTAGGCCTGATATTGCTTTTGCTGTGGGAATGTTGGGTGGATACCAAAGTGACCCGGGGATGGACCACTGGAGAGCTGCGAAGAAGGTGCTTAGATATCTTCAAGGCACTAAGGATTATATGCTTATGTATAGACAGACCGATGAGTTGGAAGTGATTGGCTACTCAGACTCAGACTTTGCTGGCTGTGTTGATACCTGGAAATCAACATCCGGTTACATCTTCATGCTTGCCAGTGGAGCTGTTTCATGGAAGAGTGCTAAGCAGACACTGACTGCCACTTCTAGTATGGAGGCCGAGTTCGTTTCCTGTTTTGAGGCTACCTCACATGGTGTATGGCTTAAGAGTTTCATTGGTGGGCTTAGAGTTATTGACTCCATATCTAGGCCATTGAGGATACATTGTGACAATTCAGCTACGGTATTCATGGCTAAGAACAATAAGAGTGGAAGTCGAAGTAAGCATATCGACATTAAGTACTTAGCCATTGGAGAACGTGTTAGAGATAAAAGAGTGGTCATTGAACACGTTAGCACTGAATTGATGTTAGTTGATCCTTTGACTAAGGGCATGCCACCGTTTAAATTTAAGGATCATGTAGAGAGAATGGGACTTGGTCCCACATTTTGATTGTAATTGAAACTCTTATTAATAATATGATGTTTCTCATTTTGATTTGTATACACTAAAGTTTAATTTGAGAAATATCTTTGTTGTTTGGACCGAGAATAAACGTAGGGTTTATTCATTAAGCAAGAATGGTTTAATTGGAGACATTTTACATAGTAATACATGGAAGATAATACTCGTCATTAGAGGAGCTATCGCCATGATTCATGTGATTTGTTTCTTCTATGAGTGAAATATATAGACCAAGTGGGAGAATGTTGGCATATTCCTTGATCACAGGTTGACAAAATCTGATTATTGCCATATATAACCTGTGATAATAAATGCCAAATAAATGGTCCATTATTTCATTGATTCTCTGACCATAAAAGGATGTTTTGTGATGGTTTGAATGATCGGTTTTGAGTTGGTCAGAATTAGAGAGGCTCCGAGTTCAAAAACAGAGAGCTAGAATCCGGTCCCCAAGCATCACTTGCTCTATCATGCACCATCTAGTGAGCATTCGACTGCTTGGAAGACTTGTGATCGACACAGAGGAGATTGTCAGATTCGGAAATCGCTTCAACATCAGAGTTATAGAGTGCAATGGTTGGAGGTTAGATCCTATCGCTTCCACTTTTATTTGTTTAACATGTTTCATGTTGATTTAGAAGCATGTTAGGTTTGTATGATGCACTTACAGCTCAGACTTAGGAGGCGCTACAACAAATTCTAAATGTACAGGTTTCTCGTTGTCCAGAGAAGTATCTGGGTTTGCCGTGTGTTGTTGGATGCAATAGGTATCGTGCTTTCAGAGCCATTAAGGAAAGAGTGGCCACCAAGTTGGAAGGAAAAGGGATGAGATAGCTATACAGGGGAGGGAAAGAAATATTTCTTAAGGCGATAGTGCAAGCGATACCCTCTTATGCTATGGGATGCTTCCTGTTGCCAAAGATCCTGTGCTTTGAGATTAATTAGTTAATGGCAAAGTATTGGTGGCAGAATAATTCAACACAACGGGGGATCCATTGGTTGAATTGGTCTGCGGTTAGCAAAAGAAAGAGTGAAGGGGGGCTGGGCTTCAGGGACATGTGGTTGTTTAACCAGGCCATGGTAGCAAAACTTGGATGGCGAGTGTTGGAAAACCAAGACTCCTTGTTGTATTCTATCCTGAAGTCAAAGTATTTCCCGCACACCTCCTTCTTACAAGCTAACTTGGGCTATTGACCCTTACTAATCTGGCGGAGTATGTGGTGCACTAAGCATATCCTCAATCAGGGGTGTTATTGGCGAATAGGCAATGGACAATCGGTGCGTGTTTGGAAGGATAACTAGCTCCCAAATGCTACATCCAGGAAACCATTGTCGAATGGGGTTATCAATCCAGATTTTACTATTGCGACACTGATTAATCCGGAGTCCAAAGACTGGGATTTGGATTTGGTAAGTAGCTTGTTTACTATTGATGAGGTTCAACAGATTCTCGCTTTGCCACTGTCGCGAAATGATGTACGAGATGTATTGGCCTGGAAGTTCTCCCCATATGGGAACTACTCAGTCAAAAGCGGGTATCACATGTTGGCTGATGCGGATCCACCTAACAATTCAATTGTTCCTGGTCCTATTTGGTCAAAGATCTGGAAGGTAAGAGCCCCAACAAAGATGAGAGTTTTCCTCTGGAGAATGTTAAGGGGCTTCTTGTCAACCAATTCGATTTTAACTTGTCGAAGTACTCGAGACTCAAGCATTTGTCCACGCTGTGATAGGGAGTGTGAGACGCTTGAGCATGCCATTTTCCTGTGTCACCATGCAGTCTCAGTGTGGCAACATTATCCAAAATTTAATAATATGTCGGGTTTGATGAAGGAAGCTGGGTTAGGTATATGACATCACTCGGGGACTCGGCTTTACAACTCTTTACTTTCATTGCTTGGATGGTATGGAATGATCGTAATGTGGCTGTCTTTGATCCACCAAGTAGGCCGGCTCAACAATCCTGTCTACAAATCCATCACTATATTACTGAGTATAACTCCGCGATGGCTAGATCAATGGATAATAGATTAAGGAAGTCTGTTGATCACTGGGTGGCCCCGCATCCAGACTTTAGTAAAGTAAATTTTGATGCCGCCACTGATCAATTAGAACATTGTGGGGGATTGGAGGTGGTGATGAGAAATCATGTCGGGGAATGTTTGGGAGCAGCGGCGGTACAGGTGTGTTGGAAATCTAATACTCTTATTCTGGAATGCTTTGCGACAATTTGGGCTCTGCAGCTGGCGCATGAAATGGGGTTTCGGTCCATAAACTTAGAAGGGGATGCTCTTTCTGTGATTCAAAGACTGCAACAAGACCGAGAGGATTTGACTCCTGTAGGCTTCTTACTTGATGAAGCCAAGTCTCTATCTTTGGCGTTCGATGTGTGTGTGTTTCAACATACTAGGAGGGATGGTAACAGGGTGGCTAATAAATTAGCTAAGTATGGGTTGCGTTGTCCAGAAGCTAGGATATGGGTTGAGGACAATCCTTGTATCATAAATAATGAGTTAGTTGTCAATGCCCTGGACATCCAGATTTAAATAAAATGCCTTTGATTTCAAAAAAAAAAAGATTGATATAAAATCTTATCAACCAGCAGTTAAACTCTCAAAAGAATATCATAACCACTGTTATACAAAAACTAATTTACTAATTTTTTTTCGTTTAGTTAATAGATATAATGGCATTTGCTTTCGTTTCCATTCACAGAATTGTTTTCATTTTTTAAAAGTGTTCATTGGGTGCATTAAAAAATGGAAAACTATTTACAAGTGGATTCCTTCTAACGGTGGCCTCGACTATTTGGAGGTTTTCTCTTCAATCATTGCTTCTCCACTTATAATTACATGAACTTTTAAACTCTGATATTGTTTTTATTGATTTCTTCTTTTTTTTTTTAATTTTCTTAAAGTGCAAAGATGTTTAGTTAAAATTATGCAGTGAGTTTGAAATCCAAAAAATTGACAGTAACTTCATATTTTTTTTTTTGTATTTGCAACCGCGATCAAAATTACAACCACAATAAAAAAGATAATTATTTAAGAGCTTTTGAGTTCTCACCAAAACGATTTTTGAATTTTAAAACTTTCAATTTTTATTAGTGGAATTGTAAAAATTAATTGATTCAATTAAAGTACTTGTTTTATTATTTTTTCTCTAAATAATTATAAAGTTGGGAATAGATAGGATCATTTTTATCTAGAACTTCACCGGTATTTTATAGTGACCTTAGAAGCCATGAGAGGGTAATTCTCATGTCTATGCATGTGGAAGATTATTATGCCTTTTCTCTATTAGATGACAAGACCATGATTATTTAGGGTCTGTTTGTGTCACGACCTGAAGACCGCGACTTTCACTTAATTCTTATACTTTTCTTAGTCTACAAATTTATGGAATAAATTTTTTTTCTTTTTCATTTTAAGGTTTGTATTCGGTGTCAGTGTAGTTACTATACTATCTAGGTGACCTATAGTCATTCCATTTAAATATTAAACAAACATGGAAACGGTTCTTAGTTACATCCCGACTTGTTAAACAGAATATGTACTGTGCATCAATTTAAGTCTTACATGTAAACAAGTATTTTATAAGGAACATATACCTCAGAAGACTAGTACCAAGTCCATACACCGTCTCCGATGCCAACTAAGCAGCTCACATGGCAGATGTTAACTTCATTAATCTGAAAGAGATGAAATTTAGTGGGGTGAGCAAAACCACGGCTCAGTAAGATACTAATATAAATACAAGAGTAGGATTATACTGCCTTAAACTGCAATGCTTAAAACTTGCAAGGATGCAATTTTAGTTAATCCTTTCTCATCGATACATCTCATTATCACTTCTCATTTTCACTTTTTATTTCATAATCATACTTTGGTATGCTATCATCTCATATCAATTCTCATATTTACTTTTTATTTCATAATCATATTTCTGTATTCTATCATCTCTTATCAATTCTCCTATTGTGGATTATGATCACGGTGGTACGAAGTCATAATTCTCTTCGTGTATTTCTATATTCCTGTTTCATATCATATCATTACATCATATCGATGAAATATCGCTACCACCGAGTCATGACACTCTTCATATATTCTTCATGTTTAATGGAGATATGCTATCAAATTCACTTTACATTTAACAATCATATTCCCGTATTACATCAATTCATATCACTTATCGTCTGGGAATTTATGATCACGATATAGTGAGATCAGAATTTTCTTCATATCAATCTCATGTTCATATATCATATCATCTCATGTCATCGTATAGATGAAACATCATTAACGTCGAGTCACGACATTCCTCATAGAATTCTCATGTGTTAAGCATATTATCATGTCAGGGTTTAATATGCAATTCATGTAATTTTTCTGTATAAACCGCTATCATCTCGAATCATATCATATATACTTTAGGACATGCTCAACATATGGATTTTCAATTCATTTCAAATTTGCCTTTAAGGCATGATAGAAACATGTTCAATTTTAGTTCATGTATTCGTTTTTGGAGCATGTCTAAAACATGTGCGGTTTTAAAACATTTTCATTTACTATGAGTTATATCGGGTTTAGAGTTCATATCAAATCAATCTATACTCTAGACCGCATATCATTTTAAATTCGACACAAAATCGTATGTAAATCATGTAAGTGTCGAAATCATTATCATATACTTTTAAAACATATTCTGTAAATCATATCAGGTCTAGAGTTCATATCAAATCAAACTATACTCTAGACCGCATATTATGCCATGTTTGACACAATTTCACATATAAATCATATAAGTGTCGAAATCATATCTCATGGACTTTTAAAACATGTTTAAAACATGTACTGTTTCAAAACATATTTCATTTCAAATCTGTTTCATGTACAGTATAAATCATGTCAAGTCTAGAGTTCATATCAATAAAATCATACTCTAGACTTCATATCATATCGGTTAGAGACTAGGCTAGATCCCTATCATCTCTCTATCAATAAAGACTTAAATCACTGTAGCTAGCAGTGATAATCATGTCATAGTCCCCTGGAAACCAACTAGGGCACTATCTATGGCCATAGACCTCATCTCTCTCAGCCCCACTGATCAGGCGTGACTGAGACATGTCCACGACTTTTGTCGGACAAGCATATCTGCCTAATGAGCAAAGCTCCAATTAGGCGGTTTCCACTATGCTTTATTGAGTTTAATTCTTTTAGGGTGCCTACAGTCTCATAAAACATTTAAATCTATAGCTTTCTTTTCAATATCATGTAAAGCATATGGTAAAATTCTGTATGAGACTTCATATATCAAAATATATATATCTACCATATACTTTCATTTCAAAACAAATCAATACTTTTTAGTATTCATATAAACATTATTAAAATGTTTCAAGTTGCAAGAAAGCATGCTTAAATGCGATGCTATAAAACATTTCAGTATGCAACTTCAGTAATATTTCCATCAAATACGCTGAAGCTATTCATTTAACTTCATCACCATCAATTATTCGATTTCAAGACTTTCTTTCTGTCAAATCAGTAAATCACTATTCAAATCATTCAAGATTCATTTCATTCAGTATTCAGATTGTTCAATACTCTAATTATTTAATAACCAGATCACTTGGTATTCAAACCATTCGGTATTCAATATCCTTTTTCGATAATTATCGACTATAATAATCATTTGTACATTTTATTTTCGATACTAGAACCACATTATCAGTGTGAATCCTCTTAGTATCTATGAGCATCTAAATATCATGTCTCCATATAGCCATCAGGATACTGAATTTATGAAATACTAATATCCTCATTTGATATCTATTTCATAGTCGACATCGAGTATCATAGAACCACAAGATCAATAATTGCTTATCAAATCCATTTATGGTTCAACCTATTGGTACATATTCAGAATTTTCGACTTGCGGTTCAATTTCATTCACTATCATAAAATCATATCACAATCCTCAATTCACTTTTCATATGGCCTGTAGAATGTAATATCATGCTGGAATTATCTATAAAACGTCCTCAATTCAATTCTTTGATTGGCAATTTACCACTTAAAAGGATTTGCCAATTTTCACTATCAACAGTGTTTCAATCATTTAAGTCGTCTTGCGACTATCCATATTATTGCAAAAATCTTAGTTCATACTGTCGCAACGGCTTCGCGCTCAACGATTTTGAAAAACGTTTAAAAACAAGGAGGGAGTCGCCACCAATCTTTTTTATTAGGTGTGATTGGCCACCTGAAAACATTTATCTTTTCAACAAAATCTCAAAATTAATTAAGTTTTATTAAAAAGATAGTCTTTTGGTCTACGAAAACAAAAATTGGGTTCGGGGGTACGGTTACGCGTGGGGAAGGATTAGCATCCCCACGACGCCCGTTAAAAAACGGTACCATAATAATCATGTGTTATCCTTTAGTTTTAATAAAATGGTCTTGAATTAATATTTAAAAATAATTCCTATTTTATTGCAATCAATTTTATTCATTTAATTTTGAAACATTTAAATATTATTTTTAATTTGAAATAAGTGAAAATCTTTTGTATTGAAAATTATTCTAAAGTACCCCAATACTCTGGTAGCATTTCGGATAATTTCCTCACCTAGAGATTTCTTAAGAATCACTACTTGTGAGTTCTATAGAATCTCATCATCAGAATATTCACACTCGCTTCGAGAATGATTATGAATGCATATGATGCAAACAGATAATGAATGATGCAAATGAATTTTTTTAATTTTTTATATAAATATTTCTTTATTTATTTTAAATAAAATTTTTATTATTGAAAAATTGCACTAAGTATCCCAATACTCTGGTAACACTTAGTGAATTCCTCTCACCTAGGGATCAGTCAAGAAATCACTACTTGTGAGTCTCATGACATCCCATCATCGGAAGAATTTCATTTAATTAAATTTAATTTTTATTATTAATTTCCTTTTTGGATTTTCTTTTAAAAACTTATTTATTTTTATTTTTTAAGAAAAATTTAAATTATTGAAAAATCATACTAAATATCCCAATACTCTGGTAACATTTAGTACGACTCTTCTCACCTAGGGATCAGTCAAGAAATCACTACTTGTGAGTCTCATGACATCCCATCCTCGGAAGAATTCCATTTATTATTTTCCTTTATTTATGCACATGATGCTAACACATGATTTATGATGCATATGGAACTATGAAAAGAATTTTATATTTTGATTTTTATTGATGAAACTCTTGATATTGAGAAATTTGGCTAAATATCCCAATACTCTGGTAACATTTAGCTAATTCCTCTCACCTAGGGATCAGTCAAGAAATCACTACTTGTGAGTCTCATGACATCCCATCCTCGGTAGAATTCCATTTATTATTTTCCTTTATTTATCATATTTATTTGTTTACTTATTATTTTCTACCAATACATCAAAAATACCTAAACAAATGCATGGATAATTAAAAACGGAAAAAGGAATTATACCCTCCTCGGGCGGGCGAACTCCTTGAACGAGAGAATTCCTTGCTCGGGCGAGCTCTCTGATTCTGCTTCCTTTTCCACAGGCGGGCGAGCGAGTGGATTTTTTTCCTCGGGTGGGTGAGCTCCTAAAACGAGTGCGTGACCTCCTTTTCTTCAGGCGGGCGATCTCGTGAACGAGCAAGTGAGCTCGCGGATCCTACTTCTTTTTTTTGGCGGGTGAACAAGCTGCTGCTTCCAACGGGCGGGCGAACTCCCGGATCTCGGTTGGGTTCAATGGGATCAACACGCGGATCCTGCCTTTTCTCCGCGGGCGAACGTACACGTGGACTGCCAAGGGTGCTCGCGGGTTCGGTCCCTTTTTGGCGGGCGAGCTTCTTGACTGGCTAACGAACTCACGGATCTCGTTTATCTTTCCACGGGCGGGCGAACACACGGACCTTAGCCGCGTCTATTGGGAGCAACACTCGGATCCCACTCCTTTTTCCACAGGCGGGCGAACTGTGCGGATTTTGGTTGGATCAAGTCAATACGCAGACAGCCTCCTTTACTCTTCTTATTTTTTTAGCTATAAAAAGGCAAACCCTTTTTCACAACCCATTTTTCCATCAGTTTCCTCGCCATACACAAAAAACTCAAACTCCTCTCAGCCTTTCCTTCCCCAGACGACTACCGGCCGCCAGTGACCTTCCCTACAGCCTTAAACACTCTACTCCGCTTCCTCCTCTCAGATCTGGGGTTTGTTTTGGTTTGCGTAGTTGTTGGTTTTGTGTTTTGCAGGTGGGGATTTCAGATCTAGGCTTTTGGTTTTGGGGATTCTCGGGTTTAGAAAGTGGCTCTCAGATCTGGGTTAGGGCTTGGTTTTCTTCGATATTGGTGGTTAGAGACTACGTCGGTGGTGATGATGCCGGTAGTGGCAATGGCGATGGATGCTTACCGTGGTGGTGAATGAGGATGGGATCTGGGATGTGACGAAGATGATGGCTCGGCGATAATGGTGCTTGGGGTGGGTAGTTGTCGATGATGCTTACGGTGGTGGTGTTTCTGTGAGAATGGTCTCTTTGTTCTCTCTGGAAGCCAAAAAAATCATCCCCGTTCTCTCCGCTTGGTTCCCTTCTTAAACCAATTTTGAACCTCTTCCCTTAGCCTTTCAGAGTCACAAAATCTATAGGTCACTATTGAATCAGGATCAACGGGATGGGGGAGATGGGACTACGGGTGAGGCCTGTGACAGAGGAGATAGATCTGGTCGCCGGCGCAGTATGGGTGGGCGATCTGGGTGGGTTTAGAGCATTAAATGTGATGGGAAAAAATAAATAAATAATAAAAAAAATAATAAAAATGAAGATAAAAATGAAAATAAAAAGAAAAATAAAAATAAAATAAAAATAACAATAGCAATAATAATATTAGTAATAATAATAACATATATATAATAATAACTATTAGGGCAAAATTAGGTGTCAACAGCTGCCCCTCTTTGCTTATTGCTGAAGATCAGGAATATAGCAAAGACAGTAGACACACTAATTTTGTCCAGCCTAATCCCTTTTTTTTTTTGAAAGTGTGCTCCTCTTGCAGCTGAGGCGATAAAACTTTAAAAATCCTTTTCTGAAATGTGCTCCTCTTGCAGCAGAGGCGATGAGACTTTAAAAATCCTTTTCTGAAATGTGCTCCTCTTGCAGCAGAGGCGATGAAACTTTAAAATTCCTTTTCTGAAATGGGCTCTTCTTGCAGCAGAGGCGATGAGACTTTAAAAAAAATCCTTTTCTGAAATGTGCTCCTCTTGCAGCAGAGGCGATGAGACTTTAAAAATCCTTTTCTGAAATGTGCTCCTCTTGCGATGAAACTTTAAAAATTCCTTTTCTGAAATGTGCTCCTCTTGCAGCAGAGGCGATGAAACTTTAAATTCCTTTTCTAAAATGTGCTCCTCTTGCAGCAGAGGCGATGAAACTTTAAATTCCTTTTCTGAAATGTGCTCCTCTTGCAGCAGAGGCAATGAAACTTTAAAAATCCTTTTCTGAAATGTGCTCCTCTTGCAGCAGAGGCGATGAAACTTTAAAATTCCTTTTCTGAAATGTGCTCCTCTTGCAGCAGAGGCGATGAAACTTTAAAATTCCTTTTATGAAATGGGCTCCTCTTGCAGCAGAGGCGATGAGACTTTAAAAATCCTTTTCTGAAATGTGCTCCTCTTGCAGCAGAGGCGATGAAACTTTAAAATTCCTTTTCTGAAATGGGCTCCTCTTGCAGCAGAGGCGATGAGACTTTAAAAAAAATCCTTTTCTGAAATGTGCTCCTCTTGCAGCAGAGGCGATGAGACTTTAAAAATCCTTTTCTGAAATGTGCTCCTCTTGCAGCAGAGGCGATGAAACTTTAAAAATTCCTTTTCTGAAATGTGCTCCTCTTGCAGCAGAGGCGATGAAACTTTAAATTCCTTTTCTAAAATGTGCTCTTCTTGCAGCAGAGGCGATGAAACTTTAAATTTCTTTTCTGAAATGTGCTCCTCTTGCAGCAGAGGCGATGAAACTTTAAAAATCCTTTTCTGAAATGTGCTCCTCTTGCAGCAGAGGCGATGAAACTTTAAAATTCTTTTTTTGAAATGGGCTCCTCTTGCAGCAGAGGTGATTAACTTTAAAATTCCTTTTCTGAAATGGGCTCCTCTTGCAGCAGAGGCGATGAGACTTTAAAAATCCCTTTTCTGAAATGTGCTCATCTTGCAGCAGAGGCGATGAAACTTTAAAAATTCCTTTTCTGAAATGTGCTCCTCTTGCAGCAGAGGCGATGAAACTTTAAATTCCTTTTCTAAAATGTGCTCCTCTTGCAGCAGAGGCGATGAAACTTTAAAAATCCTTTTCTGAAATGTGCTCCTCTTGCAGCAGAGGCGATGAAACTTTAAAATTCCTTTTCTGAAATGGGCTCCTCTTGCAGCAGATGCGATGAGACTTTAAAAAATCCTTTTCTGAAATGTGCTCCTCTTGCAGCAGTGGCGATGAGACTTTAAAAATCCTTTTCTGAAATGTGCTCCTCTTGCAGCAGAGGCGATGAAACTTTAAAATTCCTTTTCTGAAATGGGCTCCTCTTGCAGCAGAGGCGATGAGACTTTAAAAAATCCTTTTCTGAAATGTGCTCCTCTTGCAGCAGAGGCGATGAGACTTTAAAAATCCTTTGTTTGGTCTTCTTTTTCTTTCTTTTTTTTTTTCTATTCTTTCTTTCTTTTCCTTCTTTTTCTTCTTTTCTCTTCGTTCTTTTCTTTCCTTTTCTTCTTGTCTTTGTCTCCTTTTTTATCATCATTTTTTTTTGAATCTCCTATGTTCACATTTTTCAATGTTTGGCAAATGCAATGATCCCTGACGCAAATGCAACAATGCCAATGCACATTTCTTGGTACTTGAATTCTCCTAGTGTGGATGAAATGCAAATGCATGTATTGACAAAGCCATGCAATTCCTATTGTGGTAATCAAATTCTCAGAGCTGTCCTTTGTGTCTTTTGATCTTTTTACCCGAGGTTCACCAATTTCGAATCGGAGCTGGTTCATAACATGTACTTGTCATAATTCCCAATTCCTTTTGTTTCATTCTCTTATTTCTCTCTTTTCCTCCTTTCTCCCCCCTTTTCTTTCTTCCTTTCTTTCTCGTTTTCTTAGTAATGTTAGCAGGTAGATTATCGTTTTAATCATCCTCTTCCTTTCAATTTGATTAACAAACATCATGCATTCTTATACTTTTTCGGTTAGTTGTAGAACAACCAATTTTAGAAGAAAACATTTATTATTGGGTTGACAAGAGATAATGACAACAAAAGTACAGTTGGGTAGCGAAAGCCCAAGGGTCAAGTGATGAATTTTAAGGAATGGTGACCAAAACAAATAATGAATGTCCAGATAACCCTTCACGAACCAAGCCGGTGCTTTCTTTGGAAAGAACTAATTCGTTAATGCCCCTTGTCACACTGAGTTCATCCGGTTGATGCCATGCTCTGCATGATTTCAATCTCAGGCGTTGATCTTTTCACATCTAAGCCGCCTTTTCAGGTTTTCGACTTAGATATCCCCCTTTTATCCAAACTGCCCTTTTTGGGTTTTTAGTTTGAATTCTCGTTTCATTTTCCTCTTTTTTCTCTCTCTTTTTTTTTCTTTCTCTTTTTTTCTTTCTTTTTTCTCTTTTTTTTTTCAAGCGTAGTATTTCTTCACAGCATCGGAATTTATCGGATTAGGCAGATCATTCCCATCCATTTCTGTTAAGATCAACGCCCCGCCTGAGAACGCTCTTTTCACTACATATGGCCCTTCCCAATTTGGTGTCCATTTGCCTCGATTATCGTGGTGATTCGGGAGGATCTTTTTCAACACCAATTCCCCTTCACGGAAATGCCTGGGTCGAACTTTTTTATCGTGGGCCCGCATCATCCTCTTCTGGTACATTTGACCGTGACATAGTGCTGTAAGTCTTTTCTCTTCTATAAGGTTCAATTGTTCAAAACGACTTCGAACCCATTCAGCCTCGTCTAAGTCCAATTCCATTAAGACTCTTAGGGAGGGGATTTCTACCTCAACAGGAAGCACCGCTTCCATGCCGTAAACCAAAGAAAAAGGAGTTGCTCCAGTAGAAGTACGCACTGACGTTCTATAAGCATGCAAAGCGAATGGTAGCTTCTCGTGCCAGTCTTTGTATGTGCTGGTCATCTTCCCCACGATCCTCTTAATATTCTTGTTGGCAGCCTCAACGGCTCCATTCATCTTCGGGCGATACGGGGCTGAGTTGTGATGCTTGATCTTGAACTGCGCACATACCTCCTTCATCATGTCATTATTCAAGTTGAGGGCGTTGTCCGATATGATCCTTTCTGGGAGCCCGTACCGACATATTATCTCCTTCTTTAGAAACTTACAAACAGTAGACTTAGTCACGTTTGCATAAGAGGCAGCTTCCACCCATTTGGTAAAGTAATCTATCATCACGAAAATGAATCTGTGCCCATTTGATGCCTTAGGAGATATGGGTCCAATCACATCCATTCCCCACATAGAGAAGGGCCACGGTGGTGCCATGACATTCAGTGACATTGGCGGAACTTGAATCCTGTCAGCATAGATTTGACACTTGCGGCATTTTCTAGCATAATTTATGCAATCTCTTTCTAGTGTAGTCCAATAGTAGCCTGCCCTCATGATCTGTCTAGCCATGAAATGACCATTTGCATGTGCCCCACAAGTTCCATCATGTACCTCTTCAAGAATCCTTTTGGCTTCAGATGCATTAACACATCTCAACAACATCTGATCTCTACCCCTTTTGTACAAAACGTCTCTATCAACAAGGAATCCCATTGCTAGTCTTCTGAGAATCTTTTTGTCATTTTTCGATACATGCTCTGGGTATTGTTGACTCTTAAGGTACTGCATGATGTCATAGTACCAAGGTTGTCCGTCTACTTCTTCTTCAATGCTAGAACAGTGGATCGGAGAATCTCTCATACGTAGCTTGATAGGTGAGACCTTTGCTTTTACCTCCATTTTAAACATTGCGGCTAGAGTTGCCAAGGCATCAGCAACCTGATTTTCTTCTCGAGATAAATGTTGGAAGACGATGTCATCGAACCGTTGTACAAGGTCAGCTATGTACTTCTGGTACTGGACTAATTTCTGATCCCTTGTTTCCCATTCACCTCGCAACTGATAAATGACTAATGCCGAATCTCCATAAACCTCCAAATTCTTGATCCCCCTTTCAATTGCGGCTTCTAAGCCCATTGCACAAGCTTCATATTCCGCCATGTTATTAGTACAGTTGAAATTTAATCTAGCTGTGGACGGGTAATACTTTCCATTTGGAGATATTAAAACTGCCCCTATCCCATGTCCCAAGGCGTTGGATGCACCATCAAAGAACATTCTCCATGGTTTGCTGTTGGGCTCTTCTTTCTCTGCCTGGAAAACTGACATTATATCTTCATCCGGAAAATCTAACTTGATGGGCTCATACTCATCGGTAGCACGATCTGCTAGGAAGTCGGCTATTGCCCCACCTTTGACTGCTTTTTGAGACACGTACACGATGTCATATTCCGAAAGCATAACTTGCCATCTAGCTAGTCTGCCTGACAATGATGGTTTTTCAATGATGTACTTGAGGGGATCCAACCTAGCTATCAACCAAGTCGAATGATACAACATATACTGCCTCAATCTACGAGCAACCCAAGCCAATGCGCAACACATTTTTTCTATTGTAGTGTACTTGGCCTCGTAATCAGTGAACTTCTTGCTCAAGTAGTAGATAGCCCGTTCTTTCTTGCTTGTATTATCATGTTGGCCCAGTACGGATCCCATAGAGTGTTCATTGACAGTCATGTATAGCAATAAGGGTCTTCCAGCCGTCGGCGGTACTAGGATAGGTGGATTTGACAAATACCCTTTCACCTTTTCAAAAGCCTCTTGGCATGCCTCGTTTCATTCTCCCGGATCTTGTTTCCGAAGCAACTTAAAAATAGGATCGCATTTAAGCGTAAGTTGCGAGATGAAGCGGGAAATATAGTTCAATCTTCCCAAAAAACCTCTTACTTCCTTCTGTGTGCGTGGAGGCAATAGATTTTGTATTGCGCTGATTTTGTCCGGGTCCACTTCAATTCCCTTTTCGTTGACTACAAACCCCAACAACTTTCCTGATTTAACGCCAAAAGTGCATTTGGCAGGGTTCAACTTGAGCTGAAACTTCCGTAGCCTTTCGAACAGCTTCCGAAGGTTGGCCACATGATCCTCTTCTCCCCGGGACTTGGCAATCATGTCATCCACATACACCTCTATCTCCTTGTGCATCATGTCATGAAAGAGGGTTACCATTGCCCTTTGGTAAGTGGCCTCGGCATTCTTTAGACCGAAAGGCATAACTTTGTAGCAAAATGTTCCCCAAACTGTCACAAAGGTGGTTTTCTCCATGTCATCCTTAGCCATTTTGATCCGATTGTAGCCCGAAAAACCATCCATGAATGAAAACATGTAGTGCTGGGTTGTATTATCCACTAGGGTATCAATATGAGGTAATGGGAAATTATCCTTAGGGCTAGCTCTGTTTAGGTCCCGATAATCTACACACATCCTTACTTTTCCATCTTTTTTCGGCACCGGGACTATGTTAGCCACCCATTCTGGATACTTGGCTACCTTCAAGAACCCCGTATCGAATTGCTTTTTTACTTCTTCCTTCACCTTCAACAACATCTCGGGTTTCATGCGCCTAAGCTTCTATTGTACTGGCTTACATTCTGTTTTCAAAGGCAGCCGGTGCTCCACAACTTCAGTGTTTAACCCGGGCATGTCTTGATAAGACCAAGCAAACACATCCACATACTCACGAAGCAATTCCTCTAGTTTCTGTCTCTCAGCCAATGGAAGTGCTGTGCCCACTTTGACCTCTTTGACATTCTCATCATCCCCTAAGTTGACCGTATCAATAGCTTCTTTGTTGGGTTCAATAGGTCTTTTTTCTTGCTCAATCATTTTCAATAGATCTGGGGACAAAGCATCGTCGTCTGAATCTACATTGCTATCGAGTTCACCAACATTCATAGAATTTTCAAAATCGAACTCCGGATAGCCGTTAAGGTTATCTTCACATTCATTATTCATTTTCCTGAAAAAGTAAAAAACATCTGACAGATATGGTTGGTTGTTCATGCCAATGGTAGTGAATGAAAAGAGAAAACAGTTATAGAAATGATGATGGATGGAAAGAATGTACTCGAAATGCACTGAATTTGTTAATTTATTGAAATGATGATGAAGATCAAATTTACAAAAGAGTCTTCTAGAGCTCTCTAGACCCAGATGTTGATAATCTACCTTACTACATTACAAAAGGAAAAACAAAAAGATAGAAGGTATCCTTTCAACAATCCAGTCTTTCAACTTTGTGCCCAACAACACCATCATTTCAATTATCCAAAAACTGTAATTTCTCCATGCATCCCTTTAAACTAGGAATCCACGAGGGGATCCTTTCATAAATCCTCCTTTCACTGCCTCTAATGCATCAGGGTGATAGCATCCGCCAAAGCGAAAAGTATCGTAGAGGTACGGTATCACCATCTTCTCCGACTTTTCTTCGTATCCCCGAAGGCGAGCTATTCTTCTCTTCCTTCTTTCTTCCAGTATCTTTCTCCTCTCCAAACCAGTGGCTTTATATCCGAGACCGAACCTATCTTTGTTTTCCTCAATCTTCACAGGCTTCCTTTGTCCTTGGAGATTTTTCCCCAAACCTCTTCCGACACGCCAACCCTTTTGCAGTGTCTGCTTAACAATCATCTCAGTGGTGGTTGACAACCGAGGGGTGGGGATTCTCGACCCTTCTCCTACATATGTTGCATTTACGATTTCAAAGGCCCTAAAAGAGCATTCCAATGCTTCTTCGGCTGCCTCAATGTAGGGTACAGACAAAGGCTTGGTGATCAAGAGGTCTTCTTCTCCAGAAACAGTTACTTGTTTATCACCAACGACAAATTTCACCTTCTGGTGCAGTGACGAGGGAACAGCACCCGCCGTATGGATCCACGGTCTCCCCAGTAGGAAACTGTATGACGGCGAAATATCCATCACTTGGAAATGTATGTTGAAAGTAACTGACCCGATATCAATAGGGATTTCGATATCACCAATCACGTCCCTTCTGGAACCATCAAAGGCCCTTACAACCATGTGACTGGGTTGTATGCAAGAAATGTCAATAGGCATCTTCGCCAACGTGGCCATAGGCAAGACATTGATCGACGACCCATTGTCAATCAAAACTTTGGCAATTGTATGGCCCTTGCAGCTGGTAGTGATGTTCAAGGCCTTAATACTCCCTCGCCCTTCCGACGGAATTTCATCATCGGTAAAAGATATGAAGTTAGCCGCTGTGATATTCCCCGCCAGCTGGTCCATGCTATCAACCGGGATGTCATGAGGCACATAGGCTTGATTCAAGACCTTCATTAAGGCGTTCCGGTGAGATTCAGAATTCAGTAGCAAAGATAACAGTGAAATTCGAGCAGGCATCTTGTTCAATTGCTCGACTACACTATACTCACTGTGCTTGATTAACTTTAAAAATTCCCTTGCATCTTCATCTGACACCGGCTTTTGCAGTTTTTCCTTTTGGTCCTTGGAAAGCACAGCCTGTTCTCCTTCTTTGTCCATCTGACCTTCTTCCTTTCCTTCCTTTGCTTTTCCCTTTCAGGCCCTCTCTAGCATTTCTGGAGTATAGCACCTCCCACTTCGTGTGATTCCCCCTACTCCACTTATGTTTGCATTGTCTGGCATGGCTGACTCGTCTGAACCCACGTCGCCCGACCCTTCAATCACTGCTTTGAACTCATACTTCCAAGGGACGGCCTTGTTGTTCTTGTAAGGGAAAGAACTTGGAACTTTGATTATCATGGTGGGATGTGTGACAACATAAGCTTCTTCCTTCTCGGGACTCGACTTTTCTTTATAAAACACTGTCAATGGTTTCCCCCAAGGATGATCGTGTCCCGGAGATTCATTCGAGGCAGCACTTACTACATCTTCTTCCTTCTCCGTATGGAACTCGATCAGAAATGAATCCATCATTGATTGGACTTCATGTCGAAATTGATGACAGTTTTGGATAGAATGGCCAACATGCCCCATGTGATATTCACAAGTCTGTTCTGGGCTTGATTCGTCCTGACAAATTCCCGAGTCTATCGGTATAGGTTGAATCATCTCGGCTTTGAGTAAAGCATCGAACACTAGACTCATCGGAGTCTTAACCTCTTCCACGTGTCTCTTTATACAACACTTCCTCCAAACTTCAGCCGCACTAACTGATCCTCCACTGTGACTGGGAAGTGGGTTTGCATTGATACTGGGTTCCTCCTCCTTAGAAAAAGTCAACCTCCCTGATCTGACCAAATCTTGCACCGTATACTTCAGAGCCGTGCAGTTTTCCGTAGAATGGCCCGGGTTCCCATGATAATCGCATCGGGCATTAGAGTCATACCATCTTGGGAAAGGTGGTTTCATCGGCTCCATGAAAAGGGGAGCAATCATGTGGCCTTTCACAAGTTGCTGAAATAAGTCTGTGTATGACATGGGGATAGGATCAATAGGAAGCCTTTCAGTATTTCTTCGGGGAGGCCTTTGGCTAGTAGTTGGGTTACTGTTTGGCTGGTAAGGTTGGGCCACAGGTGTCGGTGCGAAGTAAGGTGCTGGAGGGCGAAGATTTGGTTGAAATGTCTGTGGTTGAAAAGAATTTTGGTAGGGGGTGTATGAGACATTGTTTGTGGTTGGGGAATAGGATTGGTAATTTGGGTAAGGTTGAGGTTGTGGCTGAAACCTGGGCGAGTAAGGTGCCCTTCCCCTATACCGAGGTGTTGTGTGGGTGATGGCTTGGGTTTCAACCTCCTTCTTCTTGGATAACCCCCATTTCTTTGGATCACTACTTTCCAATTTCCCGTTTTTAATTGCATTTTCAATTATTTCCCCAGTGATGACCATGTCAGCGAAGTTCTTGGTCGCATTCCCTATCATGCGCTCATAATAAGGTGCTTTCAAAGTGTTGACAAACATCACCGTTGTCTCCTTTTCAGTCAGAGGCGGCTGGACTTGGGACGCAATGTCCCTCCAACGTTGAGCATATTCCTTGAAGCTTTCACTGGCCTTCTTTTCGATGTTTTGCAGGGACAACCTATCTAGGGCCATATCCGTGACATGTTTGTACTGTGCAATGAATGCTCTAGCTAGGTCACTCCAACTGTGGATGCGTGTACGATCCAGCTGTACATACCACCTAGCAGCAGATCCTGTGAGATTGTCTTGGAACACATGCACCAACAGCTTGTCATCGTGATTATACGCGGCCATTTTGCGACAGTACATCGTCACATGAGTGATAGGGCACTTGGTCCCATCATACTTCTCGAAGTCAGGAGTCTTAAATTTAGGAGGGATTACTACATCTGGAACTAAGCACAATCCCATGGCATCCACCGACCCGTAAAAATCACTGCCCTCGATGGCCCTTAACCTTTCCTCTATAATGCTGAACTTCATAGAGTCTGAATCTCCTTTCATCTCTGACACGCTCCCCCTTAATTTCTCTTGTTCTTTTGGATCATCTAAGTCAGGGACTTGAATTGGGTCCACAGGTCTTGTCCCTTGAGCAGGTGGTATGGGCACTGTGATGTGAGGTTGTGCCGAGGCACTCGGTGCCCCCGGATACATGTAGGCGTAGCTGCCCATAGGTTGTGGTGGAGGTGGAGTGGGAGGTATGCCTTGTGAAGATTGGGCATAAAGAGGGGTAAACCCCGGAGGATATGGAGGGTCTTCATCTCCCTGAGGGTTATTAGTCCCTCGGTTAGGTGCTTCTCTAGCCACTTCCTTTTCTCGGTTCGACCTCGTCATCATTTCCATTATAGCGGCTAATTGACCTCGGATTTCTTTTTATGCCTTCTCCATTCTGTCCATCCTATTATCATGTTCCTCCTCCATCGCTCTTGAACACGACCGGGTATTGTATGAGTGTTTGGGCATTCGGGCTGGAATCTTGAATGTTGAAGCTACCCAGAATCTTGATTACCATAATTAAGGAACTAATTACTATATGATGCAATCTTGAAATATTACATTTTATTTAAACTATATGAAGAAATGAATGAATATGATGAATGCGATGCAAGATGTATGACACTTTGAGGGATATTTAAACCATGACAATTTCAACAAAAGGGAACTTTCATTCATTCAACAAGTCACTTGTTACATTCCAATCATATTCTGATTATATCCATAAAAACGGCTAACTTGTTGATATTGATCCTTAGCCTCATCTATGAAGTTCAGCAGCCTTTGCCCGTATTTTTCTGTTGGGAGAATTTCTTGTTTCAATGCTTCGGCTTTGTCGACCATTTCCCTCGCTTTTGTCACGGCCTTGCAAACTTGAGTGGCCATATGCTCTATATATTGTTGTCTCCCCAAACTTCCCACTCTCCATACCATGCTTGCATCCTGGGCCAGATCATATCCATATCTCCAGTTGTTTTCACTTTGCTCCCAATCTTCTATGATCACTTTAATGTGGTTCTTGTGTACTTGTAGTTGCTCCTCTAGCATTCGAACCTTTTGTTGCAACGTGGCTTTGTCATCATCTATCTCGACTTGCTTTCCTTTTTCCAACTTCTCTTTTAGTTCCTCGTTCTCTTTCTGACATTGAGCTAGCTTCCTTGCGCTTGCCGAATACATGCATTCCCAATTTTGTCGTTCTTGGGACAAATGAACGACTTCTTCTTCACTTTTCTTGGCTTTGTGTGCCCAATGTTCTACCCTTCTGTGCAAGTCTTCCAATTCTCTTTTTCTTTCATTTGAAGTTTGCATGATTCCTCCAACCCTCATTTCAGATCTCAGCTTCTTGTTCTCTAGGTGCAGATTTCTGAGATCCTTGTTGGTGACGTAGTGTTCTTGCTGGACCTTCTTAAGCTTGGCTTCTCGCATCTCTGCCTCATACTTGAGCTGTTCCATCTCTCTCTGAAGCCTCGAATTCTCTTGCTTCCACCTTTCTTCATCTATCTTGAACTGCTGCCTAGCGATTTCAGCCTTGGATACTTCTATTTCCGGTCCTAAAGGTATGCTGCATTCACTTGGGAGAAAAACTACCTCCCTTATTTGCCTTGTTCTCCACACCAAGTATTCCGAGGTAGCTTTATCAGAGAGAGGCCCAAGGTTGATTCTACGTGCTTGCTTCCATGATTGAACCACTTGCTCGCCCTTTTTGATTGCCTTGGGCACACCATAAGAAAACTCCAAATCACTAAGCCCATGGGTTAGTGGAGTAAACTGTTTAGCTCCAAACTGTCTTAATACCATAAGTGGCGCATAGCTTACCCCTCCCCATGGTCCCAGAAGTTGCACCCACGGATCTTCTCCACATCGATACAAGACCGGTACATGAGGCATCCACGGAGTCATCCATACAATCTGTTTTTCTCCAAGTCTTTGCAAAAACTCCACCCAGTCTTCCTTACTTTTCAGTTTTGGCCACTTACTGTTGCAGAACTCTCTAACCGGAGCACGATGATGTAGGAAAGTCCTCTTGAAAGCCTTTTCCACACATTTAAAATGACTTTTGGCCCAAACATGCAGTAGCTGTGCACATCCCACAAATCGCCCTTCTCCGTTCCTCCGACAGTAATTCAATGACCTGAAGGTTTCGGCTAATATGGCAGGTGAAGGATTCCCATTATTTTCAATTTGCTCAAAAAAGTCTATCACCGCTACTTCAATGTGCCCTAACACCTTCGGAAAGATAACCATCCCATAGATTGCTAAGGCAAAAACTGTCAACCCTTGCTGGTCATTAAGATGTCCCTTGATGAACTCGTGAAGAAAATCCCACGGAATACAAACATTGGACCCCTTCTCCTTTTTATGGGAGTCTATGTTTTCTGGCCTGACTCCCATAAGCTTGGCTAACTTTTTGCGGTATCCGAATTTTGGCTTTCGAACATATATTTTGTCCGGACTTTTCAAATCAATGCCTAATAGGACGGAGTACTCCTCTACTGTGGGTGTCAAATCCATTCCATTGAAAGAGAAGCACCTATGGGAGGGGTCCCAAAACTGAATAGCAGCCCTGAACAGTGGTTCTTCGACTTTTACAGCAATTAAAGACTCTATTTGGCCATATTTTTCATGGAAAACCGTCTTCCCTTCTTCACTAATTTGGTCCCATAAGTTGGCTAAATCTGTTAAGTTGTTTTGTTGGAGGTTCAGATTCACTTCTTGTGGGAGCGAGGGCACAAAATTCCTAGTCAAACAATCACCTTTTACTTGTTGACTCTTTTCAGACCAAACTTGCACCTCCCGGTAGGAATCACACGGAACATTCACTGATGATGAACAAGCTAGCCTTTCTATGGATTCGGTGAAAAATTCTTCGTTGAAAAGAGCCATGGTTAAAATACCCCCTTTATGTGACTATGCGATGCAAGAAAATTCTTGCAAAAAGAACAAGAGAACAAGTAAAAATCAGTATATGAGTAAAATATGAACAAAGAAACAAAAGGCAGATAAAGGATGGAATGTTTATTTATGTCCTATCAAGGGTCACTCTCATTAATGGGAAGGAATGGCTCTAACTTAGGTTGGTCTCCTCACAACACACTATATGCTGGTTTAAGGTTTCACAGATCTAAAAGGTTCCCAAATCATTCCATACTGTCGTCTCTGAGTGGGAGTATTTCACTTGCCATTGCGGAGGTGATTACCTCACGAGAGCATAGCTACTTTACCCCCTCCTAAAAAGGATGGAACCCGGGTGTAGGGCTCATGTTATGCAAATGCATCGATGTATGCAACAGTACATGCATATATATTCTACTTTATTTATTCAACAACATTTTTATACACAAAAAATGTAATGAATCAATATGAAAAGAATGGATGAAATGAAATTTCAACTTACTTATTTATTTATTTGCGTAGATTTTTATTTTACTTCACTTTTCCTTTTTTTTTTTTTTTCATTTTTCATTTATTTGTTCTTTTAGAAAGAATATTAAATTTAAATGCCAACCCAGACTATCAAATTAAAATTTAAAATACCACATGATTATTTAATGGCTCGACCCTCTTTGAGTCCCCAGCGGAGTCGCCAAGCTGTCGCAACGGCTTCGCGCTCGACGATTTTGAAAAACGTTTAAAAACAAGGAGGGAGTCGCCACCAATCTTTTTTATTAGATGTGATTGGCCACCTGAAAACATTTATCTTTTCAACAAAATCTCAAAATTAATTAAGTTTTATTAAAAAGATAATCTTTTGGTCTACGAAAACAAAAATTGGGTTCGGGGGTACGGTTACGCGTGGGGAAGGATTAGCACCCCCACGACGCCCGTTAAAAAACGGTACCATAATAATCATGTGTTATCCTTTAGTTTTAATAAAATGGTCTTGAATTAATATTTAAAAATAATTCCTATTTTATTGCAATCAATTTTATTCATTTAATTTTGAAACATTTAAATATTATTTTTTATTTGAAATAAGTGAAAATCTTTTGTATTGAAAATTATTCTGAAGTACCCCAATACTCTGGTAGCATTTCGGATAATTTCCTCACCTAGAGATTTCTTAAGAATCACTACTTGTGAGTTCTATAGAATCTCATCATCAGAATATTCACACTCGCTTCGAGAATGATTATGAATGCATATGATGCAAACAGATAATGAATGATGCAAATGAATTTTTTTAATTTTTTATATAAATATTTCTTTATTTATATTAAATAAAATTTTTATTATTGAAAAATTGCACTAAGTATCCCAATACTCTGGTAACACTTAGTGAATTCCTCTCACCTAGGGATCAGTCAAGAAATCACTACTTGTGAGTCTCATGACATCCCATCATCGGAAGAATTTCATTTAATTAAATTTAATTTTTATTATTAATTTCCTTTTTGGATTTTCTTTTAAAAACTTATTTATTTTTATTTTTTAAGAAAAATTTAAATTATTGAAAAATCATACTAAATATCCCAATACTCTGGTAACATTTAGTACGACTCTTCTCACCTAGGGATCAGTCAAGAAATCACTACTTGTGAGTCTCATGACATCCCATCCTCGAAAGAATTCCATTTATTATTTTCCTTTATTTATGCACATGATGCTAACACATGATTTATGATGCATATGGAACTATGAAAAGAATTTTATATTTTGATTTTTATTGATGAAACTCTTGATATTGAGAAATTTGGCTAAATATCCCAATACTCTGGTAACATTTAGCTAATTCCTCTCACCTAGGGATCAGTCAAGAAATCACTACTTGTGAGTCTCATGACATCCCATCCTCGGTAGAATTCCATTTATTATTTTCCTTTATTTATCATATTTATTTGTTTACTTATTATTTTCTACCAATACATCAAAAATACCTAAACAAATGCATGGATAATTAAAAACGGAAAAAGGAATTATACCCTCCTCGGGCGGGCGAACTCCTTGAACGAGAGAATTCCTTGCTCGGGCGAGCTCTCTGATTCTGCTTCCTTTTCCACAGGCGGGCGAGCGAGTGGATTTTTTTCCTCGGGTGGGCGAGCTCCTAAAACGAGTGCGTGACCTCCTTTTCTTCAGGCGGGCGATCTCGTGAACGAGCAAGTGAGCTCGCGGATCCTACTTCTTTTTTTTGGCGGGTGAACAAGCTGCTGCTTCCAACGGGCGGGCGAACTCACGGATCTCGGTTGGGTTCAATGGGATCAACACGCGGATCCTGCCTTTTCTCCGCGGGCGAACGTACACGTGGACTGCCAAGGGTGCTCGCGGGTTCGGTCCCTTTTTGGCGGGCGAGCTTCTTGACTGGCTAACGAACTCGCGGATCTCGTTTATCTTTCCACGGGCTGGCGAACACACGGACCTTAGCCGCGTCTATTGGGAGCAACACTCGGATCCCACTCCTTTTTCCACAGGCGGGCGAACTGCGCGGATTTTGGTTGGATCAATTCAATACGCAGACAGCCTCCTTTACTCTTCTTATTTTTTTAGCTATAAAAAGGCAAACCCTTTTTCACAACCCATTTTTCCATCAGTTTCCTCGCCATACACAAAAAAACTCAAACTCCTCTCAGCCTTTCCTTCCCCAGACGACTACCGGCCGCCAGTGACCTTCCCTACAGCCTTAAACACTCTACTCCGCTTCCTCCTCTCAGATCTGGGGTTTGTTTTGGTTTACGTAGTTGTTGGTTTTGTGTTTTGCAGGTGGGGATTTCAGATCTAGGCTTTTGGTTTTGGGGATTCTTGGGTTTAGAAAGTGGCTCTCAGATCTGGGTTAGGGCTTGGTTTTCTTCGATATTGGTGGTTAGAGACTACGTCGGTGGTGATGATGCCGGTAGTGGCAATGGCGATGGATGCTCACCGTGGTGGTGAATGAGGATGGGATCTGGGATGTGACGAAGATGATGGCTCGGCGATAATGGTGCTTGGGGTGGGTAGTTGTCGATGATGCTTACGGTGGTGGTGTTTCTGTGAGAATGGTCTCTTTGTTCTCTCTGGAAGCCAAAAAAATCATCCCCGTTCTCTCCGCTTGGTTCCCTTCTTAAACCAGTTTTGAACCTCTTCCCTTAGCCTTTCAGAGTCACAAAATCTATAGGTCACTATTGAATCAGGATCCACGGGATGGGGGAGATGGGACTACGGGTGAGGCCTGTGACAGAGGAGATAGATCTGGTCGCCGGCGTAGTATGGGTGGGCGATCTGGGTAGGTTTAGAGCATAAAATGTGATGGGAAAAAAAATAATAAAAATGAAGATAAAAATGAAAATAAAAATAACAATAGCAATAATAATATTAGTAATAATAATAACATATATATAATAATAACTATTAGGGCAAAATTAGGTGTCAACACATACCACTAAGACGGTCCATTTATTTGAATCTATCAATTCCATAATCATCACTTTATCCGTGATCCGTCTAATAAATAATTCCACCTCAATCTCAACTTGATACCATTTGAGCTATTAAAATCACTTGATTTATCGAGTCTTAAGGTTTAAACAATTTAATTCATCACATTATCGTGTTTCAACGATCTGTCTTTTCATCGATTTCAATATCAAACTTCTCCGGTAATATCATAAAGTTCTTTCAATGTATATTTTTCAATAATTATTTCCAAAATTCCATTTACGTGAGAAACTTAAATCTTTTTCCTCAAAGTTTTTCTAAGAATTTCGGCAGCATAACGGCTTAATTTTCCCTAACCTCCTGCAAGGGAAACACAATTTATATCACAGCCGTTGATTCTCACAATTCCTACGTCTCTACTAAGACCCCTACCATCAGTTGTGGGTCCTCTTAGCATTTTTAATATCAATTAAATCAATGCATCATATATAAAAATATCATAATTCCAAAAAAAATCATTTCATCAATGCATCATATAAAAATCATAAATCCCACATACAATATGATGCTACTAATGGTTTATAAAAGTATCTTACCTATTCGCCAAAGCTTAGCGCACTTTTCGATTTTCGAGCCTTGCCGAACTCCACCATTCGTCTCATTTCCGTTTTTGCTACAATTTCAATAATTGAGACATATTTTCATTTAGAAAATAATCCAACAATTTCTAATAAATTCTATAGAAATATAGCAAAAACTTTTAATTTTCCTTACCCATTTCTTCTTCTTCTTTTTCTTTTCTTTTTCTTTTTTTTTCTTTTTCTTTTCTTTTCTTCTTTTTCTTTTCTTTTTCTTTCTCCTTCTTTCTCTTTTTCTTTTCTTTTCTTCTTTTTCCTTTCTTTCTTTCTTCTTTTTTTTTTCCTGAACCGGGTCGGGTCGGGTCAGACCGGGTCGGGTCGGGTTCGGGCCGGTTCAGTTTGGCTTGGCCGGTTCAATTTTTTGTTGGCCGGTTCGGTCACCGGCGGCCACCCATTCCGGCAGTTCAGCCACTCCACAGCTTGCTGAGGTTGCAGGGATGCCGGATCTGGTCTCGGTTTCCCCAGCGGCGGCGCCGGCGGTGACGGATCTGGCGGTGGTTTGCGGCCTCTTTCTCCTCCTCTTTTCTCCCTCTTTTCTCTTCCTCCTTCACCGCCGGTTGTCCCTTTCACTTGGCCTGACCTCGCCGGCGTCGAAGGCAGCGGCGGTGGCGTTCGGATGGGCCGGCATTGCCTTTTCCCTTTTTCTTTTCTTTTTCCTTTCTCTTTTCTGTTTTCCATTCGTTTTTCTCTTCTCCTTTTTCTTTCCCGCCGTTGGCGTTGGCGCCGGTGTCAGCTTCCTCTCCTCGGCTCACCGGCGGCGGCGCTGCATCTTTTTCCTCTCGGCGCCGGCCGGCTCTCCCTTGTGTCTTTATTTGCTTCTCTTCTGTTTTAGTAAACTAAAGAGAAGTGTGGGAATTGGGTTCCCCGATTCCCACGTCTGTTTCTTTTTTTTTTAATTATTATTTTTTATATATATATAAGTATATATATATATTTATATAAATCACTTTTATATATATATATATATATATATATATATATCATATATATGTAAAATATATATTTCATATAACCACTTATACATCTATACTCAAATTTAAAAATATATATTTATATATATACTTTTTACACTTTTAACACAAAATAATATTTATATTTATCCAAGGTATATTTATATAATATCATTATATAAATATATCAAAATATTTTTATTTCTTATTAAGTTTTGGATTTCTAAATATCCAAAATTATTTTCTCCATTTTCTTACTTAATTTGGATTTCCATTTATCCAAATTAAATTTCCTCCTTCATTTCTTATTTCCAAATTTAATTTTCCTTTTTATTTCTTATTTAATTTGGATTTTACTTTGTCCAAATTAAATTTTTCGGATACCTTATATTTATTTAGAAAATTCTCGGTCTTCACAGTTTGGTTTCGTTTTTGTTTCCTGTTTTCTGTTTTTGTTTTCAGTTTTTTTGGAAACAGAAATAGAAAACATGTTTGACAACATGTTTCCGTTTTCAAAAAATGAAAACGAAAACAAGAATTTCCAAAATTGTTGGAAACAAGAATTTCTTGTTTTTATTGTTTTTGGAAACATGTTTTCATTTCTATTACTGTTCATAAGTAAATAAACAGAATTTATATATTAATATAATATTAATATTTTTTATAATAAAAATATAAATAAAATTAAATAATTTTTTAAATAAAATAATATTAAATATTAGTATAAAATATTAATTAATTAATATTTTAAAATTAATATATTTATTTTAATATAAAAAATTAAAAACGTAAAAAGCAATTAAATATAAATTACATTGAACTATAATATTATAATATTATTTAATTTAAATTTTTATAATAATTTATTGAATATATTATATATTTTAAATAATATCATTTATTATAATTTTGATATGTTAATAATTAATATTATTATCTAATATAATTAATTTTTATTTTACTAAACAATATTATTATTTTACTAAACAATATTATTATTTAATATTATATTCTATCTTAAATTTAAAATATATCATTACTACTATTAAATAATTTAATATTATTAAATAAGTAAATACTTAACATTAAATAATATTATTTATATTCAATATAATACATTTTAATAACTATATAATTTATTATAAATTAATTAGTTAAATATTTTATTTAATAATGTAATATTATAATTACAATTAAATAAAAAATTATTATTAAATATAATTTATGATTATTACAATTAAATTAAATAATACTATTTTATTTAATATTATATTTAATTATAATATTATTTAAATTATATTAAATTTTTATATGATTAAATGAAAATATTTAATATTAGTATTAAATAATATAAAATAATATTATTTAATATCATCTACAGATTATTATTTAATAAATATATTATTTTTATTTAATTTTTTAAATTTTATTTTGTGAATTGAATTATTATATATGAATCAATTTAAATATTTGTTTTCAAAACGTAACAGTATTAAACAAACATATTTTCTGTTTTCAGAAATTGAAAACAAAACAAAACAAAATAAAAACAGAATTTTTAAAAACAGAAAACATAAAACAGAAAACGATACCAAACGACTCCTTAGTTTTTCATAGTATTCTCCACTTCTATTGGCTTTTGTAAGTGGAATAGGCTAAATGTTGGCAATTCAAGCAACTTTGATTAATTCTACTTTAGAAGGACAGCAACTAGGATAATCTCACATAGTGCAAAGTTGATCCCCATTTATAGAGATTTATTTATCACAGATAACAGAGAGTTTTATGATTGTTGATATTTTCTCATGATTGTTTGTTTTCATTTATTTATTTGTTGAGATTAGATAGGTTTTTACTTGGTATTACATATCCTTTATTTTCATTTTTCTTTTTAAATATTAATGTAATGTATATATTTTGATACTTAATTCAATTTTATTGAACTGCCTTTTTAAAGATTAAAACAAATAAAAGAAATCTGAGCATCCAACGAGTTGTAGTCTAATATATCTATAGAGGAAAGATACACTCACATCAATGTAAAACTATTTTAGTTTTATATATTTTTAATTTTTTATACAATTTATATATTTTTAAGTTTATTGTTGAATTTTATATTCTATTCACGTAGGTCATGAACATCAAATTTCAAGTTAATCGAATATATCTAACTATTTGTTATATGATAATAAAATTTTAACCTTTAATATATATTAGAAAAATATTATTCTCAATTGAAATGATAGAAATATTAGATTAAATAAAAAATTTCTGTGCATGATAAATACGAATAGATTGTTAAATCTAACAATTAGTTTTGCAAAAAAACATTAATCCTACATTAAATATAAAAAGTGTGTCAAATAATTTGTTTTACATTGATGTAAGCAAATTTCTCCGCATGTGCATGTAAACACCCCATTTTGTCTTGACTTTTGTAGGTTGAATCATAGGTCAGGTTTAGATCATAAGTTTTATTTGTGATTGTGTAAATTATTTTAAGTTATTAGGTTAATTTGATTAATTAGTTAGTTTGATTAATTAAGTCATTATAAACTAATTTGATAAGTTGGATTATTTTAATTAATGAAGTTAGATTATAAGGATTAATTAAAATTATTATGCTAGTTACAACGACGTAACTAGGTACTAAAAGTGGAGTCATTTGACCCCACTGAAATTTGAATGCCTTTATCACTATATCACCCTACTACTGACATTTGTCAATGTGACCCATTATCATCGTATATCTTTCTTGCATGGAATACCTCTCTCTTAAGATTCAAGAAGCTTGTGAAGATAATATGTGAGAAACTTTCCAAATCTGTCGCAGAGGTCCTAAACTCTCTCATTTGTTCTATGCAAATGATCTTATCCTTATAGGTAAGGCTATTGAAAGAATATGCAATACCATGCTTTAGACACTTGAAGAATTTTGTTCGAAATCTGGATAGAAGGTTAATACCTCTAAAACAATCCTTTACTTCTCAAAGAACGTGGAGGAAGAAAAGAAGAAGCGCTAAGCCAACTTGTTGGAATTCAATTTGCAGAAGAACTTGAGAACTATCTTGGTTTCTCTATCTCAAAGAAATGGAACAGTACCAATTTCCACTTCATTGTTGGTAAAGTTAAACACAAATTGGCGGGATGGAAATCAAAAACCCTCTCTCTTGCAAGAAGAACAGTGCTTATAAAATCTGTGTTAAATGCTATTCTCAGCTATTACATGCAAGGGACTAATCTTCATACGGGTTCCACTAAGGTGATAATTCACCGTGATGTCAAGTCTGCTAACATATTACTTGATAAGAATTTCATGGCTATAGTTTCTGATTTTTGTCTTTTAAAGACTGGTCCAGATATTGATCAATCGCATGTGGGTACAGTAGTGAAAGGAAGCATTGGATATCTTGATCTGGAGTACTTGAGAAGGCATCAACTAATAGAGAAATCAGGTGTCTACTCATTTGTGGTTGTTTTGCTTGAAGTCCTTTGTGGAAGGCCGGTTATCGATCCATCACTCCCGACAGAAAAGGTGAATTTGATTGACTGGGCATTGAAGTCTCACAGGAATGGAACATTGGAGGAAATTGTAGATCCTAGTCTTGTTGATAAAGTAAAACCAGAATGTTTAAGGAAGTTTTGGGAGATATCTCAAAAATGTTTGGCGGAACATGGCATTTATCGACCTTTAATGGGAGATGTCCTATGGAAGTTGGAGTCTGCACTTCAACTCCAAGGGAATGAAGAAAAACCCAGTCACAATGGCGAGCTATCTTTTGAAATCAGCCATGTCAACCCCTTTGAAACAAGCCCAGAATTCAACAGAGCCAGTAATATAGGCGACCTTGCTGATATATCAATAAGCACAATTTTTGCTCAAATAGTGAGACAAGAAATGAGGTAAATGTGCATTACGTACTTCACCTAAGTTTCTCTCTAATATAGGAAAGCCCAAATAAAGAAGGCCTATCGTGAAGTCAGTTGGATAGCCACATGGCACACTCTTATTGGGCCATGTGGCTACATCGGTGGGAGACACCCTCCTGCTCACGGGAGGGAACCTTTCGTAGGGCGGGAGAGAGCCTCCCGCCTAATCACAGATAACCTCCCGCCTCCGACAAAGAAGCCTTTCGCATGGTCATTGTAGCCTGTCGAATTTTGGAGAAGGCCTGTGGCAGGCATCCTCTCGCCTCTGGGAACAACAGGCATTGGAGTTTTTGGGACATATAGGGAACAAACTCTCCAGAAGCACAAAAAGATAATATTGCCCTCTAGTAATTACTGCTACAGTAATGGTAATTCATTTGCCTATAAATAGGCCACATGTATCATTTTATTCTTTAATTTTGACTACTTCTTGTGATTACGTACAATTCTTCCAAGAGTACTTAGTTGATTTAAGCATCGGAGTGTCTACGTATAGAACCACCTTCTGCGTCTCTCTGACTTCTTTGTTCTTGCAAAATCATCCAATGCCACGTGTGTAGAAGAATCGAGTTACTTGCGTCAGCAATTTTTCATTGTTGTTTTGTGCAACAACACTCTCATTTATGCACTTCACCATGCAAGAAGAATCTCAATTATCTTTGTTCAAGAATCAAGACGGCAAATTCTTTAAAAACTTGTAGCTAGATTTGATATGTGTGCAATAGGCATCTAGTTTTTTGCTTCTATTCTTAAATGTTATGTCAATTTAGGCATTTGGTTTTTCCACATGCTTTAAAATTTTGTCACAATTTCCTCTTCTTAATTCTCGGGGTTAATGAGATATACTATTAACTACTATAATCAATGTTTTGTGAGCATTAAATATATACTTGGAATTAGAAGCATAGTAGAATAGAGTCAAGTTGATACAGTGACAAAATTTAAACTCAAATTCAATACAAAATTTGAGATTTGAAATTTTACTTGAAATTGATTGAATTTTACTTTTTTAACTCAAATGTGATTTGAAATTTCATGGTCCAATATTGAAAATAGAAGTTATGTTTGTAAGATAAAAGTTATTACTTTTTAATACATAAAATAAAAAAAAAAACAAAAGAAATAAAATTGATAACAATTAAAGTTTGGTATAGCGATTGTTACCATTATTAAGAAGGATTGCTCGAGGTTCGAATGCTTCAAATTTCCTTTTTCCTTTATATATATATTATGAATTAATAAATCATAAAAATTTTATTATTTAAAAAAGATATTTTTAATACTTTTTTAATAATAGAAATATTACCAAGGAAAACGAAAGACCTTCGGAATATAAATTTTCTGCAATCAAAAAAGCAAAACAACAAAAAAAATGAATTAAATTAATAAATAATAAAATCAAATGTTCGTCTGCATTAACAATTGAACTTTTACCATGCTCATCAACAATTGTGAAAACTTCCATTGCTCCAATTATTGGCGGTAACGTGGACAAACCGGAAGCTGACAACGTTACATTAGCGTTGGGACCCACAACCGTTTCAGGATACACCGTTACAACCTTACATACGTTGACTTCAACTATCACTTTATCCTTCGTCACACCGTTCAGCGATCCTTGTGTCAATGGGCTTGGCCTGATTGCCATCTCAGTGAAATAAAATACAAAGTAAGCTGATTGTGGGGTTGATTGAGAGGGAAAATAAACGGTCATGATGATAGGGGAGGAGGTGTTGAATGACGCGGTGGAGCAGCTTACACTAAAGCAGGAGGGTCATTTTCAAATCGGGGGTTAAATTTGGTACGGTAGGGACTAGGTTAAAATTTGGTGGGGTGGGTCCAGCTGCCGTATTCTGCTCTGCTTTTCGCTGATAAAATACTAGTGTACCTGTATTCAAAATTAGGATTATTTTGTTTCTTTGCGCAAATTTATGACAAGAAAGTAGAATTGTATAAAATGTCAGCTTGAAAATTTTAAGCCACTCAGTTAGGTATTTTATTTTATTTTCTTTTGTAAAAATTGTTTCTTATTTTCTAACGAAAGATTTTTTTTATTTAAAGGAAAGAAATATGTAAGTATTGATATTAGAATTATTTCAAACTCGTAAAATTTTTTTATAGTATAAAAATGAATATAATTATTTGAATAAATGTTTATGATCGTTATAACCGTATTTCAATTTTTAGTTTTTTATCATGATCATTTCTACTATGCTATATTGTTAAATATTTGGAGAATTATATGCTGTAAAAGCTCCAATTTGTGCAAATTTGACATACCTAACCTAAACACCAGCAAAGTTGGTCTTTTTGACTAGGGGTTCATTTGGTTGCTTGGTGGGCACCAGTGCGGCCCGATTGGAGCAAAAAATGACAAAATGCAAGAAGATAAAATTACCCTCCTATCCTTGCTTTAATATTTCTTTTTATTATTTTATTTAAAAAGATATATCTTTAAACGTCTTTTCATTATTTTCAATAAGCATCTTTTCATTATTTTCAATATCACCGGAGTCAATCTCACCGCTCATCCAAACTAGCCCTAAAAAATATGCAGTATCACTATGCATTTGTGCGTACAAGTTTGGGAACATATTGAGCCCTAATGGCACAATCTCTAAGGAAGAAATGAAGGGCACCCCCCCATCCCTTGTTTGCTTTAAACACACATTAACAGTACTTGAACAATGGGTTGCATACATGACCTCCTGGTACACCGGGATTATGGTCGACGATGTCGTGTTGACTGTTGACCATTTTTTGCTATTGATTGAAAGATTGAAGGTTGGAGGATGATCAAGACCATCATAGTTACCATGGAAGAAGCCAGCCCGAATAAGGTACCTTAAGACGTTAGGGTCTGTTGGCAAAGTGTAGCAATTTTGGTCACTTGAATAAGGAAAATATCGAAGGGTAGACATTTATACAAGGGTTTGGAGCACCAAAAGACACTTTTTTATCCCAACTTTAGTGAAATCTTGGTCTGTGCTCCATGGAAGCCCATTGATCCTGTTGTATATATTACCAAAGAAACATGTTTTATAATCATTTAGATTGCATTTGTGTTAAATAAAATGGTTTTGGAAGTATAAAATTGAGTTTAGAATGAAGGAAATACTAGTTAGTCGACTGCCCTATGTATCGAAGCGTTCTGGAAATAGTTTTGGCATGAGAAGTCGACTTCCATATAAGGCAGCCGATTGCCTTAAAAGGGCAACTCACTGCCCCAAGTAAAATTAGCTTCTGTTTTGAAAACACACTAGGGAAGTCGATTTCCCTTTTGGAGCATTCGATTTCCCATAAGTAAAATGGCTTTTGTTTTGAAAATACTCCCCTTCTTGGGCATTCGACTTTTCATTTTGGAAATTCAAAAAATGTTCTCGTTGGACATATTTCTTCATTGCAAAAGTCATGGTTCTTCATTCAAATTGTCATAACGTTTCCTAAGACTAGGACGCTAGACATTAAACAAATGGAGTCGCCACCAATCTTTTTTATCCTAGGTGTGATTGGCCACCTAAATGACTCTAAGGACTAGTCTACATTTTTAAGTTTTGGGTTCGGGAGTTCATTTACGTGTAGGGAAGGTTATAGCACCCCTACAACGCCCATTATTGGTACCATTTTAATCTTGTGTTATTTTAGCTTAGTCTTAATTACATGGCCTTTATTAATTAAATATTGAAAATTCTTTTAAGAATCCTTCATCATTCTGGATGAACTCTTAAAAGACTCTTCTCACCTCAAGAGTATTCAAGGGGTACCATTCGACTCCCTTGAAGAGGCTCCATCGTCGGAAGTATTTTAGAATTTTCTTATTCCTTATTTTATTTTTTTATTGAATTATTTTTAAAATATTATTTTTCTTTATATATTATTTATTAATATTTTTAGGATTATTGGTATTTAATATTGAGAATATCTCCTAAATCTTCCATCATTCTAGATAAACTTAAGAGAACCCTCTCACCTAGGAATTCCTCAAGTGTTACTCATTCGCAATCGCCTTGAGGATTCCATCATCGAAATTATTATTTTATTATTTATTAACTTTATTTATTATTTATTTTTTTTATCTTTATTAGAATATAAATTTTATTATTTATTATGTTTTTATCTTTATTTATTATTTGTTTATTTTGAAAATGCCTTCTAAATCTTCCATCGTTCTGGATAAATTTAGAAGGATCTTCTCACCTAAGAATTCTTCGAGTGTTACTCATTCGTAATCACCTCAAAGATTCCATCATCGGAATTATTATTATATAATTTATATTTTATTATTATCTTAGCCTTCTATCTTTATTATTGTTACACAATTATCTTATAATTATTTTTTATTTTTTTATCTAGAGAATAAAGTGAAAATACCTTTTAAATCTTCCATCATTCTGGATAAACTTAAAAGGATCCTCTCACCTAGGAATTCCTCAAGTGTTACTCATTCGTAATCACCTCGAGGATTCCATCATCGAAATAACTCATCTTTTTATTTAAAATTTATAGTTGTTGTTTAATTGTCAAAACAAATTTTAATTTTTTTTGGTTTATATTAGAATATTTGCCTTTTTATGTATTTGTTTCATGAGATATATTTGTGCAACCTTACTGTTTTTAAAGTATAACTAGACTCATATAATTGAATAAACCCATAAATGACATTAAGATATATTATAAACATGACCACAAACGTATAGACTCCTAATCAATCAAGAAAAACAAAACAAAAGCTCATTACGAATGCATAAGATCATAAATGCATGTTACACACGTATAATCATGTAAACACATGGCTGTTAATCCAATTAAACAACAAGTAAATTAACTACACATGCATAAGCTCATAAAAGGCATTTACACGTGCAAACATAATAAACACACCATCAATTTAGTTGAATCGAACGTGAACCTGTGTATGCAAATCAAGCTTTCTTACTCTTTTTCTTTCACGCACCGATTTCAGCTAACCCCCAATCGCAGACGTCAACCACGCACGTGGGGCAAAGGTGTAGTGCAGAGAAGATGCAAGGACGATGAAGCGGCAAGGAAATAGAGGATGACGAGAGTAATTCAGGCGGTGATGATGTGCAGTGGACAAATGCTGGAAGCGATTGACAAGACGCAGTCAGGTGCAGCGGTGATAGTATAAGGAGATGGAGCCGGCTATTTGTGAATGAAGAAAACTTGGTGAAGGTGTAAGGCAAAGGTGACAGGCTGCTTGGGCAAGAGACGACGAAGGGAGGTTTCGGAGGAGTTGTGTTTTATGGTGGCTGGGAACGACAAGGCTTGGCTCTTAGCTAGAGCAGAATTACTTTGTTGAGATGCTTTATTGTTTTTTGTTCCCCCTTAAATCATAAGCCTTAACCCCTTTTTATAGTCACAAATTTGTTAGAGTCCTAATACAACTATACTTATTCTAATAATTATCTCTTATTTTTATCTTTCATCTATTTAATTCTTATGTTAATCCTAATCTAACTCTACTAAATTTAATATTAATCCATATAATTATCCTAAAAAATCTAATTATCCTAATTATCTAATCCTAAAATTAATTTTATTATTTTTTTAATTTCTTTTTATCTTTTCTCTCTCTTTTCTCTTTTTTTTATTCCTAAATCCTATTTTAATTTTAATTTCCTAATTAATGTTAATTCTAAATCTAAACATTCTAATTTAATTCTAGCCTAATTCTAAATTGTTAAATTAAAATATAATGTCACCTAATCCAATTAATTATTTTTTTTAAACTAAGACTCCGGACAAAATAAGGTGTCTACAGCTGCCCCTCTTTGCACATTTTCTGAAAATCAGGAATTGTGCAAAGACAATTAGACAACTATTTTGTCCGATTTTTAATTTTATTTAATTTTATTTTTTTTAGAAGTATTTACAATTTTAATAAACATTTAGTTCCTCTCACCAGAGGCTGTAAGACTTTGAAAAATAACCTTTTGCTCCTCTTACCAGAGGCATTGGAACTTCGAAACATAACCTTGTGCTCCTCTCACTAGAGGCAATGAAACTTGGAAACATAACCTTGTACTCGAAACATAACCTTGTGCTCCTCTCACAAGAGGCAATGAAACTTGGAAACATAACCTTGTTCTCCTCTCACTAGAGGCATTGGAACTTGGAAACATAACCTCGTGCTCCTCTCACCAGAGGCATTGAAACTTCGAAACATAACCTTATGCTCCTTTCACCAGAGGCAATGAAACTTGGAAACATAACCTTGTGCTCCTCTCACGAGAGGCATTGGAACTTGGAAACATAACCTTGTGCTCTTTTCACCAGAGGCATTGAAACTTCGAAACATAACCTTGTGCTCCTCTCACCAGAGGCAATGAAACTTGGAAACATAACCTTGTGCTCCTCTCACCAGAGGCAATGAAACTTGGAAACATAACCTTATGCTCCTCTCACTAGAGGCATTGAAACTTCGAAACATAACCTTGTGCTCCTCTCACCAGAGGCAATGAAACTTGGAAACATAACCTTGTGCTCCTCTCACCAGAGGCATTGAAACTTTGAAACATAACCTTGTGCTCCTCTCACCAGAAAACATAACCTTGTGCTCCTCTCACCAGAGGCATTGCAACTTCGAAACATAACCTTGTGCTCCTCTCACCAGAGGCAATGAAACTTGGAAACATAACCTTGTGCTCCTCTCACCAGAGGCATTGAAACTTCGAAACATAACCTTGTGCTCCTCTCACCAGAGGCATTGAAACTTCGAAACATAACCTTGTGCTCCTCTCACCAGAGGCAATGAAACTTGGAAACATAACCTTGTGCTCCTCTCACCAGAGGTATTGAAACTTGGAAACATAACCTTGTGCTCCTCTCACCAAAGGCAATGAAACTTTGGAAAAATAACCTTGTGCTCCTCTCACCAAAGGCATTGAAACTTTGAAAAATAACCTTGTGCTCCTCTCTCCAGAGGCATTGAAACTTTGAAACATAACCTTGTGCTCCTCTCATCAGAGGCATTGAAACTTTGAAAAATAACCTTGGTTTTTCATTCACCAATACACCAATTCCAATAGTCTTGAAACCACAACATGGCATAGGATTCAACATTTCATTTTCACAAATTTTGACATCTAGAGTTTTATCTATTTCCTTCAATGTATGCACCTAAATAATGCAAATGTAAATGTATGTGTCAAATAATTCAAATGCCCATGCAATACTGACTTCCTTCTAATGCTAATGAGATTAAACAACAATCCTATCATGAAGTGTATGATGCGAAATGTAAGAAGAGAAAAAAAAGTTTTTAGTCAGAATTTTCATTTTAATGTTCCTTCAAGATTAACCCCCACATTCCAATTTCCATTCTTCCACTATTCTTACCCCGCTCGAGATCAGTGTCATACTTCTATTGAATCAATCTTTATCTTTCATGTTTTTGCCCCAAGTAATGTTGGCAATCATCATCCCTTTGTATTTCCTTCAATGTAATGCAAAACACCCTCTTTTTCTTTAAAGACCCTATAGTACGTTATTCAATTCCAATTAAAACAAAAACAAGATGAATAAGGTAAGAACACGATGGTATATTTATTTGAATAACAAGTGTACATTTTCAAGAATTGATAGGGATAGGTAAAAAAAGCATTGGCTAGTGAGTCACAAATAATGAATATCCAGACAACTACAAACCCATAAGGTATATTTATTTGAATAACAAGTGTACATTTTCAAGAATTGATAGGGATAGGTAAAAAAAGCATTGGCTAGTGAGTCACAAATAATGAATATCCAGACAACTACAAACCCATCATCACAGAATTTTGCTTTGGAAGCCTCGTTAGTAGATGTCCATAATCTTCCAAGAACCTTTAGATCAGACTTTGCCCCCTTCACTATGATACATTCCTCTTTTCAATCTTTGGCCCAATTATTCTTCTTTATTCAAGTCGCCTTTTCAGGTTTTCAACTTGAAATTTCTTTTTCTTTTTTCTTTTTTTTTTGGAATTCAAGCCGCCTTTTCAGGTTTTCAACTTAAATTCTCTCTTTTTTTTGTTTTTTTTTGGAACTCAAGCCGCCTTTTCAGGTTTTCAACTTAAATTCTCTTCTTTTTTTTTTGAACTCAAGCCGCCTTTTCAGGTTTTCAACTCGAATTCTTTTTTTTTTAACTCAAGTCGCCTTTTCAGGTTTTCAACTCGAATTCTTTTTATCTTCAGGCATAGTATTTCTTCACTGCATCTGAATTTATTGGATTTGGTAAATCATCTCCGTCCATTTCACTAAGTAACAATGCCCCTCCTGAAAAAGCTTTCTTCACCACATAAGGGCCTTCCCAATTTGGTGCCCATTTTCCACGAGGATCTGGCTGATTTGGTAGAATTTTCTTTAATACCAATTCTCCTTCTTGAAGATGTCTCGGACGAACTTTCTTATCATGAGCTCGCATCATCCTCTTTTGATACAATTGCCCGTGACAAAGAGCCTTAAACCTTTTTTCTTCGATCAAATTTAGTTGTTCATAACGACATCGGACCCATTCAGCTTCTTCTAATTCAACTTCCATCAATACTCGTAATGACGGGATTTCTACCTCGATAGGTAATACTGCTTCCATTCCATATACCAATGAAAATGGGGTGGCTCTAGTAGATGTACGAACTGAAGTGCGATAAGCATGCAAGGCAAATGGTAATTTCTCATGCCAATCCCTATATGTTTCTGTCATCTTGCTAACGATCTTCTTTATATTCTTGTTAGCTGCCTCTACTGCTCCATTCATCTTCGGACGATATGATGCTGAATTGTGGTGTTTGATCTTGAACTGACTGCACACCTCTTTCATCATTGTGTTATTCAGGTTAAGTGCATTGTCTGAGATGATTCTTTCTGGAAGACCATATCAGCATATTATCTCTTTCTTGAAAAACCTACACACCACGGCTTTCATCACATTAGCATATGAAGCTGCCTCTACCCATTTTGTGAAATAATCGATGACCACAAAGATGAAACGATGTCCATTCGAAGCTTTTGGAGTAATAGGCCCAATGACATCCATACCCCACATAAAGAAAGGCCAAGGAGTTGCCATTACATGCAAAGGCAACGGAGGAGCATGCATCTTGTCTGCATATATTTGGCATTTATGGCACCTTCTGGCATACTTAATGTAATCACCTTCCACAGTCATCCAATAATAACCTGCCCTCATAATTTGTTTAGCCAATCTTTGACAGTTAGCATGGGTCCCACAAACTCCTTCATGAACTTCTTCAAGAATTCTTCTTGCTTCAACAGCATCTACACACCTCAAGAGCACTTGATCCTTTCCTTTTTTGTACAAGACTTCACCATCTACCAAGAAATTCATTGCCAGTCTTCTCAATGTTCTTTTATCGTTTTCAGAGATCGAATCTGGGTATTTTTGATATTTCAAATATCTCAAAATATCATAATACCATGGTTTTCCATCAACTTCCTCTTCAACATTGCAACAATGTGCAGGAGACTCTTGTATCTTTAGCTTAATGGGATAAATTTCGGCATTAGAATCCACTTTAAACATTGCAGCTAAGGTGGCTAAAGCATCAACCATTTGGTTCTCTTCCCGAGGTAAATGATTAAATTGAATTTCCTCAAACTGTTCAACCAACTTAACTATGAAGTCACGGTAGAGAAGTAACTTTGAGTCTCTTGTTTCCCATTCTCTTCGCAATTGGTAGATTACTAAAGCTGAATCACCATAGACTTCCATCTTTTTGATTTTCTTTTCAATAGCAGCCTGAAGCCCCATGGCACAAGCTTCGTATTCTGCCACGTTATTGGTGCAATTGAAATTCAATCTTGCAGTGAATGGGCATTGATCTCCTTTTGGGGATATCAAGACAGCTCCAATGCCATGCCCCAGGGCATTTGATGCACCATCAAAGTACATCTTCCATGTATCCTTTTCTACTTGATCCTCATCAACTTGCATAACAGCCATTAAGTCTTCATCTGGGAAGTCAAAATTTATGGGCTCATAATCTTCTAAAGCTCGTTCTGCAAGGAATTCCGCAATGGCACTCCCTTTGATGGCTTTCTGTGACACGTACACAATATCATATTCAGAAAGCAATACTTGCCATCTTGCTATTCTTCCAGATAGAAAAGGCTTCTCAAATATGTACTTGACAGGATCTAATTTTGAGATCAACCAAGTGGTATGATACAACATGTACTGTCTGAGTCTATGAGCTGCCCAGGCCAAAGCACAGCACATCTTTTCCAAGGATGAATACTTGGATTCATAGTCAATAAACTTTTTGCTCAAGTAATAAATAGCCCTTTCTTTTCTACTTGTAGCATCATGCTGCGCCAGTACACATCCCATCGATTTTTCATGCACTGTTAAGTAGAGGATGAGAGGCCTCCCTGGAACAGGTGGGACTAATACTGGTGGACTTGAGAGATACTCTTTAATTTTATCAAAAGCTGCCTGACAGTCTTTATCCCAATCCCCCTTATCATTCTTTCGCAGGAGTTTGAAAATTGGATCACACTTGGCCGTTAATTGAGAAATGAAGCGAGCAATGTAATTCAACCTTCCAAGAAAACCCCTTATTTCTTTTTGAGTACGTGGTGGAGGCAAGTTTTGAATAGCACGTATTTTGTCTGGGTCCACCTCAATGCCTTTTTCACTAACAATAAATCCCAACAATTTTCCAGAAGTTGCTCCAAACATGCACTTGGCGGGGTTCAACTTGAGTTGAAACTTTCTCAATCTTTCAAATAACTTCTTGAGATTGACCACATGATCTTCTTCTTTATGGGATTTGGCAATCATATCATCCACATATACTTCTATCTCCTTGTGCATCATATCATGGAATAGAGTTACCATAGCTCTTTGATAAGTTGCCCCTGCATTCTTTAATCCAAATGGCATGACTCTGTAACAGAAAGTCCCCCACATCGTAATGAATGTAGTTTTCTCCATATCATCTTTATCCATCTTGATCTGGTTGTAACCTGAAAAACCATCCATGAAAGAGAAGAGGGAGTACCTAGCAGTATTATCAACCAAAGTATCGATATGTGGCAATGGAAAGTTGTCTTTTGGGCTAGCCCGATTCAGATCCCTGTAATCGACACACATTCGTACTTTCCCATCTTTTTTCGGAACAGGGACAATGTTTGCTACCCATTGAGGGTATCTTGCCACTTCTAGAAAACCAGCATCAAATTGCTTTTTAACTTCTTCTTTGATCTTCAAAAGCATGTCTGGCTTCATTCTTCTTAACTTTTGTTGAACTGGTTTACATTCTGGTTTCAGGGGTAATTTATGTACCACAATGTCTGTGTCTAAACCAGGCATGTCTTGATATGACCATGCAAATACATCCTGGAACTCATGGAGCAAATTCACCAGATTCTTTCGTGTAGAAGATGAGATGGAAGTTCCGATCTTGACTTCTTTCTTGACTTCTTCATCTCCTAAATTGATGACCTCGGTAGATTCCTTATGAGGCATGATTTGTTTTTCTTCTTGCTCTACTAATCTCAATAGATCGGGAGGCAAAGCATAATCATCAGAATTCTCATCTTCATTAAGTTCACCCACACAACTAGACCTCTCAAAGTCAAATCCTGGATCATCATTATAATTGTCTGTGTATTCATCATTTGTACACCTGGCATTGGCAAAAATAGGAAAATATAGAGAAGTGTATAGGCAAAAAGAAATGAATGCAAAAGAAAAAAAAGGGAAAAAATGGAAAAAGATATGAGCAAATGCATCATGCTTTTATTTTATTGAAATTGAATAAACGCCCTACATAAGGTCCTAATGCTTTTGGGCATAAGCATTGAGAAAGGATTTATTGCATTACTTTGAAGAAGTCTTATAGACAGTAGGGATCTCAACAGCACTCCAATTCTTCAACTCAAAACCTGGTGGGCAAGGAAGTACTTCTAACATCTCAATATTCTCTCCAATCTCTTCTTTATGTACCATCTGGATAGAAAGTTCTTCAAAAGCCTTTTCCAATGCGAACTATTCACTCCAGGATAGACATATCCTGCTGAATGGAAGGTATCATACAATGGAGGGAATACCATTGGTTCAGTTTCCAGATCCTCCTCGTTGAAAGCAGCCCTCCTTTTCTTCCTCTTTTCCTCAACAAACCTCTCCATCTCAAACCCTTTTGGCTTATAGCCTAAGCCAAACCTATCTTTTTTCATGATGACCTTCACCGGCATCTGATCCCTTGCAGCCTCTTTCCCAAGCCTGACCCAGCACGGCATCCTTTTCCTACAATCTGACAAACACCTGCTTTAGTAACCCTAGACAATCGTGGCACGGGCACAGTAGATCCTTCTCCTACAAAAGTGGCATTGACCAACTCCAAAGATCTGAAAGAACATTCACGGCATTCTGCGATTTCCACATATGGTGTTGACAAGAAGGTTGTGGCAATCATATCCTCTTCAGCATTCACAGTCACTAAGTGTTCATCCATGACAAATTTAATCTTTTGATGCAAAGTTGAAGGGACTGCACCAGCTTGATGAATCCATGGTCTTCCTAAAAGACAATTGTATGAGGGGGTGATATCCATCACTATGAACTCAATGTTGAATACATGTGGCCCAATCTCGATAGGCAATTCAATCTCTCCTATTATCTCTCGACGAGTACCATCAAAAGCTTTGACTATCGTGTGGCTTCTTCTCATGTGAGACTTATCAACTGGTAACTTAGATAGAGTAGCCATTGGCATTACATTCAGAGCTGAGCCATTGTCAATAAGGACCCGTGGTAGGATATGATCTTTGCATTTGGTAGTTATATGCAAAGCCTTGGTGCTACCTCTTCCATCAGGAGGAATCTCATCATCACTAAATGAGATAAAATTATCAGCCGTGATATTTCCCACCAATCTATCTAACTTTTCTACCGAAATGTTATGTGCCACATGTGCTTCATTGAGTACCTTTAGCAAGGCATTCCTATGTGGCTCTGAATTTAGCAATAAAGAGAGCATTGTTATGCGAGCCGGCAGTTATTCAGTTGCTCTACAACACTATACTCACTATGCTTGATGAACTTTAGGAATTCACAAGCTTCTCTTTCTGTCACGGATTGCTTAAGTTCCGCAGGTATTACTGTCTTTCCTTTGTCATCCTTCAACAGAACCTCTTCAACCTCTTTCCCTTTCTGTGACATCAGCATTTGGGGTGTATAACAACGCCCACTGCGGGTTATCCCACCTTCATTTGTTAGATTCCCAGACATCGCAGCACTATTAACTGATGCATTTTGAGTTACAATACTGCAATTATAGTTCCATGGAACTGCTTTATCATCCCTATATGGGAATGGTTTTGGAACTTTGATGGTGACTTTGGGAACCATTGGAGTAGTATTAAGTGCTGGTTTCTTCTTACAAAATATGGTCACTGGCTCTATTCCTTCAAAAGGGTGATCCTTTTTTGAATCTTCTGCCATAGCAACAACTGCATCTTCATCCATTTCCTCATAAAATTCTATTGTACCCTCATTCATCATCATCTGTACTTTCTCTCGAAATTGTTCACAAAATTGAATGGTATGACCAACTGATTGTCCATGATATTTGCAAAAGGTTTCTTCACCGTTCTCTTCTTCAACTCCCAATCCCATATTAGCAGGTTGAATCATCTTTGCTTTTATCATTGCATCCATTACCCTTTCCATTGGTGTCTTGACTTCATCGATGCTACCCTTAACCCAACATATTTTTCCTTCAATAATAGCATTGACTTTTCCTCCATGATCCGGTAAAGGATTTCCAACTACATTTGGTTCTTTTTCAACATCAAAGTTCAAAATTCCTGCTTTTATAAGATCACGAACTTTGTACTTGAGCCCTGTGCAATTTTCTGTCGAATGACCGGTGATCCCATAATGATAATCACAATGAGCATTGGGATCATACCATTTAGGAAAAGGAGGTTTAAATGGCTCAATGTGGACTGGTGCTATTAGGCGTTTTTCAATGAGTTGTGGTAGCAGTTCAGTGTAGGTTATTGGGATGGGATCGAATTGGTATTTGTTTTGATTATTCCAAGACTTCCTGGGTTGTGGCCTGAATTGTTGGCTTGGTATTGTGTTTGTGGAGTGAATGGGGTTATTGGACGATAGGTTGGAGGTTGGGACACCGATTGGTGAGGGTATGGATTTTGGGACATTGGTTGGTAAGAGTAGGGGCTTTGTGATACATTGTTGCTGGTAGGGTAAGAATTGTAGTTGGATCGAGCGTGGTAAGGAACATTGCTTGGTTGCCTACTTCCAAAGCTGATGTTGTTGGCCTCCCCTTCTTTCTTCTTGGAGTTTGCCCCTTTCCTGAAACTTGGAGCATCACTTGCTTCAATTCTCCCATTCTTTATTGCATTTTCAATCATTTCCCCTGCTACCACTAAATCTGCAAAGTCTTTTGTTGCATTGCCAACAAGCCTTCATAATAAGGTGTTCGAAGCGAATTAATGAACAGCATGGTCGTCTCTTTTTCTGTGAGAGGTGGGTAGACTTGGGTAGCCATGTCTCTCCATCTTGTGCATATTCCTTAAAGCCTTCATCGACTTCTTTCCATATTCTGAAGAGATAACCTATCTGGGGCCATATCCACTACATGTTTATACTGGCTTTAAAAGCTCTAGCCAAATCTTTCCAAGAGCGAATTCGCTCTTTATCGAGTTGAACATACCATCTAGCTGCAGATCCTGTCAAACTATCTTGGAAGCAATGGATTAGTAACTTTTCATTGTTCGTATACCCAGCCATTTTCCGACAGAACATTGTGATGTGAGTCACAGGGCATGTCGTTCCATCATATTTTGAAAATTCAGGAACTTTAAATTTTGGCGGAATCACCAAATCAGGAACTAGACTCAGTTCACTTGCATCAATGCAATCAAAATTATCTTTCCCTTCTATGGCCTTCAATCTTTCTTCTAACAAATCATATTTAAGCTGAATTTCTTTATCTTCTACAGGTTCAGAAGTTTTTCTTCTCAGCTTTTCCTGTTCCAAGGATCGTCTAGATTTGGAACATATAAAGGGTTCACAAAGCCTCCTCCAAGGTTTGATTCCACTTGAGCTTGATTTCTTTGTTGCCCCATAGGAATAAATGGTTGCTCTACAGCTGGTGAATGACCTTGAATAGTTACGCCATGAGAATTCTGTGGCGGGGTAAACCCTGGTGGATAAACTGGTTCAGCACTGAATTCATGAGACCCGCCTTCATCTTTTGAGGGGATGTTTCGACAACAGCTTTCCCTTTTGTCATAGCTTTCATCATTTGCATCATCTCGAACATTTGCTTCCTCATTTCTTCCAATTCTCCTGCCATTGTTCTCTCATTTCTTCTTGCATTCTCTCCATCTTCTCAACTCTTGCAGACTGTTCATTCTCCATTTGTTTACTTCGAAGACGGGTACTATATGGATGTTGAGTAGATCGACTTGCCACTTTGGATCTTGTCACCTCGAGACCTTGTGATTGATATACATCCCAATATTAGTCCTTTTATTCTTATTTTTTATGAATGAATTTATGCATGTATGCAAAGAAGACTTGGAACATAATTATTTGTTAAATGAAAGAACCTTTATTAAAAAATCTGAATTACATCCAAGAGAAAATCTAAAGAACTTGTAGCCTAACATAAGCATAAAATGAAATCTACTACATAAAGAGGACCTATGGTCTCCATAATAGCCTCTTGATCAGGCTATAGTGATGTTGCACCTCATCAAGTAACTGCTCTAATTGCTCCCATGATCTGAAATAGGGCTTATCCCTGGTTTTATCTCTGCTATCCTTTCTTCCATTTCTCTGGCTTTGCGCGCGGCTAGGTTGAACTGCTGGAACATCTTCAATAACAGTTGAGATCCCTCAGCTTTCCTCCAACCATCACATTCTTCTCTTAGAGTAGTCACTTCGTGAATCATTTGTTGAAGTGCCTGTCTATATTCTTGGGTTTCAGAAAGTGCGGCTTGCATCTGTGCTTGCACCAAATCTTTCTCTGTTTGAAGTTCTTCTTGCTTAAGCTTCATTTTTTGTATTTCATCTTTCAATTGTTCATTTTCTTGCTTTTTTGTCTGCACTTCTGTTTTCAACTGCTCTTTTTCTTGCTTCAATCGCCTATTTTCGGATTTGGACAATTCCCTTCTCAGTCTGGTGACTAGTTCTGTTAATTCCTTCTTTTCTTGGTCAACTTTCTTGATTGTCTGGTTACACTGTCTAGATTCTTCCTTCATATCTACTTTGAGCTTCTTATTTTCTTGTCAAGTTGCTCTTTCTCTTCCTGAAGCTTTCTCTTAGAAATTTCCAAATCTATCATGGGGTCTCGTGGAGTAGGTTCTGTCGATTGATCTAACTTTACTTCTTTAGGAACTACCACATCCTTAGCTCTCCTCATGTGCCACACCGCATACTCTGGAGTCACATCATTAGTAAGTCTTCCTTGATCGATCCTCAAAGTTTGTTTCCAAGCCTTTATAACTTCTTCAATCTTTTTCAAAGCTCCTGCTTCAGTGTATGCAAATTCCAATTTATCCAGTCCTTTGGTCATAGGAATGAATTGTTCATAGCCTGCCTGTCTCCTTACCATTATTGGTGCATAACTGATAGCACCCCACAGCCCCAAAAGTGGAACCCATGGTTGACCCCCACAACTAAACAATACGGCATCATGTCGCATCCAAGGTGCCATCCATACTATCTCTTGACTGGTACTAGAAAGCTTGCGAAAAATTGAGACCCACTCATTCTTGGATTTGGGTTTTGGCCATTGACTCTTGCAAAATTCCTTGATAGGGAAGCTGGTATTAAAGAAAGCTCTGCGAAATTCACTTTTCTCGCATACAAGATGACTTCTCATCCAAAGGTATAATAATTGGGCACAGCCGATGAAGCGTCCTTCCCCATTTCGTCGACAAAAGCTCAAAGATCTGAGAGTTTCAGCTAGAATAGTTGGAACGGGATTAACTCCATGCTCAACTTGATCAAGGAAATCTATCACTGTGACATCTATATATCCCAAGACTTTGGGAAAGACCACCAAGCCATATATTGCCAATGCCATCATGCTCATACTCTGATCATTCTCCATATTCTTCCTAATGTGATCTCGTAAGAAATCCCAAGGCACATAATCTTGCCCTCCTTTTTGTCTCACCCATTTATCAATTTCTGGCAAACTAACATTCATCATTCTAGCGAGCTTCCTACGATAACCGATCTTCTTGTTCTTCCAATATATCTTATCTGCATTGGAACACTGGATGCGGAGTAAGAGTGAGTACTCTTCAATCGTTGGAACCATGTCAACTTCATTAAAAACAAAGCATCTATAGGAAGGGTCCCAAAATTGCGTTATAGCTCTAATCAAGTCTTTGTCTACAGGAACTGCAATTAATAATGCTATGTCACCGTACTTCTTTTCAAAATCTTCTTTTTTTGAAAGACTCCAAAGCTTCCAAAGATCAATGAACTCAGTAAAATCATTTTGTTTGAGATCCAGGTGAACTTTTTCAGGGAGTGGTGATATAAATTCTTGAGGTAAACAGTCTCCTTCTCTTCGTTGAGCTTCTTCAGATCTGATTCTGACACTGTTGGAATTCTCAGTGGGGAAAGGTGTGGCTTTAACGCTTGATAAATCCTCCATGGATGTAACTGAGGTTCAATCAATTAACAAATTGTTATGTAAAAAGCCTTCTTTTATATGATATGACAATGCATGAGAATGCAACTATGGGAAAGATATTGGGATTTTGTTCCCTCATGTGTCCTAACTTTGGCTTACTACTTCACGGATAGTCAAGGTTCTAACTTAAGGGTTGGCTCTTAGGCTTTTTATATGCTAGGTTTGGATATAATAGTTACTAAAGTTCCCAAATTGTTCCTCACTGTCGTCCACTCTGGACTAGTAAGGCACCCCAATCCTCACCCATGACAGGCTACAAACGGAAAAGGTTCAATTTGAGTGGGAGTATTTGGCTAGCCCATGCGGAGGTTACCACCTCACGAGAGCGGTAGCTACTCTACTCCCTCCTAGAAAGGACTGAGCTCGGGTCGAGAGCTTTATGCAAATGCAAGGTGTGGTGTGTGAGAGGGAACTTTATTTTAACCAACTCTTCAAAACACTAAACAAATCAAAGAGAACATCAAATAAGATTAGTGCAATAAATTCAACAAATTTTAGGCCATCAAAATTTAGACTTAGTATAACACAAGATCAAATTATGGCTCGACTCACTTTACTCCCCAGTGGAGTCGCCAAGCTGTCATAACGTTTCCTAGACTAGGACGCTAGACATTAAACAAATGGAGTCGCCACCAATCTTTTTTTAACCTAGGTGTGATTGGCCACCTAATGACTCTAGGACTGGTCTACATTTTTAAGTTTTGGGTTCGGGAGTTCATTTACGTGTAGGGAAGGTTATAGCACCCCTACAACGCCCAATATTGGTACCATTTTAATCTTGTGTTATTTTAACTTAGTCTTAATTACATGGCCTTTATTGTTTAAATATTGAAAATTCTTTTAAGAATCCTCCATCATTCTGGATGAACTTTTAAAAGACTCTTCTCACCTCAAGAGTATTCAAGGGGTACCATTCGACTCCCTTGAAGAGGCTCCATCGTCGGAAGTATTTTAGAATTTTCTTATTCCTTATTTTATTTTTTTATTTAATTATTTTTAATTATTTTTAAAATATTATTTTTCTTTATATATTATTTATTAATATTTTTAGGATTATTGGTATTTAATATTGAGAATATCTCCTAAATCTTCCATCATTCTGGATAAACTTAAGCGAACCCTCTCACCTAGGAATTCCTTAAGTGTTACTCATTCGCAATCGCCTTGAGGATTCCATCATCGAAATTATTATTTTATTATTTATTAACTTTATTTATTATTTATTTTTTATATTTATTAGAATATAAATTTTATTATTTATTATGTTTTTATCTTTATTTATTATTTGTTTATTTTGAAAATGCCTTCTAAATCTTCCATCGTTCTGGATAAATTTAGAAGGATCTTCTCACCTAAGAATTCTTCGAGTGTTACTCATTCGTAATCACCTCAAAGATTCCATCATCGGAATTATTATTATATAATTTATATTTTATTATTATCTTAGCCTTCTATCTTTATTATTGTTACACAATTATCTTATAATTATTTTTTATTTTTTATTTTTTATTTTTTTATCTAGAGAATAAAGTGAAAATACCTTTTAAATCTTCCATCATTCTGGATAAACTTAAAAGGATCCTCTCACCTAGGAATTCCTCAAGTGTTACTCATTCGTAATCACCTCGAGGATTCCATCATCGAAATAACTCATCTTTTTATTTAAAATTTATAGTTGTTGTTTAATTGTCAAAACAAATTATAATTTTTTTTGGTTCATATTAGAATATTTGCCTTTTTATGTATTTGTTTCATGAGATATATTTGTGCAACCTTACTGTTTTTAAAGTATAACTAGACTCATATAATTGAATAAACCCATAAATGACATTAAGATATATTATAAACATGACCACAAACGTATAGACTCCTAATCAATCAAGAAAAACAAAACAAAAGCTCATTACAAATGCATAAGATCATAAATGCATGTTACACACGTATAATCATGTAAACACATGGCTGTTAATCCAATTAAACAACAAGTAAATTAACTACACATGCATAAGCTCATAAAAGACATTTACACGTGCAAACATAATAAACACACCACCATCAATTCAGTTGAATCGAACGTGAACCTGTGTATGCAAATCAAGCTTTCTTACTCTTTTTCTTTCACGCACCGATTTCAGCTAACCCCCAATCGCAGACGTCAACCACGCACGTGGGGCAAAGGTGTAGTGCAGAGAAGATGCAAGGACGATGAAGCAGCAAGGAAATAGAGGATGACGAGAGCAATTCAGGCGGTGATGATGTGCAGTGGACAAATGCTGGAAGCGATTGACAAGACGCAGTCAGGTGCAGCGGTGATAGTATAAGGAGATGGAGCCGGCTATTTGTGAATGAAGAAAACTTGGTGAAGGTGTAAGGCAAAGGTGACGGGCTGCTTGGGCAAGAGACGACGAAGGGAGGTTTTGGAGAAGCTGTGTTTTATGGTGACTGGAAACGACAAGGCTTGGCTCTTAGCTAGAGCAGAATTACTTTGTTGAGATGCTTTATTGTTTTTTGTTCCCCCTTAAATCATAAGCCTTAACCCCTTTTTATAGTCACAAATTTGTTAGAGTCCTAATACAACTATACTTATTCTAATAATTAGCTCTTATTTTTATCTTTCATCTATTTAATTCTTATGTTAATCCTAATCTAACTCTACTAAATTTAATATTAATCCATATAATTATCCTAAAAAATCTAATTATCCTAATTATCTAATCCTAAAATTAATTTTATTATTTTTTTAATTTCTTTTTATCTTTTCTCTCTCTTTTCTCTTTTTTTTTATTCCTAAATCCTATTTTAATTTTAATTTCCTAATTAATGTTAATTCTAAATCTAAACATTCTAATTTAATTCTAGCCTAATTCTAAATTGTTAAATTAAAATATAATGTCACCTAATCCAATTAATTATTTTTTTTAAACTAAGACTCCGGACAAAATAAGGTGTCTACACAAATGATGTCTAATAATGAAAGAGTGTTTCTAACATCATTTTGAGTCTATAAATACTTCCACTTTCATGGAATTTAACATAATCTTTACATTCATTCACTCTAAAATCAGATTCTCTTCTTACACTCCATATTTCTCTAGTTTTGGTTCAAGTGAGTTCAAAAGAAAAACTTAAAGTGTAATTGATTTTCTCTTAGAGTAGGCATTGTATCCTAAGAACAACGTTTCCAAAATCACTTGTATTAGTGTGAGAAAATTATTGTTCTTAAGATAGCCTCCTGGAAGTTCCTTGTCTACCAAAATTTCTTCTTCAACTTGTTTGTAGCAGTACACCATTCACACTGAGGAGATTTTCATACAATAGATGCTTGTTGCAACTTCATTGCCACAATCAATGTTTACCCATCCAGTTGTTAACTCTGAAATAAAGAATAAGACTAGAATATCAAAGTACATTTATATATTTTAGAATGAGAGATAATTGAATTCTCTTATATAAGCTTTGGCAAGAAATAAAAGCTTCACTTCATGAATATATAAATGGTATTTCCCACCTTCTAATCAACATAATTGCATAGTGGCAAAAAAAAAAAAATCATTTCAAAGTAAAAAGATGTGTAGAAATTGCATTACCTTGAGAAGAAGTTCTAAAGCATTGAAATGCCAAGCAAAGAATCCATACTAAATTCTTCATTTTTCGTGGGGTGGAAGGTGAGAAGAGAGACAAATTAAAAGGAATGGTGGATGTTTCTTCATGTATATATTTACATGGAATTAGTCAAAGGGGATGTTTAATTAACAAGTAAAAGAAAACATATATACTTTGTAATATTCACCATGAAAAAGCTAGCTTCAAAATCATCAACTTGTTTGATTACTCATATGTTTAGAAAAACTTTTACATATCCATGTTTTGTCTTCTTCGAAAGTATCGATTGCCAAAACATATTTACTAATATTCAATCTACACTTCAATTACTGTGTTAGCTTTTACTTTTAACAACATTCGAAAAATATAAAATGTGAATAAAAAATTAAAAACTTAAAATATTCTCTAAGTTTAACTACCTGCTTCAAGTTCTTTGCAAATTTTGTCAAGCATCAAACTTGAACGATACTTTCTTCCAATTCCCAATTTCAAACCCAATTGGTTTCACTTACAAATTCAGATAATATGTCTACAATTCACTTACAATTGGTTTTATATGACAATTGGTTTCTTAAATCGCTTCCAATTGATTTAAGAGTGTACAAATCTACTCGTTAGGTAATATGTGTGGCAAAAAGAAAGGGCAACTCCGGGTAGTGGATGCAATGGCCAGTCCTAACTCCCAAGCAACGAGACAACACCGCATATGTGCCGGTATGCAACTATCATTGCAGCCATAGCATTGACGGTTTTCAAGGCCAATTTATATAGTGAAATGAGCATCGTCTTGTTACTTTTGTGGGCCATAATCATGTGGAAGAACACAGTAAAGCTAGAAAGCATCAAGGCAATTGTACCAGAAATAATAAAGGCTTTGAACATCCAAATCTTTTGTTAGAATTGGCTGGCCTTGATCCAGGTCGCTTTCATCCTTTTTTAGCCGCCGGCAAAGGTAAATCCTTTTGAGCTTTTTTCTTTTTTTACGGTGGATGTAGATGAACTTGTTTTGCTTCTAATATTTTGGTCTTTGAATTTTTTATTGAACTCTAATAAAACACGAATAAATATAGAAATGACTTTAAGGCGTGCTGTTAATGTCACTTTCCTTAAGTATATTTTGCTTCCACCAATTACGGTATGTAATAGGGGTTTGTCCAATAGTCAGATACAATGAAGTCAACATTTGAAAGCACATTACACTTATGAAATAAAACCACTAAATACAATTGACTAGTACAAAAGTATATTATCTTAGCCATTATTTTCTACCGTAAACAATGTTTAGGAGACTTATTTCTACTTTGAGAATAAAAGGGAAGAAAGACAATATCACATATTTGATATTCCTTTTTGTGTTTTATCAAGTGTCTCAAGTATATCTCAAAATAAACTTTGACATCTATATTTATAGAAATTCAATCCAAGAGTTGTGTCCTCACGATCAAATGTTGTGATCTTTCAATTGTGTTGTTTGATCTAATAAACACAATTATTAAATATCATCACTACTTTTGGAATCTAATGATTATGTTTTTCAATTATTCACAAGTGAAAGAACACCTCTTCAAATAATACGTAACTCTTTGGAAAAACTATTCATTAAATAATTATATTTAATTTCTTTTATTTTGAGTAATTATATTTAATTTCTTATTCCAACTATTAAATACATATTTAGTAGATAAAATTAATTATATATAAAAGAAGGGTTTATATATGATGTACTGATAGTATATAGTTTCTATACACTGTTAATACACCAGAGGTTGATACTTCATCAATATGCAAACTAAAAAAATGTAAAGCCCTTAAATTAAAAACAAATAAAATTTTTTCAATTTGCTAATAAGTGCTTATTGATAAGGTGTCAACCTCTTGTGTATTGACAGTGTATAGAGTCTATACACTATCAGTGCATCATATATAAATCCATAAAAGAATGCATATATATATATATATATATATTATATGTATATAAAATGCAGATTTATAAATATAATTTTTTAGATTAATAATATAAATCTACCCCAAAATGTTGATCTAACACTTGAAAATTTTTAAAATTTACTATTAATTTTTATTTTAACATTTTTTATGTGCTTAATAATATTAGTTATAATATTTTCATTTTTTATTTTTCCCAAAATTTGTTATTATTATGTTTTGAATTTTATAATTTTTTAATTAAAATTTTAGGTACTCTAATAATGAGTTTTCAAGATTGAAAAAAGTTGTAATTTTACTATATGAGTGTTTGAGATTGGAGAGGAAAAGTATATCGATTAGTTTATTTATCATTGCCATTAACATTGATTCTATCAATGGTCACTGTCATAGTAGATAATACATTTTCAACAATTAATATATTGAACACACCCATGGGTTGTGGCTCAGTTGGCAACGCAGACTGTGTTTGTGAGAAGGGCTCTCGAGTTCGACTCCCACTAAACACACATTTGGGAAGAGGTGAGTAGCCTTAATTATGACGAAGTCTTAAGCAGGATTAGTCTCAAATTGTTAAAATGGATGAGGATACCTGTGGTTTACACCCAAAAATTATGTTGAACACTTGTTTGCCTAATCGAATGATAGATTAACGGTTAAATGAGAGTTTAGTTATGTATCTTGAAAAATGTGTTCCAAAGTATTGATAACAAAACTATGAGACCTTGAATTTCAAGTAATGTTTAATTATAATTAAATAATTGAGGATTAAGAAATATTTATAATTAATTTATAATTGATTTTATTTTAGGTTCTAGAGTTAGTTAGAAAGTGGGCCCCATTAATTCTTGGAGGTCCAAAGAAAGGTGAAACTTCATGGATTCGATATTCGGAGACGGAAAATGTTATGGTAAGAGTTTCATTCTTAATCTCAATTATTTTTTCATATTTTGAAAAATGTGCAACAAATTATAAAATGACGGTTTAGTCTATAGATCGTCAGAATTTTCAAAAATAAAAGCAAAATTTAAAGGAATTAGGACCTATGAATTTTACCAAATAATTCCTCATAAAATAAAGTTTTAGAATATCTAGATGGATGGTGGAAACTAGATGTGAAAACAGAAATTTACATGATTTTACGATTAGGGGTAATTTGGTAATTTCACCCAAACCGATATCCGAACTTCAACAAAAGCTTCACCAAACATTAAAACAAGTTAAATAGAGTTGAATTATAATTAAATAAAATATTTTGGAGATGAGATAGACTGTTTCAACCGAGTCAAACTTTAGGGACAATTTTGAAACAATTCTTTAAGTATAAGGGTAAAATGGTAATTTTACCCATAAAATGACAAATAAAAAGAAAATTACAGCTTCTTGTTGACTATAAATCAACAGAAACTCAACAGCCCATGAACCTCCATTGACGCCACCTTCCAAAGAGAGAGAAAGTGAGAAAAACACTTAGAAAATCACCTTATAATCAATTTCTTCCTTCACCAAAGTTAATCTACTCAACTTGCTCTTCAATTTGGTGCCCAAATTAAGTGTTAAATCAGCAAAAATCTGATTTTGGTGTCTCTCATACAATTTGGCTAAGGTGAGATTTAGTGGAATTTTGATTTTCTTTCGTGAATTCTTATTAAGTACTTGATGTTCATCATGTTTCGTGCTTCCTTTAACTTAAATTGTGCATGAATCATGAAAGGTGATATAAGAAGGTTTCGGTCAACACCATGGAAGAATGGAAATGGTGCAATTTGATTGGTAATTGATGTAGAAAAATTTGTAGAAATCATGAAAAGCTTGAATTTAAGCTTAGATTAGTCAAATTGAGAAAAATCAACTTATTGACTATGGAAGGGATTTCAGCCAAGGCATGAAGACCATGAAATTGATGTTATTTCATAGAAAATTCATATGGAATTAATGCAGAAAATTAGTAGGAATAATTTAGAATTAATAAAGTAATTAAATTTGAAGAATATAAATTTTGTAAAGAAAGGAAGCTTTCGACCTTGATGAAAGGGAGACTAAAAGTGTGCCTATTTTAATGCAAATTAGGTCTTAAAATAATGTAGAAATTATTCTTAGAATTTTGGAGCAATCGGAATTATGTAGCAAAGGTTAGAATTTTGCACCGATAGGAATTAGACTGATAATTCATTAGCATTTAAATTATCAAATATTCTTTTAATTAAAGAATGATGAATTTATCAAGTTTGAATAATTATTTGTAGCCTTTAAACCCGAGAGTACTACCGGTGCTGAAGGATCGGATACCGGTAAGCTAAGAAGTAAGGGATATTTGTACGATGCGAATGGATATAGCACTACATGTTTTGATGAAAATTTCAATTTATGGAAATTAAACAAATATTTTGGATTGAATGTTGGAACTGTGAACTGTGGTTGAGAGTTGGATTTTATGCAAGAAGGGTTAGGATTTTATAAACCGTTATGCTGTCAAAAATTGTCTATACTAACCTAAAACCCCTAATTTATGAAATTCATGAAGTTTTGGCTTTAATATGAAATTTTTGGATATATTGATAGAATCAAATTTAAGGATCCAAATTATAAATAATTGAAAATGGTTTAATAAATATTAAATCACAAATTCAATAATTAAAATGTTTTGTGGTATTCTATCTATTTATAAATGTTTGAATATGTTTGTATATTTCATGGATTTTAAATAAGTAATTTTTGGAAGATTAAATATTGATTTAAGCTTTATGATATTTTATATGTTTGCATTTATTGATTTAATGGAATTAATTTTAGGAATATATTTATGATATGCTTCCATGCCTTGTTCTCTGTAAACTGTTCTGGAAATTATTTTTTTAAATGTTTTAGAGGTTGTTGGCCCTTTAGCTACCTTCGGGTATATGCATTTTCGTTATGTTTTGATTGCTGTTGACTTTAGCCCAGTCTTCTAGCTCTCACAGAGGACACCTGGCTAGTGCTCTCACTATGGCCCCTTGACTATGGCCATATGTCTATTATAGTGCATGTGTCTATTGGGTGTAGCCTAATCTCCATTAAAACTTATACTAGGGTGGTAAATCTCTGGCTAACTTAGATCCAGGTACTCCCAATTTGATTTATATATCTGAAATTGATTTATTCGTAAGATATGCTTTCTGATTGAATAATATACCTTGTGAAATTATTATTTGATTTAGATGTTGAAAAATTTATATGATTCTGATTTAAAATGTTTACGGAGAATTTATTTAATTTTTGATGCTTTATATTATGTTTTACAATATATTGAATTTGTGATTTAATTAAATCAAATAAATTCCCTATAGTGACTTTGGATATTGGAACACGATAGGTACTCCAAAGTACCTCTCATACTTTACCCGGTTACCCAACCCACTATAGTATCCTTCCGAGTAGATCGTGCCATATTTTATTCATATTTTAAATTCATGTTTTCCTATAAATATTCGCTTTATGAAAAATTGCATATCGGTTACGTTATATCAGCTTTCATATAAATGTCTCTTACTGAGCACGTTTCGCTCATCCCTTTATTTTTCTCTTCCAGATTATTTGCAGTGAGCTCGGGTTTGCTATTTCAGGAGAACTTGATTCCGGTATTCCTTTGGTGATTTTTCGGATTCGTCAAGGTATACGGATTTTATTTTATGTATTCAGATTTCTGTACAGTACTACTTTTACGTACCTTAGACTTGGGATGTAATTATGAATATTTTGTTGATGTAAATAAATTTTGAATCTTGAGATTATATATAAATAAATTTTTATTTGGAGTTGAATTGATATTGCAGACAAGCCCAACCTATGCATGTGATTTATATATGTAAAATGAATAAAATATATAATATTTCGGACCGTGACAAAAATTACTGTAAATTATTTTGAAAATATAAAATCATGTCAAATGCAATTGAAATGTTTTTAATTGAAAGTCAAAATGCAACGGTACTTTATTATCAAAAACCTCACTTAAAAAAAAAAAACCCTTTTTCTCTCAAAAGCTCTCTCCACCACTCTCCTTCTCCAGCCACTGTCCCCTAGCCCAGAAAGTTTTCAAAAAAAAAAAGCTCTCCTCCCTCACTTTATCTTTTCCTGACCCATTTTCTTCCCATCTCTCTCAATATTCCTAGATCTAAACGGGAAATCTCGATTTAACAATCTCAAAAAGACCACCTCTTTGTCCGTCAAAGCATTTTCTCTTCTACTATGGTCCCACACAAATCCTAAGCTAACCAAACCTCTAATTTGACCCATAAACCCCGAAAATATCTCTAAACAAAAACCCATTTTAGATTTTGTTTTGGTATTGTGTGAGCAATGAGACCGTTGTTTGTTTCGTTTTATCTGGTTTTGTGTGATTTTTTTTTTCAGATTGTAGTTGGGTTGCTATTTTTGTTGTTATTTATTTTTGAATGGTTTTCTAGTTGATTTTTCTGAACCTTATTTTAGGATTTCTTTCCAAATTTTGAATTTATTTATTTATCTCTATTTTATCTTGTATTTTTTTTCTTTTGTTTGTCTAATCATAATAGGTTGAAATTAACTACCAATCAAACAACTATTTTTTATTATTTTTTCATTAGCTTTCATATTTTTCTCCTTCTTGTTTCCTCTTCAACTTTATTTCAATATCTGAACAAAAAAAAAACTTTCTTTCAATATCTTCACCGAAACCTCTGTAGTCAATTTTATCAATGTCTTCAAGGGAAAGGAGCTGTTAGAAGATGATTGTATGTGCTTTGGTAATTTTAGGCTATGCCTACCCTAAGTAGTTAGTTGCTTTCTTTCTACAAAAAATAAAAGAAAAATAATAAAAAATAATAATAAGTGTTGTTGCACAAAACAACAATAAAGGTATGCTGACGTCGATGTTCGTACTTAGTCTCCACGTGTCTCCAAGAAGCTTCTGTAAAACAAGAAAAGTCAGAGAGACGCAGAGGTGGTTCCCTGCGTAGACACTCCGATGCTTAAGTCAACAAAAAGTTCTTCAATATTGGGAAGAGTAAAAGCCAGTAGTCAAAAAATTAGGGAATAAGATTATACTTGAAGCCTATTTATAGGCGAATATTCTAGGTTAATTACCTAGGGATAAGTACGTAACTTTGCTAAGAGTTTGTATCCAGATGTAATACAGATTCCACGTACAGATAAACTCGAACCCTGTTGCTGGCGAGAGACCCTCTCGCAAATCACGTTATGGTGACCATCTCGCGAATCAGGTTATGGCGTCAGGGTCTGTCGCCAGTCGATAGACGGAATTGATGCCATTTGTCGCGCTGCATCGTCAGGCGACAGGTGTCATGTCGCAACCAATGTCGTCTGTCGCAAGTCGGTAGACGGACAGATGCCATGTATCGCGTTGTGACGTTAGGCGATAGGCTGAGAGTCTGTCGCCTAGCGACAGGTGTTATACCGCAGCCTATGTCGTCGAAGGCCACGTGGCCCAGTGATATCCTACCATGTGGTGGTCTTTGATGAACCTTGGGCCTGGCCCAAATTTGGTGTACTTTGTTATATCAATTGCTCCACACCCTCTTGTTGGATTTTTCTAACCAAGAAAGTATAAATATGTGTTTTTTGGGCTTCAGCCCACCGTGAATAGTCTTCTTTATTTTTTTGCTACTTCTTTTGGTATTTTTTGCAGGTGATAGAGCTCTACTCTGCGACAGACGTGATCGGGCGCGACGTTTAGCATTCACTGTCGCGGCTATATAAACCGCTGGGGCTCGTCGAGAGAGCTCACGAAAACCTCTGAGCAGCCGTTTGTCGCCTAAAAGAGTCTGTCGCTCTCTCGTCAGGATCTCTCGCTCATCTCAGTGATAGTAAGTGCATATCTGTCGCCTTATTTATCACCTTTTGCATTCATATTTAGGCCTCCCGCAGGTGTTTTTAGTCTTCCGCGTAAAGCCTAGGTCTCCCGCAGGTCTCTCGTTCGATAGGTTTGTCACCCTAACAGGTCTGTCGCCAATTAGGTCATTCCTTCACCATGTCTTTGCTACGTCCGGGTAAAACACTCAGAACCGGTGGTGTTCTGTGTTCTTTGACAAATGCTGACTTAGAGGATTTTAGGACTCGTTTCCCCCTTCCGTCAAGTTATAGTTATATACTTCCAGTCCAAAGGGAGGCTACACCCGACTTGGTTAAAAATGGAGTAGCCATTCATAAGGCCTCTTTATTCTTCGGTTTTCGCTTCCCTCTTCCGGAGTTTGGTGAAGCATTTCTTAGGTATAAGGACATCGTCTCGTGTCAACTCCATCCCCATGCGTGGGCCCAGTTGGTAGCGTTTTCCATAGTGTGTTGTCACTTGGATATTGTCCCAACTGTTCCTCTTTTAAGCGCTTTTTTTCAGGGTTCGTGGTTTGAAAGGGATGATAACGTTCTCTCTCCAACGGTTGAAGACCGAAGAGTTTCCTAATAATAAAATCTTCTCAGATCTTCCTAACAAACTGCGTGGCTTTGAGAGTGAGTGGGTCGTTGTCGAGATTCCAAGCGACCTACGGATCCGTAAGAGATGGAATCGTGATACCTCCGACCACTTACAGCGCTCAGAAAGATTCAAAGCAGAAACCTTGAAAGACCAATTTGGTGAGCCTATTCGGCGGATTTGTTCTACCGGGGAGCGTAATTTATTCTCCCTTTTAACCCCGGAGAATATCGCCGCTGCCAGCTGGAGGGTAAGCAGGACCGTTGTTGGGACTTCCACTGCCCCGTCTAACTTGCCTGCGACTCCACGTGTTGATGCTGGTCCTAGTCAGCCATCTCCGGTAGTCGTAGCCGAAGCGTCCACCCCTATAGGTCATCTTGTAGATGAATCCTCTTCGGACTTGGAGGATGAGACCCTTGAGGCTGCGGGTACTAGTGATCAGTCAGAGGAGAATCCTGAGTGGGCTCAGGCCTATGCCTTTGGGAGTCCCTTCGTCGATTTCCCCTTGGATTCATCCTTGAATAGTTTAGAGGATATTGGTGGTTTTTTAGTTTTCTAATTTCCTTTTTACTTCTTGTATACGTGGGTGTGGCGTTTTACTTGGTCAGCTAATTCCTTCTTATATTGTGCAAGTATGAATTTCCAGGAGTTTTTGCGTAGGAAGGATGCTAGTGATGCAGCTCAAGCGGCTCCTGCTTCTCAATCGCAAGTTGGGGCTTCCTCATCTGGACTAGCTCGTGCTCCCTTATTTGGGCCAGCTCGTGCTCCCTCATCTGTACCAGCTCATGCTCCTACTGCCCCTCCTCCTACTGCTGGTGTATCCAGCCATCCTACATAAGAGGCCGGGAGAAATAAACGAAAGAGGCCTCTTGTCCCTGATCGTGGTTTGGATGACCGCGAGAGCTCAGAGTCCCAAAGGAGTGATTTAGACTGTCAAGAGGGTGGTTCTCGTGTTGCTGAGGATAGGTCTGTTCCTCACCAGCCTAGGCGCAAATACAGGAAGAGGCTAATTATTGAAGCCACAATGCCTACGAGACCAAATTTGCCTAAGGTGGCCGATCCGACTTTGAGGCGCTATCAAGTTGATAGCGGGGTCGTTGTAGGTGGAGAAGACTTCCAGACCTATCTCGGGGTGAATGACAACGACAGCATTGAAGATATCGGGATAGCATCTCGTCTGGCTTGGAGCACCATTCTCCCTCGCGACAAGGCGAGGCTTTTCACCAATCTGACTGAGGCGGAGGATAATTCTGACTACCTCGCGATGAAGGTAAGCTTTGTGCTTGTTTGGTAATTAGCTTTTTCCTTTTTATGCTTTTTCGTCAGGTTTGTTGAGCCTTTGTTTGTTTTTTGTCTTGTCAGACGGCTCAGCAAATTGCGGCTATTAATGCTCGACACAGGGCCCTTAGGAAGCAAGCCGATAAAGACATTCGTGAGCTTCGAGAGCAAAAAATGGAGCTTATGAACGAGGTTGTCTAGCTTCGCCCCTATCCCAAAAGGACGGAGGAGCTAAATAAAAAGAGCGCTGATCTCGAGCAAAGGAATGCTGATCTTGAGCGAAAGCTCCAAGAAGAGAAAGCGAAGGTGGCTTCTTTTCAGGGGTACCAAGAAGCTTATAATAAGGCTGTCAATGACCGGGGAGCCATGGAGAGACAACGGGATGAAGCCATTGAGGAGCTGCACAACGTACTGGACCGTCAGAGAGAGGTTCGGGCCGAGGCCGTTCGTGAGTACCGCTTGTCCCAACATTGCTATGATAAGAAAGCAATGTTCGCAGCGGGATTCATCAAGTACGATTTTTATTTGGCTCGTTCGTGGCTGGAGAAGCATTGGCCTAGCGAGACTTTTTTTGAGTTGCTTTTCACTGAAGAGGCCAAGTACTACACAGCTCCTCCTTGGACTAAGTACGAGCCCGACTCGCAAGGTCCGGATGCCTATTTAGAGGAGGGTGCTGGGGATGAATTGGACAATCTTGAGGGCCCATGGCCTCCTCGACAGCCACAACGTCAGCCTGAGTCTTCTAGCGCACGTGATCGAGTCGAACCTTCAACAGTGTGTGACGTTCCTAAGGCTATCGAGGCGGGCGATCAGCCTGAGTCTATCGAGGCACTTCTAGGGTTGGACAGCGATGAGTTCTAAATTTCTGATTCCACAGCCATTGATCTTGTGCCCGACTCCGTAGCTGTGGTTGGGCCTTCAAGTGATGATCCTTCATCCGAGATGGCTCCTTCGGCTCCCCAAGATCCTTGTGCTTCGGTTCCTCAAGTTCTTGATCCCCCGGTTATTGAGGGCTCCGGTGTCGAGGCGGCTTCTTCTCAGCCAGATGACTTAGTACTCAGCATAGATTAGGATTTTTTTTTATTTTCCTCTGTTTGTAAATATTCAATGAAAAGTACATTTCTTTTTGCAGCTTTTTGTATTTTCCTCTATTTGTAAACATTCAATGAAAAGTACATTTCTTTTTGCAGCTTTTTGTATTTTCCTCTGAATGGATGTTTGTTTTTATCACAAGATTCTAAAAAGCAACATTAAAGCATAAAAATATGAAATGATTCTGTTTTCGCGGTATAAAGCGTACCTTTACACCATGTTGCTCCCCGAGTTCTACTTTGGGACAGCATTGTCATTACTGTTCAAAGACGAACTTTTCTCGAGCGCTATGCCTATCTCGCGCTCTTTTGGCTTAAGGACTTATTAGAATAATCAAGACTAAAATGTCCAAGTTTTAACCCTAATTTGTCAACTTATTGCAACATATTAATTTGAAGGATTTGTAACGTACCTCGTAACATGCTATATAATTTGTATCTTTGTGTTATTTGGATTTCGCACATGTCTATTTGCCCAGTGCTTGATGATTCCGCGATTTGTCTTTTTGTGCACTTTTTTTTTTAAAGGATTGGTCTTTTGCCCGTCTCGCACCTTTGTGCTTTTTAGATTTGCCCGTCTCGCGCATTTTTCGCTTAGGGACTTTTGTTTGCCCGTCTCGCACCTCTTGTGGTTAGGGACTTTTGATTTGCCCGTCTTGCGCACTTTTCGCTTAGGGACTTTTGTTTGCCCGTCTCGCACCTCTTGTGGTTAGGGACTTTTGATTTGCCCGTCTCGCGCATTTTTCGCTTAGGGACTTTTGATTTGCCTGTCTCGCGCATTTTTCGCTTAAAGACTTTTGATTTGCCCGTCTCGCGCATTTTTCGCTTAGGGACTTTTGTTTGCCCGTCTCGCACCTCTTGTGCTTAGGAATTTTTGATTTGCCCGTCTCGCACCTCTTGTGCTTAGGGACTTTTGATTTGCCCGTCTCGCGCATTTTTCGCTTAGGGACTTTTGTTTGCCAGCTGCTGCCTCATTTCAATTCCTGTAACACATAATCTGTCTCACATATTGCGTTAGAGAATATAGGAAATGATTGGCTGGCCTTTATTCATAAATCAAAAAAATAATAACGTCTGTAAAGTAATGTAGCAATAGATGGGAAAGTAAAGACAAGAATAATAACAATCAGAAAGCAAAAATTACAATGTTTACTGCCAATATAGCTTAAGATGGTTGGCATTCCAAGTCTTTGAGATCTTCTTTCCTTGCAAGGTTTCCAAGGTACATGTGCTAGGTCCGACCATCTTTCTGATTCTGTATGGTCCTTCCCAATTAGCCCGGAGCTTTCCATCCTCCTTATGGGCGTTTGTGATTGCCAACTTTCTCAACACCAGGTCTCTTTCTTGCATTTCTCTGTTCTTCACCCGTGCATTGTAATAAATAGCTACCCTCTGTTGGTAGGTAGCTAGTCTCATTTTTGCTTTGTCTCTTAGCTCGTCTAGCAGGTCTAGATTCTCCCTTAGTCCCTGAGAATTGAGTTCCTCAATGTAGGGGACCAACCGGGGTGACTCAGCTCCAACTTCTACTGGGATGAGGGCTTCAGTGCCATATACCAAATTGAACGGTGTTTCACCTGTTGACACTTTGCTTGTCATTCTGTAGGCCCATAGGACACTTGGGAGCTCATCTACCCATGCTCCCTTTGCCTTGTCCAGTCTAGTCTTCAACCCGTGCAGTATAGTTCGATTGCTCACCTCTGCCTGCCCATTGGCCTGTGGGTAAGATACAGAAGATATTCTTAGGAGAATCTTCAGGCCACTACAAAAATTTCGGAAAGCATCACAGTCGAACTGCTTCCCATGATCCGCATTTATCACACGGGGGATCCCAAATAGGTAAATTATGTCTTTCCACACCATTGCTTCCACCTTCTTCTCAGAAATTGTAGCCAAAGGCTCGGCCTCTATCCATTTTGTGAAGTAGTCTGTGGCCACAAGCAAATACTTCCTTTGTCCTGAGCCTAGGGGAAAAGGTCCCAGGATATCTAGCCCCCATTGTGCAAATGGAGTTGGTTGGAGCGTGTTCTGAAGAGCCGAAATAGGCGAGGTAGTTATAGGAGCGAATTTCTGACACTTTTCACATCTTCTCACTTTGTCTGTGGCATCCTTCCTCAATGTAGGCCAATAAAACTCCGTGTACAATATTTTCGAGGCCAGGGCTCGAGCCCCCAAATGTTCACCGCATATTCCCTCATGAACTTCAGCTAAGGTATACTCAGCCTGTTGGGGCCCTAGACACTTCAACAGGGGCATTGTGAATCCCCGTTTATAGAGTTCCCCATTCACCACGGTAAACCTGGCACTTTTTAACTTCAGCTTTCAAGCTTCGTCTCTGTTAGTGAGGAGTGTGCCCCTCAGTATGTAGTCTTTGATTGGGCTTCTCTAATCGCCTCCGATTTCGACATCACAGACATCTTCTTCTTCAATACTTGGCCTAGCGAGGGATTCCACTTTGACCATATGCCCTTTGACCCCTCTGGAAGAAGCCAATTTTGAAAGAGCGTCTGCATGGTTGTTCTCTGTTCGATTTATCTGAGTCAGCTGGAAGTGCTTGAATGATTGTACCTTCTGCAGATAAGGGACTAAGGTGGGTTCTCGTGCTTCATATTCACCCGAGAACTGGTTTACCACCAATTGTGAATCGCTATGTGCCACTAAGTTACTGACTCCTAGTTTCTCCGCAAGTCTCATCCCAGCTATCAAGGCTTCGTACTCGGCTGTATTGTTCGAACTTGGGAAATTGAAATGTAGGGAATACTCATAGGTTTCCCCTTCAGGCGATATTAGCACAATTCAGGCTCCACTGCCATCCATGTTACGAGCTCCATCAACAAATAATTTCCACCAGACTAACTCTGTTTCCTCTTGGACTTCTCGGCCAGTGCATTCTACAATGAAATCTGCCAATGCCTGTCCTTTTATTGCTTGGCGAGGCTGGAAGTGAATGTCATATTCACTCAATTCGATAGCCCACTTAATTAGACGCCCGGAGTGTTCTGGTTTCTGCAGTATTTGCCTAAGGGGTTGATCTGTTAAGATAGTCATCGAGTGAGCTTGGAAGTAAGGTCGCAACTTCCGAGTTGCCATCACCAGGGATAAAGCTATTCTTTCAACTAAGGGGTATCTTGCATCGGCATCTAGCAGGACTTTGCTTACATAATAGATCGGGCAATCTCTATCCCCTTCTTTCCTTAGTAGGACTGCACTTACAGCTTTCTCTCATACACCAAGGTACATAAGGAGGTGGTCTCCGGGATGTGACCGAGATAATAGAGGCAACTCTTTCAGGTAGTCTTTCAACCTTTCAAAGGCCTCGTTGCACTCTTCCGTCCACTTGAAGTTCTTTCCTGCCTTTATCGCCTTGAAAAATGGTAGACTTCTTTCAGCTGATTTGGACAAGAAACGACTCAAGGCTGCTATTCTTCCTATCAGCCTTTGAGCTTCTCTTACTGTGTTAGGCAGCCTCATGTCCAAAATAGCTTGAACTTTCTTAGGATTAGCCTCTATCCCTCGATTAGTAATCATGAATCCCAAAAACTTTCCAGATCTCACCCAGAATGAGCATTTGTTGGGATTCAACTTCATCTTGCATTGTCGCAGCACATTGAATACCTTAGTCAATTTCTCGGCATGTGATTCTCCCTGTCAGCTTTTGATGATCATATCATCAACATAAGCTTCCATGGTGTTGCCCAACAAGTCTTGGAACACCTTATTTACCATGCGCTGGTAGGTTGCACCCGCGTTTTTCAAACCGAACGGCATTACTCGATAGCAATATGTCCCACCATCGATAATGAACGAGGTCTTCTCCTCATCATCTGGATGCATCATGATTTGGTGGTAGCCCGAAAAGGCATCCAAGAAGCTAAGTAATTCATACCCACAAGTTTCGTCTACTAACTTGTCAATTCGAGGTAGTGGATACGAATCCTTAGGACAAGCTTTATTCAGATTTGTGAAGTCCACACACATTCTCCATTTCCCGTTGGTTTTCTTCACCATCACAACATTAGCCAACCACTCCGGATAATTAACTTCTCTGATGAATCCTGCTTGCAACAGTTTCAATATTTCTTCGTTTATTGCCTGTTGCCTCTCTAGAGCAAAATTCCTCTTCTTCTGTTTTATCGGCTTTGCCCCTAAGATTACGTTCAACCGATGGCAAATAACTTCAAGGTCTATTCCAGGCATATCGGCTGGAGTCCATGCAAACACATCACAATTCTCTTTTAAGCATCGGACTATCTCCTTTTTTACTTCTTTAGGCAGCTGGCTTCCGACATACACTATTCTTTCTTCATCTTTCTCATCCAACCGGATTGCTTCCATCTCCTCATCAGGTTTTGGCTTAGGCTTTTCTTTGATCGTAAGGGTTTCCTTCCTCTGAATCCCTTTACATGTGGTGGATGCGACATTACACGTCCTGGCTTTCCTTTGATCTCCCCTCACTTGTCCAACACCGCGGGGAGTCGAAAACTTCATTAACAAATAGCAGGGATGCACCACCGCTCTCATGTCATTTAACAACGGTCGCCCGAGGATCATATTGTATGCCACGGAAGTTGATCTCACCACCATAAACAACGCTTGTCGAGTGACACACTTCGAGCTTTCCCCCAATGTCACAGGTAGCTGAACTGCACCTCCACCTTCACTTTTTCTCCTGAAAAGCCATACAATGGTGTGGTTACTGGCTTCAGTCTATCATTCGAGATGTTCATTTTCTCAAAGCAACCCCAGTAAATCAAATTTACCGAACTCCCATTATCGACTAGGATGCGACTCACTGGGTGTTTTGCTATTACCGCTGAAATCACCATTGGGTCATCATGAGGGATCATTACATCACCTCTATCAGCTGGCGTGAAAGTAATGGGCTCTTCATCATGTTTTTCCTCCATCACCGAATTAATTTGATAAGCCTGTCGGGCGTAGGTCTTTCGAGACGAGGAAGAAGTGCCAGCTAATGACTCACCCTCGAATATCACGTTAATAGCTGGCCCTGTGGGTTCATTGTCTTCCTCTCGATTCCTTCTTTCTACCCTTCTGTCATTATCTCTTCTTTCACCTTCATTTCGTCTAACAGGTCCTTTGTTTTCACCTCTTCTATCTCTGAAACTGTTTCCCCTGTTCTGTGCAGGATAATTAGTTCTATCACCTCTCCATACGAAACGGTTTATTTTTCCCTCTCATGCTAGCTTTTCTAGCTGATTCATCAACTCCCTACTTTTTTCGGTTGTGTGCCCATGCGCTGAGTGGTAATCGCAGTATGACCTTAAATCACGGTCCAAATTCCATGACGTCTTCTTTGGAGTCTGTATAAGCCCTGATCCTTCAATAGCTGCCAACACTGAAGCTCGAGATTCGGTGAGTGGGGTATAGGAATTGTATTTCAGTGCGGGAGCTTTCTCAAACTTTCTCGGTTGGCTAGAAGATGCTTCAGTGACCTCTCTTCCTCATTTCCTTCCATCCTTGGATTCTCCTATCGCCACCATTTTCATTACTTCCTCTTGGGTTACATACTTATGTGCGCGGGAAAGCAGGTCTGAGATGGTTGTTGGCTGGTCTAGCGACAGTGATTCTTGCAATTTCTCAAACCTTGTCCCCTGTAACATGGCTACCACAGCAATGCCGACTTGCAGATCTCGCACCTCCAAAGTAGCGTCTCTGAACCGATCCACATAACTCTTCAATGACTCCTTAGCTCCCTGCTTAATGGTGAGCAAATAGGTCGGTTTCTTCCTTCTCTGACTATTCACCGTAAACGCTTTGAGAAACTCGCTTCGCAGTTGGTCAAAAGAGATAATGGACCCTTCAGGCAGGTTATTAAACCATTTCATCGTATGTCCGGACAGAGTTAAGGAAAAGGCCCTACACATTATCTCATCTTCCCATCCGTGTAACAATATTAGGGCCTCATAGTTTTGCATATGGTCGTAGGGGTCCATCTTTCCGGTGTATGCGGTCATCTGCGGCATTTTGAACTTTAGGGGCAGAGGTTTTTGCATGATGGTCGTGCAGAACGGTACTCTTCTCCTCTGGCTCTCTTCTGCAGACACTAACTTTTTCTCTTCCAATACCTGTTCTATCATCTTCTTCATGTCCATGGGGGGAGTGAGCTGATTTCGGGCATGAGATGAATCAAGTAGGTCTCCGACTACTTCCTTGCCTTTAACTTGAGGTGCGTTTGTCCGTACCATTTGCGTGCACCAAGTGGGGTCAAACTCCGACCTAGTTCCCCAAGTTCTTTGATCTTCGACACCGTTATTTCCAGCATCTCCAATACCATGGTCTAAGTTAGCACCATCAAAATTTGACAAGTCATGGTGGTGGGCGGTAGACCAACGTCCTGTCGCCCGGTCAACGTCCTGTCGCCCAGACATCTGCCGCCCTAAATGTGGAACCTGTCACCTGACCCCTGCCGCAGGCTCTAAACCTACTGCTTCCTCAGTCTCTCGCTGTGTTCCTGCGACAGGCCTCCCGCTCCCCTGTCGCCTTACCCCTGTCGCTGGCTCCAAACCAACTGCTTCTTCAGTCTCTCACTGAATGCCTGCGACAGGCATCCTGCTCCCCTGTCCTATCGCACCCTGATGAATGTCATGCTCTTCCACAGGGGGAACCTCTCGTCGACGAGAGGGGTCTGCCGCTGTCGTGTCCTCCTGTCGCCCAAACATTTGCGGCGGGACACCTCTATTTGTTCCTCCTACCAAGTTCTGCACGGCGGGCGGCAGATCCAATGTCGGGAGAACTCCTTGGAACATATCCACCATGGCTAGCAGCGCCTGGGTAGTTTCTTCACTCTGCCGCCTTAGAGCCTCGAATTCTGTCGCCGACACAGTAATTCTTCCTTCCTCCCTGTTCACTTGGTTTGTCTGGCGAGTTTGTTGTTCAGGGGAGCTCACAGAGTTTTCCTCACTTCCGGTCCTTATGTTTGTAGATCTTGTTCTCACCATCTTTGAAAGTATTAATTGGCTTTTTATGCGTTTCCCACAGACGGCGCCAATTGTTGTTGCACAAAACAACAATAAAGGTATGTTGACGTCGATGTTCGTACTTAGTCTCCACGTGTCTCCAAGAAGCTTCTGTAAAACAAGAAAAGTCAGAGAGACGCAGGGGTGGTTCCCTGCGTAGACACTCCGATGCTTAAGTTAGCAAAAAGTTCTTTAGTATTGGAAAGCGTAAAAGCCAGTAGTCAAAAAATTAGGGAATAAGATTATACCTGAAGCCTATTTATAGGCGAATATTCTAGGTTAATTACCTAGGGATAAGTACGTAACTTTGCTAAGAGTTTGTATCCAGATGTAATACAGATTCCACGTACAGATAAACTCGAACCCTGTCGCTGGCGAGAGACCCTCTCGCGAATCACGTTATGGTGACCATCTCGCGAATCAGGTTATGGCGTCAGGGTCTGTCGCCAGTCGATAGATGGAATTGATGCCATTTGTCGCGCTGCATCGTCAGGCGACAGGCTGAGAGTCTGTCTCCTAGCGACAGGTGTCATGCCGCAGCCAATGTCGTCTGTCGCAAGTCGGTAGACGGACGGATGCCACGTGTCGCGTTGTGATGTCAGGCGATAGGCTGAGAGTCTGTCGCCTAGCGACAGGTGTTATGCCGCAGCCTATGTCGTCGAAGGCCACGTGGCCCAGTGATATCCTGCCACGTGGTGGTCTTTGATGAACCTTGGGCCTGGCCCAAATTTGGTGTACTTTGTCATATCAATAAGAATAAAAAATAACTGAATAAATAAATAAATAAATAACCAAGGATGAATATTGGATTTGAAAAATAATTGGGGCATTGCAAAAGAACATTGGATCAGGATATGGATATTAAATTTTCAAAAAAAAAATTATTTAATATTTTTTTGATAGAGTAAAAATACGAGTGTTAAAAAATCCTATGTTGAAAGGTTCAGTATTGATCTCAGTTAAACTAAAATTGTATCTTTAATTAAAATCTTGTAAAAATTAGATCTAAATTGGGCATTTAGTGTGTGTGTATATATATATATATATATATATTATATATATATATATTATATATATATATATATATATATATATATATATATATATATATATATATAAAGTCTTTCAAAGCATGCGGAAGAACAAAAAGCTAATAGAGCGACAAGAGACACCATCAGAACTCCGGTTCTAAACATCCTTTCAATTCATTGCCAGGTAAATAATATTTGAGCCACTCAAGGTTTTGGAATTCGGGTACGGAAAGACTAGGGTTGTTAAAGTAGAGGGTTTAGCATACATTAATTGTTAGTGCACGTTAATTTTTTTTGTGCTTTTATATATATATATATATATATATATTATATATATATATATATATATGAATTTTTATTCAACGTCATAGTATAACCATACCAAATTAAAGCAATTTTACTGAAGTAGCTAATATTCAGTTTTTTAAAGTTTTATTTGATAGAAAAGATAAAAAAATAAAAATAAAAATTTAATAATCTAATAATTCAATTTTATAATTACTTTTCATAATTATTTTTTTATTTTATAATTTAACTATTAAATTAACAATTTTTTTTTTATTTTTTTTATCTTTTTTATCACGCAATCATAATATTTGATATTATAGGATTCTCATAATTAGAAGATACAAAGGAAAACAATGAGAGACATTCTAATTTTGCTTCGTCTATTATATGTTTTTTTTATTTTAATTGAATTAACTGATTGAATTAATTTAATTTAATTAATTAATCAATCATCAAATTAATTTTATTTGATTAAAAATTAACTTTTTTAGTGAAAAATTCAAAAGATTACGAAGAAAGCTCAATGTCTTTTTTTTTTTTTTAAATTGGGAACGAAGACGAAAAAAAACTTTAATTCAACTGATAGTTGCGTGTTAGCGTAAACAATCTTCTCTGTCCTCGATTTTTTCAATACTGTTTTGGGATCACGAGGAATGCTAGGGGCAGTTGCACCAACCGTCGCTTCTCAGCACTCGAGACTACAACAAGTCACGTCACTTCAATTTTTAACTTGAAAACCGGTAACTTGTAACAACAAGTTACCTGACATCTCCTGTATGCCCATGACCGCTTAATGAGAAAAAGAGACAAAATTCATTTTGCAGCTTTTGTAACAAAACGAAGAAGAGAATAATAAAACCATTATATGGTCAACATACAATTCATATATTTTTTAAGATTTGTAAATAAAATATGTAATTTATTGAACTAAAAAAAAAAGAATGATTCCACTTTTATTAATTTCTTTAAATATAAATATTTAAAATATATTTAAATTTTAATAAATATTTATATTTTTTCACTTTTTCTTTTATTTTTTCAAATCATCATTAAGCCAAAAGAAGCGTGACTTTGATAAAAAGACTAAAACAACATAGTATTTTGGGAAATGATTTAATAGTTCAAAAGAATTTCATTGTTTTGGTCTTTTTATCAAAATAACTTTTCTTTTGCCTTAAAAGTATATTAAATTTAAATCCATGCGATGTACGGTGACGAATTTAGTTTATGATAATTTTTTTAAAAAAAAATTATACAAAAATTTTTGATATATTAAAAAACACTTGATGGATATACAAAAAATTAAAAAAAAATTGAAATCAAATACTAATTAGAAGAATTTTAAAAAATAAATTTTAAATATTAAGTAAATTAATTAAATAGCTATAGTATTAATTAAAGCAATTTTTACTACATTAATCATTAATAGATGATTTGTTAATGTTTCATATTTGAAACTAATTTATTTTTAAAATTTGCATTTAAATGATTATAAATTAATCTTACTTTAATTAATTAGAGTTGAAAACTATATTTTTTAGGACCTTGAAAAAAAAACTATATTTATAATAGTTTCAAATATAAAAAGTAAGTAAAGAAAAATGTAAATAAAATAAAAATAATTTATTATTTATTTTTAAAAAAAATTAATTAATTCAAAATAATTATATACAACATTTAAGATAATTTATGTTTTAAAACAATAGATAATATATATGGATTTTTTTTTGTTACGAAAAAATGTTTGAACAAATAAAAAAACAAAATGATTGAATAAATAAATCTAAAAAAGAAACAAATTGAAAATTAAAAAAAAAAAGACACGAACACACACATACATACACATATATATTTGAAATAATATACATATATATATATATATATATATATTTAAATACCCAAATTTAATTTTTTGATAAAAGATTTAAAACTTTATGATAATTCCTATTAAAATATATGGATATCTTTTAATGTAAAAATAACATAATAAGTGATAAAAAAATCGAAGCCTGAGATAAATTTTATTTGATTTAGAAGTAGTTAAAATGGTTGAAATTTATTTTTTAAAATTCTAAATATTTTAAAAATAAATAACTAATTTAATAGGATTATTTTATAGAAAATTAAAATTAATTAATTATTTTAAGTATAAAAATGTTAAGCTATCCACGTAAACTTTTACATATATTTATATAAGATATAATATTATTATAAAAAACTGAATCTTATTGAAATTAAAAGTTTAATCTTTGATCAATAATTAAATGAAACTTGATGAGTATTTTATACTTTAACGATGAAAAGAAAATTAATCTTACCCTGCATGTCTACTAGTTAGTGTTTATATGAAATATGTATGTTTTTTTAAAGTGCATCCAAATGAGAAATTTATACCAAAATTAATTATTACTATAAATATGTTTTATATACTGATAAAAGATGTGCAAAAAAATTGATAAATGATAAATGATATATGATTTTTATTTTTAATTTTAGCATAGATATAGATATAGATATTTGTCTGGTACAAATTGGAATATATGCTTGAATTAAAGAAATAATTTATTTGTTTTGTATTTTTAATAAATATAGATTTTTATCTTTTTGAAAATTGAAACAAATATTTGTTTTTATTTTAAAATATTAAATGTGTCAAAATTTTAAGTTATCCACTCAAGATGTTTTAATTTGAGTCAATTGCTTTGGCTTATATATATATATATATATATATATATATATATATATATATATATATATATATATATATATATGATAATAGTTCTAACTATATATACTTTTGACTAATTTTATCTCAATTCTTTTTTTAAGTTCTTTTCTTACATAGAATAGAAATTTGAATATAATATATTTTATTTTTATTTTAATATAAATATTTAAAATATATTTAAATTTCAATAAATATTTATATTTTTTCACTTTTTCTTTTACTTTTTTTTTTAATTTCTTAAAATATTTAATTTTAAATTATTAGTTTTAAATATCATTTCTTACAATTAAATCTTGTTGATAGATTTTGTGACAGTGAATTAAAGAAAAGAGTATGAATCTATGATATTTTAATACAAACCAAAATTAGGGATTGATATTTTTCATCTTAAAATCATCATTACATTTTATTTTTTGTTCATATGAGGTACAAAGGGAAGGGGTTGAATCTTGGATTTAATCTCTCTTAAAGAGGAATATCAATTAGTAGACTAAAATTTGATTATTTACATTTTATTAATTTTTAGTCAAATCATCATTAGACATTCCATAACTATATTTAAAATTATGAAATGATTTTATATCATCAAAGGCACCACAAATTTGTTATGTATAAATTTTAAAGGCGTTGTTTTGTGGGTAAAGACAAATATGCATATACTATAATTTAGTGCCCCAAAACATCATAATATAGGTGTTTTTTTTTTGTTAGGAAAAAAAGAAGTCAAGAAAAGAGAAATTACTTATATAATATTTTTTAAGTGTAAACGTGCGTAGCTTTTGTGTTCCTTTCAAAAATAAATTTGTTCAAAAAATTTAGGACATAAATATTTTTATTTCATATTTATCATAATATTTTTAATTATTTTTAGTAATTTATTCAGGAGAGTTGGTGTCATGAACAATTGCTTTAATAACAATATAAATCGAAATAAATAGATAGATAAAATAATTATTTTTAAATAATAAATATATATGAAAATAAAAAATAAATAAAGTAAAAGTTTAAAGTTTTGATTAATTGTTATTTTAATTATTTATTTACTTTGAATTTTTCAAAAATTACTTTGAAATAAAGAAAAAAATTTAAAGTTATAACTAATTATAGTGTAGGATTGATTTACAATGTAAGAAATTAGTAAAAGTATAATCATCATTTTTTTAACTAAATAAATTACATATTTTATTTACAAATATTAAAAAAATATATTAATTGTTTTCTGACGAAATACTAGTTTTATTATTTTCTTTTTCGTTTGGTTACAAAAGCTGTAAAATGGTTTTTGTCTCTTTTCTTTATCAAGCAGGAGAAGTGAGGTAACTTGTGATTACAAGTTACCGGTTTTTAACTTAAAATTTGAAGCAACGTGGCTTGCTGTCGTTACTAGTGTTGAAAGGCGATTGTTGGCGCAGCTGCCTATAGCACTTCCCGACGAAAAATTTTATACGTACTTACGTTTTTATTCTTTCTATCTCACTTTCGTCATTGTGTTATTGTTTATTTAGACAGTAATAAAATATAAATAGTAAAAAAATGGTAAATTTAATCATTCTTGAAATTAACTTGGTAAAAAATAGAGCACGCTTTGTTTCATTTTTTTCATTTGGTTTAAATACATATAATTTAAGTCTTTGTCAGTAACACCAGGGCTTAGTTTAGAAGCCACAGAACCTCTAATATGGTGGCTTTCAATAAATAAGACAAAAAATAATAAAAGATAAAACAAAAAAATAAAAAATTACTTTTATACCATTTAATTGTAATTTTTTTATTATTTTACTTAAAATCTTATACTTAAAGTGATTTTTTCATATTTTTTAATCTTATCAAAATCAATTTCATCACTCATTCAAACTAATCATAAATATATAAGTCTAAGTCAACTCTAAGTCTATCCATAAAAACTTATGTATAAACGATTTTTGAAAACGTAAGGACGATGAGCTGTGCGGGAGCATTTGTGTTATATGCATTCGACGAAATTCAGTACTCAAAGATTTTCTCGTCTTTGATTGGACTCGGAACACTTTTGGTCTGGGATTTTTTATTTTTTGTTATCAAGGCAACAAGCACGCTTTATTATCTGATAAAAAGTGTTGGACAATCTGATTGTTTGATTATTAAAAGAAATTATTAATAATAATGTAATAGTTCTTACAAGACTTAATTCTTACATATGCCCCCAATATTTATCACAAAATAGAATTAAGCTTTAAATATTTAATTGCATAAAAATCGGTCCATTAAATTTTATTTTAACGAATTAAAACTTAAACGTTTCAAAATAATAAAATTAAGTACATTTTCCTTAAGTCCTTTAACTACTGTTACCCTTGCATAGCAATTAAAACTTAAGGACAGTTAGAGGGACTTAACGAAAATGTACTAAATTTTATTATTTTAAAACGTTTAAATTTTAATTGCTTAAAATAAAACTTCATAGACTGATTTTCATATAATTGTTGAAGAAAATAAAAATGGGATTATAGATCTTGTCCACTTGGGGTACTATGAAGATGAAAAACTTGAACTTCTTCTTGGATTTCAACTTCTGGAAATTGAACTTCTTTGATCACGAACAGTCACGAACTAAATGCAGAGAAAGACTTCAAGGCGTGCTGCTATAATGCCACTTTCCTTAAGACTTATTTCACCCCTACCAGTTATGGTATGCAACAAGGATTATGGAAATAGCCTCAGGATACAATGAAGTCAACTTGTTTAATATTACCTTGCACTTGTAATATTAAACCACTAAACACTTTAGACAAATACAAAAGTATTATGTCTTAGCCAAAGTTTTCTGTAGCAAACAATGTCTAAGAGACTTGTTTTCTATTTTGAGATTGGGAGAGAAAGAAGAATTCAGAATATTTTCGTTATATTTGAATGAAGATTGTCATCTCTTTTATAGAGATAATTTCAAGAGATGTAACCTTTGATTTGAATGTCACAACCTTTCAATTATGTTGTTTCATTTAAACAAACACATATTTCAGATTGTTCACACCTCTTAAATTCAATGGTTATGTCCTTTAACCATTATGTAGTGAAAGATTACGCTTTGAATGAGGTTGCACCTATTCAAAGAAAACTAGTCGTTACAATTCATTTTGCACTAGAGCAGTTGACTGCCATAAAAGGCAGTTGACTGCCCTTGGATTTCCAGGCAAGGAAGTCGGATGCCCGAAAATAGCATCCGAATGCCCTAGTGTATATTTGAAATAGTATGCAACATCCAAGAGGGCAGTCGACTGCCTTCATATGGCAGTCGACTGCCTTAAAGTAACTTAAAATTCGAGTTTTCACTTTGTATAGGCAGTTGACTGCCCTATTTGGGCAGTTGACTGCCATCCCGGGGCATCCGACTGCCCTCCTTGGGCATCCGACTGCCCAAGAGCATTTTTCGAACAGAATGTTCACTGGCAAGGGCAGTTGACTGTCCTATAAAATTAGTAAAAATCATTTGAACATGATTTTACTTCACCCGGAGTCATACCAAACACTAGTTTTACTTGTACGTTGATTAAACAACATTTTAATCAGTCTTTTCACTTTATATTTTGAAATTTTCTAACAATCCCCCACCAATTTCAAAATAGAACAAGTTTAATACTTGAGGAATCCTCATGCATAAAATGATGGTGAACTAGGTCTTGAACCATCACCTTAGAGAAAAAGTACTTTCAGTTAATCAGAACGGTATGGTGGACTAAGTCTTGAACCAACGGTTTTATGATGATTAACTAATGACTAAATCTCACATGAGACTTCAAAAATTTGTCCAAAGTCATTTAGTAGAACTTCGACACTTATACTGGCCATGTGTCTTGTATCATTTCATGAGTGCTTAAGAGCTAAACCCTAAGCTCCTAGAAGCGGCACCACTTCCACTCATATGGGTGAACTCATCAGAAATGCAATCATATAAGCATTCCAACACTTATACTTACGTGTTATGGGTTCATTAAGAGTAACAACTCAACCTCTTTATTTTCATATGATTTCAAGTATTCATAACCTTTGAGATGTATAACAGCATAATATTGCAGCCACATTCAGATAATGTACTTGATCTCATTGAACTCAAGACTAATGTCCAATTAAGCGTTGAGTTGGTTTCCATTATGTGTGACTAATTCAAATGGTTTTAGTCCCATCCCCTTGGAAGTTCTAGACACTATCTCTCTTGTGAGACCTTTTGTCAATGGATCCGCCAAGTTTTCACTTGACTTGACAAAGTTAATGGTGATCACCCCATCTTTAATCAATTGTCTAACATAGTTGTGCCTTAGACCAATATGTCTAGATTTCCCATTATATACTTGGCTATAAGCCTTTGATAGTGTAGCTTCACTATCACAATGTATTGATATAGGTGACATTGGTTTAGGCCATAAAGGAATTTCATAGAGTAAGTTTCTCAACCACTCAGCCTCCTTACTTGCCGAAGCTAATGCCACAAATTCTGACGCCATAGTAGAATTAGAAATACAAGTTTGTTTCTTGGATCCCCAAGAAACTGCACCCCCACCAAACATGAATATCCATCCACTAGTGGATGAATGATCCTCCATGTTATTAATCCAACTTGCATCTGTGTAACCTTCTAAAATAGAAGGTTCACCACTATAAGCAATGTCATAATTCATAGTTTTCTTCAAGTAACTTAATACTCTAGAAATGGCATTCCAATGCATGTTACCTGGATTGCTTGTATATCTACTGAGCTTTCCAACAACAAAAGCAATATCCGGTCTTGTGCATGTCATGGCATACATCAAACAACCAATCACTCTTGCATATTCAAGTTGTGCAATTGGTTTATCCTTATTTGAATTCAATTTCAAATTTGGATCATATGGTGTTGCAACCGTTGCACATTCATAGTGGTTAAACCTTTTGAGAATATTCTCAATATAATGTGATTGGGATAAGATTAAGTTGTTTTCTCTTTTATGAATTCTTATTCCCAAAATTACATCTGCAACACCCATGTCTTTCATGGAAAAGTTTTTCGATAAAAACTTCTTGGTATTTTCTAGTTGTTCCAAGTCTGTACCAAAAATTAACATGTCATCTACATATAAACATATGATGACACCTTTTCCATTTATGATCTTACTATAAACACATTTATCGGATTCATTTATAATGTATCCGTTTGCTAGGAGTACTTCATCAAACTTTTGATGGCATTGCTTAGGTGCTTGCTTAAGTCCATACAAGGACTTCATTAATTTACACACTTTCCTTTCTTGTCCAGGAATAACAAACCCTTTGTGTTATTCTATATACACCTCTTCATCCAATTCACCATATAAAAATGCTGTTTTGACATCCATTTGGTGAATTTCCAATTTATAAATTGAGGCCAATGCTATTAGCATTCTTATTGTAGCAATTCTTGCTACTGGTGCATATGTATCGAAATAATCGATTCCATGTTTTTGTGTAAATCCCTTAGCAACAAGTCTAGCCTTAAACTTGTCTATAGTACCATCCACTTTCTTTTTCTTTTTGAAAATCCACTAACAACCAATTGGTTTGCAACCTGGAGGTAAATCTACTAAGATCCAAGTATTGTTCCCTATAATTGAATCCATCTCATCATTTATAGCTTCTTTCCAAAAAACTACATCTTGAGACTTCATAGCCTCTTCAAATGATTTTGGATCAAATTCAATATTGAAACAATATTCAATGTGATTGCTTATGGTTTCTCTTGATCCCTCCACAAGAAACATGTGAAAATCTGAACCATAAGTCTTAGCTTTTCTTGCTCTTTTGCTTGTTCTTGGCACAAGGTTTTGTTCTTCAATTGTGGTAGAATTTCCTAATTCCTTAAAATTAGTTTGAGCAACTTCCTTTTGTAAAGGAATCAGTTTGAACCTTCCTTCATCAAACAATGCATCTCTTGATTCAATAACCGTATTAATTGATATTGAATTATTTGGTTCAACAACCAAAAATCTATATGCCTTACTATTTTGTGCATAACCAATAAAGATGCACTCAATTCCCTTCTCACCTAATTTCTTTCTTTTAGGTTCAAGAATTCTTACAATTGCTCTACAACCCCATACCTTAAGGTAACTCAAGTTGGGTTTCCTTTTCTTCCATAATTCATATGGGATAATATTGTTCCTTTTGATAGGAACTCTATTAAGAATGTGACATGCAGTCAACATTGCTTCCCCCCAAAATCCTTGTCCTAATCCTGAATAGGATAACATAGCATTAACCATTTCGATTAATGTTCTATTTTTCCTTTCAGCCACACCATTAGATTGGGGACTATATGGTGCTGTAATCTCATGAACAATGCCAATAGTTTCAAAATATGTTGGATCATAGTACTCTCCTCCCCTATCAGTTTTTAAGGTTTTAATCTTAACATTACAATGTAATTCTACTTCATTTTTATAAGCTTTAAACTTATCTAATGATTCATCCTTAGAATGCATTAAGTAACATAACAATATTTGGAGAAATCATCTATGAATGTCACATAATATTTCTTTCCTCCTATTGATGGGGTTCCATGTAAATCTCCTACATCACTATGCACTAATTCTAACAATTTAGAATTTCTTTCTACCTTGGAAAAAGGTTTTTTGTTATTTTAGTTAGCATGCAAGTTCTACATTTTTCATCACTTCTAACTACATATGGAACCATATTAGATTTAGACATCATGATTACTTTATCATAGTTTATATGTCCTAATCTACTATGCCATAAATCAAAAGAATCCACAATATAAGCTGAATCATTCTTCTTATTGATATTGAAATGAGATACATTAAGTTTAAACATGCCTTCATTGGCATATCCCTTTCCCACAAAAGTTCCACTCTTGGATAGTATACACTTATCCCCCTCAAAGATAACTTTGAACCCAAACTTATTGAGTAAACTAACAGACACTAGATTCTTCCTAACTTCTGGAACATAGAAAACATTGGTTAAAGTCAATATTTTTCCAGAAGTGAAGTTTAAATCTATGATCCCTTTTCCTTTGATTTCTGTTGAAGAAGAATTCCCCATGTAGAGCACATTGCCATCTACTTCCTCTTTGAAAGTTTTGAACATAGACTTGTTTGTGCACTGTAGCACCAGAATCTATCCACCATGCTTCTTTGTCTTCAATGACATTGATTTTAGAAATCACAACAACAAAGTTGTCCTTCGTTGCATTGGATGCTTCTTTCTTCTTTTTGAAGACTTAGCAATCCATTTTAAAGTGCCCTGGTTTTCCACAGTGGAAACATGCACCTTTCCTCTTGAACTTCTTGCCTTTGGTGGAAAGTTCTTTCTTCTTCTTTGTGGATTTTTTGTTGGAAACAGTATCCTCCACCACATGGACTTTGGAGATGTTAGTCTCTTTCTCCTTTTCTTTGTCATTCTCCTTGCGATATTGCTCTTCAATCCGAAGATAGTTTGCAAGGTAATCAAGAGTGATTTCTTCCTTTTTGTGTTTCAAGGTTCTCTTGATATCCTTCCATGATGCTGGAAGTTTGTCAATTATAGAGGACACTATAATTGACTCATCCATGTTCATTGAATACTGCTTAAACTTGTTAAGGATGACTTCAATCTCAGCAAACTGTTCCATAATAGGTCTGGAATCATTCATTCTAAAAATGTTCCAACTTGTTACCAGGAACTTTTTGCTAGTTGTGTCTTCCTTCATGTATCTTGCATCCAGCTTTTCCCATAACTCTTTTGATGTGTTTATTGTGATGTAAGTATCAAATAAAGAATCAGACATACCATTTAGGATGCATCCTCTACAAGTGTAGTCATCGTTGTCCCACATTTGTCTTTGATGCACTTCCTCATTTGTATCATCTTCTTTTTCTTCTGGTCTTGGTGTTATGAGTACATAGAGCACATTGAGGGATGTAAGTAAAATCTTCATCTTCTGTTGCCATCTTAGGAAGTTCCCTCCATCGAACCTCTCCAACTTTTGGAAGTTAAATGCCAATTCTTTCAATTTTTCCATCTTCATGGTTTCTGAGAACTAAGTCTTAAGATTGTTGAAGAAAATAAAAATGGGATTACAGATCTTGTCCACTTGGGGTACTATGAAGATGAAAAACTTGAACTTCTTCTTTGACTTCAACTTCTGGAATTGAACTTCTTTGATCACGAACAGTCACGAACTAAATGCAGAGAAAGACTTCAAGGCGTGCTGCTGTAATGCCACTTTCCTTAAGACTTATTTCACCCCCACCAGTTATGGTATGCAACAGGGATTATGGAAATAGCCTCAGGATACAATGAAGTCAACTTGTTTAATATTACCTTGCACTTGTAATATTAAACCACTAAACACTTTAGACAAATACAAAAGTATTATGTCTTAGCCAAAGTTTTCTGCAGCAAACAATGTCTAAGAGACTTGTTCTCTATTTTGAGATTGGGAGAGAAAGAAGAATTCAGAATATTTTCGTTATATTTGAATGAAGATTGTCATCTCTTTTATAGAGATAATTTCAAGAGATGTAACCTTTGATTTGAATGTCACAACCTTTCAATTGTGTTGTTTCATTTAAACAAACACATATTTCAGATTGTTCACACCTCTTAAATTCAATGGTTATGTCCTTTAACCATTATGTAGTGAAAGATTACCCTTTGAATGAGGTTGCACCTATTCAAAGAAAACTAGTCGTTACAATTCATTTTGCACTAGAGCAGTTGACTGCCATAAAAGACAGTTGACTGCCCTTGGATTTTCGGGCATCCGACTGCCCAAGAGCATTTTTCGAACAGAATGTTCACTGCGCAAGGGCAGTTGACTGCCCTCTATGGGTAGTTGACTGCCCTATAAAATTAGTAAAAATCATTTTAACATGATTTTACTTCACCCGGAGTCATACCAAACACTAGTTTTACTTATACGTTGATTAAACAACATTTTAATCAGTCTTTTCACTTTATATTTTGAAATTTTCTAACATAATTAAACATTGATGATTTAATTTTATTTTATGATAAACATTGGTGGCATATTTGGGTATTAAATCTTCTTAAAAAATAGCAGTGTATTTAAAAAAAAATTGAAAAATTAAGTACCCAAATTAGTAAATTACCCTGTCAAATGAGCTGAAGCATGCACATGCATTATAGCAACTGCTCTAAAGGAGGAAGATGCTCATTTTCTTCCTGTTTAAACATTTGAATAACGCTTCCCTTGTCTTTTACAAATTGGTGTCAAAAGTTTGAAAATGAAACGATGATTATGTCTTCACTCAATTATGAGAATTAGCTTCAAATTTATTTGGAGACTTGATAAAAAGATGTTTGAAATATCTGTGAGATTCGTTAAGACAGTTTGATAATAAAGTTTATTTGATGTACAAAATAGTTGATTTATAAATAAAAATGAGTGCGAGATATAATCTTTACGTGAAAACTGGATTTGTAAGAATGTTATATAGAGTTGAAATATTTATTCATAATTAAAAAAAAAATTTCACACCGTTGCGTGCGGTGCGGGTTTACTGTAGCCTGTTTTATTTGAAAAAGTCAATAAATTTGTCTACAGTGCAGGAGAGTGTTGAGGAAGTTCCCGTGTCGACAACAGTCGTACAATTTAGTGTAACTTTTTTTTTTGTTCTAATTTAGTGCGACTTTCAGAAAAGAATTATTGTCACGTTTCGGTCAAAGCCGAGAATTTTCATTTTCTTTTCATACGTGAATGCGTGTTGTCTATCTCAACCGTAACAAAAGCCGCAATATGACTTGATAACCTGGATACTTTTTCTCTGACGAAAAAAAAAATCCAGGGATATTTTCTGAAACTTTCTATGCAGTTACTTCTTAACAGTGACGTTACCGTTGCACGAGTTTTCGCTATAAAAGAAACCCAATGACTCATGTTGCACGTTGTCTATGCTGCTGCGCGAATACAAGAGCTAAAGAAATCACAAACTCTGGGATCGTGGTCGGTGCTCATTGTCAAAAAATGAATCGAAATTTGATAGAAAGAGAACGGAGATCTAACATGAAAAATCTCTTTTCCAGGCTTTTCTCTCTTCTTCCTCCTCAATCGAGCAGAGTATGTGTTCATCTCTCTTTCTCTTTAATTCTTTTGCTTGAAATGTAAAACTTTTCCCATAAATTAATTTTCATCAACTATTCTTGCAAGATTTGAATACGGGTACTCCGAACTTAAAATCGAAATCGTAATCAATATTGGTGTGTTTAACATTGCCATGGATTCTTGTAGATGTCAATTCCTGACATGCTGGAGCTAGCCACCTTATATATAAACCAGTTTCAAAGTCATCTAGAGGAACTCAGGCAAAGGAAGATGCAACTAGAAGATGTTAATAGAGCGACAAGAGACACGATCATAACCCCAGTTCTAAATATATCAGAGTCAAATTCTTGTGTGGAAGTGAATTTGATCACGGGATCGCAAATGAAGATTTCGTTATGTGACATTGTTAGTATCATCGAGGAAGAAGGAGCTGAAGTTCAAAGTGCTGCATACGATACGGCAGGGAATATGAACATCCTTTCAATTCATTGCCAGGTAAATGATATTTGAGCTGTCAAGGTTTTGGAATTCCAGTATGGAAGACTAGAGATGGTAAAAAGTTAGCCTGAGCTTGAAAATCAGTTTGAATTCGAAAAAATTTAAACTCGAAATAATTCAAACTCAAAAACAATCCAAACCGAACCTGTCCAAACCAGCCCGTTTCCCACCTCTATGGAGGATTAGGGTTGTTAAAATTGAGGGTTTGGCATACACGTCATTCCTTTTTTGTGCTTTTATATATGGATTTTGTTTGTCAACGTCATAGCATAACCCACCGAGTTGCAGCAGTTTTACTAAACTAGCTAATATTCAGTTCGTTATATACAACTTATCGTAATTCTTTAAATCATTATCCCTTGAAATTAAGACGTCAATATATGATTTGTTTCAACATCTTCACTACATTCATCAAATGTTTTATCACATATAAATGTTTGGTTTTAGTACTAAAATCTTCGCAATCTTGTTTTTTTACAGGCTGCTGTCTATTCTAGAGACGAAATTGAAAGTTCAAGACTGCATCAGAGGTTGAGGATTATGATTGAAGAATAAAGTTTCAGCTGAAGTTATAGCTGTTTAGAGAAAATGCATTAGTTTTCTGCTAAGAATAAAATCTCCATAATTATTTGGAGAAAATTTTAGAGTTCTTAAATTCTATATGGTAGTATGTTGTGTTTAAATATTGTAAAATGGGGTGTCATAGTCAGCTTTTAATTTGAATACCAATAAGTTTCTTATGGATTACTATATTATATGCGTTAATTCTTCAAAAACTTATTTAATCTTTTATATATATATATATATATTTATAAATAAAAAGAGGTAGAATCAATATCTTCTGGAAACTTTCTCCATTGGGTTTATGGAAATTTCATGTTGGTGGATCATCTAAAGCAAAACCAAGTCCCGCTGGAATAGGTGGAGTGCTTAGAGATGAAAACGGCAAAGTTCTTCCTATCTTCTCCAAAAGCTTCCATATGGTAGATTCAAACCTTGTTGAATTGATGGCTGTGGTTGAAGCGCTATCTCTTATTATTAATGTGAATCTTGATCATCACCCTCATATTCTTATTGAGAGTGATTCAAAGAATGTGATTTCTTGGTTGAACAAAATCAGCTCAAGTCCATCACTGTATCAAAATTTGTTAAACAAGTTGATGAACTTGTTCTCTGTTTTAGGATTTGTCTCATTCACTCATGTTCTCAGAGAAGCAAATGTTTTTGCATATTATCTTGCTAAATCGGGTGTTTCTATAACATTTGATTTAGTTGCTTGGTTGTAATTTTCTCTAATGAAATAAAAATATTTTTACTCTTCAAAAAATATATATTATATTACAAGGTATATGCACTGTTATCATTTTTTTTTCTTGTGTGGAACTTATGTATTCAGTCTATATTAATGACAAGTAAGCACTCATTAAAGTCACCACAAATCGTGTTAGAGAAGGGAATCATTCAGATGACTTCTTCCAAACCCTTCTTCCAGATATCCTCGCAAAGTTTGTCCGTTTTTGTCAACAATTTACCACCAAACATACATTGGAGATGGCTCAAGCAAATTTTTCAACACCATGGGAACGTCACAGAAGTCTTCATTTCTCAAAGACGAAGCTGGTCAGGAAAAAATTTTGGTTTTGTTCGGTTCTCAAATTTGGAAGATGCAAAAAATGCAGTTGAAAAGCTTAATGGAGCATGGTTCCTTGATTACAGAATGGAAGTTAATTTCGCCAAAAATAAAGGAAGTTTAGCATATTGGAGAAAGGTGGAGTCCAAAAACGAGAAGCACTACATGGATGCATTCACCACTGGCTATAATCAGAGGGAGTCAAGAAAAGAACAAGAATCGACAAAAGGAGACAACCTCAATCTTATTGAAGTGGAAACCACAAATCAGGATCTGAAATGGCTTGAAACTTCAATGATTGCTTCGAGTAAGTCACCTCTAAATATTCAAATTCTTCACCTAATTTTAAACACAAAAGGTGTTTATCCTATTTCAATAGCTACAATGGGAGGTAGCTAGGTCTTGATTCAACTTGAAACTAAAGCATCAATGATGAAACTCCTTACTGATGGAAACAAATGGAAAGATGAATACTTCTATTGGATCAAACCATGGTCCAAGGATTTAATCAGTAATGAGAAACTCGTCTGGCTCAAAATTAGTGATCTACCTCTGCATGCTTGGAGCGATGATGTTCTCAAACAAATAGGAGACTACTGGGGTAGGTACATCCAAGCTGATGAATGTTTTTACAAAAAACAGAGGTTAGACTTTACTAGAATTCTTATTGTTCATAATAAAATTATAGTTGTGAAGAACTTATTTGTGCTCAAAGTTAATGAAGTCAAGTATTCCATCGAACTAGAGGTCGAAGACTACATTGACTTTGGGTGGAAACAGCACTCATCCACCTCTCTAGAAGGAAGCATAAGACCTGACCCTATTTATGAAAAACCTCCTGTTACAGTGGAGGAAACTCAATTGGAAGATAATGACATGGAAGAAGATCAAAACTTACCAGTAGAAGAAACAAGCAACAGTTATCAGAGTACAATTGAGCAGCCCTTGGAAAAAGAGGCGACTACTTTCGAGGCAATCAGTCAGCAAATCAATGATGAACTAGTTGGCATTGTGAACAGAGAAGATGAAGTTGGAGGGAACTTTAAATCAAATTTAGTAGAAGAGTTTTTAAATGCTGAAACAACAGTGTTGGGCTTCGAATTGGTTATCCCAAACCCAATGAGGGCCAATTACCCAGCTTCTGATCCTGAGAACTTAAGCTTGATTATGCAGAGAAGCCCAGATAAATCAGTTCAACCAACAGTTGAAACCCATGAGGAAAATGAAGCCATTGTTGGTGAAACACAAGAAGTTAGAGAAGACGCAGCAGGAAATATCACAAGGTATAAGAAGTTCGTCTCTGTCTCGTCTCTTCAATCCAGGGAGTCAACTGTGGAAAGAAAAAGTCTTCTTCAACGAAACGGAAAAGCAAGAAGGTCAACCAAAAAGTAAGCTACTTCAGGAAAAAGGAAAACAACATGTTGGGGTACTATTTAGAAGCAACCAGTCTTAATGATGAAGAAATTACTGATGATGATATAAGGAATAGAAACAGAGCCTTAAGAAAAGAAGCACAAGCTACTCTTGAAGTAGCAAGATTGCTGGGCCTCTCTACTACAGCAGATGAAGAAGACATCATCCGAAATCTCATGGAAGCCGAGATTGAAGAAATGGCAAGAGAAGTAGAGAATAGTCAAATACCGAGGTGAGTGGGGTTCTTTGATTTGAAGTTTGATTAATCCCTGCTCGGAAATGAGATAGTTGATCAGCTTATATCATCTGATGTTGAACTATTAATAAGGTCATTTGTATATTAAATAGACCAAAGAAACAATTAAAATTAATCAATGAGATATATTGAGGGATGAATATCTAGAAAACAGAGGCCTCTGTTTATTAAAATATAGCAGAGATTAATGCATTTACTCCAAGAAAAGGTATGGCAAGAGTTATGGTAATAAATCCATCTGTTGATTTCTGAATTGGCACATGCGTAATTGTCTGTATGGTGTTAAGTGGATTTGGTGAGGGGTGGAAGATGTCCAAGAATGGTTTTGGTTTTCTTAAGGTTATTAAAAGAGTCAGGGAATTTTTACTGGGACTAGTTTTAGAAGGAAATTCTATTTAGGTGGTCCCTGGACACTGGCTTCAAATGGTTTTAAAAATGTCGAGTATGTTCTTGAAAGCAAGATCAAGAAAAGAAAAAGAAGAAAAAAGGAAAAGTGGTGAAACAAGATGGGATTACAAGGGCAGAAAAAAAAGGAAGATTTATTAATTCTGATTTTGCAGGGCCACCTTCCTCAGATTCGAGATTGTTTAGATGGAGGTAATCAGTATCAATTTCTTCAGTACTCTTTCCATACACTTATGTTCCTTGTTTTGACTGATCTTTCATGGACCAATGTTATTCATTGATCAATAATGTTTTATGGATCAATGATGTTGTTGTCAAGGGTTCGGCTGATATTCATTGGGCTACTTCAACTCCAAGCTTAATCCATCCAGTCAATGTTTCATTTTATGCCCCAGCTGTTCGATGTTGTGTCCCTTAAGAGAATTCTTTTTTGTTCCTCTGTCTTTGGGCGGTATTGAATAGATAACTTTAGGTACCCAATGTTTTCTGTCTGGGGTTGTTTTTGTAGTCCAAGTTTGGACTCAGCTTGTGGTTCTTGTATGCTTCACTTAAGGTATAATGTCCCTTTTTTATGTTAGCTGAGAGTCCAAATTTGGACTAAGGTGTAAGTCCAATTAATAAATTTAAATTTTTAAAAAAAAAGAAAAAAAAAGTAAGCACTCATTAGAAAAAAAACCATGGTGAGCGAGAGAGAGGGAGAGAGAGCGAGAGAGAGAGAGAGAATCAAGGTGAGACATTCCCTTCTGCTAAAGATTCTTTTGTTTTGTCTGCCATCGGTTACATACTTACATTCTAGGTAGTTCGAGATCCAATGGAAAGGACTTGAATTTCTCGGTTTTTGTCTATAGCATTTCTAAGAGGGTCCCTAAAGTTGCTTTATGGAATCTTTTCAATCTCTATGGCAAAGTGGTGGATGTCCATTTTCCTTTATCTCATCATTTAAAGTTCCCACACAAGAGGACAAGCCTTGCTTTTGCTAGATACAAACTGGAGCACTAAGCAAAGAAAAAGCTATTGTTGAGGGTCACAACAGGAAAGTTGATGGTCGATTTATCCAAGTCGAGGAGGCGGTCAATGGCAGTACAAAGAAACACTCGGTCATCTCAAAAGCTGTAGCAATAGCTCCGGAACCCACTTTTGTTGCAGTGCAGAATCGTCAAAACTCAGGGATAACTATACATATAAGGAAGTTGTCATTGGTCATGCTTTTGAAAATGAAAATATGAAATTTCCTACTAATGATACAGTTTTCAAAGAGGATGACAATGCATGGTTAAAGAGTTGCTTAGTTGGGGATCTTCTCAAATTTTCAAGTTTTTTCTTCTTACAAGAAGAACTATCGACGTTAGGGTTTTCTTGCAATATTTCATCTCTTGGAGGTAAAAGGGTTATGATAATTTTCACTTCTGATGCTGAGAAAGTCAGTTTTCAATTGAACCATTCAGATTGGACTTCGTCCAGATTTAGTGAACTCAAAAACTGGGAAAATAATGAGGTTAGCGTCGAAAATTTCTTACGGATCAGATTGGATAGTGTCCCTCTTCATTGCTAGAATGATTCCCTTTGCAAATTTTTTGGAAACTCACTGAGCACTTTTTTATCTATTGATATTAATACAAGATTAAAACTCGTCTGGATATAGCTCGAGTGTTAATCTCACACAATGACCCATCATCTCTGCCTTTTTTGTTCTCTTTCATCATTAAAAATGTCAAGTACAGTATTAGGATTTCTCTAGAAGATTAGCCCAACTTCCCTATGGTTTTTGAAGACAAAATTTGTCCATTAACGGAGGGAAATTTTTTGGCAAAGTCATTGACACCTTGTTGCCAGAAGTCCCTTCGCATTCTGTATTGGGAAAACTTGACGCAGCAGTTTTTGACTTTTCCTCTCTGCATGTTTCTCACAGATTTAATGATCCAAATTCCCAATATCCTCTTAGTCTGACAAGTCTAGAGGAATTCTTTGGCACAACATCCTTATCTACATCTCTGTTTATAACCTTCCATATAGATAAGTTAGCAAGCCTTCCAACCGATCCATCTATTACTAGGACTTCGGCCAATCTTAATGAACCTCCCTCCACCCAATCCTTCCTTATTGGGCCCTTACCCAATCAATGCATCCCCATCCAATTTCATCTCCTAAGTCCCTTTGTCCATAACCCAAGCTAAAAACCCACTAGAATCGGAGCCCAACCCAACTCCTTTATCTTCCTCACCCACTTTTCTTTCCTGTCCTGTCCTGTCCTTTTCCATCACCTGAAGATACTCATTTTCAAGCTCTTTTTTTTTTATGAAATAAAGAACTTCTATAGAATAAGATCAATCCCTATGTGGGAATACATCTTAAAGTTCTGGGATTACTATGTCCCATCGCATCATGTAACAGAGAAAGCTTTATGCTTTCAGGAGGTGAGTTAAATACAACAAAATCAACTTCAGCATCTCCTCCTAATTTTGCCAGTCCGTCAGCTACTTCATTTGCTTCTCTGAATATGTGGTTAATTGAGGCTTGTTCCATCTGTTCCATTAGAGACCTGCAATCAAAGATCAAGGAGCTATAAGTGTGAGAACTTGATACTCCTTCCTTAATATATCTTACCACATTCAAGGAGTCACATTCCACCACAATCTTTGTTAGTCCCTTTGTAACAGCAAGTTTTAAACCATCTCTAGGCCCCTACAGTTCAGCACAAGTGCTTGAGGTGATACCAATATTTCGAGCAAAACCACTTATCCATCTCCCATTGGAGTCACGAATAACTCCACCTACGCTAGCTTTTCTTGGGTTCCCTATGGTAGATCCATCAGTGTTTATTTTATAGAAACCGTTGGGAGGAGTTGTCCAAACCACATTGACTTCATATATGTTCTTCTTCAGAGTTAGAGGGCTCATTATTGCCCAGTATTCCTTTGCCTTCTGTATGGCCCTGTTTGCAGCAATTCTGCCATTCTCCTGTAGATGATCAAATACAAATTTATTCCCGCGAATCCATATAAGCCAAATCACCAAAGAGAACAGCAAGTTCCAAGGGACTCCTGTCCTTGGGTCCAACTCTTTGATTTTAATATTGGTGAGCAACCAGATCTTAAAGTCAACTTCAAAAGAATCTTGAACTTCATTTAAGACTGTAATATGATTCCACACTTCTCTAGTAGTAAGGCAGTTTCTGAGGCAATGAACAATGGTCTCATCTTCTTCAAGGCATAATGGACAAGTGGGCGAGATATTTAATCCTCTTAAAGCCAATTCAAGCCTTGTTGCTATTTTCCCATGAAGACATTGCCATGTGAATATCTGGATCTTTGGTGGGGTAGAGGCTTTCCAAATGGATTTCCAGCATTCATCCTTAATTTCTAGATTGTTCTTGTCAAGATTGTATGCAGACTTAGTAGTGAATTCTCCTGTTGGAGAAAATTTCCAGGAAATTAAATCTGCCTCCTGACTTGAGTTCTGTAGAGGGATAGCTTTGATTCTCTGAATGAGGTTATCAGGTAGTGGGGCACTTAAGGACTCAAAATTCCAGCTAGAATGTTCATGGTAAATGTCCCTGACTAAGACATTATTATCGTTTGGCAGCCAAGGGCCAAAAATGAAGGAGTTGAATGCTCCAAGGCCTGACCAGTTATCCTTCCAAAAATATGTTTGAGCTCCAGATTTTACCACCCAACGTATTCCTTTTTCAAGTATTTCTGAAGATTTCCTCATTCCACTCCAAATCAGAGAACAAACTTTTTTCACAAAAATTTCTTCTCTAGAATATTTTGCTTTCTGTACTTTGGCCTGCCATGTTTGCTTTATTGAGACTGTGCATATCTTTGATTCCAAGGCCGCCTTCCTCTTTGGCTCGGGTCACTGTGTCCGATTTGATCATATGAATTTTTCTGTGATTTTCGGTTGAACCCTAGATGAAATTTCGAGTAACTTTGTTGATTTCCTCACAGGTTTTTTTTGGTAGGTAGGTTACTTGCATATAGTAATTGGGATAGCATTAAGGAAAGATTTTGCAAGGACTACTCTTCCTGCCAATGAAAGAGATTTTGCCTTCCATCCTGCCAATTTGCTATTTAGCTTATCTATCAAGAATCTGAAGCTAGAGCTGCTCTTTTTCTTGGTTATGGGAAAACCAAGATAGTTACCGATATCGTCAGCAAATTGGATTCCCAAAAGATTGCTGATCTCTTCTTTCTCCCTTGCACTCACATTGTTAGAGAAGAAAATAACATATTTTGCTAGATTAACTTTTTGCCCTAATTTGGAGCAGAAGTCATCAAGAGCTTTCACGATTGACTGACAAGTCTTAGGGTTAGCCTTCCCCAAGAGAATCAAGTCATCCGCATAGAAGAGGTGGGTGATCTTTGGTCCACGACGACCAATTTGGATGGGGTCCCATTGTTTGTCTTCGTGAGCTTCTAATATTTTTGCTGAAAGGTATTCCATGCATAGGATAAATAGGTAAGGTGACAACGGGTCACCTTGCCTGATTTCCCTCGTAGGAATCACTTTGTCACTTTGTTCTCCATTTACAAGGATGGTCATAGTCGATGTTGAAACACATAACATGATGACCTCTATCCAGTTTTTTGGGAACTGGAAATAATTTAGCATTTCACAGATAAAACTCCATTCCAGCTTATCATAGGCCTTTTCCAAGTCAATTTTAACTAGGAAAGCTCCTTGTTTTCCTTATTTCCTCTTTAGAGAATGAATGATCTCTTGGGCAATAATAGCGTTATCTTGTGCTCGTCTGCCCACTACAAAGCTTGTTTGAAGAGGATGGATAATTCGAGAGAGCATAGGTCTAAATCTATTGACTAACACTTTGGTGAAGATTTTATAAATAGTATTACAAAGACTTATTGGTCGATATTGATTGATTAATTCAGGGTTGGCACCTTCGGTATAAGACATAGGAAGTATTCATTGATCTTCTCCAGAACTCTCTTCGAATAGTAGATTTGATTCACAAGAGAGTGGACAGATTTTCCCACTATATCCCAACATTTCTGGTAGAATATTGGGTGGAGTCCATCCGGACCCGGGGCTTTTAATGGTTTCATGGATTTGACTATTTTTGTAACTTTGTCAAAGGAGATCTCTCCGTTAAGTATTTCCTTATCTTCCTCGGATAATGGAACTAAGCTTCTACATGTGGGTTGGTGAGCAAATAGGCTAGTTTCCATGGTGGTTGTAAAAACTCCTGAGAAATGGTTTAGGATTAGTGATCTTAGCCCTTGTATTTCAGAAATCCAATTCCCCATGCTGTCTTTGATTTGGATAATCTTGTTCTTTCTCCTATGTTGGATGGTGCTAAGATGGTAAAACCGAGTATTTCTTTCCCCATCCGATATCCAATCTACCCTGGACTTTAGAGCCCAAAGCTCTTCCTCGAGTTTAAGGATGTGAATATATTCCTTTTCAAGCTCTTCCTCAAGTTTCATAAGCTGACCATTGTGGGAAGTCGATGCTACCTTTTGGATTCCATTAAGTCTAGCTCTAAGTTTTTTCTTTTTAAGGAATATATTTCCAAAAACATTTTTATTCCATAAGCTAACGTTTTCCTTGAAAAAAGGGATAGCAGTTAGAATTTGGTCATTAGCTTGATTCCAAGTTGATGTAACTACATCCTTAAATTGTAGGTGTGAGAACCAAATAGTTTCCATTCTAAATGGGCGTTTTCCAAAAGAGGGGATATGAGGGCTAGTATCTAATAGGATCGGGCAGTGGTCCGAGTGGATCCTCGTAAGGTGCCGGAGGATCGCATTGGGGAACTCTCTTCTCCAATCTCCATTTGCCCATGCCCTATCTAATCTTTCCCTAATCACTTGTCCATGATGATTCTTGCTTATCCAAGTAAATTGGCTCCCTATATAGCCTAGATCTATCATTCCACAGTTTCTCATGCATTCCTTGTAAAGTCTCACTCGATATTGACTAATTTGGTTCCCTCCATGTTTTTCTGAATTATCAATTAGTTCATTAAAATCTCTCATTATGACTCAAGGTAGATTATGAGAGCTTGCAAAATTAACAAGATTATCCCAAAGTATTCGCCTAAATTCCAGCCTAGGTCTAGCATACACTGCTGAGATAATCTATGATATAATTCTATTAGGATCAAAAGAATGGACAGAGTTAGAATTTACCTGCATGGAGGCATGAATGACTTGTGGAGAGGCTTGTAGTATGTCGACTGTGACTTCGCCTTTATGCCAAAGAAGCCAAATACCGCCTACGTATCCCTCCACATCAACCCTATAGGAATCTAAGAAACCCAGTGAGTTGCATATTGCTTCTGCCCGTTCTCCTGAAATTCATGTTTCCGTAATAATCAGAACACTTGGATTATTTACCCGGATGAGATCCATAACTGCACTTCTGAAGTTTGGGCTTCCCGCCTCTCTAGCGTTCCAACAAAGTAACCGCATTGGAAAATTCTCACGAGATGACGGATTAAATAGCCAATCTGCCAATTTCTGGCATCATTTGGACCTTTCCGGTCCGATTCTTGCATAACAACTTCGGAGTATGGTGATATTCTGGTATTTGCATCAATGTAATCTCCTTCTTGATGCTGTTGATTAGCTGTTGGTACTTGGCCACCAGTGTTATTGGGTGGACGATGGGCCTCGATGTGCAATGAAATGCCTTGTTGTCCTTCTCTTTGTATCTCAATATCCTCACAGTATCGACTAAAATCTGATGAAGATTGCCCTGGTTTATCGATGGTAGAGCCTCTATTTGCCTGAGTGGGTGATGATGGTGGTCCCGATTCAATAGACTGATGTGATTCTGTAAGTTCGGCACTCCTGCGTTGAATACTATGAGGTTCCAAGCTTGGGCTATCTCTTCCTCCTTCCATTCCGTTTTTTGTGGGTTCAATCCGAAGAGGATCTCCATTGCTCGCTTTAAACTGATTCCGCTGTCCCCTTTTATCAAAAATAACAATTCCAAATCTTGGAAATTTTCCTGAAGGTTCGTCGTTATTTGTTGCTTGAAAATTCTTCTTTGGTGCTTTTGATTTCAATTACTTTTTGGTGGAGAAGGATCCCGACGGTAGGCTTGAGAAACCAAAAGGGTTTTCAATATTGTTCTTGTTTGGTTCAGAATGGACAATAGTTCTGAGGCTCCCCCAGTCATTACTTACCAGTTCTTTTCCTTTTCCTACGTCTGTGGCAGAGCTGCCTATTCCTGCTTTCAACTGTCTTTCGTTAGTCTTGTTGACCAACGGTGTTGCAGCAGTGGCCATAAATTTGTGTGACCGTTGGGCCTCTCCTGGCGTGTGGCTGATTAATTTTCCTTTTCCTTTGGTATTTTCGTTTCGGGTGATCTGGTTCAGACGTTTTGCTACGTGGGCCTTTGTTCTGTTTAGGCCTCTGTCTGGATACCAGCATCCATGGTCCAAACCCGTTGTCCTCCTTCGCCCCTTTTTCGCCAGAGCTGCTATCAACGTTTTGCTGTTCGGCTGTACTGTTATCTTCCATAGGAGCTTCATGAGGATTGCAATTTTCCTTCCAGTGTCCAATTAGACCGCAATTGAAACAGAGGTTGACTCCTTCATAGAGAATGGGTTGAATAAGTTTTCCTATCCGGATTCTTGGAGTGAGCGGTCTGTCCAAGTCGACTTGGATACAAATCCTTGCGTAGCGTCCTGTCGACTTGGATACAAATCCTTGCATAGCGTCCTCTAGAGTTGGATTCAGTGAAGGTATCGATTTTGAGGAGTGTACCTAACTGGTTTCCAATCCGTTGGAGGATTCCTTTATCAAAAAATTCCATAGGTAAGCCGGGTAATCTTGCCCACACAGCAGTTGTGGTAAACGCTTTTGATGATTCCGCTACAAACCCGGGTTCCCATAGACGCATTGTTAAATAGAAGGATCCCACAAACCAAGGACCTCCATAAAGCACCTTCCGAAAATCTTCCTGGTTTTGGAACCTAAAGAGAAAGAAGTCTTGTCATAAGTCTATGCATTGCAATATTCCGATGGGTTTCCATTGAGCTAATACTCTAGGATAAAGAAAATTGTACCCCACTGTCTTACCGAAGGTTTTGACTATTAAAGCATTTTTCCATGGCTTGTGGATTCTGTTCTTTTCTTTTCTTGTTAAAAGGATCGTCAGGATTTCATCAGAGTCCTCATCCAAAAAAGACGGGTGGTTGTCAATGGTGAAGTCTGAAAATTCACTTCTACCTGTGAGGGAATCTTTATATGAAACCCGTTGGAGATTTTGATTGTCTATCATTTCTTGATCGCTCTTCTTGAAATCCCCATTTTTGGTTCGTTTAACGCTTCGTATTTTTTGATCTTCTTCTTCCGAGCAATCGGGTGGGTTAGCGCTTATCGTCATTTAGAGAGTTTTCGAGATCTTAATCTTATGTCCTTTGATACCTTCTTTTGCTCATCTATCATGTCACTTACGTTTGCTCATTTTTCAAGCTCTTCAAACATCAAATTCTGCCACTGTTCCCATTACACACAAAAGACCATCCAGAAAATTTCCTCATAAACTTTTGCATCAACCAAATAATCTCCCCAAACTGCCTTTTAAGAAAATTTTCATTACTGCGTCAAAGAAAAGGAGAAAAGCTAGACACGAAGTTGCAGAAATTATTTATGGTGAAAGTATGTGTGAACTCAAGGACTCGGACGTTTCCATTTCTGATGAGGACATTGAAATTCGGAATGAAATCCTTTTCAAGGAGGTGGAGGACACGTGGAAAATTTGTGAGGCTATGGGTATCCATTTCAAACAAAATTAAGAAACAGGTATGTAAAGTCATTGCCAAATTGGATGATGATCATCTTCGGTCTGATAAAGTTGTTCTGGGTTCGGACCTGTAAGGTCCCTTTTCTTTCTTTCTTGAATTCTTTAATTATGAAAATTATATATATATATGTTATCTTTTAGAAAATAAAAAATGTAATCGATAAAAAATTATAGACATAGATGTTATATTTTATAATCTTAATATACGTAGAGATAAATGATATGTGATTTTTATTTTATTTTAATCTATATATAGATACAGATGTTTATAGTTCAAAAATTAAAATAGATAATTAATTTATAAAGATAATTGATTTATTTTGTATTTTTAATATATATGGATAATTTTTTATCTTTTTGAAATTTTTTAAAGAATAATTATTATTTTAATAGAATAAATGTTATGTGTCAAATATATAAACAATATTTTACTTTAAGTCAACTATTTTAACTTTATATATATATATATATATATATATATATATATATATATATATGAGTAGGGATCCACTTACACATGTGTAAAACAAATTTGTTTTACACAATTTTATATTTTTATATAGGATTAATATTTTTGCAAACCAACCGTTGGATTTAACAACCTACTCATATTTATTATGTATGTAAATTTTTGAATCAATATGCTAATTCTATCATTTTAATTGAGAATAGTATTTTTTTCAATATATATAAACGGTTGAAATTTTATTTTATGAAATAAATAGTTAGACGTATTCGATTAATTTGAAATTTGGCATGCATGATCTATGTGAATAGAACATAAAATTCAACAGTCGGATTAAAAAATTATAAATCATATAAAAATATATAAAAGTGTGTAAAATTAAATTTGTTTTACACATGTGTAACTGGATCCCTCTTTTATATATATATATATATATATATATATATATATATATATATATATATATATATATATATATATATATATATATATATATATATATAAAATTCGCTTCCGTTTCCATTCACAGAATTGTTTTCCTTTTTAATTATGTTCATTGGATGCATTAAAAAATGGAAAACTATTTACAAGTGGATTCCTTCTAATGCCGGCTTCGACTATTTGGAGGTTTTCTCTTCAATCATGACTTCTCCTCTTATAATTACATACTATATAATGAACTTTTAAACTCTGATATTGTTTTTATCGATTTCTTTTTATTCTTCAAGTACAAAGATGTTTGTTTAAATTATGCAATGAGTTTGAAATCCAAAAAATTGACAGTAACTTCACCTTTTTTTTTCTTTTGTATTTACAAGTACCACGATCAAAAAGTTAATTATTTAAAAGCTTTTAAGTTATCAGGAAACACATCTTTAATTCTTGAATTTTAAAACTTTAAATTTTTATTAGTGGAATTGTAAAAATTATTTGATTCAATTAAAGTACTTGTTTTATTATTTTTCATGTATGTAATTATAAAGTTGTCTATGAAAGAAACCCAAATTGTCTATGCTGCCCAGCGAATACAAGAGCTAAAGAAACCACAAACTCCACGAGCATGGTCAGAGCTCATTATCATAAAATGGATCGAAATTTGATAGAAATAGAACGCAGATCTAACATGAGGAATCTCTTGTCGAGGCTCTTTCTCTTCTTCCTCCTCAATCGAGCAGGGTATGCGTACTCATCTCTTCTTCTTTTTTAGTTTGAACATATCTAAAGCTATTCCATGAATTAATCTCAACCACTAGTCTTTTCAAGATTTAAATGAGTAGTTTAAATTTAAAACTTAAAATTTTAATCATTGTTGTGTTTGATTTTGCTTTAACATGAACGCATATGCATCTATTCTTGTCGATGTCAAATCGTGACATGGTGGAGCTAGCCAACTTATATATAAACCAGTTTCAAAGACATCTGGAAGAACTCAGGCAATAATGCAGGGAATATGAACTCTGGAAATAATGCAGGGAATATGAACTCAGGCAATAATGCAGGGAATATGAACTTATATATATGTCATAGTATAACCCTGCCAAATTACAGCAGTTTTACTGAACTAGCTAATATTCAGTTCCTTAAATACAACTTACCGTAATTCTTTGAATCATTATCCCTTGGAATTAAGACGCCACAATACACTTTTGTTTCAACTTCTTCACTATATTCATCAAATGTTTTATCACATATAAATGTTTGATTTTAGTGCTAAAATCTTCGCAATCTTGATTTTCTACAGGCGGCTGTCTATTCTAGAGAAGGAATTGAAAGTTCAAGACTGCTTCGAAGGTTGAGGATTATGATTGAAGAATAAAGTTCGAGCTGAAGTTATAGTTGTCTGGAGAGAATGCATTAATTTTCTGCTAAGAATATAGGTCATGTTTGGTGCATAGGATGATAGATAGGATAGGATGATAATTATCATATCTTATGTTTGGTGCACACATTAAGGGAAGGATTGGATTGTAAGAAGGATTAGTCATCCTCCTAGTATAGGATAACTCAATCCTCTCCAAAAGGTAAGGATTATTTTTAATCCCATAGGATTAGAAATAAATACTCATATTTTATTTATTTTATACTTAACATTTATATTTAAAAATTAACTTAAACATTTAATAAAATAATAAGGATCTGTAATTAATTAATTAATATAATTTTTTTCCTTCTTTTTCTTTCCTTTTTTTTTTTTGTTTTTACTAAATAAAAACTATAATTTTGATAAAATAATATTTTCTTGAACACATTTTTTTAAAGTATTTTTTACAAAAAAAATTCTCAAACATAAAAATTATTATAAAATATATTCTTTAACTAGTTTTTTCTCATGTTTAAATTTTTATTTTTCTTTCTTAATTTTTTTCTTTTTGCCTGTAAAAAAAGGAAAGAAAAATGACTATTAACCATAAAATTATTAGAAATTATATATTTTTTAATTCATCAAAATTGAATTATTAAATTTAACTTGTATTTTTCTTTCTTTTTTTGTTTTCTATATTTCCTTATAATTGACCCAAAAGAAAGAAGATAAAGAAACCATTAAAATAAAGAAAAATATTTAACAATTGTCTTTTGGAAAATTTATTTTAATTAAAAAAATAAACTTATTTTCTAGAAAAACTCAATTTTCTAAAAATAAATATATTTAATTTACAGTAAAAAATTATTTTAAATTTAAATCATACAAAAGAAATGAGAACAAAAAGGAAAAAAAACTGAAAAAAAATATAGAGAATGCTTTTTATAAAAAATCATTTCTTAACAAAATATTTTGTTTGAAAAAGTAATATAAATTTTTAGAACTAATTTTTTATAAAAAAATCAACTAATAAATTGTACTATTAATTATAGTATAATAAATAATATTTAAATTTTTAATTTTTCATTAATATTTATAGCAAAAAAATTATAAATTTAAATTAAGTTACCTTAAAAAAGAGTACTTAAAAAAATCATTTTATACTATTTTTAATTTTATATATAACAAATATTGTAAAAGACGTAAAAAATCATCATATCTTATTTTTAATCTTTGTATACGCCAAACATAAGATATGATGATATAATCTAATCTTATCATATCCATAATCTTATATTATCTTATCCTATCCTTATCTTATGCACCAAACATGACCATAATCTCCTTGATTATCAAGGGAAAATTTTAAAGTTCTTTAAATTTTAGTGGTGTGTTTAAATATTGTAAAATGGAATGTCATAATTACCCTTTAATTTGATTACCAAAAAGCTTGGATTACTTTATATGTATCAATTCTTCAAAAACCTATCTAATCTTATATATAAATATAAATATAGATATAAATATATATAATACTATAAAGTACATGCACTGTTGTCTCTTTTTTTTTTTTTTTGCTTCGGTGGCACTTATGAGTTTAGTCTATATTAATGAAGCGTTAGCACTTATTATCAGTTTTTTTAATATATTTAAAGGATTCATATTATAAAAATTTAATTTTGTTCAGATTTTTGCTCGAATTCAATTTGATTTCGAGTCTACTTAAAAGAGTCAAATTCTCCTATTGGATATTAGATGCCATGGGCTTTCAGGCCTAAAATTGAATGTTGATTCTCGAAATTGTAAACCTACCGATTTTGATATTATTACATTTTTATCTGGTTTTAATCGAGTAAATAAATAATTAATTAAAAATCATAAAAAATATTTCATTAAAAAAAGGGAGAAACGGACCTCTGCGAGCCACCCTAACCATCGTAGTATTAGTAGCCCCATTTGCTAGCTGAAATCAAGCTACCAAGCAACCTGCCATCAGGACCGAAGCCCCTTGGGGCCCAATGGGCCCCCATTGGCCAAAAAAATAAATTTTTATATTTTACAAAATTTGAGTTTATATTTTACAAAATTTTATTAAAAAAATTTTAGTAAAATGTTTGATAGATGGAAGTTCAATTTTACTTACTCTAACAATAAATTTTCAAGGTTGAAAACAATTGTAATTTCACTATATGAGTGTTTGAGATTGGAGAGGAAAAGTATATCCATTAGTTTATTTATCATTGCTATTAACATTGATTTTATCGATGGTCACTATCATAATAGATAATTCATTTTCAACAATCAATATGTTGAACATTTGTTTGCGTAATCGAATGATAAATTAGTGGTTAAATGACAGTTTAATTGTGTATCTTGAAACATGTGTTCCAAAACATTGATAACAAAACTATTGTAGATTGTTTTCAAAATATAAAATCATGTCAAATGCAATTGAAATGTTTTTAATTGAAAGTCAAATTGCAACCGTACTTTATTATCAAAAATACTTCTTTTTAATCCATATTTTTCTCACTTTAAAAAAACATTTTTCTCACAAAACCTCTGTCCACATCCAACCACCGTTCCTTAGCCCAGAAAATTTTCAAAAAAATACTCAAAAAATAGCTCTCCTCCCCCTCTTTATCTTTTCCTAACCCATTTCCTTCCAATCTCTCTCAATCTCTTAGATCTAAACAGATAATTTCAGTTTCACAACCTCAAAAAGACCCCCTCTTTGTCGGTCAGAGCTCTCTCTCTTCTACTATGGTCCCACACAAATCCTAAGCTAACCAAACCTCTAATTTGACCCATAAACCTCGAAAATATCTCTAAACAAAAACCCATTTTAGATTTTGTATTGGTATTGTGTGAGCAATGAGACCATTGTTTGTTTCGTTTTTTCTGGTATTGTATAATTTTTTTTTTCAGATTGTAGTTGCGGTTGCTATTTTTGTTGTTACTTATTTTTGGATGGTTTTTTAGTTGATTTTTTTGTATCTTGTTTTAGAATTTGTTTCCAAAATTTGGATTTCTCTATTTATCTCTATTTTATCTTCTACATATGAAAAGCAATAGAAATAAATGAGAATAAAAAAATTGATAATCTAATTGTTAAATTACAAAATAAAAAATTGATTATAAAACTTAATCATTAGATTAATAAATTTTTTTATTTTTTTTATCATTCCTACCCAGCAATCGTAATTATGAGATTATAAGATTCTCATAATTAAAAAAATACGAAGGAGAAGATGAGAAACATGTCTAATTTTGCTTCGTCTATTGTATGTTTGAACGTCCATATACTGTCTCTTAAAACTTTTATTTGAATTGGACGTTGATATTTATTTGTTAGACTTTGATGTAGATACTTTGTAGTTAAGCTAATTTTATTTTTATTTTTATTTTTTGTCGATCTGTCTCTGGGATGGGGAGGGATGCAATATTAAAATAAGGGAATTATTGAGAATTTTAGCTGTCAGTTACTATCAAAACATGTCGTAATTAATAATAACATGTTTTGAACCTACGCTTTGCTGTGATAGCAAAAATAATTCGGAGGTAATAATGACATATATATATATATGGGAATATCAATGTTTGTAAATATTTTTTTTATCATCATCATCAAAGTTTTTATCCCAATAAATTTAGGTTAGTTATGGTAAATATTTTTACATAATTAAATAATATTAAATAATTACTTACTTAAATATTTTTGAATTTTATAAATATTAAAATGTTTACATTTTATTAATTATCAAAATTAAATATAGAAAAATAATTATTTACATATTACATGATGCAGACACATTTGCGAGTTAAAATCTAGTATGAAATATTATGAGCTTTGAACTTTCTTTAAAGCCGTCCATTTTTATTTCCAAATTATTTGAGCTTTTAACTTACTGATATCATAATTTTGTCACTTTAAAGTGTTAGCTCTTCTAGAAAAAGAAATAAACGGTAACTCTCAAAAATTAACTCATAATTATCATTTTACTCATAAATTAGACGAAAAATCTAAAGTCAATATTTATATTTTATATTCAAAAGTATTCTTATACATAAGAGTTATTTCATGAGCTTTGTTGCATTACAATTGTTCAAATCTTGATTTTAATTGAATTAACTGATTGAATTAACTTTCTTTAAAGCCGTCCATTTTTATTTCCAAATTATTTGAGCTTTTAACTTACTGATATCATAATTTTGTCACTTTAAAGTATTAGCTCTTCTAGAAAAAGAAATAAACGGTAACTCTCAAAAATTAACTCATAATTATCATTTTACTCATAAATTAGACGAAAAATCTAAAGTCAATATTTATATTTTATATTCAAAAGTATTCTTATACATAAGAGTTATTTCATGAGCTTTGTTGCATTACAATTGTTCAAATCTTGATTTTAATTGAATTAACTGATTGAATCAATTTAATTTAGTTAATTAATCAATCCTCAAATTAATTTTATTTGATTAAAAATTGTTGTTATCTATTTACAACAAATATTTTTGATGATGTACGAATCTCGATCTACGTCTTAACATGTCTCCAAAAACTCTGCAAGAAAGAAAATGATCAAAGGGCGCAAGGGACCGATGCTTAAGTCAGACAGGATCTAAGCAGGGTTTTCATAAGCCAATAGAGATTAGGGTTTTAAAATGATACCTGTGACCTATTTATAGGAGTAATATAGCACGTAATTACGGTTAAGACCCATAGCTTAAATGATAACCTAATGGATTTTTCATGGCCCTTCTTAGTCCTCTTTTCTTTTGGGCTTAGACTACCATTAGGCCCAATGTTCTTCAACATGACTTATATCAAGGCCCAATGACCTTTAGTAAGACTCTCATCAATTGCTCCCAACTCTTTCGCATTTTTCGCTTAGGGACTTTTAATTTTCTCGTCTTGCTCATTTTTCGCTTCAAGTCCATGCGTAGCCTACATCGTGCACTTTTCGCTTCAGGCTTTTTTGTTTGAGTGCATGGCTTACCTCGTGCATTTTTCGCTTCAAGCCTTTACACTTTTTTCCTTCATGCATGACTTACATCGTGCACTTTTCGCTTCAAGTCCATGCGTAGCCTACATCGCGTATTTTTCGCTTTAGGCTTTTTTTTAGTGCGTGGCTTACCTCATGCATTTTTCGCTTCAAGCCCTTGCACTTTTTGCCTTAATGCATGACTTACATCGCGCACTTTTCGCTTCAAGTCCATGCGTAGCTTACATCGCGCACTTTTCACTTCAAGCTTTTTTCTTTGAGTGCGTGGCTTACCTCACGCATTTTTTGCTTCAAGCCCTTGCACTTTTTGCCTTCATGCATGACTTATATTGCGTACTTTTTGCTTCAAGTTCATGCGTAGCCTACGTCGCACACCTTTTACTTCAGGCTTGTTCCTTTGAGTGTGTAGCTTACCTCGCGCATTTTTCGCTTCAAGCCCTTGCACTTTTTGCCTTCATGCATGACTTACATCGCGCACTTTTTGCTTCAAGTTCATGCGTAGCTTACATCGCGCATTTTTCGTTTCAGGCTTTTTAAATTTGTCCGTCTCACACCTTTTTGTGCTTAAGGACTTTTTTGTTTTGCTCGTCTTGCGCATTTTTCGCTTAGGGACTTTTTGTTTGGCCCGTCTCGCACCTTCTGTGCTTAGGGACTTTTTATTTGCCCGTCTTGCACCTTCTGTGCTTAGGGACTTTTGATTTACCCGTCTCACGCATTTTTCGCTTAGGGACTTTTAATTTGCCCGTTTTGCACCTTCTGTGCTTAGGGACTTTTGATTTACCCGTCTCGCACCTTCTGTGCTTAGGGACTTTTGATTCTTCTATTAGGGACTTTTGATTTACCTGTCTCGCACCTTCTGTCCTTAGGGACTTTTGATTCTTCTATTCCTGTAACATGTCTATCATACATGGAAGATTATCATAGTATAGATAAAGATATGAATAATTGGCCTTCTATTTCATAACATGTAATATTTTCAATCAAATGGAACAAGTAACAAAATAATTGCAATAAATGTTAAAACAAAAATATCATTGTAAGGTCTTTTCCAGTTCGCTTGAGTTGGCTCTTAAGTTAGACAGGATCTAAGTAGGGTTTCCATAAGCCAATAGAGATTAGAGTTTTAAAATGATACCTATGAACTATTTATAAGAGTAATATAGCGCATAATTACGGTTAATATTAGAAGAACAGAATATATAAAGGAGAAAGAATGATTTCTTTCATATACTGAAAATTGAAACTAATGAACGAGAATACAATGGTTTATATACAGGGGAAGAAGAGGGAGTACTAACTGTCACAACAGAAAATAGAAAACTTATCACTTATAACTACTCTGTAACTAACTACCATACAACTTGCTTATTTTTACCCTAATACTCCCCCTCAATATGGAGTGTAAATGTTATGAACACCCATCTTGCTGAGGAGAAAAGAAAACTGAGCTGGAAAGAGTGGTTTGGTGAGTAGATCAATAACTTGATGTCGAGAAGCAACGTGCAATGTTTTGATGAGACCTGCCTGGACCTGTTCTCGAACCAAATGACAATCAAGTTCAATGTGTTTGGTTCTTTCATGGAAAACAGGATTGGCAGCAATGTGAAGGGCTGCCTGATTATCATAAAAGAGAACCATTGGTTTAGGATGAGGAACATGGAGATCTTTGAAAAGTTTAAGCAACCAAAGCATTTCACAGGTAGCATTAGCCATAGATCGATATTCTGCCTCAGCAGATGATCTTGCAACAATGTGCTGCTTTTTGGATTTCCAGGAAACAAGTGAATCACCAATGCAGATGCAAAAACCAGAAATTGATCTTCTTGAATCTGGACATGAAGCCCAATCAGAGTCAGCAAACCCTTTAAGTTCAGTGGCAGAAGAAGAACTGAAGAACAATCCTTGACCAATAGTGCCTTTAATGTATTGGAGAATTCTATAAGCAGACTGCAAATGAGGAACTCTTGGCATGGACATGAATTGACTTAGATAGTTGATTGAATAGGACAAATCTGGCCTGGTAATAGTCAAGTAAAGCAATCTTCGAATAAGTCTGCGATATTGAGTAGGATCATCAAGTAAATCACCCTGGTCTTGTGTGAGCTTTATGTTGGGATCCATTGGCGTCTTACTTGGTTTACAACCAGTGTATCCAGCATCTGACAGCAACTGCAGAGCATAGTGTCGTTGTCAAAGGGAGATGCCTTTGTTGGATCGAGCTACCTCCAAGCCTAAGAAGTATTTAAGATCTCCAAGATCTTTGAGTTTAAAACAAGCATTGAGATATGTTTTGAGCTGGGACACAGCTGTAGAGTCATTACTGGCAATGACAATGTCATCAACATAAACTAGAAGAGCAAGAAATGAACCACCATTGATCTTGGTAAGCAAGGAGTGATCAGAACCTGACTATTTGAAACCACACTGAAGCAAAACAGTTGAAAACTTGGAAAACCACTGTCTTGAGGCTTGTTTCAAGCCATATATTGACTTATGAAGCTTGCATACTGGTGTAGAGGGTAAAACCTCCCCCTGTCGATGATAACCAGGTGGCAATGACATATAAACATCCTCTGTCAATTCACCATGTAAAAAAGCATTGTTTACATCAAGTTGTGATAGTGTCCAGCCATTAATAGAAGCCAGAGCAAGTAAAACCTTGACAGTTACCAACTTAGCAACAAGAGAATATGTATCATGATAGTCAACCCCTTCTTATTGAGTGTAGCCTTTGGCTACAAGTCGAGCCTTGTACCTTTCCAAGCTCCCATCAGCTCGAAGTTTTACTTTGTAGACCCAACGACAGCCTATTGCTTTCTTTCCAGGAGGTAAAGAGGTTATAGACCAGGTGCCATTATCTTCCAAGGCTTTCAATTCAACAAACATAGCCTCTTGCCATTCAGGAGACTTAGCAGCTTGAGCATATGTTCTCGGTTCAATGTATGAAGAGATGGTATTAACAAAGGCTTTATAGAATGGAGACAATTTATCATATGCAAGTACAGAAGATAAAGGATGTGAAGTGGAAGAATTAGATGTAGTTGCATAACAGTGATAATCTTTAAGATAAGATGGTGGATTCCTTGGTCGTGATGAAAAAGATGAAGACAAAGAATGTTGAGATTCATGAGACATGGGAGTATAACATGGCAGTACATGATTAGGAAAGAAATCAGAAATAGATTGGGAAGAAGAAGATTTAAAAGGGAAAATAGTCTCATGAAACACAACATCTCTACTGATATGAACAATATTGGTTTCTAAATCTAATAATTTGTAACCTTTGTAACCAGAGGGGTAACCAATGAAAACAGAAGCATAAGCTCTTGGAGTGAATTTGGTACGGTTTCTTTGTAATGTACTAGCATAGCACAAGCAACCAAATGTTTTAAGATGTGAATATAATGGTTTCTTATGCCATAATAGCGCAAATGGAGTTTTGTTGTTCAAGACTAATGATGGAGTTCTATTAATTAGATATACTGATGTCAAAATACTATCACTCCAGTATGATAAGGGCAAGTTGGATTGAAAAAGTAAAGCTCTTGCTACATTAAGTATGTGTTGATGCTTCCTTTCAACAACAGAGTTCTGTTGTGGAGTATCAACACAAGAATGATATGAAATGATCCCTTTTGTTTTGAAAAAATCATTAAACACTAATTCTGGAGCATTGTCTGATCGAACAGACTTTAGTGAAACACCAAATTGATTTTTTATTAATGAGTAAAATCCAGGAAATACATCTAGGACATCTGATTTGGATTTCAGCATGTAGACCCATGTGTATCGAGTACAATCATCTACATGTTGGATTATGCCCTTAGAACCATTCATTAGATGATTGACTTTGGCATTATTTATGTATCATGACATTTTATTTATTATAGTTCATTATTATATTTGTTTTATAACTGCGTAATGTAATCTTATATGATAATGTCCTTAGAATAGTAATAACACACTATTCTTAAAATATCCCTAGTCAAGTATTATTGTGAACAAGGATAACAATGATACGATAAGACTAGTATGTGGTTGACTGATGACCATTGTCATGGATATAGGATATCAAGTCATCACATAGGTACATGTTAGAGAACTATGTACTGGATCGACATAACCTTACTCGTGATAGATGTTACCGTGTAGTCTAATCCCTTTATCCTTTGATGTCTTGATTAGACACAAGTCATGGAATGTGTCACACTTGTATAGTCTAATCAGCGTTTCTTGATTCCTGAGTAGACTAATTAAACAAATAAAATCAATATCTCATATTGACTTATTCGAGCACGGCCATGCATTTCTTAGTCTCACTCTATCAAAGGCCCCAAGACATCACTCTTGTTATATAAGAGGGATAAATTCTATCTTGATCACTCAACATCCCTCTACATAGATCAAGGCATACCCAATTACTACCTTTATAGTCCATCCTGTTACGAATGACATATAGCAGCATTAAAGTATGCAATTCTCTATGTTGGGATCTCTGATGATCTCAAGTCAAAGGATCACATACACCATCATCACTATGAGAATCGCTTATGACACTCATATAACAATCCATGTAGCGTTCTCATGGAGGGTCGATCCAGTACATAGTTCTCTAACATGTACCTATGTGATGACTTGATATCCTATATCCATGACAATGGTCATCAGTCAACCATATACTAGTCTTATCGTATCATTGTTATCCTTGTTCACAATAATACTTGACTAGGGATATTTTAAGAATAGTGTGTTATTACTATTCTAAGGACATTATCATATAAGATTACATTACGCAATTATAAAACAAATATAATAATGAACTATATAAATAAAATGTCATGATACATAAATAATGCCAAAGTCAATCATCTAATGAATGGTTCTAAGGGCATAATCCAACAATCTCCCACTTGCACTAAGACCATTCACTCATGTATCTAATACCTAGTGACCTAGTGTGATGATCATGTCTCTGCTGCGTCAAAGGCTTCGTCAGTGGGTCGGCGATGTTATCGTCAGTTGGTACTTTACATATCCTCACATCTCCTCTCTCGATGATATCTCGAATGAGATGGAAGTGCCGTAGTATATGTTTGGATCGTTGGTGAGATCTAGGCTCCTTAGCTTGTGCGATGGCTCCATTGTTGTCACAATAGAGCTCAATCGGATCTATAATGCTAGGAACAACTTCAAGCTCAGTAATGAACTTCCTGATCCAAATAGCCTCCTTAGCAGCTTCAGAGGCAGCTATATACTCAGCCTCTGTTGTAGAATCGGCCACTGTCGCCTGCTTTGAACTCTTCCAGCTCACAGCACCACCATTAAGGCAAAACACATAACCAGACTGCGATCTATAGTCATCTTTATCAGTTTGGAAGCTAGCATCAGTGTAACCTATTACAATGAGCTTTTCCTCACCTCCATATATCAAGAATGTATCCTTAGTCTTTCTCAAGTACTTAAGAATATTCTTGACAGTGATCCAGTGACGTTCACCAGGATCAACTTGATATCTACTCGTCATGCTCAAGGCATACGAGACATCGGGGCGTGTGCATAACATGGCATACATAATGGATCCAATAGCAGATGCATATGGAACTTTACTCATACGTTCTCTCTCTTCTTGTGTTGTAGGACACTGTTCTTTTGAGAGAGTAATGCCATGTGTCATAGGCAAGAATCCTTTCTTGGAATCCTGCATGCTAAACCTCTTTAACACTTTATCTATGTATGCACTTTGACTTAGGCCAATTAATTTCCTTGATCTATCTCTATAGATCCTTATACCCAGTACATAGGTAGCTTCGCCCAAGTCCTTCATTGAAAAGCAATTCCCTAACCAAGTCTTTACAGACTGAAGGGTAGGGATGTCATTCCCAATGAGTAGTATGTCATCTACATACAACACTAGGAAGACAATAGTGCTCTCACTGACCTTCTTGTAGACACAAGGTTCATCTTCGTTCTTGATGAAACCAAACTCTTTGATTGCATCATCAAAACGAAGATTCCAACTTCGAGAAGCTTGCTTTAGTCCATAAATAGAACGTTGCAGCTTACAAACCTTTCCAGCATTTTTTGGATCAACAAAACCCTCAGGTTGTGTCATGTACACATCCTCGAGTAGCTTTCCATTAAGAAAAGCAGTCTTGACGTCCATTTGCCAGATTTCATAATCATGGTATGCAGCTATCGCAGGCAAGATCCTAATGGATTTGATCATCGCGACTGGTGAAAAAGTTTCATCATAGTCAATACCATGAATTTGTTTAAAACCTTTAGCAACCAATCGCCCTTTATAGGTATGAACATTTCCTTCCATGTCGGTTTTCTTCTTAAAAACCCATTTACACCCTATAGGTTTTACCCTTTCGGGTAAGTCAACCAAGGTCCAAACTTGGTTGGCATACATGGATTCCATCTCAGATCTCATGGCTTCAAGCCATTTCTCAGAGTCTGGCCCTGTAATAGCCTCTTGATAGGTAGTTGGCTCATCTTGGTCCATGAGCAATACATCACCGTTCTGAGTCATTAGAAATCCATATCTCTGTGGCTCACGATGTGTTCTAATTGATCTACGCAAGGCTTGTGTCTCTTGAGCAGGCGGTTGCTCCACAACATCTTGTGGTTCTGGTTCCACAACAACTTGTGGTGCTTGCTCAGGCTCCATCTCAACATCGGGTGCGCTATCTTGTAGCTCTTGAATTTCTTCAAGTTCTACTTTTCTCCCACTAGTTCTTCTAGAAATGAATTCTCTTTCTAGAAAGACACCTGTTCGAGCTACAAACACTTTGCGCTCAGTGGGATTGTAAAAATAATATCCTTTAGTTAGTTTAGGATATCCCACAAAATAGCACTTATCAGATTTAGGTGCAAGTTTGTTAGAGACTTGACGTCTTACATAAGCCTCACAACCCCAAATCTTCATAAAAGACATACTGGGACGTTTACCAGTCCATATCTCATATGGTGTCTTTGGAACCGATTTAGATGGAACACGGTTCAGTGTAAAAGCAGCTGTTTCTAATGCATGTCCCCAAAAGGATTCTGGAAGATCTGTATGACTCATCATTGATCGAACCATATCTAATAAAGTTCGGTTTCTCCTTTCAGATACACCATTCCATTGTGGTGTACCTAGAGGAGTGAGTTGTGAGACAATCGCACACTCTTTAAGATAGTCATAAAATTCTTGGCTTAAGTATTCACCACCTCGACCTGATCGAAGTGCCTTAATGCTCTTGCCAAGTTGGTTTTGTACTTCATTCTTGAATTCTTTGAACTTTTCAAAAGATTCTGACTTGTGTCTCGTAAGATACACATAGCCATATCTACTGAAATCATCAGTAAATGTAATAAAGTACATAAACCCACCTCTGGCCTGTGTGTTTAAAGGTCCACATACATCTGTATGTACTAAGCCCAATAAATCACTTGCCCTTTCATTATGTCCTTTGAAAGGGGCTTTAGTCATCTTACCCATCAAACAAGATTCAAACTTATATCCTTCAACAGATATTGGATGAAAGGGACCCCAAATATCTATGTGTACTAACTGAAATGGTTCTTTTGAGAAAGAATTGTTACAAGAAAATGATAGTCTTTTCTGTTTAGCAAGGGGACAAACAGAACAAGGAAAAGTTTCTGATGTAGAGGAAATATGTAAATCATCCTTAAGGGTTTGAACTTTAACAAATGAAGGATGGCCGAACCTATAGTGCCATAGTTCCTTTTGTGTAAAAGAAACAGTATTACAAGTAGAAGGAGAACATGTATTTTGAATAGACTGATGGTTGGAGCTGAGAACATAGAGATTTCCAACACGCCTACCCATCCCAATCATCTTGCCCTGTGTAGGGTCCTAGATTTCACAAGATGTAGAAGAAAAATTAACAATGTAATTGTGTTTTTGAGTAATAGTGCTTATAGAAATCAGATTGAATTTGAAATTTGGAATAAACAAAACATTTTCTAATGTTAGATTGTTGAACAACTGAACATAACCTATTTGAGTTATGGCAATGGAATAACCATTTGGAAGTGTGACATATGAACTAGATACTTTAGTAGTAGATTTGAAAAATGATAGAGAACAATAGATATGATGTGTTGCACTAGAGTCAAATATCCAATCAGAACAAGAAATAAAGGAATTGGAAAGAGAGGCAGTAAGGGAAAGGATACCACTGAAACAGGAGACCATAGGCTCAGACTGCTGATGTACTTGAATGTCTGGAGTGCTGCGCTGTAGTTGAGAGCTAAGGAAGGCAATGAGCTATTGGCATTGACTGTTGGTTAAAGGTGCAGAATTATCGGATGAATCATCTGGTTTGGAACTCACTTGATTGACATGAGCTGTAGAAGATTGAGGCTTTCCTTTGAATTTATATCCAGCTGGATATCCAACCAATTTGCAACACCTTTCAACTGTGTGGCCTAACATGTTACAATGTGTACACAGAGGGCGACCTTTCTTTCCTTTAGTAGCAGAATTATTAGATGACACAGCTGCTACAGTGATGTCATTCTGAATAGATGGATCTGAGAAGGGAAGAACATGTTGGGTGATGACTCTCTAACGTTCTTCCTGGATAACTAGAGAGAATACTTTGTTAACAGATGGTAAGGGGTCCATCATAAGGATTTGTGCTCGGACTGGGGCAAAAGAATCATTTAAACCCATCAAGAATTGCATTACATATTCTCGTTGCTGATAATCTGACCATGTGCGCATGCCTCCACAAGAACAACTAGGAATTGGCTGATATTCCTTAAGTTCATCCCAAAGAACTTTTAATCGAGTATAGTAGGTGCTGATATCCAAAGAACCTTGCTGAAGAGCAATTAGATTCTTTTTAATCTGAAATATTCTTGGTGCATTGCTTTGTTGAAATCTGTCTTTCAGATCATTCCATATCTCATAGGCAGAGGAATAATAAATGAGACTATCAGCAATCTTACGTATTACAGAATTCAAAAGCCAAGAAATGACCATGCTGTTGCACCGAGACCATGATCCATAAAGAAGATCTTCAGTTTTTGGTTTGGAAAGGGTTCCATCCACGAAACAGATCTTGTTCTTGGCTGTGAGTGCCATTAACATTGCCATACTCCATGTATTGTAGTTTGAACCAATCAATTGATGAGAAACAACAATCATACCTGGATGATCTCCATTACTCAAGAAATAAGGACTACTAGAATCGTCTGAGGAAGGATTACCAATCACAACACGATTGGTGGTGGTACTGTTACTTCCTCGAGCCATGTTGACATCAAGAATGCAGGAGAAAAATGGACTTAGTAGAAGGAAAAAATTTCATCTGATACCATATTAGAAGAACAGAATGTATAAAGGAGAAAGAATGATTTCTTTCATATATTGAAAATTGAAACTAATGAACGAGAATACAATGGTTTATATACAGGGGAAGAAGAGGGAGTACTAACTGTCCAACAGAAAACAGAAAACTTATCACTTATAACTACTCTTTAACTAACTACCATACAACTTGCTTATTTTTATCCTAATAGTTAAGACTCACAGCTTAAATGATAACCTAGTGGATCTTTCATGACCCTTCTTAGTCCTCTTTTCTCTTGGGCTTAGACTACAATTAGGTCCAATGTTCTTCAGCATGACTTATATCAAGGTCTAATGACCTTTAATAAAACTCTCATAAAAAAATTAAACGTTTTAGAGAAAAATCCTAAAGATTACGAAGAAAGCTCAATGTTTTATTTTAATTTTTTTTAATTCGGAACGAAGATGAAAAGAAAGAAAAAAAAAACCCTTAATTCAACTAATAGTTGCATGTTAACGTAACCATCATCTTTGTCCTTGATTTTTTCAATGGTGTTTTGCAATCACATCCGATATGTGCTTGTCGTCCTTTAAAGCATTTAGTGCAAGCTTTCAGACTCTTTAATGTTGAATAACGAGAATCATGATTTTATTTACGGTTTAGAGGGGGGAAAAAATTACAGATGTCAAAACGAATTTCAATTGAGGCAGTTTAAATATATAGTATAGATTTCAATTTGTAATTTGTAACCCGCAAAAATGGCGTGGATGAAATTGACTTGGTAAATAATAGAGCACGCTTTCTTTCATTTTTTTTTCATTTGGTTTAAATACATATAATTAAGGTCTTCGTCAAGCACTCTAAATGTATAAGTCTAAGTCTAAGTCTATCCATAAAAGCTTATGGATAAACGATTTTTGAAAACGTAAGGTCGACGAGCTGTGCGGGAGCTTCAGTGTTTACATGCATTCGACGAAATTAATTACTCAAGGTTTACTCGTCTTTGATTGGACTCGGAACACTTGGATTTTGTCTTTGGATTTTTTATATTTTGTTATCAAGGCAACAAGCACGCTTTATTGTCTGATAAAAAGTATTGGATAATCTGATTGTTCGATTATTAAAAGAAATTATTAATAATAAGGTAACGGTTCTTACAAGATTTAATATTTACATATGTTTTTAACGTTTATCACAAAATAAAATTAAGCTCTTAATATATAATTGCATGAAAATCAATATATTAAGTTTTATTTTAAATAATTAAAATTCGAACATTTCAAAATAATAAATTTATGTACATTTTCGTTAAGTACTTTAACTACTATTACCTTTGTATAACAATTAAAACTTAAGGGCAGTTAGAGGAACTTAACGAAAATGTGCTTAATTCTGTTATTTTAAAACGTTTAGGATTTAATTGCTTAAAATAAAATTCAATGTACTGATTTTTATGCAATTAAACATTGAAGATTTAATTTTATTTTATGATAAAAGTTGATGGTATATATGGTATTAAGTCTTCTTAAAAAAAAAGCAGTGTATTTAACAAAAAAAATTGAGAAATTGGCATGCACATGCATTATAGCAACTGCTTTAAAGGAGGAAGATCCTCATTTGCTTCCTGTTTGAACATTTGAATAAAGCTTCCCTTGTCTTCTACAAATTGGAGTCAAAAGTTTGAAAGTGTAACGATGATTAAGTCTTCACTCAATTATGAGAATTTGCTTCAAATTTTTTAGGCGATTCGATAAAATGATGTTTGAGATATCTGTGAGATTCGTTAAGACAGTTTGATAATAAAGTTTATTTGATGTACAAAATAGTTGATTTATAAATAAAAATGAGTGCGAGATATAATCTTTAAGTGAAAACTGGATTTGTAAGAATGTTATATAGAGTTGGAAAAACACTAAACTGGATTATATGAGGTAGAAATATTTATTCATAATAAAAAAAATTTGAAACCCGTTGCGTCCGGTGCGGGTTTAATGTAGCATGTTTTCATTTGAAAAAATCAATAAATTTGTCTACAGTATAGGAAAGGAAAATGTTGAGGAAATTCCCCATGTCGGCAACAGTTGTACAATTTAGTGTAACTTTTTTTTTTTGTTCTAATTTAGTGGAACTTTCGGCAAAGAATTATTGTCACATTTCGTCAAAGCCAGAAATTTCATTTTCTTTTCTTACGTGAATGCGGGTTATCTATCTCAATCGTAACTGAAAGCCGCAACTTGACTTGGAAACCTGGATAAATTTTTTCTGACAAAAAAAAATCCTGGAATACTTTCTGAACTTCCAATACAGGTGCTTCTTAAAAGTGATGTTCCAGTTGCACGCGTTTTCGCTATAAAAGAAACCCAAAGACTCATGTTGTCTATGCTGCTGCGCGAATACAAGAGCTAAAGAAATCACAAACTCTGAGATCGTGGTCGGTGCTCATTGTCAAAAAATTGAATCGAAATTTGATAGAAAGAGAACGGAGATCTAACATGAGAAATCTCTTTTCCAGGCTTTTCTCTCTTCTTCCTCCTTACTCGAGCAGGGTATGTGTTCATCTCTCTTTCTCTTTAATTTTTTTGCTTGAAATGTAAAGCTTATCCCCTAAATTAATTTTCATCAACTACTCTTTGCAAGATTTGAATACGCGTACTCCGAACTTAAAATCGAAATCGTAATCATTGGTGTGTTTAACATTGCCATGGATTCTTCTAGATGTCAATTCCTGACATGCTGGAGCTAGCCACCTTATATATACACCAGTTTCAAAGACTTTGGCATTTTTTTATGTATCATGACATTTTATTTATTATAGTTCATTATTATATTTGTCTTATAACTGCGTAATGTAATCTTATATGATAATGTCCTTAGAATAGTAATAACACACTATTCTTAAAATATCCCTAGTCAAGTATTATTGTGAACAAGGATAACAATGATACGATAAGACTAATATGTGGTTGACTGATGACCATTGTCATGGATATAGGATATCAAGTCATCACATAGGTACATGTTAGAGAACTATGTACTGGATCGACCCTCAATGAGAACGCTACATGGATTGTTATATGAGTGTCATAAGCGATTCTCATAGTGATGATGGTGTATGTGATTCTTTGACTTGAGATCATCAGAGATCCCAACATAGAGAATTGCATACTTTAATGCTGCTAGATGTCATTCGTAACAGGATGGACTATAAAGGTAGTAATTGGGTATGCCTTGATCTATGTAGAGGGATGTTGAGTGATCAAGATAGGATTTATCCCTCTTATATAACAAGAGTGATGTCTTGGGCCCTTTGATAGAGTGAGACTAAGAAATGCATGGCCGTGCTCGAATAAGTCAATATGAGATATTGATTTTATTTGTTTAATTAGTCTACTCAAGAATCAAGAAACGCTGATTAGACTATACAAGTGTGACACATTCCATGACTTGTGTCTAATCAAGACATCAAAGGATAAAGGGATTAGACTACACGGTAACATCTATCACGAGTAAGGTTATGTCGAGTCATTGACATTCTCATTACATGGGTAGCAATGATGTGTTGCTACATACCGCTCATTGCCTGTGACAATTTTGTCATTGCCATTGTTTTGAGAACCTATTGGATCGCACACTTAGAACGGATCAATGGGGAGCTTAATTAATCCTATTCTGAATTGGATTAAGGATATAACTAATCCTATTCTAAGTAGGATTAGAGTTCTGTTTGACAGTAAATTTTAGGGTAAAATTTACTGCCTATAAAAAGATGTTTTGTGTTTTCTAAAACTGAGCCACACAATTAAATAGAAAACAAAATATTCTTTTAATCGAAGCTAGCAATTCGGTTATAAGGAATCAAAAACGCTCTTTAAGGCTTCTGATCGTGAGACGTTCAAGAGTCGTGAGATCCGTTCGTGTGGATACCATAGAGGCAGGAACGAAAAGTTGTTGCTTGTGACTCGACCAATGACAGAAAATCAGAGAAAACGTTAGGTAAAATCTTAAAATCCTAATCAGGCAACTCTCCGAATCGATCCTGGTGGAGGCCGAATGATTTAAATTCCGCTGCGTGTTTGTTTCGGTTTCCTTCAGAAGTGAGTTTAATCACGGGATTGCAAATGAAGATTTCATTATGTGACATTGTTAGTATCATCGAGGAAGAAGAAGCTGAAGTTCAAAGTGCTGCATACAGTACTACAGGGAATATGAACATCCTTTCAAGTCATTGCCAGGTAAATGATATTTGAGGCAGACAAGGTTTTGGAATTCCGGTATGGAAGACTAGAGATGGCAAAAAGTTGTCCCAAACCCGAAAGTCTGTCCGAATCCGAAAAAATTTGAATCCGAAATAATCCAAACTCAAAAACAATCTAGATCAAACCTGTCCAAACCAGCCCATTTCCCACTTCTATAGAAGATTAGAGTTGTTAAAGTAGAGGGTTTAGCATGCACGTTATTCCTATTTTATGCTTATATATATGGATTTTTGTTTGTCAACGTCATAGTATAACCCCACCAAGTTACAGCAGTTTTACTGAACTAGCTAATATTCAGTTCCATATATACAACTTATCGTAATTCTTTGAATCATTATCCCTTGGAATTAAGACGTCAATATATGATTTTTTTTTAACATCTTCACTACATTCATCAAATGTTTTATCACATATAAATGTTTGGTTTTAGTACAAAAATCCTCGCAATCTTGTTTTTCTACAGGCTACTGTCTATTCTAGAGACGGAATTGAAAGTTCAAGACTGCAACGGAGGTTGAGGATTATGATTGAAGAATAAAGTTTCAGCTAAAGTTACAGCTGTTTAAAGAAAATGCATTAGTTTTCTGCTAAGAATAAAATCTCCATAATTAGTTTGGAAAAATTTTAGAGTTCTTAAATTCTATACGGTAGTATGTTGTATTTAAATATTGTAAAATGGGATGTCATAGTCAGCTTTTAATTTGAATACCAATAAGCTTCTTATGAATTACTATATTATATGTGTCAATTCTTCAAAAACTTAATTAATCATATATATATATATATATATATATATATATATATATATATATAAAGAGGTAGAATCAATATCTTCTGGAAACCTCTTCCAGTGGGTTCGTGAAAATTTAATGTTGATAGATCATCTAAAGGAAAAGCAGGTCCTGTTGGAATAGGTGGAGTGCTAAGAGATGAAAACGGTAAAGTTCTTATCTTCTCCAAAAGCATAGGCATGGCAAATTCAAACCTTACTGAATTTATGGCTGTAGTTGAAGCATTGTCTCTCATTGTTAATGTGAATCTTGATCATCAACCTCATATTATTGAGAGTGATTCAAAGAATGTGATTTCTTGGTTGAACAAAATCAGCTCAAGCCCATGGCTATATCAAAATCTGTTAAACAAGTTCATGAACTTGTTCTCTGTTTTAGGATCTGTCTCATTCACTCATGTTCTCAGAGAAGCAAATGTTTTTGCAGGTTATCCTGCTAGATCGGGTGTTTCTAGAACATCTGACTTAGTTGTTTGGTTGTAATTTTCTCTAATGAAATACAAAAATTTTTACTCTTCATATATATATATTATATTCCAAGCTGTATGCACAGCTGTCATTTTTTTTGCTTGTATGGAACTTATGTATTTAGTCTATATTAATGACAAGTAAGCACTCATTATCGGTTTTTTTAATATATTTAAAAGATATATATAAGCTTATCAATATTAGTTTAAGACAACTGTCCTCTCTTCCTCCACAACTTAGGTTAACCGAAGCACTATTTCACTAATGGTTAGTTTTTTAATAACCACTAATTATCGGTGTCGTAATGACTTTAGGCCCTAGACCTAACCGCTAGACATGGTTCAATGGAGTCGCCACCAATCATTTTTTAGCCTAGGTGTGATTGGTCACCTATTCTCATTTAAGGATAAGGATTGATCTTCATTTCAGTTTTAGGGTTCGGGGGTCGGTTACATGTGAGGAAGGTGTTAGCACCCTCACGATGCCCATCCTAGAATGGTACCTAATTAATCTTGTACTATCTTAAGATGGTTTCGTTTGAATAATCTTAATTTGTCATATTTTCTATTATATTCCAAATAATTAAGTATTGGTCAATTTTCTAAGAAATTCTCCATCATTCTGGCGGAATTTCTTAAAAATTTATCCTCACCTCAGGAGTATTCAAGTAGTATCATTTGACTTACTTGAAGAGACTCCGTCGTCGGATTCATTTTTTAAATATCTTATTTGAAATTTCTTGTTGTTTTTTCTATCTAAGGTTAATTTTAAATTATACTCCTCATTTAATTTTACTTTAATTTCTTATTTTATTAATAATTTATACCAACTTTATTTATTTAAAATTATTTTAATTTGAGAAATAAATTCAGATTATCAATATTGGAAATCTCTCTTAGTCTTCCATCATTCTGGTGAGACTTCAAGAAAAATTCTCACCTAAAGAATTCCAAATGTCAACCATTTGTGACTCTTTGGACTCTTATCATCGGAATAATTTTTATTTAATTTCAATTTATTATTAAATCTTATGTTTTATTATTATTAAAAAATATTAAGATATAGATAATTAATATTGAAAATTTTACTTAAATCTTCCATCATTCTGGCGAGATTTAAGAAAAATCTTCTCACCTAGAGATTTTCAAATGTCAACCATTTGTGACTCTTTAGAATCTCATCATCGGAAATTCTCATTACTACTTTTTATTTTTATTTTATTTTATTTTATTTTATTTTTACATTTATTAATCATCGTTTTATAAATATCATGTTATTTAATTTTTTTTAGAATTATTTTATTACTGTTTTCTATCTTATATTTTTTGTATTTTAAAATATTTTATTTTTTAATGAAAAATGAAGATAGGATAAAACAAAATAAAAATATGAAATACATGAAATGTGTGAACAACATAAACGTGCACAGGATGACTAAATAACATATAATAAGTGAGGAAATAAACAATTATAAAAAAAACGTGCACAGAATGATTACTACTATATGCATGTGAGCAAATAATAACGACAATACCTTTGTCCACTATCTGTTCTTTCCTTCTAATTATTCCTTTTCCTTCCCACGTAGCTCTCAAGAAAACTACAGCGGTGTAAAGATGATGATGATGCGGGGTTGGCAATAATTTGTGTCTTCTTTAATTGCGTGAATCAGGTTGGCCTCGTGCAAATGATACAACAGGCAAGGCGGCGGATGGTGCGGTGGCGTAAAAGCTGGTGCAGGAACGAGACAGAACTGGATGGTGATTGGCTCGGTTGGATGAATGGCAGAACAGGGACGCCTGAAGAAGCGGTGTAGATGCTGACAAAAACGACAATGATGATATGCAACTGTTGGTCTCAGTGGCAGCCGCTAGTGCAGCAAGATGGACAAGGTAGCAACGTTGGCGGTGGAGCTTCGTGGTCAGCAACAAGGTGCGTTGCTAAGAGGCGGCAATAAGCTTCTCAAAGTCTTCGAAAAAGACAGCTGCCCTCCAAGGTTTCTAGGTTTTTTTATTTGCCTGTGTGTTGTGTCCCAAGGCAGCAGCAGTGCGCAACAATAAGGAACAACAACGAGGACGCAACAAAGGGATGTGCGGCGCAGGCTACCGAGCGATGATGCAAAGCAGTGAGGACGCAGTAGCAGCAGTAACCGGGATGCAGCAGTGATGATGGTTGAGATGTAGAAGACGCAGACAATAAGGATGATCAAGGTGTAGGTCAAGAGGTGGCAACAGTGGCGCGGTGACCAACAACAAACGTAGAGGCTTGGTCACAATGCAAACATGCAGAGAAGCGATGCGATGTGGTATGGCTGCAACGTGCAAGGTACAGTGATGCTTGCTGTGAATGATGGGGTCGGTTCAGAAAAGGGAAGGCGGCAGCAATCTTTTGAGATGCTGATGATGGGAAGTGTTTTTCTTTTCCTTTTCGTGTATCTCTTCTCCTCTTGGATGGGTATTGGTTTTTTTTCTAGGGTTTTTTTTTTGTTCCGTCCCCCCTTTCTCAGTCCTTTTCATTGGCTTTTATAGCCTCAAAATTTCATGGAAAGCAATCAAAAATTTATAATTGATCCCATGATCATGGGATTTTTCATTTATTTTGTTTGACTTTCCCTCTTTTTTTTTTAAATTTATTTCCATTTCATTTTTTTTTTGGTAATCAATTTTCAGATTTTATTTCACCCAATTTATTTCCTTCCTTTTGCTAATTTATTCATTGATTTAATGGCTGATTATTTTTTCTTTTATTTTTGGCAACAATATCAACTTTAGTCAACTCTTGAAGGTGTGAATTTTGCATGTGCTTCACATGAGATTTGACCAAAATTGACTTGTTTCTTTTTATCATTATTTATTTTTTTGATTTTTGATTTTTTGATAAAAAAAAATTGTTCGGACAAAATTAGGTGTCTACAGCTGCCCCTCTTTGTGCTTTGCTGTGAAACAGTAATGGTGCAAAGACATAGACAACCATTTTGTCCGAATGCAAGACCTATCAATGATTTTTTTTTTGTAAAATATGATATTTCCTAGCCTCTTCTATCATAAGGCTAAGGAATAAATGCAAAATGAAATTTCCTAATCTTCCTCTCTTATAGAGATTGAGGAATAAATGCAAAATGAAGTTTCCTAGCCTCTTCTATCATAAGGTTCAGGAATGTAAAGTGAAATTCCTATTTTAGTCTCTCCTATCAAAAGACTAAGGAATACAAACATGAATTTTCCAAATCTTTTCTACCATAAGATTAAGGAATGCAAAGTGAAATTCCTAGTCTCTCCTATCATAAGACTGAGGAATGTGAGATGAAATTTCCTGGTCTTTCCTATCATAAGACTAAGGAATGCAAAGTGACTGGGATTTCTTAATCTTTTCTATCACAAGAATAAGGAATGCGAAGTGAAATTCCTAGTCTCTCCTATAATAAGACTAAGGAATGCAAGATGAGGTTTTCCTAGTCTCTCCTATCATAAGACTAAGGAATGCAAAAAATGAATTTTTCCTAGTCTCTCCTATCATAAGACTAAGGAAATGAATGTAGAATAAGATTTCCTATCACAAGATTAAGGAATGCGAAGTGAAATTCCTAGTCTCTCCTATCATAAGACTAAGCAATGCAAACATGAATTTTCCTAATCTTTTCTATCACAAGATTAAGGAATGCAAAAATGAAATTCCTAGTCTCTCCTATCATGAGACTAAAGAATGCAAAATATGAAATTTCCTAGTCTTTTCTATCATAAGACTAAGGACTGTGAAATTAAATTTCCTAGTCTTTCCTATCATAAGACTAAGGAATGCATAAAGATCATGAAATAAAAGCTCCTCTCACCAAAGGTTATGAGACTTGGAAAGATAAAAAGCTTCTCTCATCAGAGGCAATGAAACTTCTGAAAACCAAAGCTCCTCTCAACAGAGGTAATGAGACTTTTGAAAACAAAAAGCTCCTCTCAACAGAGGCAATGAGACTTTGAAAACAAAGAGCTCCTCTCAACAGAGGCAGTGAAACTTTTTGAAAAATAAAGAGCTCCTCTCAACAGAGGCATTTAGACTTTTGAAACAAAAAGCTCCTCTCAACAGAGGCAATGAAACTTTTGAAAAACAAAGCTCCTCTCAACAGAGGTAATGAGACTTTTGAAAACAAAAAGCTCCTCTCAACAGAGGCAATGAGACTTTGAAAACAAAGAGCTCCTCTCAACAGAGGTAGTGAAACTTTTTGAAAAATAAAAAGCTCCTCTCAACAGAGGTAATGAGACTTTGAAAATAAAGAGCTTTCATTTCAGAATGCCAGTTAACTGGGCTTAACTTTCATTTTGATGCCAACAATATTAGGCTTCATCCTCCTTTACGGTGCCAGATGAACTGGACTTTGCTCTCATCTAAGGTTTTTTCAAAAAGTTTTTTTTTTATCATTTTTCAAATTACCATCTTTTATACTTTCTCTTTTCCTTAACATCTTTCATCATTCAGAATTTCTTATCCCAATGTCTTAAATATTTCAATGTCAAAATGCACTAATGAAATGTCATGCATGTCATGAATATAATGAATGCCATGAATACCATGAATGCTATAAATGTTATGCACATGTTAATGTCATGCCCCTGAATTATTCCATGAATGTATGTAAATGCAATCTCAATTGTGGTAACAAGATTCTCAAGCTCATCTCATTTTCCTCAAGTTCCATATATCTGCTGGATTCTTCTTATTCAAATCTTCTACTCTACTTCTCATCCCACCTTTAATGAGTCTTGGTCCCATTATGCTTGAAGACTTGCCATCATGCTTTCAAATTTATCTTTTCATCTTTTTTATTTTTGTTTCTTTCTCTCTTTTAGTAATGCAAGATTTCTCAAAAGAATATTTTTTTTCAAAATTTACCCAAAAAGGGCTACCAACATTTATTTATTTTCCTTCCAATTCGACCACCAATGTAATGCACTCATACATCTTCTCAATTTATTATAGGGATGGAATGAATTTAAAATAATCATGAGAGATATGGGTATTCATTCTTAGAAAAGGAACATGATCAAGAAAAATCAATGGGCCAGTTTGTTTGGAATAGGGTTTTCAGTATCCATTTAATAAACATTCTGACAATTTCAATCAAGTCAATCTAGAATTCTTTTCCAAAAGCCCACTTTTATTGATATGTTCTTTCATGTAGTGCCTGCCAATCTTGCCCTCGTATCAAAACTTTTGATGCTGACCTTCTTCCTAAGCCGCCCTTTCAGGTTTTCAACTTAGGTGCCCCCTCATTTGATTCAAACTGCCCTTTTCGAGTTTTCAATTTGAATCCTCCTTTTTTTCTTTTTTCTTTTTTTCCTTTTTTTTCTTTTTTTTCTTTTTTCTTTTTTTTCATATTTTTTCTTTTTTCTTTTCTTCATTTCAACTTCATTGGCTTTGACAAACTTCAACCTTCAGTGCTCAATCCAAATTAATGCCCCCTAATAGGCATTCTCATTTTGATCCAAGATATCTTCTAAAGCTCATGGACTTCTTCATTCAACTTGATCTATTCTTTATCTCCATTGAACCTTCAAAAGATCGTTATCTCATTGTACAAGTATGTCTTCAACTCATGCATGATCTTCAATTTAAGCATTTACATTTGATCAAAATGGGCTTTTAAAGGCACGTAATGTAGGCTCAGGTGAGGGCTTATGAAAGAAAAGGATATAGTAGGCCCAAAATGTGTTTCAAGGTTTACAAACTAAAGGATCACTTTCTTATGAAGTAAATCATTTGAGCATTTTGCCCCATTCTAATTCACTCATATCTTTTTTCTTTCTTTCTCTTTTTTTGTTCTTTTAGGGTTCTTTGTATTCAAACCCTTTTCTTTTTTTTTTTTCAAAAATGGGCTTTTTTTTTTCCTTGATTCATCATGAACACTTTCATTTTTGCCCCCAAAAATTCTTTATTTCATCTTCTTTGCCCCCAATGTGGAGGGTGATCCTTGGTGGGTTATATTACAAAATACATAATAAGCTCAAAGGGGTAATCAAAGGATAATTTTACTCACGCTTGAAGGATAGTGAAAGAAGGCCATTTATCATTTCAAATGCAAATACTCTCTTTAAAGATCATTTACTGAACAAATACAAACTTGTTAGAAAACTTCTGTAAGAGGTTGACTTTTCTTATACCATCAAATTAGGTGAAAATTGTGAACAAATTTTCTTCTTTCTTACTTGGACACCTTGGCAATTGACAATCCATTAGCAAAAGTGGTTCTTTCAAATTTGAATTCCAGATTTATTGACATCATTATCATCATGTTCATTATTTGGATACTTGTGAATGAAAGATATGGTGAGTATGTGAGAAATGGCAAATGAATAGAATGAGAAAATGACAGTGCATCACACTAGTCGCTTTATTGAAAGGGAAATAAATAAAAGTTAGCCCATACATAAAACTTTATTTCGTGCTTATGGGCTTAAGCACTTTTTAAAAAAAACTATCTTGCATTACTAAAAAAAATTCTGATAAATCTCCAGACTTGCATGGCTTAAACTCCTTTCACCTCAAAAGAATCATCCCTCATTTCCATGGTTGGGCAATGGATTCGCATTCACAGTCGGTTCCCCCTTTGTTTCAAAGTGCAATATGCCGGCTTTTATCAAACCTTGCACCCTATACTTTAAAGCAGTGCAATTCTCCAAGGAGTGACCTGGATTCCCAAAATGATACTCACATCGAGCATTCTCATTATACCATTTTGGATATGGAGGCTTGAGAGGTTCCGCATAAACTGGGGCAATGAGTTGCTCTTTGATTAGTTTTGGGTACAACTCGGTATAGGTTATGGGAATTGGATCAAGGGGAGCTTTTTGTTTTTTGGCCATGCCCCCCTAGGATTGCTTTCTTGTTTGTTGGATTGGGCAACTGATTGGGTATTTGGTGCAGGTGTTTGAGGGTGAAAGTTAGGCTGAGCATTAATTTGCGGATATGACTGGTAAGGGTATTGAACAGGATAATATGGTTGTGGCATGGGATAAGAATGTCGTGGAGTGTATCGTCCATGTTGCCCCCCATTTATAACAGCATGGGCATCCTCTTCCCTCCTTCTGTTGGCTCCTCCTTTCTTCTCAGTATTGTTAGGAACTTCAATCTTGCCACGCTTGATCGCATTCTCAATGATCTCCCCGGATAACACCATATCAGCAAAATTCTTGGTGGCATTGCCTATCATCCTATCATAATATGGAGCCTTTAAAGTGTTCACAAATAGGATGGTGAGCTCCTTTTCTGAAAGAGGAGGTTGCACTTCTGCAGCTACATCGCGCCACCTTTGCGCATATTGCTTGAAGCTTTCATTGGCTTTCATCTCCATGTTTTGAACTGATAAACGGTCAGGGGCCATATCAGCAACATGTCGATATTGGGTCGTGAACGCCCTTGCTAAGTCATTCCATGTGGTAATCCGGGTTTTGTCTAATTGATTGTACCACTTGGCAGCAGATCCAGTGAGACTTTCTTGAAAAATGTGAATAAGGAGCTTATCATCTTGAGCAAAAGCAGCCATCTTTCGACAATACATAATAAGATGAGACCTAGGGCAAGAAGTTCCATTGTATTTCTCAAACTCTGGTGCTTTGAACTTGGGTGGAATAATCAGTCTGACACCAAGCACAACCCAGTAGCATCCATGGAACCATAAAAGTCTAAGCCTTCAATAGCTCGAATCCTTTCTTCCAACATATTAATCTTTTGTTGTGACTTCGCCTCATCTTTCTCTTCTACTTGTTTGGCTTTCAACTTCTCAATTTCCCTTGGGTCATCTAAGTCAGGCACCTCAATGGGATCAGTAGATTTTGCGCCTTGGGAAGGATGGGTGGGTCCTTGGAATTGAGCTTGTCCAAACACTTGGGGTATAGCAGCGTAAGCAGGTGGATATCTTCTTTCTTGAGATGTTTGACTTGGAAATGGACCAAATCCAGGAGGATAGATAGGATCTTCCATACTGTGTTGTTGAACCCCTTCTTGGACTGCGGCTTCCTCTACTACACCTTTGCCCTTGCTTAGATTTTTCAATAATTCTGCAATTTGGGCCAGTTGCCCCCTCATTTCCTCTTGAGCTTTTTCCATTTTCTCCATGCGCGTGCTTGATTCTTCTTCCATGATCTTAGCTCGATAACGAGTGTTGTGTGAATGAACTTTTGGTCGAGCTATCTTCAAATCTTTTATTACCACAATTAAGAATTTATTATTTCACATGTGGTGATGCTTGAAAAATGAATGAAGATGAATGAATAAACAAAATGCTACATGTGTTTGGAAAAATAATGCATGGAAATGTTTTGCTAAAGAACCTATGATTCCCTATTAGTGTCTCACATGTCAAACAAAAGCAAACATACATGATCAAAGATATGTCCTGAGCAATAGGTATTTTCTATGGGTTAACATGACTTTATCCAAAGTTGGCACTCTTAAGTTTACTATATGTTTGGTTTGGAGTTCTAGAGGACAAGAGGTTCTCAAATTGTTCCTTACTGACGTCTACACTAGACTAGTAAGGCACCCCAATCCTCACCCATGACAGGCTACAAACGGAAAGGGTTCAATTTGAGTGTGAGTATTTCGCTAGCCATTGCGGAGGTTACCACCTCACGAGAGCGTAGGTACTATACTCCCTCCTAAAAGGGACAAGCTCGGGTATAGAGCTTATGTCATGATATGCACGTGATGGTGTGTGTAATAATTTTTTTTTTTTAAAATGCCATTCAACAAACATAATAATATCAATCAAATCAAAGTTATTCAAACAAAACCTAGCATAGCATCAAAATTAATTATTGGCTTGACCCTCTAAATCCCCAGTGGAGTCGCCAAGCTGTCGTAATGACTTTAGGCCCTAGACCTAACCGCTAGACATGGTTCAATGGAGTCGCCACCAATCATTTTTTAGCCTAGGTGTGATTGGTCACCTATTCTCATTTAAGGATAAGGATTGATCTTCATTTCAGTTTTAGGGTTCGGGGGTCGGTTACATGTGAGGAAGGTGTTAGCACCCTCACGATGCCCATCCTAGAATGGTACCTAATTAATCTTGTGCTATCTTAAGATGGTTTCGTTTGAATAATCTTAATTTGTCATATTTTCTATTATATTCCAAATAATTAAGTATTGGTCAATTTTCTAAGAAATTCTCCATCATTCTGGCGGAATTTCTTAAAAATTTATCCTCACCTCAGGAGTATTCAAGTAGTACCATTTGACTTACTTAAAGAGACTCCGTCGTCGGATTCATTAAATATCTTATTTGAAATTTCCTGGTTTATTTTATCTAAGGTTAATTTTAAATTATACTCCTCATTTAATTTTACTTTAATTCTCTTATTTTATTAATAATTTATACCAACTTTATTTATTTAAAATTATTTTAATTTGAGAAATAAATTCAGATTATCAATATTGGAAATCTCTCTTAGTCTTCCATCATTCTGGTGAGACTTCAAGAAAAATTCTCACCTAAAGAATTCCAAATGTCAACCATTTGTGACTCTTTGGACTCTTATCATCGGAATAATTTTTATTTAATTTCAATTTATTATTAAATCTTATGTTTTATTATTATTAAAAAATATTAAGATATAGATAATTAATATTGAAAATTTTACTTAAATCTTCCATCATTCTGGCGAGATTTAAGAAAAATCTTCTCACCTAGAGATTTCCAAATGTCAACCATTTGTGACTCTTTAGAATCTCATCATCGGAAATTCTCATTACTACTTTTTATTTTTATTTTATTTTATTTTATTTTTACATTTATTAATCATCGTTTTATAAATATCATGTTATTTAATTTTTTTTTAGAATTCTTTTATTACTGTTTTCTATCTTATATTTTTTGTATTTTAAAATATTTTATTTTTTAATGAAAAATGAAGATAGGATAAAACAAAATAAAAATATGAAATACATGAAATGTGTGAACAACATAAACGTGCACAGGATGACTAAATAACATATAATAAGTGAGGAAATAAACAATTATAAAAAAACGTGCACAGAATGATTACTACTATATGCATGTAAGCAAATAATAACGACAATACCTTTGTCCACTATCTGTTCTTTCCTTCTAATTATTCCTTTTCCTTCCCACGTAGCTCTCAAGAAAACTACAGCGGTGTAAAGATGATGATGATGCGGGGTTGGCAATAATTTGTGTCTTCTTTAATTGCGTGAATCAGGTTGGCCTCGTGCAAATGATACAACAGGCAAGGCGGCGGATGGTGCGGTGGCGTAAAAGCTGGTGCAGGAACGAGACAGAACTGGATGGTGATTGGCTCGGTTGGATGAATGGCAGAACAGGGACGCCTGAAGAAGCGGTGTAGATGCTGACAAAAACGACAATGATGATATGCAACTGTTGGTCTCAGTGGCAGCCGCTAGTGCAGCAAGATGGACAAGGTAGCAACGTTGGCGGTGGAGCTTCGTGGTCAGCAACAAGGTGCGTTGCTAAGAGGCGGCAATAAGCTTCTCAAAGTCTTCGAAAAAGACAGCTGCCCTCCAAGGTTTCTAGGTTTTTTTATTTGCCTGTGTGTTGTGTCCCAAGGCAGCAGCAGTGCGCAACAATAAGGAACAACAACGAGGACGCAACAAAGGGATGTGCGGCGCAGGCTACCGAGCGATGATGCAAAGCAGTGAGGACGCAGTAGCAGCAGTAACCGGGATGCAGCAGTGATGATGGTTGAGATGTAGAAGACGCAGACAATAAGGATGATCAAGGTGTAGGTCAAGAGGTGGCAACAGTGGCGCGGTGACCAGCAACAAACGTAGAGGCTTGGTCACAATGCAAACATGCAGAGAAGCGATGCGGTGTGGTATGGCTACAGCGTGCAGGGTACAGTGATGCTTGCTGTGAATGATGGGGTCGGTTCAGAGAAGGGAAGGCGGCAGCAATCTTTTGAGATGCTGATGATGGGAAGTGTTTTTCTTTTCCTTTTCGTGTATCTCTTCTCCTCTTGGATGGGTATTGGTTTTTTTTCTAGGGTTTTTTTTTTGTTCCATCCCCCCTTTCTCAGTCCTTTTCATTGGCTTTTATAGCCTCAAAATTTCATGGAAAGCAATCAAAAATTTATAATTGATCCCATGATCATGGGATTTTTCATTTATTTTGTTTGACTTTCCCTCTTTTTTTTTTAAATTTATTTCCATTTCATTTTTTTTTATTTTTGGTAATCAATTTTCAGATTTTATTTCACCCAATTTATTTCCTTCCTTTTGCTAATTTATTCATTGATTTAATGGCTGATTATTTTTTCTTTTATTTTTAGCAACAATATCAACTTTAGTCAACTCTTGAAGGTGTGAATTTTGCATGTGCTTCACATGAGATTTGACCAAAATTGACTTGTTTCTTTTTATCATTATTTATTTTTTTGATTTTTGATTTTTTGATAAAAAAAATTGTTCGGACAAAATTAGGTGTCTACAATCGGTAAAGGAGAAGTATTGGCTCTCTTATCCTCCAAGAAAATAGGTTTGGTTGATCCATTCACTGCTGAATGTATGACACTTCATGAAGCCCTTTCTTTTGCTCTGTCAATTGGTTTTTTTAGTGTGGAACTAGAAGGTGACTCTATGACAGCAATCTCAGCTGTCTCAAAATTTACAGAAGATCATTCAGTGGCCGATCTTGTGATTAAAGCTGTGAAAGCATTACTGCCTCGTTTTAGATACTGCTCTATCCCTCATGTTAAACGTAGTGGTAGTGTTATAGCACACTTGCTAGCTAAGCATGCAAAAAGCATTGTAAACGATATGGTTTGGATGGAAGAATCTCCACAATTTGTGGAATCTGCTATTCACCATGATCAACTATATTGTAATCTTCCCACTATTAACTAAATAATACAGTCAATATTCCTGATAAAAAAAAAACCACTTGTTGTCAGTTTTTTTAAATAAATTTGAAATATTTATATAAAATCTCCTCAGTTATCCGTTTATGATTGATATAAAATGTAACATCCCGTTACCACATTTTTTCAGGTATTTCCATACAACTTTACCGATTAGGCTGTCTGCGATGCCATTAACAGTCAAAAGTAACAGTGATAAATGATAAACATTTATTTAATAAAAACGGAATATGAAAATTCTTTTCATATTTCCTTACATCTGACATCCCCTATTATCTTTATTTCAATAAAGTAGTACTGTATACATATGTCTGGAATGTAAAAGAGAAGAGACTGTACCTGTCAAGTTTAACATAACATGCCTCAGCGCTTTAAACATAGCTATATCCATCTGAAAACTAATTCTCTAACTCCGTATCCTTTACCTGTGGAGTTAAAACAAAGGGGTGAGCGATTCATACGCTCAGTAAAGGAAACATATGCTGCTTTGTAAAATCAAAACTATATACCACGAAGTATTAGTTTTTCCTAACATCTTATTAAGTAGGAAAACAGTATTCTCAAAACATCATTCAAATCACTGGCTAATCAGTTTACTTTAAAATATAGTAAACAGTAAATAGGATTTAACAAATCCTCTTAGTAAACAGAAATCAACAAGTTGAGACTAGGCATCAAATAAATCATGCTATCATCGTTCCCACTCCCCCTTGCGAGAACGGAATAATCATCCCAAAAAGGGATACAATAGATCTGTGGCCACAATCTCTAGGTGGTCCTCGGGTCCACTTGCCAAGTGACCTCGAGACCGCTGATGACTTGGCGGGTCCATCAGCCCTGTGACGCCCTGAGGTGCACTCGTTGGTCCATCGACCGAGCCACCGCCCTAGGCGGGTCACGCACTAGCTGTGACGTCCCCGTCACTCCATCTTATCTCTTATCTTTTTCCTTCTTTATTTAGATTTTGTTCATCCAATGTCATTCTTTCCTTATTCTTAAGCTAATTATCTAATACTTATAAAATTTTATTCAATTTCCATAAACATAAAAATGATATATATAAATATCATTCCATTCCCACAGGATCTCATACATCATCTTAACTTACATCCCCGACGTCTTATATACATAAATTTCTACTTGTACTGTACCGTAGCTGAATTAAAATTTGCTATACATAAACATATGAGTATACCTTCTATACTAACTGGGAAGCGTATCGAGAAGGTACACTTCGATTCTTCAAAAACAAGCTCCTCTAGTCGGAGCGGGGTTCACTTCAGGTAATCTGTAGGAAAAATGGTCGTAAAAGGGTGAGTTTACGCTCAGTAAGAAAAGTATGTAAAAGAGCGTGCTATGCCTCTATATGCACTTTTCCTACTTGGCTCTATGATGTCATGTAAATCATTATAAAGCATGCATCTTAAACATCTTTCATGCATTGTTTGCAATCATGCATATTTATATTCAATGACATGGCAAACATACTTTGTATGCTTCTTTAAACTAGCATACTTATAAAACATGCATCACATACTTCTTCTTCTTATACTTTATTTAAAACATCATGCATAAACTTCTTTCTTTAAAACATCATACTTCGTACATACTTTAAAACATACATCATACATTTCTTCATACATACATCTTGTACTTTGAAATAGATGGAGACTATGTACAATATTTAAGCGATTGCATCGTCATATAAACCGTTCATTCCCATTTATATGACTCTAATCATGCATTAGTACATTGGTATACCATGTAGAGGTCAGGGATTCTCTCCTGCCTTAATAATACCACAGTGAACACTAGTCAGGTGTCACTTATGGTCTTAAGGACCGGACTAGGGTTCCTCGCTTAACATGCATATTACTGAGGACTTGATCAGAGTCTCTCAGCCATCAGAAATGCATAATCATCACGCAGTCCATAGTCTCAAAACATTTATAATATACTTTTTCAGAAAACACTTTTGTGTTTAAATCAAATAAGCTTTGAAAGCTCCTTTCATATATGGCAGTCGACTGGTATTATAAGGCAGTCGACTGCTCCTTCATAACTTCTTTTATCGAAATTAATTTCATTTAAAATTTCGATATTTTCATCTTTGAAAATACATGAGGGCAGTCGATTGGTCCATATAGCAGTCGACTGTTTTTGAAACAGAATGCTTTTGGAAACTTAGCAGTCGACTGGTCATATAGGCAGTCGGCTGGTTTTGAAACAGAATGAAATTTGGCAAATAGCAGTCGACTGTCCCATATAGCAGTCGACTGGTTTGAAACAGAATGCTTCTGGGTAAATAGCAGTCGACTGGCTTACATAACAGTCGACTGGTTTGCATCGGTTTTCGGAAAACGACGTTTTGGTTGTCTCTAGGCAGCCGACTTCCCTTTAGGGTAGTCGGCTGCCCCTAGCCTAATTGGTACTAGGAGACAAGTCCGAAAATGCACCTTTTCCTGCACAAAATCAACTTATACTTCTCTCCAAACCACATAAAAACATGGTAAAACATGCGGACATAGCCGCCTTACGTCCGTTACATAAATTTCTTACCTCGATTCCTTCGAGAACGCGAAATCACTTGGTGCGTCAACCCTAGCTTCCACTCCTTCAAATCTGAAATCATCATACCAAATCAAATCTTAAATTAAACCTCATACACACATCATACTAACTCCATACAACTCCATATCATGAACGAAATTGCAAGAATCATCTTCTTCTCTTACCTTTACTAGAGACAAAAATCTCAAAGCTTGAGATCTCTTCCAATACTTGGAATTAACCTACCAAACTTCGGATATCACCTAGTCTAACGACAAGGATTATTTTTGGTTCTACGAACTTAGTGGATTGGTGGAAGATTGAGGGGGTTTATCAAGGAACTTAGAATGGGAGCTTGAAAGATTGGAGATGGAACGATGGAGAGGGTTGGAGGAGTGGCTGACGTTGGTGATAGCTGATGGGGATGATGAGTCATGCACTTGCATTAATTGCATGCTCATCCCTTAATTCATCTCAGCCCTTGACTATCTCCTTTTGACCCATTAATTTCCTCTTTTCCTCCTTCTTATCTCAGCCATTCATCCATTTTAGTCAATAAAATCTGATTTTTTTTATTTTCTTTCATACTTCAATTATTTTCCTGATATTAACATTAAGCCTTTGGATAAATTAACATTCAACTTTATTATTTCTTCCATAATCCATACATCATTCATACTTCAAACTTCATATTTATTTAATCATCTTGATTGAAATACTTTACAAACATGGAGGAATTACATGGAAATTGGGGATCTCACATCCTCCCCACCTTAGAAAAATTGGTCCTCCAAATTTGCCTTAGCTTGTCATGTAAATAATTCTGGATACCTTTCCTTCATTAAGCTCTCTAGTTCCCATGTAGCCTATTCCATTGTGTGGTATTGCCAGAGAACCTTCACTAACGAGATCGTCTTAGACCTCAAAACTTTCTCTTTTCTGTCCAAAATCCGATTCGGCTTCTCTACATAGCTCTTATCTTCCCTTATCTCCAAGGGTTCATGCTCAATAACATGCGATGGATCCGGATTATACTTCCGAAGCATCGATACATGAAACACATTATGTACTCCCGATAGCTCCGGAGGCAATGCCAATCTATAGGCAACATCGCCTACTCGATCTAAGACCTCAAATGGACCGATATAACGAGGACTTAACTTACCTCGTCGGCCAAATCTCATGATCCATTTAGATGGAGAAACTTTCAAAAACACAAAATCTCTAACCATGAACTCAAGTGGCCTCCGTCGAGCATCTGCATAGCTCTTTTGTCTACTCTGAGCTGTCTTAAGCCTTTGACAAATCAACTTAATATCTTCTGATGCTTGCTCGACTAGATCTGGAGCCAATAACTTACGTTCGCCCACTTCTTCCCACCCAATCGGAGATTGACACCTTCTTCCATACAAAGCTTCATATGGTGTCATCCCGATGCTTGCATGATAGCTATTATTGTATGCGAACTCAGCCAATGGCAGATGGTCATCCCAGGAGCCTTTAAAGTCCATAGCACAAGCCCTCAACATATCCTCGAGCGTCTGAATCGTACGCTCGGACTGTCCATCAGTCTGTGGATGAAAAGCTGTGCTGAAATTCAACTTAGATCCCATGGCTTCCTGAAAATGCTCCCAAAAATGGGAAGTAAACCTGGAATCTCTATCAGAAGTGATGCTCACTGGAATCCCGTGTAGTCTTACGACATCTTTTACATACCTATCTGCCAAAGCATTGAGTGTATCTGTTGACTTCATAGGCAGGAAGTGAGCTGACTTCGTCAATCTATCGACGATCACCCAAATACCGTCATGATTCCTCTTGGTTCTGGGCAATCCCATAATAAAGTCCATCGTAATGTGTTCCCACTTCCACATAGGTATAGGCAGAGGGTGCAATAATCCTGCTGGCTTTTGATGCTCTACCTTGACCTGTTGACATGTAAGACATTTCGCCACATATTCAGCTATGTCTTTCTTCATGCCATTCCACCAATACACCTTGCGAAGATTGTGATACATCTTCGTATTTCCGGGATGCAACGTGTACTTAGTGGCATGTGCTTCAGTCAAGATCATCTTCCTCAATTCATCATCATTAGGAACACATATACGGCTCCTAAACCTCAAAATTTCATCACTACTAACGTCAAATTCTGAGGTCATACCTGACTGCATCTGATTCATAGCCTCAATGCATCTATCATCTTCCTTTTGAGCACTTCGGATTCTGTCCATTAACTCTGGCTCAATCCTCAAACTAGCCATCATTCCCAATTTCTCATTAGGCATAACATTAAAGTTGAGGCTTGCAAACTGCTCGATTAGCTCATATTCTTTTATCATCATATATGACACCATACTTACATGCTTTCGGCTCAGAGCATCCGCCACCACATTAGCTTTCCCTGGGTGGTACAAGATCTCACAATCATAATCTTTTAGAAGCTCGAGCCATCTTCTTTGCCTCATGTCCAATTCTCTTTGAGAGAACAAATACTTCAGACTTTTGTGATCCGTAAAAATCTGAAATCTCTCACCATACAAGTAATGCCTCCATATCTTCAGGGCAAATACTACTGCAGCTAACTCCAAATCGTGAGTCGGGTAGTTCTTCTCATGGTCCTTCAACTGTCTAGAACTATATGCCACTATCTTACCATGCTGCATTAACACACATCCCAAACCTTGCCCTGAGGCATCACTATACACCGCAAATCCACCTGAACCACTAGGGATGGTAAGGATCGGTGCAGTTGTTAGCCTATGCTTCAACTCTTGGAAGCTACTCTCACAAGCTTCATTCCACTCGTACTTCACTTCCTTGTGCGTCAAGCGCGTCAGTGGAGCAACTAGCTTCGAGAAACCCTTTACAAACCTTCTATAGTAGCTAGCTAAACCCAAGAAACTCCTAATCTCCGTCACTGTCTTCGGTCTTTCCCATTGGACCACCGCTTCAATCTTTGATGGATCAACTGAGACTCCATCTTTACTGATCACATGACCTAAAAAGGAGATTTGCTTCAACCAGAAATCGCACTTACTTAGCTTGGCATACAATCCTCTATCCTTGAGGGTTTGCAGAACTATCTTCAAATGCTGCTCATGCTCTTCCTATGACCTCGAGTACACCAAAATGTCATCGATGAAGACAATGACAAACTGGTCTAGGTACTGCTTAAGTACATCATTCATCAAGTTCATGAAGGCTGCGGGCGCATTAGTTAATCCAAACGGCATCACCAAGAATTCATAATGGCCATACCGTGTCCTAAATGCAGTCTTAGGGATATCCTCACCTCGGATCTTCAACTGATGATATCCCGATCTCAAGTCTGTCTTGGAAAAGACTTGTGCACCCTTTAGCTGATCAAAGAGGTCATCAATTCTGGGAAGAGGGTACTTGTTCTTGATCGTCACTTTGTTCAACCACCGGTAGTCAATGCATAACCTCATACTACCTTCCTTCTTCCTAACAAAAAGCACAGGAGCACCCCAAGGGGATACGCTGGGTCGTATGAATCCCTTGTCTAGCAACTCCTGAAGCTGCTTCTTCAGTTCTTCCAATTCTACCAAAGCCATCCGGTAGGGAGCTCTTGAAATGGGCTCAGTCCTCGGCACCAAATCGATCGTAAATTCCACTTCCCTATCCGGAGGAAGTCCTGGAAGATCATCCGGAAACACTTCTGGAAAATCTTGGACTATAGGAATATCCTTGAGTCCGAGACATTTCTGATCTACGTCCTCCACATAAGCAATAAATCCTTCACATCATCATACATATTATCCATTACTTTCATTTGCAAACAATTAAGATCAAACATGCTTTCATATTAATTACTTGCAAAATTTACAATATAGCTAACGGGTGAAGAGAATGTTACACTCTTAGCATAGCAGTCTAATATAACATGATTATTAGCTAACCAATCCATACCTAAAATAACATCAAATCCATACATATTCAGTAAGATTAAGTCAGCCTTAGATTCTCTTTCTCCTACCCGTAGCTTGCAGTTTCTATACACTAGCTCCGTCATTTGTGATTCCTTAAGAGGTGTGCTTATCTTTAGCAAGTGTTATAAAGCCTCAGGCTCAACAGGTATTTTCATAGCAATCCTAGGAGACACAAATGAATGCGTAGAGCCTGGATCAAATAATGCTATAACACTTATATCAAACAAGTAAATTGTACCTTTAATCACTTTGGACGAGGCATCGACAGATTCTTCATCGATGGCAAACACTCGTCCTTGGGTCATAGTTTTCTTTCCCTTCTCAGCAGCAGTGGCCTTAGGTTGCGGTTTAGGGGTCTTATCAGATTCATCAGGCATCCTCGGATCTCTCTGAGGGCAATCCCTAATCATGTGCCCTTTCTCCCCACATCTGAAACATACGCCACTTGCCAATCGACATGGCTGCTATCCATGAAACTTCCCGCATTGCTCACATCTTTGCATCGTACTCTTCGGTGAGCTAGCAGTACTTCCAGCTGGATATCGGGACCGCTCATCACTTATCTTGATCCCGGTAGCTTTAGGAGTACCTATATCATTGTCATTATCATCATAACTCCAATTTTGATATAATTCCATATAACCATTAAATTAATTTAAAGATTATCTTTCTATACTTTACTTACCTACAGAAACTCCTTCAGATCGTCTACTTCTCCGAAATGGATACCTATCACTCGGAGCTTTCTCATCCGACTTCCGCTTCATTGGTTCTTTGCCCTTACCCTTGGCTCGGAAGTCAGCATGATGCAGATCATAGTCCTGCTCACATAACTGAACCTTACGGACAGCTTCTCCATAAGTAGTAATATCCATCGGATACAACTTCGATCTAATCGGGGACTTCAATCCCTCGATGAACCTGTAGATCTTATGTCCTTCATCTCTTCGGACCTCTGGATCGAATCTACTCAAGGTGGTGAACTTAGATTCATACTGATTCACCGTCATCGTACCTTGAGTCAAACTTAGGAACTCGATCTTCAGTCTATTCTGATCCGTGCGCGGGATGTATTGTTCATTAAAAGCCTCCACAAATCTATCCCACGTGACTTCATCATATCGAGCCTCTAATACGGTCCGAGTGGCTTGCCACCAATATTCCGCATCATCAATCAATAAATAGGCAGCCAAGCCTACTTTCTCCCTTTTGGAGCAAAGCATATACTGGAAGATCACTGGATGGTAGGAAAACTACTTACTACCAGACCCTTTAATAGAGAAGCCATGATGAGGACTCTGAGATTGATCTGGAAACTTTCAAAACCTGTTAATATTACTCAGTTAGAGGAAAGCATGTTCCTATTCAAGTTTTCCTCTTTTAGAGACAAAAAACGTGTCTGTTATGGGGCACCATGGGCTTTTCATAAACAGCTATTGATGCTACAAATTTATGATGGGAGCCTGAGAGCGAATGAGTATGTCCTTCAGACAACTGCTATTTGGATCCGAATATATGACCTTCCTCTTGGGATGAGAACTCAAGAATATGCAAAACGTATAGGGAAAAAGCTGGGCACTCTAGTCGCTACAGATGTAAGTTTAGAAGCAGGAGGCTGGTCACGTTTTCTTCGCATAAGAGTGGAAATAAATGTCTCTAAACCATTACGAAGAGCCATTTTTCTAGAAGGAGGGAAAACCGAACAAGCCATAAGGGGGCGTTTGACGTATGAGAGAATGCCTATGTTTTGCTATGGTTGTGGTGTCATGAGGCACAGAGATATTGAATGTGAGACAGTTCCAATGGATGAGACCGAAAGTAAGGAGAACCAACAATAGTATGGAACCTAGTTACGTGCCTCACCTTTAAAGAGACAATCCTTTACAACTGAAATCAAATATGCAAAGGCCACAGACCAACCAACACCGGCTACGGTGAGAGAAGGCTGCAGCAAGAAAGCACCGACAGAAGGATCACACATGAAAACGGCAAGAATGTTGAACATGGAAGCTTACGTGAATTCAGGAGCAATCTTGGGGCAAAATGACGTAAATGAAGGAGGTAATATGGGAGATATCTCAACAAATCAGCCTTCGAAGAATCCAGACACTTTTAAGGAAAATTCCCTTAAAAATGTTGAGTCAATGCTGCCTGCGAGAGTGGAAAAAATCACAGTTTTTAATGCTAAAAGTCCGAAACCATAACAAATCCCAGTTGGCACTAACGTGTTAAAAACTGCTGACGAAGAAAAAAGTACTGAACTGGCAAAAATGGGTGACCAACATTATAGTGGACCCGGAAACCTACAGGAATTGCATAGGCTTGATACACCTACGGAAGCACAAAGCAAAGACGACAGGGCCAATCACAGTGGAAAGCCAAAATGGAAGAAGTTGGCCAGAAAGGAACGAGCAAATACAGGAGAACTAGTAAAAGAAACTGGTAAAAGAAAGCAGCAGATTTGGGAGGGGGAGGATTTGATGGTAATTGATACTCCTTTAAAGAAGAGTTGAGAACATGATGAGGGCTCCACTTTTCCTACACAGTTTGAAACGGCGATGACTGATATCCAGTCCCACCGATCATCATGAAACTCTTAACTTGGAACTGTCGTGGGCTTGAGAACCCACAGATAGTTCGAGATCTTCAGAAAACTCTAAAGAAAGAAGATCCCGACATAGTTTTCATTAGTGAAACTATGATGAATGTTTCTCATTTGGATAGAATTAGAAGGAAGCTCAAAATGGATTCTGGTTTAGGTGTTGACGCTGAAGGCAGAAGTGGGGGATTATTTTTTCTCTAGAAGGATATAGTTACACTTACACTACGGAGTTTTTCTAAAAACCATTATGACTTTGATGGAAGAGATGCTGAAGGGAAGGTATGGCGTGTAACAGGATTCTATGGACATGCAAACACAGCAAGGAGAAATGAGACATGGGACTTAATAAGAATTCTTGCTGCAGAACCGCATCAGGCATGGGTTTTATTTGGGGACATTAATGAAATATTGTGTGATGAAGAAAAAATGGGAGGGGCTAACAGACCAGTCTCGCAAATGACAGTTTTAGAAATGTGCTCACAGAAACGGGATTAAATGATCTTGGTTTTAAAGGACACAGGTTCACGTGGAAATGAGGAAGGCAGGAAGAGAGTGTGATCCAAGAATGGCTGGACAGGTTCCTTAGGAATGTAGAATGGTGCAGTCTTTTTCCTCTACATGGTGTGAGGCATCTCATCTGTACCACTTCTGACCATATCCCAATCATAATGAATACAAAGAAAATAGTCCAAATAACAAGAGACCTCGTAGGAAAAGGAGGAATTTTCTTGAGCTGATGTGGTTGAAAGATGAAGAAAGCAGAGATATTGTGAATCGAGTCTGGCAAACAGAACAGAGTACAAGTGTTGATCTGAAACTCCAATCGGTAAGAGTAGAGCTAAGCAAATGGGGAGGACAAAAATTTCGAGGACTAAGCCATAAAGCAGAACAGCTAACCAGGGAGTTAGAAAATGTCTGGAGCATGTCCACTCAAGCAGCATTGGATAGAGAGCGAGACTTAACAAAAGAGTTGAATGATGTCCTAGAGAAGGAGGAAGCCTTCTGGCTCCAACGATCCCAAATCAGCTGGCTGCGCGAGGGAGATAGAAACACCAGCTTCTTTCATGCACAATCCTCTTTCAGGAGACGAGTTAATCACATAAAAGGGTTGGAGGATGAAATGGGAGAATGGAGAGATACTGAAGAGGAGATACAAGAAACAGCGATAAAATACTTCAAAACACTCTTTGTATCCCAAAAATGGAACAGACTTCACTGAAATCTTAGGGTGTATTTCTCCTTGTATCACTGCATAGATGAATGACAGACTCACTCAAACATTCAAGGCCAAGGAGATTAGGGAAGCCATCTCTCAAATCCATCCAACCAAATCACCTGGCCCAGATGGTATGCCTACACTTTTTTATCATAAATATTGGCATGTTATTGGTGATGATATTACAAATTTTTGCTTGTCAATATTAAATAATGGTAAAGATATAGGGCATATCAACCATACTAGCATTGTCCTTATCCCAAAAATAAAAAATCCAACAAACATGACCCATTACCACCCCATTAGCTTGTGTAATGTCCTATACAAAATTATTGCTAAGGTATTGGTAAATAGACTTAAACAAATTCTGCCAATTTGCATTAGTGCTAATCAGAGTGCCTTTGTACCAGGCAGATTGATCTCAGATAATGTGTTAGTTGCATATGAATTGCTACATGCTCTAAAACTAAAAACAAAAGGTAATGATGGATATGCGGCTATCAAACTTGACATGAGTAAGGCTTTTGACAAAGTAGAATGGAACTATTTAGAAGCTTTGATGTTGAAACTTGGTTTCTGTGTTTCCTGGAAATCTCTGATAATGAAATGCATTTCTTCAGTCTCTTTCTCAATCATCATTAATGGTTCAATTTCAAATAAGTTCATCCCTGGTAGAGGTCTTCGTCAAGGGGACCCTCTATCGCCCTATTTGTTTTTGCTTTGTACAGAAGGCTTATCAAAACTACTCTCAAAACATCAATCGGAAGGTCTTATTAGTGGAGCATGTGCTAGTAGAAATGGCCCTCGAGTTACTCACTTATTCTTTGCAGATGACAGTTTGCTTTTTATCAAAACAAACCAAAATGAAAGCGAAAGGGTGAGGAGAATGCTAGAGATCTATGAACAAAGCTCGGGTCAAAAGATAAACTATGAGAAATCTGGTTTATTCTTCAGTTTGAATACTAGCAACGATGCTCGAGAGGCTCTCAAGGAATATTCGGTGTACAGGCCACTTCAAGTCCGGAAAAGTATTTTGGTTTGCCTACAATGATTGGGAAGAGTAAGAAGAGAGCCTTCAAAGCAATAAAAACAAGTTGAAGTCAAAGATCCAAGCTGGAAAAGAGGTGTTCATAAGCTGGAAAAGAGGTGTTCATAAAGTCCATCCTCCAAGCAATCCCTTCCTATGCAATGGCATGTTTTCGCTTACCAGTGGGCTTATGTAATGAACTTAACAGTATTATTATCAATTACTGGTGGCAAACTAACTCTCATGGTAGGGGCATACATTGGATTAAATGGAATAAAATGTGCAATTGGAAAGGAGAAAGAGGAATGAATTTTAGAGATTTTGATAAGTTTAACAAGGTGCTTCTCGGAAAGCAGGAATGGAGACTCTTACACAATTCATCTTCTCTACCATCTCAAGTTCTTAAGGCACGTTATTTCCCTCGCACATCTTTCATGGAAGCAACGGTTGGTTGGAAACCCTCATACACTTGGAAAAGCATATTGGCTGGAAGAGAGGTCATACAGGATGGGCTAATTTGGAGGATAGGTGACGGTGAAACTGTTAATGTTTGGAATGACAAGTGGATACCAGGAATAGCTAATTTCAGACCTAGCACACAACCCACACCAGGTCAGTCTTCCTTTCAAGTGAGCCACCTTATCGATGAACAACTGAGATCTTGGAAAGAGGATACAATCAACAACCTCTTTACAAGACAGGAAGCTCAGCTGATACAAAAAATCCCTTTAAGCAAATTTCAAACAGAAGACACTTTAATCTGGTACTGGGAAAAACATGGACAATATACAGTCAGAAGTGGGTACAAGAGGTTATTGGAGAAGGAAGCCCCAGTAAGGACACCTAGCTCTAACCCAAGCATCTTGGACAAGGAGAAGACCACTTGGCGATTAATTTGGAAGGCCAACATACCATGTAAAGTTCATGTGTTTGCTTGGCGATTATGCCACGAGATTCTGCCTTGCAATGCTAACCTCTGTAAAAAGAGAATCATAGATAATGCAACCTGTCTGCGATGTCAACTAGAAGAGGAAACCGTGCTGCATGCTATACGAGACTGCGGGAAAGCTTCTGAAGTTTGGGATGGGTTAGAACAAACGGATATATGGAAAAGCAATGGAGTCAGACAGTGACTGAATGGATTTAGGAAATTCTGACAAGCATAAGTAAGGAAGACTTTGAGACTGGACTAATATTGATGTGGACCATCTAGTCTCGTAGGAATGAAGAAGTCAAAACAGAGAGGACCATACCGCCACATCACACAGGAATTTACGCTCTAAACTATTTAGAGGAGTTCCATCTAGCCCAAAAACAAGTGGTACATAGAACTCCTATATAAACATCAACTTGGAAAGCACCGCCTACTGGCTTCATCAAAATCAACTTTGATGGGGGCCTCAAAGCAAATGATGGAATTGGAGTGATTGGAGCACTAGCGAGAAATGAGAAGGGAGAAGTGATGGGAGCTTATCATGCTAAATTACCAAGTGTTCAGGACATTATCACGGTTGAGTACTTAGCAGCGGTCCGTGCTCTTCATTTTGCATTCGATATGGGCTTCACCCACATTTACCTTGAAGGAGACGCACTCACAATCATCAAGAGGCTACAATCTAAAACTCCGGATCTATCATTGCAAGGGAACTTAATAGAAGAAGCAAAACAGCTGAGTGTCATGTTCTTATCCTGTCAATTCACACATACCAAGAGAAAGGCTAACACAGCAGCTCACTGTCTAGCATCCTTAGCTTATGATTGTAATCAAGAACAATTTTGGGTTGAGTCTTTTCCAACTAGAGTTATGGATATAGTACTCACCAAATGTTACTCTTCTGTTTTATGATTGAATAGAGCACCATATATTTCAAAAAAAATTAATTTGGTCATTTGTATGTTAAATTAGTATTTAATAATTTAGTAACTTAAATGTGCACGTTAATTTGATAATAGTTTGTATATCAATTTAATTTAATTAGTTCTATGATATTTTAATATGAATTTGAATGATAATTAATTTGAGTTAATAAACTGTCTGTAAAATATTAATTTGTATATTTGTGCTACTTGATTTCTTGTATGACTATACTATAGTACATTGATTTAGTTTGCACTTATAATTAAGATTTAACAATTTTGTATGATTCAAATGATTTATGGATAGGATTTTAGAATCTCAATTTGAGAAAATATGGCTCTTTAAGAAAATATAGTGAATATTCAAAGGTTATAAAAAATATGAACAATAAAAATATATAATTAAATGACGAGGAAAAAATTTAATTAGGAAGATAAATATGAATTATACCGAGGATAAAATTTCAAGAAAGTCAATTAAGACTCCTTGAAAATTTCTAGGAAAGAAAATCTTTCTTAAGTTGAGCCAAATTAATAGAATACTTTTCGAAGATTTCTTTAAATTAATTCATGTTTATTTTTTATAAATAAAAATAAAATAGGTTACAAGTATTAGATATAAATAAATAAAGATAAGTAAGTAAGTAAATAAATAAATAAATAAAATTATAATAAAAAATGGATAAATGGAGGGATTAGCTTGGAATAAAAATATAAGAAATAAAATAAAAAAGAAGTAAATATGGGTTATACCGATGATGACATTTTGAAAAAGTCAATTGAGACATCTTAGAAATGTCTAGGTGAGAAAATCTTTCTTAAGTTGAGTCAAATTGATGGAATACTTTTGAAAGAATTTTCAATAAAATATAATTCATGTTTATTAAATAATTATAAGTAAATGAAATAAATAAAATAAAAATAAATTAGATCAAGATTAAAATTAAAGAAATTTAAATAAAACTAGATAAGTAAATAGATAAATGAACTAAATAGCTTAGAAATAAAATTAGTTAGATAAAGGAGTAAATATAAATTATGCCAATGATGAAATTTCGAGAAAGTCAATTGGGACTCCTTAATATTTTCTAGGTGAAAAGATTTCTTTTAAGCCGAGCCAAATTGATGAGACGCTTTTAAAAATCTTCAATAAACTATGATTCATATTTATTCTCTAAATAAATAAAAATAAATAAATAAATAAAACATATAGATAAGAATAATGTAAAATAAGACTTAGAAAATATAGGAATTAATATGGAGTCAATATTAGAGCCAAATTCAAAATATATATAATAAGAGTTTCATACAATATTTCACTGATCCGACAATGGAATTCAAAGAAAATCAATCAAGACTCTTTGAAAATATTGAGGTGAGGGAGATTTTTAAAATTTGAGTCAAATTGATGGGAAAATCTTAGAAATATTTCCAATATATAAGCATATCGAAATTAATATATATACAAGGCAAATTGTAAAGATAATCTAAAACTAGTTGGTACCATTTTAGGTGAGCGTTGTGGGGGTGCTAATCCGTCCCTACACGTAACCGTACTTCCGAACCCTAATGTCTTTGAACGTAGGCCAAGCCTTATCCTTAGTTTAAATAGGTGACCAATCACACCTAGGTAGAATGGTTGGTGGCGACTCCCGTAATTTTAGTGTCTAGCTATTAGGTTTTTCGAAACTTAATACGTTATGACACTAATATATTTTAGATTTAAAAAACAAGAAAAATGATTTAAAATCATTAAATTATTTTATATTAATTTTTTGATAAATTAAAAATTAGTATAATTATCTAATAAAATAAAAAAATTAAAAGGGAATAAAAATATGAAGAATAACAAGTTAAAAAATTATTAATTTATTAAAAGTTAATAATTATCATTTATTAAATATTAATAAAATAATTCAATAAAAATATTTAAAAAAGGGACAGGATGTGAAATAAATTCTCATCCCCTCTAATGAAAATCTAGAAGGTTTCTTCCCAACTGCACCGGTGGGGTGCATTGGGTTACAGTCCAAATGCAGCCCACTGGTACAAATTAAAACAAATTGCTCTTTGGATCTTTTCACGCATTTGAGGTGTAGTAGGATCCAAACTGCCCCCAAATATTTTATATTAATATTTTTAGAAAATTTTTATATACAATTTAAAAACTATTTCCCACACTCTATTTACATAAATAACTTAAATCTTAAAATTCTTTTTTAATATCTACTCCTCTCGACTGTATTTTTATATTATTCTATCCAATGTACTCTCCCAACCTTCACACACAACCTACCTCTATCAAAATCAAAACCTAAATCAATTAAAAAAAATATGTTATGGCAAAAATTATTATAGATAGTGAAATAAGTTTAAAAACACAATAGATATGGAAATAAGTTTTTATATTACAATAATGTGATAAAAAAAACTCCTCTTGGAAGTTCACTTCCAAGAGTTCTAGTGTAGTCCTGGAAATGAATTTTCAACACTCTCTTTGCCCTCAAAATTTTTTTTTGGGAGTCTTGAACAACAGTAAAAAAAATCTAAAATTGTATTCTCATATAAGGATATTTTAATTATAAAAAATTATTAAAATAAATTATGTGGCATAATTTATTGGTTGTAAATAGAAACATTCATTTTATTTTTTTGAAAGTTGAACTTTATTGATAGATATAAATTACAACCAAAACTTTCGTATTTTTAACTTGTGACGGTATATGACATTTTTGATAATGTCATAGTTCTATCAAAATGGCTTTTTTTTTTTAAATTTAAATGTTATTGATAAAAGAAAAAATTACAGCCAAGCCTCCAAATGAAAAAGTAGATGGACTCCGGCCTTAGCCAAAGAGTCAAACAAAATAATTGACTTCTTTGAAAACATGAGTAAACAATTCTGATTGGAAAGAGCTTCAATGATGGCAAGTAACTTAGCTAGATTAAAATCCGCAATGCTGATATTCTTTGAAAAAAATGTAAAAAATAATGTTCAAAAAAAAAAAGAAAAAATGTGAAAAATGATATCTTCGGTGGCTTATCCAAAGATCAATCATCAACATTAAATTTTCAGCAGCCGATGGGATGTGGGGTCCTGAATGGTTCCATCAAAACTTAAGATACATCGTATTTGAAATTAATCATTGGTTGGGAATTCTAATACATTCTTTTGTGACATATATTTCAAACATTTCAAAGAATATTACCCTAGCTGGTCAATGTGAAAATAAAGGGCACATCTTAGAGGAAAATCATAAGTCGAGACCAGAATCCGAATGCCATAGAATTAAAATGCGTATCTACGAATCATGTTAGAGTAAAATGTATAAATGAATAATACAAAAACATTCGAATATTTAATTCAATGATTAATATATGATTTTTATTTAAAAATTTTTGAATTCTCCTTCAAATAAAAAAATACAAAATTTTGTTTTAATATTTTGGTTACTTTATTTTCTCTATACTTGTAGTCCCAATTGGAAAACTAAAAACTAGCTTTAGTATTAAATAAATTAATGAATAATAATTTTTTTCTTGTCTCCATTTATTCTTTTATTAGATTTTGAAAAAAAAAAAAAGTTAAATCAGTGAACTCAATTTTTCGTTAATTATATCTCATTTTTTTACTATAATACATATTCTTTTAATGAGATAAATTTATCTTCAGATTTTACTTAATGAAATCATAAAAGTTGACAATAAATTAATATTAAAATATTTTTCAAACTAGTTTTTACTTGTGCAATGTACAAATTAGTTTTAATTATTTTCATTTATAAATATATAATATAATATAATATAATATAATATAATATTATTTAATTTATTTGTTTAAAGCATATATAAAATATATCTAATATAATCAAGATATCCAATTATAAAAGAATTAAATTTTAATTAAAAAATTATAAAATTCAAAACATAAGATAAACAACTATTAAGAAGAATAAAAAAGAATAAAAACATATCATATATAATATTATTAAGCACATCAACAAAATGTTAAAATAGAACTTAAAAATATATTTTAACAATTTCAAGTGTTAGAATAACATTTTGAGGTTTTTTTTATTATTGACCTAAATAATCATTATTATAAATACACATTTTATATACATATATGCATTCTTTTATATATATATATATATATATATATATATATATATATATATATATATATATATATATATATATATATATATGATTATTACATAAAAGTATTTATATTTATATATGAAAGCATAGTAACTTATGTAATGCATGAATTAGTTTTATCTATTTAAATATGCATGTAACATATATATTTATAAATTTATATGTTTTATTCATAAATTTTATTTATTTTGAAAAATAATAATTTTAAATATTTAAATTATAAACATGATATTGATGGTTTAGTTTTATACTTTTCAATTTAGCTAATAAAAGATTTTTTAAATAGATTAAAATTAAAATTAAATTATTTAGTGTATAATATAAACAGAGATAAATTAATATTTTATTTAAATTTTCAAATAGATAATATTAAAATTATGTTTCTTTTTAAATATTTTTGGATTAGATAGTGTTTAAAATTAATTTAATATGTTCTTTAAAAAGATTCAGAAATTCTAGGGATTACATAAATTTTAGGAAAGTGGAAAAGTAGAGAAGTTAATACTTATCATTCCTTTTGACTTAGTAGGACATGAAATTAATAATGCTTACATGTTATTCAAATAGACTATCCATGAAAGCATCTATGTAGGTATCTTACTAAATTTCTTATGTATCTTGTAATTTAATATGTATATTAGATTAGATTAGATTTATTTATTTAGAAAAACAATAATTTTAAATATTTAAATAGTATACATGATATTATAGCTAATTTTTATACTTTTCAATTTAGACAATAAAATATTTTTAAAATAAATTTAAATTTAAATTATTTATTTTATAAAATAAAGGTCAAATTAAGCCAATAATCCCTATACTATCATGAGATTTGAAATTTAATCCCCGTACAATAATTCGTACAAATCGAATCCCCTAACCAATATTTATTGAAAATTATAGTCCACAGTTTGACGAAATTGACAAAATCCATAAAATATGCTAATGTGGCATTGACCGTTAGTGACGTGGCATTGACCTATGACATGGCATCTGAATAATTTTTAAAAAAATTTGCCAATGTGGAATTTTATCCACGTTAGTGCCATGTGGACAAAAAATGCCACGTGTAAATTTAAAAAATTATCACAAATATTGAAAATTAAAAAAAAAAAAGAACCATCGGAATAGTCTCGAAAATTTCCCAAATTTGTTTCCTCCCGAAATTCCAAAAGCAATAGGCAAAATCCCCAAAATTTTCCTAATTTCCACTTGACTTGAAAATCCCCAAATTTATTCTGTATTCACCAAACAAAACCCTCAGTTGTTATCGATTTTCCCTAATCAAACCCTAACTTGTTCTTGTTACTCGAAAACTCAAAGCACAAAGAAATCTGTTGAAGGCACGCGAGAAGAAGATTCTGCCAGCGAGAAGAAGACCCGACATAAAAGTATAAAGGTGTGCTCTCTTATTCATTGTAGTCAATGAGTTGATGACTGTTGATTTTGTTAGATACGAATGTCTATGTTTAAAGCCATACGAAATAAAAGAATGTGTAAGAGAGTTTATAACATATTATTGATTTATATAATGTCATTTTCATTAAATGCAAACATTTTTTTTGTTCTGTATACAACCATGGCTGTATAGAGCAAAAATAAGGTTGCATTTAGATTTTTGAATATATGTTGATTTGTTATGAATTGTTTTGAATGAATGGTTTGAATGGATGGTTTCGTATTTAAAAATCTGAAAGTGGTCCTAAAAGGTGGTTGATAGTGTTGTGAGGTCCACAAATGTCTATCTTGTTTACTTAGGCGTGCAGTGGATTTGGATAGAGTAGACAATGCTAGAAAAACATTAGTTTAGTTAATTTATCCATTTAAGGGTTGTCTCCACATGCCATATTTTTAAAAAGTTGTAATTATATCATGTTTCATATCTTATGTTTCATGTACTGTATATAATATATACTTACTTATTTTATCTCTGTGTAGAATGAGTTGGCAAATTTGTAAAGTAAGACATTACCATGGTGGGAGTTTCAAAAGAACTCGTACAATAGTGAGATATGTCAATAGTTTTGTTAATGAATTTGATTACGAACCTAATAGAATCTGTTATTGGAATATTTTGGGTACATTGAAGTCTTTAGGATATGATTTGTCAAATAGGGTGAAAGTGTATTATGTTGAGGATGGTAAAACATTAAGCACCGGTTTAAAGCTATTAACAAAATCTGATAAAGATATGGTAGAGGTTATTAGTCAATTAAGTAGATGGAATACTGTAGATGTGTATGTAGAACACTTGGATGGTAAAATTAACAGTGACATTCCTGCTGCGCTGCTTGAACCTATTAATATTATTGAAGGTTTAAATGACATAGATAAGGATGTTGTTCTGATTAATAGTATTGAGTCAAATAGACCTCCTACACTTAAGTTAAGGGATTTTTTCTATGCTTATGAGGGGGATGGGGAGGATTTGAGTGGAGAAAAGGTTAATGAAAGGGATGGAATTGATGACACAAATGTTGAAGAAGGGCATGTCAGTGTTGAGAGAGGCCATGTGGATGAAATGTTGAATGGAGAAATGGTTAATCAAGGGAATGAAACTAGGAGATTGAATGCAAATAAAGGTGTGTCAAGTGAGAAATTAGTTGAGGTAAGGTGGTTGTCGTAACGGCTTCGCGCTCGACGATTTTCGAAAAAGCGTTTAAAAACAAAAATGGGAGTCGCCACCAATCTTTTTTGACTAGGTGTGATTGGCCACCTGAAAACGTTTATCTTTTCAAAAAAATCTCAAAATTAATTAAGTTTCATTAAAAAGATAATCTTTTGGTCTGCGAAACAAAAATTGGGTTCGGGGGTACGGTTACGCGTGGGGAAGGATTAGCACCCCCCACGACGCCCGTTAAAAAACGGTACCATAATAATCATGTGTTATCCTTTAATTTTAATAAAATGGTCTTGAATTAATATTTAAAAATAATTCTTATTTCATTGCAATCAGTTTTATTTTTTTTTATTCAAAGTTATTTCCTTTTGTAAAAATCATTTTTGTTTTATTATTATTTTTTTAAAAAAAGAGTTAAATTTTATTTTTCAAAAGTGAATGTGAACCTATTTGTATTAAAAAATTTAAATCAAATATCCCAATACTCTGGTAACATTTGAAATAATTTTCCCCACCTAGAGATTTCTTAAGAATCACTACTTGTGAGTTCTATAGAATCTCATCCTCGGAAGATTCACACTCGCTTCAAAAATTATTATGAATGCATATGATGCAAACAGATAATAAATGATGCAAATGAATTTTTGATTTTTATATAAATATTTCCTTATTTATTTTAAATAAAAATTCTTATTATTGAAAAATTGCACTAAGTATCCCAATACTCTGGTAACACTTAGTGAACTCTTCTCACCTAGGGATCAGTCAAGAAATCACTACTTGTGAGTTTCATGACATCCCATCATCGGAAGAATTTTATTTAATTATTAAAGTTTATTATTTATTTTTCCTTTTTTTGATATAAAAAATAAATTATTTATTCATTTTTAATAAAAGTTTAAATTATTGAAAAATCATACTAAATATCCCAATACTTTGATAACATTTAGCACGACTCTTCTCACCTAGGGATCAGTTAAGAAATCACTGCTTGTGAGTTTCATAACATCCCATCATCGGACGAATTTAATTTAATTAAATTTAAATTTTATTATTTATTTCCTTTTTCTATTTTTTTTAAAACTTATTTATTTTTATTTTTAATAAAAAATAAATTATTGCAAAATCATACTAAATATCCCAATACTCTGGTAACATTTAGTATGACTCTTCTCACCTAGGGATCAGTCAAGAAATCACTACTTGTGAGTTTCATGACATCCCATCATCGGACGTTTGTTTACTTAAATTTAAATATATAAAAAAAACTTAATTTTCATAGAGGAATAAATAATTTAGTTTACAAATATATTTGAACAAACATGTATTTTTAAATTTAAGTTTTTTTTTAATTAATTAATTTATTTATTTATATTATTAGAGAATTAAGTCAGTTAAAAAAATTTCTTTTCTTTTGTTTCCTTTTTTTTCAAATAAATAAAATAAAATAAAATAAATAAACATAATTACAAAAAGCCAAGAATATACCAAAATTTGGGTTTAAAACCCAAATGGAAGGCAGCCCAAATGAGGTAGCCCATGAAAGCCCACGGATCGGGTCGGAAAGGTGTCCCCGGGTCAGGCGAAGCGGGTCGGGTCAGGCGTCACGCGGATCTTCCGCCCCGCGGGTCAAGTGCGCGAACCCGGGTCGGATCCGGGTCCACGCGCGGATCCTGCAGCAGTTCTCTCCTTTTTTTTTACACTATAAAAGCCCTCTTTTTTTTTATCTCTTCATTTCTTCCTTTTCCTAAAAAAAAAAATTCCCTCAGCCCTCTCTCTTTCTCCCCGATTTTCGATCGTCTCCCAGTCGCCGTGCACCACCGTCCGCCACCGCCGGCCAAATCTTCAAAAGCTCACCTCTTTCCTAAAGCTCTCCGTCTCCTCTTTCAGATTTCGACCTTCTCTTCACCCAAAACCATCTCTAACTACCTAGATCTGGCCTTGACCGAAACCTCTTTTCTGTTTTTTTTTCTGAGATCTGGGTTCGGAGTCTTAGGGTTTCATGTTTTTGTCGTTGTTGTTGGTTTCTTTTTGGTTTTTTTTTTTGTTTTGACAGGTTTGAAAATGGTGGTCTCGAGGTCTGAGTTTCCAGATCTGGTTTGGTTTCCTTTTTTTTGTGTTTTGGGTGTGTCTCGGTTGCTATTAGGTTAGTAATGGTGGCTATTTGAGGGTTTCTTGATGTTTTGGGTACTTAGTTTAGGGTATGAGCAGTGGGTAGCTGGTAGTTTAGGGGTTTGGTAAAGGGTCTTATGTTTGTTGGTTGTCACTAGGCGAAGGCTCGTGGAGGATGGTGGTGGCTCGTGGAGGGTGGTGGTTGAAATGGAGAGGATTTCGGTTGGGTGAGGATGATGCTAGGATTGTGAATGGTGTCTCGGGTGGCTATTGAGCCATGGGGTTCGGGTAGTGAAGATGGGTGAGTGAGGTTTGGTGTCTTCGACAAAGGCAGTGGTGGTGCTGGTCTTGGTGAGGGCTGAGTGTGAGTGGTTGTTTGGATGTTTCGGTGGTAGGGCTCGATGGTGAGGCAATGAGTTCGAGTGATGGTGAGGTCGTCTAGTGGCAATGGCGAAGGTGGCAAGGGTCGAAGCTTCACCGTTGGCTGGTAGGGGCTGTGGTAATGGAAGTTTGTGGCTAAAGGTGATAGGGCTCAGGTCTTCTGGTGAATGGTGACAAAAAAAAAATGGTCCCCCCACTCTGGTGGTGACCGGATGGGGTTTTTAGAGGGAGTGAACTTGGCTTGCTTGGTCTTGGTCTGGCTGAGATGGGATGGGTTAGTAGAGTAGGCGGCCGGCTGATAGACAGGGTCAGTGAGAGGGTTACTGTGGTGGCAGGGTTGGTGACCGATGGTGATTGATGGATTGGACAAAAACAAAATAAAAATAAAAATAAAAATAATAATAATAATAATAATAATAATAAACACAAATAATAACAATAAAAATATAAACAAATAATAATAATAATAATAATAATAATAATAACAAAATGGGACAAAATTAGGTGTCAACAGCTGCCCCTCTTTGCTCATTGCTGAGGATCAGGAATAGAGCAAAGACAATAGACACTAATTTTGTCCGGCTTATGACCTAATCTCTTCTTCTCTTTTTTTTTTCTTTCTTTCTTCTTTTTTTCTTTTTTCCTCTTTCTCTTTTTTTTTCTTTTCTTTTTTTGTATGCGCTCCTCTTGCAGTAGAGGCGATGAAACTTTAAATTTAAATCATCCATTTTTGTTTTTTTTTTGTATGCTCCTCTTGCAATAGAGGCAATTAAACTTTAAATTTCTTTTTTTTGTTTGTTTTTTCCTTTTTTCAAGAAAGCTCCTCCTGCAGCAAAGGCAATGAAACTTTAAATTTCTTCTCTTTTTTTGTTTTTGTTTTTGTTGTTTTTTTTTTCGAGAAAGCTCCTCTTGCAGCAGAGGCAATGAAACTTTAAATTCTTTCCCTAAAAATGTGCTCCTCTTGCAGCAGAGGCGATGAAACTTTAAAAAAAAAAATTTTTTTCAAGAAGCTCCTCTTGCAGCAGAGGCAGTGAAACTTTAAATTTCTTTTCTTTTTTTTCTCTTTCTTTTTTTTTTCGAGAAAGCTCCTCTTGCAGCAGAGGCAATGAAACTTTAAATTCCTTTCTGAAAATGTGCTCCTCTTGCAGCAGAGGCAATGAAACTTTAAAAACTTTGCCCGTAGGACTTAGAATTTGTGCCTGGAGGTCTTTGAATTGCTTTTCTGAAAAGTGCTCCTCTTGCAGCAGAGGCATTGAAACTTTAAATATTTGCCCGGAGGACTTGAGGTTTGTTGCCCGGAGGACTTATGATTTGTGCCCGGAGGACTTATGATTTTCTGGAAAGTGCTCCTCTTGCAGCAGAGGCGATGAAACTTTAAAATTTGCCCGGAGGACTTGAGATTTGGTGCCCGGAGGACTTAAATGTTTTTTTCTGGAAAGTGCTCCTCTTGCAGCAGAGGCGATGAAACTTTAAAAATTTGCCTGGAGGACTTGAAATTTGTGCCCGGAGGACTTAAGATTTGTGCCCAGAGGACTTATGATTTGTGCCCGGAGGACTTATGATTTTCTGGAAAGTGCTCCTCTTACAGCAGAGGCATTGAAACTTTAAATATTTTGCCCGGAGGACTTGAGATTTGTGCCCGGAGGTCTTAGAATGTTGCCCGGAGGACTTAAGATTTGTGCCCGGAGGACTTAAATTCCTTTTCTAAAAAGTGCTCCTCTTGCAGCAGAGGCATTGAAACTTTAAATATTTTGCCCGAAGGTCTTATGATTTGTGCCCGGAGGACTTGAGATTTGTGCCCGAAGGACTTATGATTTGTGCCCGGAGGTCTTAGAATGTTGCCCGGAGGACTTAAGATTTGTGCCCGGAGGACTTAAATTTCTTTTCTGAAAAGTGCTCCTCTTGCAGCAGAGGCGATGAAACTTTAAATATTTTGCCCGGAGGTCTTAGATTTGGTGCCCGGAGGACTTAAAATTTGTTTTCTAAAAAATGCTCCTCTTGCAGCAGAGGCATTGAAACTTTAAAATTTTTTCTTAGAAATGTGCTCCTCTTGCAGCAGAGGCGATGAAACTTTAAAAATCCTTTTTTCTGGAAAAGCTCCTCTTGCAGCAGAGGCAATGAAACTTTAAATACTTTTCCTTTTTTTCCTTTTCTTTCTTTTCTTTCTTTTTTCTTTTCTTTCTCTTCTTTTCTCTTTTTCTCTTCTTTCTTTCTCTTCCCTTTTCTCTCTTCTTTCTTTCTCTTCTCTTTTCTCTTCTCTTTTCTCTCTTTTTTTTTTCTTTCTCCCTTTTTTTTTTAATCTTGAAAAACGTTGCATAACCTTTAAAATCTAGATTAAATGGTGTTGAGTCTTTAGCTTGAGAAACATGTTTTAATCTCAAAATTTTGCACAAAAACTTTCAATGTTGATGCTGTATGATATTGTGTATGTATGCATGTATGCATGACACTTAATCCTGTACATTCTCTAACTTTAGATCTTTTTCCTATCTTGCCAAAGAGGTACATCATTTGCCCTTTTTTTATTTTTTTTTTATTTTTTTATCTTCTTTGCCCCCAACATGACCATGAAAGCTCCTTCCTATTTTCCATTTCTGCAGATTTCTTGTACTCCCATCATAGCCTTTTGACGAAAAGCACAAAAAATTTTCCCATAACTATTTTCCAGGAGAAATGAATCTAAATTTCACAAGTGATACCTGATCCTTTCGAAAGATTAGTGATTACTTTTCAAGATGAATGACATAAACCCTATTCGGATCTTTTCAACTAGACAATTGAAAGTTTGGTGGTCATGATGCTCTTTGTTTGGGGCATACTTTGCCATTTATACAAAAAAACAAATAATTCCTTACTTAGCTTAAAATAGCTTTCTCAAAATACCACCACTTTTTCTCCATCTTTTTGTTTTAAACAAAATTCTGAATGAGAAGAGAAACAAAATATTTACAACTTGGTTTGACAATCTCTTAAATTCTCGAATAATGGCGTTCCACAAATGCCAAGATACGATACGAATGACTGAGGTCTTTCCTGTTCGGGGAGAGTATTTACAAGAAGAAAGGTTCAAACTTTTTCAAAAAAATGTCAGCAATCAAATGACATCAAAATCTTTGGATATTTGGAGGGTCTCTCAAGGCTTGTTAATTCTTTTTCCACATTTTCAGTTCGTGTCACTGCTTGACTTGGTTGCATTAAAAGTTCATTGTTCGCTCTAGACTGCCCTTTTCGGGTTTTCACCCTAGAGCCTCATTCTTTCTTTTGTTTTCTTTTCTTTTTTCTTCTTCTTTTTTTTTGATTGATTGCTCCAACATGCATTCAAGAATTCAAATTTTATTCAAACCAAAGAAAGGTGAGAATCTTCCAAAGAAGAGCTCTTCGATACAAGCATCCCTACTTGATCAAAATGGACTTTTAAGTACGTAATGTAGGCCATGGTTCAGGGTTTTGAAAGAATGGATAAATGGCCCAAAATGTGTTTGAAGGTGATCAATCCAAGGATCATTTCTTCTCCTATGGTTGTCCATCTTTTCGTTCTTCGAAGCACCTTTCTTTTTCTAATTTTCCATGTATCTCTTCTCCTTCTTCTTCTTCCTTTTTCTTTCTTTCTTTTTCTTCTTTTCTTTTTCTTCTTTTTTTTTTCTTTTCAACATCCTATTCATCCTTTGAAGCATCTTTCTTTGTGTACTTTCACATGTATCCTTCCTCCTTTCTCTTTCCTTTTTCTTTTCTTTTTTCATTGATTCATATCCAAGATTTCAAAAACATAGTAAATCTTATTTGATCAAAAACAAAAGTTGAATCATTCATCTTTTTTTGAAGAGATATTTTTCGCACATGCCCCCCAGTGTGGAGGGTGATCCTTGGAGGAGGTTTATTATGAAAGAAACTATCAGGCTCAAAAGGGGTAGCAATAGGATAACGTTTATATTTGTGAATGTAATATGAAAGATGGCCATTAGTCATCTCAAATTAAGATACTTCTATTGAAAAGCAATTCTTAGGATAAGTTTTTCCTTTGGCATTTGAAATCCTCTGAATATCATGTTTGCATGATGTCACAATCAATTTCATTTTTTTCTTCTCTTTTTTTTTATCTTGCTCCAAAACATGGGCAAAAGGCATCTAGGGAATACAGGATTGAAGAATTTGGGATTTGTACAAGAATTTAGGTGGAAAGGCATTCCAAAATGATCTTGACAAATATTCGATCACCATTACTCAAAATCTTTGAGATTGTCATAAATTGACTTCCCAAATTATTCTCAAAAAGTTTTGCATGTCGGTCATCATTTTTTTTCTTCTTCTTCTTTTTTTTTTTACCATTAACAAAAAAATTCCGTCATATTCAAATGGGAACAAGTTGGACTTTCAAAATCTTATGCCCCAATTTAGCTTTTTAGCTCTCGACTGACTTAGATTTTATTAAGATGTGATCCAAAAATGATTTAAGACGTTCATCTTTGACCGTAATCACCGATTTTCTTATAATCATTTATCATTATTGTGAAGAAAAGAAACATTCTTGTCACATGCCACTGGAAAATAAATTATGCAAAAAGTTGTGCTCATACAATTGTCACCTAGGCCAACGAAGATGACAAGCATTTTTCCAACAAAATATAGACTTCAAAATCTCAAAATCTCCGTTTTCCTCCAGATTGATTCACCAAAATGTCATGATTTTACACCAAAGTGGACTTCCATTGTTCCATGAGTTCTTGAGTCAAGATTCCACCATTGATGAGCTCTTCAATCCTTTCCTTCAACTGTCTGCATTTTTCTGTTGCATGCCCAATTGCCCCCATGTGATAGTCACATTTGCTGTTCGGGTCATAGCTCTTGGCCAATGGGTTCGGTGCTGTTCTCAAAGGTATAGGGGCCAAATATTGGTTTTTTATCAAAAAGGGCAAAAGATCGGAGATTGGAATTGGGATTTTTCCTTGATTGCTTCTCGATCTTTTTCTGTTGTTCATTGATTGTTGAGGAGGTTGAGCTACTGGCCTAGGCATAAAGATAGGCGCTTGAGCAACTATTGGAGGGTAAGAGTTTGCTGGAAATCCTGGTTGCGAGATTGGTGAATTAAGATAAGGATCACAGGAAGCATTGTTCGAGGTTGGACGGTATAATGGGTGAGACAAATAGGGATTATGTGGAGTGGGATTTTTGAGAAATTGCCCCTCAAATGTCGCAGCTTGCACTTCTTCATCCATCCTTTCAAGTCTGTTATCAACCATGTCACCTAGCTTGATCTTGCCTCTCTTAATTGCATTCTCAATCATCTCTCCGGATGCCACCATGTCAGCAAAATTCTTCGTAACATTCCCAATCATTCTATTATAATATGGTGCTTGGAGTGTACTAAGAAACAGAGTTGCAGGCTCTTTTTCCGTGAGGGGAGGCTGGACCTGGGTGGCAACATTCTTCCATCTCTGGGCATATTCTCTAAAGCCTTCAGTAGCTTTCTTTTCCATAGTTTGTAAAAATAAACGATCTGGGACCGAATCCACAATATGCTTAAATTGGGCGACAAATGCCCTTGCCAAATCTTCCCATGAGTGAATATCGCCCCTGCCCAGTTGTGTATACCACCTAGCAGCAGATCCTTTAAGGCTATCTTGGAAAACATGGATTAACAGCTTGTCATCATGCACATGTGCTGCCATCTTTCTACAGTACATAGTGATATGGGCCTTTGACAAGTGGTCCCATCATATTTTTCAAATTCTGGAGCTCTAAACTTTGACGGAATGACCACACCCGGTACTAAGCATAATTCGGCAGCATTTAAAGATCCATGAAAATCCATTCCTTCAACGATCCGAAGCCTTTCTTCTATAAGCTCTATCTTTTGCCGAGAATTTGAGCCTCCATCTACTTGTGGCATCCCTTGCTCTTTAGCAACATGAATTGGTTCGAGGGGGTTCATGGTGGGAGTTGCGTGCCCTTGAAACTGACTAGGGTCGACTGCAGACGACATATTAGGGCATACATAACCCTCGGTGGGCATTGCTTGTGGCTCTTGAGATGATTGGGTTTCTCGTGAGCCGTTGTTAATTGGACAAAAAGAATTTTCAGCATTTCGTAACCGGTGCCCCTCTTGAGTAGCTAATTCTCCCATTTTTCCATTGTTCAGCTTTTCCCACAAACCTGCCATCTGTGACAATTGTTCTCTCATCTCTTGTTGAGCTTTTTCCATCCTTTCCATTCGACTCATTTCTGTCTCTTCCATGGTCCAAAACTATCTCCGAAATTTTTCGATGATCGAGCTGTATCTACACCGAATCCGTCACAACCTAAAATTAGATGTCATGCTTGCCATGCTAATGTGATGCTTTTATTGTATGGAAATTGTGAAATAAAAAGAAAATTCAACCTTGTTGTTATTTCAGAGTATCACAAGCTGTATACTAAAAAAAGCAAAAAGGGGAATTATAAACTGAAAATTATCATTTGTCCCTTCCTTTGTTTTGATCCACTATTTTTCTTTCTCTCTTTTTTTCTTTATATTTTTTTCTTTTTTCTTTAAGGAAACAGTTATTGTTAACCTTATTATTTTCTGTCAAAATCGTGTTATGCACATATGAATGAAGTGAATGCAAACCTATAAAAAGTTTTGTAGCCACCTCCCTTATATCGAGGACTTTGCATCAATCAGTCTTTTCTCCTTATGTGACAAGTCAATTGGTCTCCATTTGCTAATGATTCAACATGTAGTCGTTCTGGAAACAACAACGATCCTTGAGAATGAACCAATTTAGCCTCTCCAAAACTTTCAAGCATCTGTATTATCCTAGCTAGCTTTCCCTTCATCTCTCGTATATCACATCCAAACTCCTCTCGATTATTCTCCAAAATAGTCTAGCTTTCCAATTGATCTCCCATATCTTTGACCTCTTTTATTCCAAAAAGACAAATACTCTCCTTATTATGTGATGTGAATGCATTAATGTAATGAGATATGCTATGCTAAAACTTAAGAATAAAAGAATCAAAATTTTTTCTCATTTAAATTCAATGAATTCTTTTTTTTTCTTTTTTCATTTTAAACTTTGATTATTTCTCCTCCCTATTTTTTTTAAAGAATAAATTTTCTTTCTTCTTTTTCTCTCTCTTTTTTTTTCAAAATTATCTTATTTTCACACCACAGTTTATTTTCTTTAATTTCCTTTTTTATTTAATCTATTTTTAAAAGAATGTGACAATGCACTTACCTTTTATTTTCTCATCAAAATTCCTTTCTTTTTAATGTCTATGCATTAGTTTAAAAGAAATAAAAAACATTATTGTTATTTTTCAAATATTATTAAAGAATGAATGGATGTTTTCTTGTTATTTTTGACAAAAAAGGTAAACCGAATAAATCTTTGTTTTATTCTATAAAATTGTAAAAATGTGAAATTTTATTTGAAAACAAATATCTTTTGATTTTATGAGAGCATGAATTTGAAAAATCAATAGAGTTATGATATGAAAAAAATGTAGTAAAATGTTCCCTCATGTGTCCTAATTTCGGGATAATTTCTACAAAAATCGGACATGGCTCTAGCTAAGATTGGCTTCTTAGGGCCTTTTACATGCTAGGTTGGGTCTCTAAAAGGTCAAAAGGTTCCCAAATTATACCTTACTGTCATCCACACTGGACTAGTAAGATTTAATTTGAGTGGGAGTATTTCGATTGCCATTGCGGAGGTGATTACCTCACGAGAGCAAAGGTACTCTACTCCCTCCTAAGAAGGACGGAACTCGGGTATAGAGCTCATGTTATGTAAATGCAAGTGCAAGTGTGTATGAAGGAACTTGTCAGACTCAAATCAAACTATTTTCTCTATCCTAAATGCTTAAACAATTTATTAACAAGCATATACAAGTATAAAACATAAAATAAACAACATAAAAGGCAAATGCAAACCAAATTATTTTCAAAATCCAAGTGAATTAAGTTTAAATATCAATCAAGACTATTAAATTAAAACTTTGGATAACACATGATTAATGCATGGCTTGACCCTCAAAAAGCGTCCCCAGTGGAGTCGCCAAGCTGTCGTAACGGCTTCGCGCTCGACGATTTTCGAAAAAGCGTTTAAAAACAAAAATGGGAGTCGCCACCAATCTTTTTTGACTAGGTGTGATTGGCCACCTGAAAACGTTTATCTTTTCAACAAAATCTCAAAATTAATTAAGTTTCATTAAAAAGATAATCTTTTGGTTTGCGAAACAAAAATTGGGTTCGGGGGTACGGTTACGCGTAGGGAAGGATTAGCACCCCCACGACGCCCGTTAAAAAACGGTACCATAATAATCATGTGTTATCCTTTAATTTTAATAAAATGGTCTTGAATTAATATTTAAAAATAATTCTTATTTCATTGCAATCAGTTTTATTTTTTTTTTATTCAAAGTTATTTCCTTTTGTAAAAATCATTTTTGTTTTATTATTATTTTTTTAAAAAAAGAGTTAAATTTTATTTTTCAAAAGTGAATGTGAACCTATTTGTATTAAAAAATTTAAATCAAATATCCCAATACTCTAGTAACATTTGAAATAATTTTCCCCACCTAGAGATTTCTTAAGAATCACTACTTGTGAGTTCTATAGAATCTCATCCTCGGAAGATTCACACTCGCTTCAAAAATTATTATGAATGCATATGATGCAAACAGATAATAAATGATGCAAATGAATTTTTGATTTTTATATAAATATTTCCTTATTTATTTTAAATAAAAATTCTTATTATTGAAAAATTGCACTAAGTATCCCAATACTCTGGTAACACTTAGTGAACTCTTCTCACCTAGGGATCAGTCAAGAAATCACTACTTGTGAGTTTCATGACATCCCATCATCGGAAGAATTTTATTTAATTATTAAAGTTTATTATTTATTTTTCCTTTTTTTTGATATAAAAAATAAATTATTTATTCATTTTTAATAAAAGTTTAAATTATTGAAAAATCATACTAAATATCCCAATACTCTGGTAACATTTAGCACGACTCTTCTCACCTAGGGATCAATTAAGAAATCACTGCTTGTGAGTTTCATAACATCCCATCATCGGACGAATTTAATTTAATTAAATTTAAATTTTATTATTTATTTCCTTTTTCTATTTTTTTTAAAACTTATTTATTTTTATTTTTAATAAAAAATAAATTATTGAAAAATCATACTAAATATCCCAATACTCTGGTAACATTTAGTATGACTCTTCTCACCTAGGGATCAGTCAAGAAATCACTACTTGTGAGTTTCATGACATCCCATCATCGGACGTTTGTTTACTTAAATTTAAATATATAAAAAAAAACTTAATTTTCATAGAGGAATAAATAATTTAGTTTACAAATATATTTGAACAAACATGTATTTTTAAATTTAAGTTTTTTTTAATTAATTAATTAATTAATTTATATTATTAGAGAATTAAGTCAGTTAAAAAAAATTTCTTTTCTTTTGTTTCCTTTTTTTCAAATAAATAAAATAAAATAAATAAACATAATTACAAAAAGCCAAGAATATACCAAAATTTGGGTTTAAAACCCAAATGGAAGGCAGCCCAAATGAGGTAGCCCATGAAAGCCCACGGATCGGGTCGGAAAGGTGTCCTCGGGTCAGGCGAAGCGGGTCGGGTCAGGCGTCACGCGGATCTTCCGCCCCGCGGGTCAAGTGCGCGGACCCGGGTCGGATCCGGGTCCACGCGCGGATCCTGCAGCAGTTCTCTCCTTTTTTTTTACACTATAAAAGCCCTCTTTTTTTTATCTCTTCATTTCTTCCTTTTCCTAAAAAAAAAATTCCCTCAGCCCTCTCTCTTTCTCCCCGATTTCCGATCATCTCCCAGTCGCTGTGCACCACCGTCCGCCACCGCCGGCCAAATCTTCAAAAGCTCACCTCTTTCCTAAAGCTCTCCGTCTCCTCTTTCAGATTCCGACCTTCTCTTCACCCAAAACCATCTCTAACTACCTAGATCTGGCCTTGACCGAAACCTCTTTTCTGTTTTTTTTTTCTGAGATCTGGTGTTCGGAGTCTTAGGGTTTCATGTTTTTGTCGTTGTTGTTGGTTTCTTTTTGGTTTTTTTTTGTTTTGACAGGTTTGAAAATGGTGGTCTCGAGGTCTGAGTTTCCAGATCTGGTTTGGTTTCCTTTTTTTTGTGTTTTGGGTGTGTCTCGGTTGCTGTTAGGTTAGTAATGGTGGCTATTTGAGGGTTTCTTGATGTTTTGGGTACTTAGTTTAGGGTATGAGCAGTGGGTAGCTGGTAGTTTAGGGGTTTGGTAAAGGGTCTTATGTTTGTTGGTTGTCACTAGGCGAAGGCTCGTGGAGGATGGTGGTGGCTCGTGGAGGGTGGTGGTTGAAATGGAGAGGATTTTGGTTGGGTGAGGATGATGCTAGGATTGTGAATGGTGTCTCGGGTGGCTATTGAGCCATGGGGTTCGGGTAGTGAAGATGGGTGAGTGAGGTTTGGTGTCTTCGACAAAGGCAGTGGTGGTGCTGGTCTTGGTGAGGGCTGAGTGTGTGTGGTTGTTTGGGTGTTTCGGTGGTAGGGCTCGATGGTGAGGCAATGAGTTCGAGTGATGGTGAGGTCGTCGAGTGGCAATGGCGAAGGTGGCAAGGGTCGAAGCTTCACTGTTGGCTGGTAGGGGCTGTGGTAATGGAAGTTTGTGGCTAAAGGTGATAGGGCTCAGGTCTTCTGGTGAATGGTGACAAAAAAAAAATGGTCCCCCCACTCTGGTGGTGACCGGATGGGGTTTTTAGAGGGAGTGAACTTGGCTTGCTTGGTCTTGGTCTGGCTGAGATGGGATGGGTTAGTAGAGTAGGCGGCCGGCTGATGGACAGGGTCAGTGAGAGGGTTACTGTGGTGGCAGGGTTGGTGACCGATGGTGATTGATGGATTGGACAAAAACAAAATAATAATAATAATAATAATAATAATAATAATAATAATAATAATAATAATAAAACACAAATAATAACAATAAAAATATAAACAAATAATAATAATAATAATAATAACAAAATGGGACAAAATTAGGTGTCAACAGTGGTTTTGTAACGATGGTTCAGATGCTGATGATGAATTAGAAGTTGCTAGGCAGAATCTGAAGGTGTATGTTGAAAAGGTAAAAGGTTTGTTTGATGGTGAACCAAATGTGGAGTTAGATGATGATGATTATGAGGCAAATGGTGATTATTATGAGGCTTGTGGTGATCCAAATGTAGGCTTATATGATGGTGCTGATGATTATGAGGTTGATGGTGCTGAGGGTATTGATGGACATCAGTTTAATACTTGGCAGCAGGGTAATGATGGAATTGACAAGATTGATGGGTCTAGTAGTGAATATTTTGAGTCATCAGACCCTGGAAGTTTTGAAGACACCAGTGATGGCTCAGATGCAGATGATACAAAGAGAGTTAAATCTAAAATGTCTTATCACAATGATAAAGTACCATTAACAGATTTTGTTCTTGGATTAAGATTTCCCAATTTGAAGTTATTTAAAGATGTTCTTTATGATTTTTCAACCAGAAAGAGATTTAAGTTTAAGTATAAAAAAAAAAGACAAATTAAGAGTTAGGGCAATATGTACTACCATTGGATGTAAGTGGACTGTCCTTTGCTCCTAGTGCAACACTAATAAGACTTACATGATTAAGAAATTGTTGAACGAACATTCAAGTTTGCCCACATCAAGAAATAAAAGGGTTACAGCTTCTGTGATTGCTAGGAAGTATAGGAAGGAAATTAATGCCATGTCATTCATTAAGCCTAGGCATTTGAGGGCATTTGTGAGAAAAGACTTAGGGATTGTTATGTCATACGATGTGTGTAGAGCAGCAAAAGGTGTTGTTATAAAAAAAATGGAAGAAAAATACAAGGAGTTTAGTGCTTTAAATGATCATGTGGAGGAGCTAAAATCAACAAATCCTAGAAGCACTATTTTTTGACCAGTAAGAAACCAACGCTTGATTCAATGCTTATTTTTGAGAAATTGTATGTTTGTTTTGGAGCACTAAAGCAAGGATTTTTGGGAGGTTGTAGACACATTATTCGACTTAACAGGTGCTTTCTGAAAGGACTAGTTAAAGGGCAGTTGCTTGTGGCTATAGGCAAGGACGAGAACAATCAAATGTTCCCAATTGCATGGGCAGTTGTGGACAAAGAAACTACAACCAGTTGAACTTGGTTTATTGAACAACTTTGTGCTGACTTGGGGATTGAGAGTGGGTTGGGATGGTTAGTCATAAGTGATATGCAAAAGGTATGATCTTTAAGACTTCATCATTAATTTAAGTTATGCTAAACTTTATTATAATTCAGTCATGCTACTAATTTAATGTTTATGTTTATTCTTTTCAGGGGCTGACAAGATCTATTAGGGATATACTACCTTTAGCTGAGTAAAGGATACGTGCTAGCATATTTATGCTAGGTGGGGGAAGAAGCATAAGGGAAAAGAATTGCAATTGCAGTTCTGGAAATGTGCTAGATCTCCTAACCAGCCTTAGTTGACTAGGCAATTACAAGTGAAGGAAGGCCTTGAGGGAGGATTTAGAGCAAAAGAGGAATTATTAGAGAAATGGCCCATTTAGGATTGGTGTCAAGCTTTCTTTTGCAATCTCATTAAAGGTGATGTAATTGATAATAATATGTGTGAAACATTTAATGGTGTGATATTAGAAGTTAGGCGTAAGCCCATCATTAGCTTGCTAGAGGAGATTAGACTCTATTTGATGGAGATATTAGTTCAGAAAATGAAGGCTATAAGCAAGTGGAAGACTGAGTATGCACCTAGGATTGTAGAAAAACTTGAGAAATTAAGAAGACAGTCTGCTAAGTGGGAGGTTAAATGAAATGGGAGTGGAGAAAATGAGGTATTTTGGGAGAACATATTAAAAGAAGAGAGAGAGAGCTATACTATGATATTAGGGCAGCATTCATGTTTATGTAAGAAGTGGGACATTAGTAGAGTTCCTTGTGAGCATGCTATTAGTGCAATATTATATGAGGGAGCAGATACTCTTAACTATTTGAGTTCATGGTTTAGTAAGGAAACATATTTGTTTGCATATGAACACATGTTAAACCCAGTGAAAGGAAGAATGTTTTGGCCCAAAAGTAGTCATGGACCAATTTTGCCTCCTTTAGTCAAAAGGATGCCTAGTAGGCCTGCCAAAAAAAGAAAAAGAGAACCACTTGAAGGAAAAAATGGAACCCATATTTCAAGGGTAGGAAGGAAGATGACATGTTACTGTCATATTGAGGGCCACAACAAGTTAAGATGTCCGAAGAGAGCACATTTTGTAAGTAAGTTTGAATTTTATTGTTTTCAAATAATAGATACATTTTTTTGTCTTATCTTATGCTGATATCTTACAGGTCAATGGTGAGAGTTAAAAGTTTAGGAAAAAGAGAACAAAAGGCCCACCCAACCACCTGTTGGACAAGCTGTTGCACAACTTAGCGAACAAGCTACTGCACAACCTGCTGCACAAGTTGCTGGACAACATGCTGAAGAACCTATTGTAGAACCTACTATACAACCTGCCATGGGTGAGAGTACAAGGATCAGGAAACAGAGACCAAAACCCTCACCTCAACAAAGTGGTGAACAATGTGCTGGACAACCTGTTGGTCAGAGTTCAAGGCATCAAAAGAAGAAATCAATCACCAACAAATATGTAAATCATACAAAAGTGAGCATATTTGAATGTGCTAGATTATATAATTGTTACTGAATGCATATTTTGTGTTGGTACTGACTGTGTGTTGGTCATTTAGAAAGGAAAATCATCACCATATCAGGATGAAGATAGTGGAATATTAGTATTCAATGTAAGTAGGAAACATATTTGTTAAGTTTCAATGCTATGCTATTCATTGAAGGTAAATAATGAAATTGCATTTCCATTTAATAGCTTAGCAGGACAGGTGAATTGATTATTGGAAGAACAAGAATGTCATCTGGGTCTTTCATAAATTCAAATCAATTGATGGTTTGAATGCTAAATCTAAATCTAAACTATAATTGTTTTGTTCACTCTTATAATTCATACTCACTTTGTTTTTTATTTTCAATAGGCAAAGAGAAACAAAAAGATTCATGAAAGAAAGATAGCAAGAAAAGGTTAAATTATTCCACCATCTAAAGTCTCTACACCACTATCAAACACAACAGAGTGTTTCACCAACAAGAGCCTCCATGCCATTGTCAACACAACATAGTGTAGCACCTATGTGAAACAAATTTTGTCTGAACCAGAATGAACACATGTTTATTTTCTTTGCTTTGTTTTTTGGGCATGACTATGTCAAAGTTTTTAGGTTGAACAGATTTTTTTTTGTAAGCAAACAGTGTATATGCCAAATGTTACATTCTGTACATCTGAAAAACCTTGTGTACATCTATCTAACACTATTTACATATGTCAAAACCTTTTTGTACATTACAACATTCAATTAAAGCATTTATAAAATGCTATTATTAGTTTTATTTACATGGTCTAATTTTATATTCTTATTTGCTACAAATATGCTTGAAAACATCAAGAATCATGCAAATTAACACTTCAAGCCAAGTAAATACAACCATATCATTCATAATTGCAAAATCAGTAAGTACAAAGTTGTTCATGGTAGGGCCAACAAATTATCCCTCATATCATCTCTATCATCTTTAATTATAAAATACAAAATAATTAACACGGCAAACAGCACAACCAATTTGTACATCCCTTTTGACTTTGCTTTAATTCTTGTGTTCTTTAATTTTTCCTGTAGAACCTCATTCTCAACTCTTAATACAACTATTTCATCCAATAATTCATCACTATTAATTCTAGAATTACTTGTTCTTTCATATTCACCTTTACACTTCAACTCAGCATTCATTCTTCTCAAAACTTTGTTTTCTTCCTTCAATATTGAATTCTTAATTGTCAAGCTCTATTCGCATCTTTTAATTTACATATCAATCCTTTTATATGTTCATCCTCGATAGGCCTAACATGCCAAAGAAAAAATCGACAACTATTAACTTGCAACACAGAATTTGCATTCAATACCAACTTAGAACTAAATCAGAATATGCACATAAGCATCATTAATTTCATGTTGGTTGACAAAGGCATGCAAGAGATGAATTCAAATGTATAGAGAAGTGCAACCGACATAAAAAAACTACATGTTTCGTAATTATTAATTTAAATAATAAAAACAATGACATATAAATTTTAATAATAAAATAAAACTTAATGCGATAATAATAATATTATTATTTTAAATTTAAATATAGTTCGAATCTTAGAGTCATTATTATTAAGAGAGCTTTACTATTTACCACTCTCAATTTAAGATTAATTTTTCAAACTATAAAATAGACAAAGATACCTGTAGTTACAAAAAAATTCCATTTATGATATTTAAAGCTTTGAAAGCTTTCACATTATATAATAACATTATTGTAATAGAATATTAAAGTTATCTCACAGTTATTATCAAGCTTAAATGTTTCCATTCAAATTCAAATGCTAGCCATTTAAGTTGATGTTATGCAATAAACATTGGCCGGTTACTTATAGTTTTGATATTGACTGGTTAATCTCAAATAATATCATCATTAATAATTGTAATAAATTACAACTAATTCAGCCTATAATTATGAAATCAATCCTGAAATAAAGACACATCAATTCACTACAATGATACTTCATACATAATCTTATTCTTAGACAAGCAAAAAGTATTTTTTGTGTTGATATTGTTGTATCTTGGAGGATACACGCTTTGAGATCTTACTTCACCGATTGATATACCACATTAAGATGTGAATCGTGGAAATCGTCAAGATATATGTGCTTCGTTCAACTCTTCATATAATCATTAAATTTAAATTTAAATTTAATTTTTTTTCTTTCGTTTATTATTTTGTTACTTGTATCTTTTATTATTAAAGTTTCTTGTACCAACAGAAATACAATAGCAATAATTAGAACATGATTCGTTGGCATGAAGATGTTGGTGCCAAAAGCTAAAACAACCAAATATGTTTGTAAGAAAAATAATATACGAAAAGAAATAGATAAAATTCCTTTAGTGATGATACAAATAGTTGGACTAAAGTATAGATATCTGACTCTCTTTAACACGATTCACATCTCTGCGAGTTATATCAACCGGAGCAGCAGAAACTCAAAGCGTGTTGCCTTCAAGATACAACAACCCAACTTTATTTCTTTGTACTTTTTATAATTCTATACTAATAGTAGAATAAAGAGCTCAAGAACAAAACACATTTTTCTTGTCCAAATATTCTATTAATTGTGAATTATCAAAATAATGAAATTAGTGTATCATAGAAGTGAAAGAGTTGGTGTATCAGTTGTTTGAGCTTTTGGACCTCTATTTTTAGGCCTCACAAGGTTGTAATATACACCAAACATGATTATAAGTTTATGGGTGTGCTTGGTAAGGAGAAAAAGTGGAATGATGGAAAGGGGTATGTGGAAAAGTGGAAAGAAAATGGTTTTTGTATTTGCCAAGCAACATCAACGTCAACGTCAGCAATGAAAGACAACAAAGACGTCGTTGGTAAATGTAATTAATTAATGAACAAAATGGAGAAATGAGGTTTTTTTTGTTTCCTTTAGCTTACTTGAAAATTTATAGACCTATAGGAATCGTCGGTGGTCTAAAACATACATCGGTATAATGATAATAATAGAATTATTTGATTTTTTTTAATAATTTGTTTTCGTTTAAAGTTATAATCATAATCAGAATATTACATTCGGTGAACTGATAACTTGATAAATTAGTAAATACATATAACAATCACAAATTATATAAATAATAACAAATTAAACAAAGAGATATTATCCTATCCACTGTCGGTGGAGTTTTTTAACTCCACAAGCGAGGTTAGGATGATGACATGTGTCTTTTAAAAATATTAAGAAAATAAAAAATAAATAAAATAGAACACATGTCATCATCCTAACCCCACTTGTGGAGTTAAAAAACTTCACTGACAGTGTATAGGATAATTTTTCTTAAACAAATCCCACACTTGATGAGACTCAAACCTAAAACATCTGAGTCTCATGGAATTATTTGATGTTTTGATGGTTCTCGATGCTGATAAATTATAGAAGAAACACCTATACCAAAAAAAAACCTTATAGAAGAAACACTGCTCTGAATGTGCTTGTCACCATTGATTAATGAGGAATGCTAATGGTAGTCACTTTGACAGTCACATGTCAGCACTCTCAATTTTATTGGACCACATCATTTTTTTGGTTTACGTGAAAATTGGTTGCTCACGTGAGAAGTTAAAAAATTGAAATATGTGAATGCTAAAAAATACTTTTTAAGTAACCTGTAATAATATGTAACAGGTTTTCATATAAAATTAAAAAGTGACGTGATCTAATAAAATAAAAAATATTAAAATGTGACCGTCAAAGTAATTATCCTTAACATTTCTTGATTAGAATTCTAGTAGGTCCTTCGACAGAAAGAAAAATGAGTAAGTGGATACTATACTTCCATTTAATTCGAACTATTAGAGATTGAATCAAGATCATTAAAAGTACCGCGAAATTAATACAAATGAAACTTTGAAATGATTGAGACTTCAAAATTTCATCTTAGAGATTTCGGATTTGAATCTAAAAAGACAAATACAGTAGTATATATTGAATGTGCTACTACTGTGTAGGTACCTAATCCACGTAAAGAAAAAGTAAAAGAAATTTGAAACAAGATTTTTCGTGACGAAAACAAAAACATTGTCATGTTGGGATTACCTGTTAGTATTAATTAATTTTACTAATTTATAACACCAAATTTGAAAGTACAAAGATAATTTTTATTTAAATATACATAAACAAATACAAATGGTGATATTTAGCCATCTGCAAAATTAAATATATTCTTCATAAACAAATCAGGCTGATAATTTTGCAAACTTCAATAATTTTGTTAGGGTAATTTATGCTTCGTCGGCATTAATTTTCATAATTTGGTTTAAAATAAATAAAGAAGAAAGCAAGGAAAATGGGGAAATATTTTTGACCAAACCTTTTTTCTGTCCTTAAATCTTTTTAGGCAGTCTGGATTTCACCCACCACACTGTCGGTGGGGTGAAATCTTTGCCTTTAATTTTTTTTTTATACTGCAGTGCAGTCAAATTACACATTTTTTTCGAGGATCATTGGAGGGGTAAAGATTTAATGGCTCATTTTTTTCCTCTAATTTTAATTATTTATTTTTTATTAATTTTTTTAAGTTTTTAAATTATTTAATATTTTAATTCTTTCAATTTTATTTTTTATTCATAACGAAAACAATGTCATGTTGGGATTACCTGTTAGTATTAATTAATTTTACTTATTTATAACACCAAATCTGAAAGTACAAAGATGATTTTTATTTAAATATATGCATTAACAAATACAAATGGTGATATTTAGCCATTTGCAAAATTAAACATATGCTTCATAAACCAATCAGGCTGATAATTTTGCAAACTTCAATAATTTTGTCAGGGTAATTTATGCTTTCAACAGCATTAATTTTCATAATTTGGTTTAAAATAAATAAAGAAGAAAGCGAGGAAAATGCAGAAATATTTCACCACTAAAACCTTTTTTCTGTCCTTACAATCTTATTAGGGCAGTTCGGATTTCACCACACTGTCGGTGGGGTGAAATCTTTGCCTTTAATTTTTTTTTTTTTTTACTTCTCTCATCCTGCAGTGCAGTCAAATTACATATTTTTTCGTGGATCGTCAGAGGGGTAAAGATTTAGTGGCTTCATTGGAATTGGATTTGGATTTGGATCATTGCAGTTCAGTAAAGATTGCCAATTTTTAAGATTTGAGAGAGGAAAAAGAAAATTAAAAATAGAAAGATATTTTTATCATAATATTAGAATAAAAAATCAAGTTGTAAATAGAATTCTCAAAGCTAACCAAGCGCAAAAGGTAAAACTCAAATTTTGGCAAACTCCCGTTGGAAAATTATATTGACTTTAGTTATTTCTCACATATGCAATCATTTGACTCAGTATACAAATTACTTTTATTTGCTTCTACGCTATAAGCACAAACAAGAATAAAAAACAAGTACATATCAACTAGTCTGATAGAGATAGTTCTGAAACTAGTTAGACTCGGGTTTTCCATTGTCGGTATCTTTCTCTCCATAGTCATTGAACAATGCCGGTAATCTTCCCAAGCTTTGCTTTGCAGCAGGAGAAACTCCATTTTTGCAATGAAAGACTCCAGAACTGAATTTGTAAGTTCTCCATCACATAACTATATTTTGGAAAAGCCAATACGTTGTTTGAAACAACGAAATATGTTATGATCTTTGTTAGAAGTTTTACCTTTTTATGTTACTTTGAATCTTCATCTCCTTCAAGCATGGAAATTCGACCATCTAAATGCAAGAACAAAAACTTTAACAAAAATTACTCGTGTCAAGAATATACTTTCAACCAAATTCACTTAGAGATGACAATGGATATTCTATAAAAGAGTATCTATTATTATCCAGTCCAATTAAGTAGCATTAATGTATTGTATAATCAGGTTCAAATAGTAAAATTACTATGGCCAAAATATTAAAAAAGCCACTGAACTTTGTTATTTTATTTATTTATTCATCACAAATTCTGATAAGATTCAATTAGTAGTGATCTTAAAGTATCTATTATCCAAATCCGATTATAAATAAAAACATATTACATAATATTTTTATTTATAAATTATTTATTATTGATGTAATATTTAATTAAAATTAATTCATTAACTTTTTTATTATGATTTTTTTTATTTTAATTTATTTTTAAAAGTTAAATTAAATTTATTAATTTAAGTTTTTTTAATAAATTGTTTGAAAACTTTCTCTCTCTTTTGCACAAGACCCATTATTAATATAAAACTAAAAAATAAAATATTATTTTAATAAAATATAGTATATATATATTCACTTTTTTATATTATTAATAATATATGTACATTTTTTACAAATCTAACATAACTATATTGTATTTTTTATATTTTTCTTTGATAATTATTTTTTATTTCATCAAATCTTAATATTTAAAAATTATTTCTAAAATATATTTATCTAAACAAAATAATCATAAATGTTAACAATTTAAATTAATGCATTTTAAAATACCTTAATTTTTTTCAATGTTTTAAAATTTCATGACTTTCTTTTTAAAAAAAGAGTTAATAGCATCTGTAGTCCCTATAATTTGGGCCAAATAACAAATTAGTCCCTAGATTCTAAAACGTAACAAATTAGTCCGTAAAGTTACAATATTGTAACACATATGTCCTTCCATCACTCAAACTGTCAATTCAACCGTTAATTGCCAATTGGCCTACATGTGACTTATATGTGTGCCCAATCATCTTTTGCATTTTGCTGACATGGAATAGTAAGAAATTAAAAAAAAAATTAAAAATCATTATAATTAAAAAAAACCCTAAAAAGTAGCAGACCATTCTTCTGGCTCCTTCAATTTCACTTGCAAACCCTTATTTCGTGAACATTCTTCTGGGCATCCATCAAAACTAAGCTCTGATTCCTTCCTTTTCTCCTTTATTTTTGTTGACTTCAAATTAGAGAACAAAAGCCCAATACCTTCCTGCAACTCCGACCACCAGCCAACCATCGAATCGCGACTTTTCCTTTCTCCCCTTTATCCCCTTCCTTTCTAATTTCCCTAGTTTCTTCTTTGTCTCTCAAACTACCATGCCCAGTTTCCAAAGATTCCAAGAACCCGAAAATTTTCCTTTTTTGTATTTTCATTGTGATTTCCTCCCTAGATTCTTAAATTTGTGCTTGACTTGTCGATGGTTTCTACTCTTATTTTTATAAATATTCCAAGGATATTTTCGATTTATGGATGGCTTGATTGTTGTTGTGGATCTTCATTTTGCCCCTTTTTTTATGTTGGTTAATTCTTGGTTAACTTACATGAAGTGGTTTGGGATTGCTAGGATTTTTGGGTTTTTGATTTTGACTGTGGGAATGCATTGGTATTGAACTATTTTGCTTTTGTTGAGAGTAGGGCTGTAAGGGTTGATGAAGACGAGGCTAGCTGTTTTTTTTTTTTTTTGTGATTTTAGCAAGGGAGGTGTAGTATGTGTCTTTGCAGAATTGTTTGGGTTTAATGGGTCAACCTTCATCTTGATGTTTTTTGTGATGCTCTGTTTCGTTCAAGTTCTTTGAAATATGATAAATTCTTGTTTTGAACTATGTTGCATACGAGTTGCTCGATGGTATGTTTGAATCAAGGTGTTAACTCCTTAGGCTGATGTTTCTGCGACCCTGAATGGCTTGTCTAGATGGTCCAATTGGTATGGGGTATGTGTAAAGGACATTCTTGCCTGGCTTCTTTGGTCCTTGCCGTTTCAACTTGAGTGGGGTGGTTATCGCTTCCTCATGAACCATTGAATTCTTTTGATGGGTTCGATTTGTCTTTGCTAATTGTAATGAATGTCTTGTCTATTTGATTGTTTTGATTGGCACTTATTGCTCCTGCCATGAATAGTCTTTGTATTGCTCTTTATTTCGTCAATAAATTAGCCTTTCAAAAAAATGTGGTCTAAAGGTGATGATGATGGTGATTTAGGTAGACAGGTGCCCATCTTCTTCCTATGCTGAGTCTTCCCTCTGCTTTCCCTCTCTTCTTCCTTTTCTTCTTCTACTTGACAAAGCTTAAAAATGTTTTTTTTTTTTATATCGAAATGGATTTTTTAATTATAATAATTTTTATTTTTTTTAATTTTTTACTATTCCATGTCAGCAAAACACAAGAAATGATTAGACACACATACAGGTCACATGTTGCCCAATTGGCATTTAACGGCTAAATTGACGGTTTTATTGACGGAATGATATATGTGTTACAATATTATAATTTTAAGAACAAATTTGTTATGTTTTTAAATCTAGAGATTAATTTGTTATTCGCTCAAACTAAAAGGGCTACGGATGTAATTAACTAAAAAAAATTCATAACTTCCCATACACGAGGAGGATTTCTAAATATACTCCATTTTCTGCTATTTATACCTCATTTTCTTCGGTGATAAACAGTAACCCGGGAAGAGATTGGGGATAGAAAGAGTAAAAACAAGAGTAGGTTTAGAATTTCTCCTACACGAGGTGTCAGTGACTTTGTGCCGTCTAAATAACCACCATTCCAATTGCAAAAGGAGTTGAAGAAGAGCTGATGGTCACGTGTCTCATTCTCCTCCCCTTTATATCTTTCCTCTCTGACACTTTGCTGTTACTGTTCATGCACTCTCAAAGCAACGCTACGTTTTGTTGGGTGTTTTGGGGTTTTATTTTCATTTTCTCCCCCAGTCAGAGAAGAAGCTTCTGGGAAAGGGGAAGAAAATACCCATTTTTTCCACTCTCAGTCTCTCATTTTCTTTTTCAACGTTTTCTTCTGATAGTCTATTAACCAATGAACCTTCCTCCATAGGTTTCAAACACTAAAGAATATTCAAAAAAATCAAGATCAAGATCAACCAGACACAAATTAAAGGTGAAACTCAAATTTTGTCAAACTCCAATTCTGAAAAATACATAGATTTTAGTTATTTCCAGCATCTGCAATCATTTCCTCCAAACAAAGATAGCCTTAGTATACAAAATAATTTTATTTGCTTCTACGCTATAACCACAAGCAAGATTTGGAAACAAATACAGATCAGCTGGTCTGATAAAGGCAGCTGGGAAATTAGTTAGACTCTGGTTTTCCATTTTCGGCTGCCTTCTCACCGCACTCATTGAACAATGCTGATAATCTTGATGCCAAGCTTTGCTTTGCCACAGGAGAAACTCCATTCTTGCCAATGATGGACTCCAGAACTGAATTCGCAAGTAGTTTATTCTCTATCACTGCTGTCCCGGCCTCTGGCACAGAACTATCTTTGGAAAAGCCAATCTGTTGTTTGAAACAATGGAATATGGCCCAAGTTAGGATCTTGAACTCTAATCCTTTGGCAATGAACATTTTTTTTCTCAGAGAAAATCAATCACTGTTTAATCCTTTTGAAATGGTTTTGCACTTACTGTTAATGAACCATGGCCTGATAGTGTGAAAAGAATGGAGGAGCCAGGTGGGAAGTTCTCATCCTTGAAGACCTCTATGAATTTTTCAATGGCTTTTGCTTCTGCATCAGTGTAGATTCCAAGAGATTTCCAGATGGCAACACAATTCTCTGCTACCTTCTCAGAGTATTGTTGACCCGTTAATGGCAAGATCATTGTCACCCTTATGAACTTCTCAAAGCCACCTACAATACAAACACATAACAAAAATAATAGTACAAACTTAAATAAAATCGACTCCAATCTAAGATAATCTGAATTTAAAATTATCAAAATTTCACAACTTTTCCCAATCCAAAATTTTAATCTCTAGTCATCGCTAATTTTCACCATTTTTCCATAGATTTAACACAAATGCAACAGAGAGATAGAATATAGACTTGGGTTATTCTCATTTTGGCCTACCGAAAATTTTCCTCCCTTTTCCTCAAAATTAGGAAAATTTTCCGTTAGTCAGTAAAATTTTCTCTTACTTTTTCCAACTGAACTAAACACAAATAAACAGGACGGTAAAAGATTTTAGAAATTACCTGTAACGATGTCTCTAAAAAATTCAACGGATTCCAGTAACTCCGTGGCATTCTTGCCCTTCCACTTAACGGCAAGGCACGCCACGGCGTTATCCTCCAAGTAAACTCCGATCGTGGTGAACTTTATGAACTTTCCTTGGATTTCCAATCCTCTCTCCCCTGGTGCACGTTAGCATTAACCCATGAACAAAAGACTTAAAACATAATTACAACCAAAGCAATCGAACGAAAGCAACCAAAGCACAAGCAGAATTTCGGTCGGTTCGTAGATTACAAACCTGCGCCACCGAGGAACAGAGTTTTGGTAGAACCCGGAGGCTTGACCGTCGGCGGGAATATAACGTTCTCCACCTGAATTTCGGTAACGGACGGTGACGTAGACATTCTATGACGGCTGAATAAAGTTACGCGTTCTGTTTTTGTTTGAGTAGTGAGAAGTGAGAGCGAAACTGAGAGTTTTATAGCAGAGTGGAGACAGCTGGCAGATGGTTAATTAATGGGATAATGGAGGGTTGCTGGGAAGGTGAGGATGGTAGATAAGGCACGTGAGTTTTTGAGAGATCACGTGCAAGCAATTAATCATCTTAGGGAGAGGAGTATTAGGTGTCACCAAAAACATGAATCTAGCTTATTTTTATTTTTTTTTCTAACATTTATTTTTGTACGAGAAAAAAATTGAGGATAAATTGATTGCTACTCATCTAATTATAAGAAGTGTTGTACGTCTACAAGGGAAGCTTTAACTGTTAAAATGTTAATATTTTATTTTAAATTTAAAATGATTGATAAACGAATATAGAAGAATGAAATGAAATTTTTTATTGTGTAGTCTAATATTATATATATTTAAAAAATTAAAAGTATCGTATACTTATATATAACGTCAATTATAGTGATTTAAGTCCAAGCATCTATTATTGAGATTGAATGAATCTTAACCATTAACTTTTAATATCTTATTGATTTGTAATACCCAATTTGCTTATCAGTTATCTATGCCCATTTTGCAAATTAAATTTTGTTTTTTTAAATGTTTTAGTAATTTGTTAACCTGCAAAATTAATTTGTTTGTAGAATCAAAAGTTAAATTTGAAATAAAAAACAAAAAAAAAACATGGATTTTAAATTATAGTATGTGTAATAGCATAAAGAATTCTTTTTCTAATTATATGAAAATGAAATCTAGGAAAGTTTCAATTTTAACTCCAATATAATTTCTGCGATAGTCAAGGACAGCGTAGAAAAAGTTAAATTCTCGAAGATATAGTTTCTGCGATAGTCAAGGACAACATAGAAAAAGTTAAATTTTCGAAGATGTCTAAAGGTCTAGAACCATAGAAATTTTTTTTGAAATCCTAAGAAAATTTGTCAAGAGGGTTTCGTTCATTGGTTGTATGTTTTATTTGGTAGATTTATTCAATCAGAGCACAAACCAATGTCACGGGTGGGTCATTAGACTTGTTTGTTTAAAGACCAAAAATGCAAGATTAAAACTCATAGATTGTGGCTCAATTGGCAACGCAAGTTAAATTTGTGAAAAGAGCTCTTAGGTTCGATCCCCACTAAACACACATTTGGAGAGAGGTGAAGAGCCTTAATTATGACGAAAACCAGAGCAAAATTAATATCGAACCGTTAAAATAAATGAAGATACATGTAGTTTACACAAAAAAATGGTAATATCCAACATTAAAGAAGTTACAATAATGCAACATGGCGTAGATATTGAAAATTGTCCTTGAAGTTCTTACTATTTTCAAGGATAATTAAGCATTATGATTATCATTTTATCATCGTCTTAAATTTGTTTGTGAAGTAAAAAATTTTCATTAATAATGCATCGGATAATAATTTTAAACTAGAGTTATCTATGGTTCAGGTTGAGCTTAAGTAAGATACTAACAAGTTATTTACAACTCAACCCTATCCGATTATTCGAATTTAATTTTTAATACAAACCCAATTTTAATTAAATTTTATTATATAAATCCAGACTAGTTTATGACCCGTGCAATACACGAAAATTTTGTATACTTAGAAGTGATTGTTAATAAAAATAAATTTTATTTACAATTTAGTTATTTAGATGATAAAATTAAATATATAATTAATTTAATTTAATCAAAGTAATTAGAAATAAATTTATTAATATAAAATCTTATAAGAAAATATAAATAATAAAAGATAATGAATGAAATATATAAATAATGCATTCAAATATAAAAAACACTAACATCCAAAAAAAATGCATCTAACACTTAAATTAAAAACTAAAAGTTCGATCATTGAAAAAAAAGGTCTTCAATTTTGAGAATCTTCAACTGATGTTGTTGGATCTATACTCTTGTAATTATGTTTACATCATATATAATTATTATCTATTTATAGAACACAAAGAATTCAACTAATTAATGAATAAATGTGAAACCTTACTCATGTGTACATATTTTTTTGTAGGTGTTTGAAGGAAATGTCGTCTTCTTCATATGTATATTAATTAGCAAGCATCTCTGTTGATATCTTCATTAATGGTTTTGCTAACTACTTGATTACTTTTTAACATGTCATTCTCTTTCTGGGACTTGTCAATGCTTTATGCTTCAAATGATTCCAATATTCAATGTTTTTTTGAATGCATTTGTTACGACCCGAAGGCCACGATTATTCTTTAATACTTATACTTTTCTTAGTCTACAAATTTATAGACTAAATTTTTCTTTTTTTATTTTAAGGTTTGTATTCGGTGTCAGTGTAGTTACTATACTATCTAGGTGACTTATAGTCATTTCATTTATATATTAAACTAACAAGGAAACGATTCTTAGTTACATCCCGACTTGTTAAACAGAATATGTACTGTGCATCAATTAAAGTCTTACATGTAAACAAGTATTTTATATTGAACATATACCTCAGAAGACTAGTACTAAGTCCATACACCGTCTCCGATGCCCACTTAGCAGCTCACATGATAGATGTTAACTTCAATAATCTGAAAGAGATGAAATTTAGTGGGGTGAGCAAAACCACGGCTCAGTAAGATACTAATATAAATATAAGAGTAGGATTACACTGTCTTAAACTACAATGCTTAAAACTTGCAAGTTTGCAATTACAGTTAATCTTTTCTCATCGATAACATATCATCATCTCATTTTATTGTCATTTGTCTATCACTTATACTTTTAAATAAATCATCATAATCACTTTTTCAGTCTTCTTGTCCTTACACTATAGTGCATCGCACAACAATCTGTTGTATCTAAATACTATTAGTCTATATTTTCCTCTATCTCGAAGTACATCATGTCCAATTGAAGCATCATATCAATTCACTTTATGTTTCATAATCGTACTCCTGTAATCTATCATCTCATATCACTTTCCATATAGAGAAATCATGATCATAATAGTGTAAGTTCACAATTCTCTTCATATCAATCTTATGTTCATGTATCATATCATGTCATCGTCTAGATAAAATATCATTAATGTCGAGTCATGACATTCCTTATGGAACTCTCATGTACGAAGCATATTATCATGTCAGGGTTTAATATGCAATTTATGTAACTTTACTGTACAAACCGCTATCATTTCTAATCGTATCATATGTACTTTAGAACATGCTCCACGTATAAATTTTCAATTCATTCAAGTCTACCTTTACGGCATGATAAAAACATGTTTAATTTCAATTCATGTATTCGTTTTTAGAGCATGTCTAAAACATGTGCGGTTTTAAAACATTTTTCATATACTATAAGTCATATCAGGTCTAGAGTTCATATCAAATCAATCTATACTCTAGACCACATATCATTTTAAATTCGACACAAAATCGTATATAAATCATATAAGTGTCGAAATCATTTATCATGTACTTTTAAAAACATATACTGTAAATCATATTAGGTCTAGAGTTCATATCAAATCAAACTATACTCTAGATCGCATATCATGCCATGTTCGACACAAAATCACATATAAATCCTATAAGTGTCGAAATCATATCTCATGGACTTTTAAAACATGTTTAAAACATGTACTGTTTCAAAACATATTTCATTTCAAACTTGTTTCATGTACAGTATAAATCATGTCAAGTCTAGAGTTCATATCAATAAAATCATTGTCATAACGTATTAAGTTTGAGAGAAAACCTAATAGCTAGACACAAAATCTATGGAGTCACCACCAACCATTCTACCTAGGTGTGATTGGTCACCTATTCAAACTAAGGATAAGGCTTGGTTTACATTCAAAGATACTAGGATTCGGGAGTAAGGTTACGTGTAGAGAAGGATTAGCACCCCTACAACACCCATCCTAAAATGGTACCAACTAGTTTTTGGTTATCTTTACAATTTGCCTTGTGTTTATATTAATTTCGATATGCTTATATATTGGGAATATTTCTAAGATTTTTCCATCAATTTGGCTCCAATCTTAAAAATCACCATCACCTCAAGATGTTCAAGGAGTCTCAATTGACTTTCTTGAACTCCATCGTCGGATTAATTAAATAATTTATGAAAATCTTATTCTTTCTAACTTTGGCTCTAATTTTGACTCCATATTAATTTCTATATTTTTTAATCTTATTTCATATTATATTTATCTCTATATTTTATTTATTTATTTTATTTATTTAGAGAATAAATATGAATCATGGTTTATTGAAGATTTTCTTAAAAGCGTCCCATCAATTTGGCTCGGCTTAAAAGAAATCTTTTCACCTAGAAAATTCAAGGAGTCCCAATTGACTTTCTTGAAATTTCATCATTGGCATAATTCATATATTTTTTTATTTCCTATAATCTTTATTCTAAGCTATTTAGTTCATTTATTTATTCACTTATCTAATTTTATTTAAATTTCTTTAATCTTAATCTTGATCTAATTTATTTTTATTTTATTTATTTCATTTATTTTATTTATCTAATAAACATGAATTATATTTTATCGAAAACTCTTTCAACAGTATTCCATCAATTTGGCTCAACTTAAGAAAGAATCATCTAACCTAAAAATATCCAAGGAGTCTCAATTGACTTTCTTGGAATTTCATCATCGGTATAATTCATATTTATTTCATTATTATCTAATCTTATTAATTACTAATTACTTTCAATCTAAGCTATTTCATTCTATTTATTTAATTTTTCATCTAATTTATGTTCTTGTATTTATATTTATTTATCTATATTCATTTACATTTTATTCATGTTTAATTTACTAAGAATAAACATGAATTATAATTTATTGAAAATTCTTTCAAAAGTATCCCATCGATTTGGCTCAACTTAAGAAAGAATTTCCTCACCTAGACATTTTTAAGATGTCTCAATTGACTTTCTCAAAATGTCATCATCGGTATAATCCACACTTATTAATTAACTTTATTTTTATTTCTAAAAGAACTAATTTTTTCTTTTTTTAAAATTTAGTTTCCTTATCTATTATTTTAACCAAATATATTTATTTAAACATTTTCTGTAAATTTATTACACTTATTTACAAACCTAAATAAATTAATTTAATAAATTAGTTAGTCTAAAATTTCCTAATTTAAATTTAACTATCCCAAATATTAATTAAAACTACCAATCTAATTATATATATAAAACTAACAAAGAAATTAATAAACAAATAAAAAAAATTGTTTTCTACCTTTTCTCGCCTTCTTTCTTTCTTTCTTCTTTAAAACTTCCCTTTGCTTTCTATTCTTTCCCACGTAATCTCCTTCTTTGCTAGCCTTGCTTCTTTGTTGTCTTTTTTCTCTTCTTTTTTTTTTGGTAATAGTCTTTTTTCTCTTCTTTACTAACTGCAATTCACGCCTTTTCTTTCCTTTGCCTTGGTTTCACGTGGCTTTAGGCTGACTTGCACCTTCCTCAAACAGAAGCAAGTGGCGTGGTGATCTGGAACAGCAAGGGTAGGCAAACACGGCAGCAAGTGACAGCAACAAGAACACAACGAAACAGATGGCACTGGGCAAAGGAAACCGCAGTAGCAGAGATGCTGTAGGGGGCGACGTATTGCATGACCAGGGGAGGTGACGCGTAAACAGAGCAAGGGATGGTAACAAATGCTGCAGCAATGGACGTGAGATGATGGCTGAAACGGGATAGAGCAGAAGCAAGGGTAGCAAACAAACAACAACGACTAGGTGCAAGAGGCAAAGGAGATGGCGTTGTGCTTTGGTGCCGTGGACTGGAGAAGAGAGCAAGATTGCCACAGCAGGGTAAGGGGTTGGTACGCAGGCCAAGATTGATCCAAGCACACAGCAGTAGCTAGACTGGGTTGAAGAGATGGGAACGGCAGCCACAAAGCATGAAGGAAGATGATGGTGCGTGGCCAAAAACGATGGCAAAAGGGTTGGTTGTAAGGGTCTTCACGTTGGAACGGTGCAGTGAAGGAGGGAAGCAGGGTTGGCGTGGAGCAGCGGAAGCATGGAAACAATGGGTCAGTGAAGATGAATACAGTGGCCGTGTAATAAGGTCTGAAGTGCCAAGAATGTGGCGTCCCCCTTCAATAGTTTTCTAGGGTTTTTTTTTCTCCAGGTTTTTTTCTCTAGGGTTTCTCCTCCAAGGTTTTTTCTAGGGTTTCTCCACCTCTCCTCCGTGTATCCTGTCATTTAAATAGACCTAGGGTTTTTATTTTTTTTCCTTTTTTTATTTTTTATTTTGGTAATATATAAAAATCAAGAATCAATCTTTTAGGAAAAATATTTTTAGATTTCAAGAATCGGACTTGAATCCGATATTAATTCTGACTTTCCTTTCCACAAAATTTGATTTTCAATATTTAATAGTCTCATTTAATTTTGCTTTCCTATCAAAATTGATTCCGATTTCTTTCTTCATTTTTCATTTTTTTTTCAAAAATCCAAACGAAATCTATTTCTACATAAATAAAAAAAATAAAATATAAAAACTAATTAATTAAAAATGTTTGAAAAAGAACCAGACAAAAATGGTGTCTACAATCATACTCTAGACTTCATATCATATCGGTTAGAGACTAGGCTAGATCCCTATCATCTCTATCAATAAAGACTTAAATCACTGTAGCTAGCAGTGAAAATCATGTCATCATCCCCTGGAAACCAACTAGGGCGCTATCTATGGTCATAGACCTCATCTCTCTCAGCCCCACTGATCAAGCGTGACTGAGACCTGTCCACTACTATTGTCGGACAAGCATCTCTCTGCCTAATGAGCAAAGCTCCAATTAGGCAGTTTCCATTATGCTTTATTGAATTTCACTCTTTTAGGGTGCCTACAGTCTCATAAAACATTTAAATCTATAGCTTTCTTTTCAATATCATGTAAAGCATATGGTAAAATTCTGTATGAGACTTCATATATTAGAATATATATATCTACCATATACTTTCATTTCAAAACAAATCAATACTTTTCAGTATTCATAAAAACATTATTAAAATGTTTCAAGTTGCAAGAAAGCATGCTTAAATGCGATGTTATAAAACATTTCAGTATGCAACTTCAGTAATATTTTCATCAATACAGTGAAACGATTCCTTTAACTTTATCACCATCAATTATTCGATTTCAAGACTTTCTTTTTGTCAAATCAGTAAATCACTATGCAATTCATTCACTATTCATTTAATTCGGTATTCAATTTGCTCAGTACTCAATTCATTTGGAAATCGAATCACTTGGTATTCGGACCCTTCGGTATTCAATATCCTTTCTCGATCGTCATCGACTATTATAATCATTTATACACTTCATCATCAATATTAGGATCGCATCATTAGTATGAATCCTCTAAGTTTCTATGAGCTTTTAAACATCATGTTTCTAAATAGTCATCAAGGTATCGAAATTATACAAATAATAATATCATCACTCAATATCTATTCCAGAATCGACATCGAGGATAACAGAATCACCACATCGATAGTCACTTATCAAATCCATCTATGATTTGATCTATTGATACATGTTTATCATTTCCGATTTGAGGTTCAATTTCATTTACGATCACAAAATCATATCTAAATCCTCAAATCAACTTTTATGCGGCCTTTATGACTTAATCCGAACTTATGCAAATTGTCGATCTTATTATTCGAGATCTATTCTAAGGTCATAGGCACAATCATCTTTTCACATCTTTATCACTCATTTCTTTAAACCCATAATTGATCGGATTATGTCGTAATTCAACCTCAATTTCAATCAATTTTCTGCATGCACAATTCGTACATTCATTATGATTCAGTATCATAGCTATTCATTGTGTATCATCGTATCGATACTAAGACCCATATTACTAGGGTATGTCCGGTTGTTATCTCACGTATATCCGACAGTACAATGTAGGACGGTGAAATCGTCTCCATTTCGATCTTTCGAATTTGTCCATATTATCACGTTTTGGAATTATTTCAAAATCAAGAACCGGACTCGGTAAATTCTGGAAATCATTACTCCGTTAATAACTTCACAATCCAATCATTTAACCATCAATTTTCAACTATGATCTTCTCTTCAAAGCAATATTGTATAATCATCGTTACATCCATCAATACTCCAACTATCAAGATTCCACCTCAATTTCTGCTCGATAGTCAACTTTTAATGTTAAATAACTCAAATTATCGACTCTATAAGATTCACAACAAAATTCCTCATATTATCGTGCTCATCCATTAACCTTCTCAACCATTTAAAAATCAAATTTTTTTTTTATGACAGTAAGATCCTTTCAAGCTTATCTTCGATAATTCTTTCAAGATTCCATTTAGATGAGAACTTAATATTTTTCCTTAAACATTTTCGTGGAAATTTCGACAGCATAATGACTTAATTTCCTCTAAACCTCCTGCAAGGAAATACAATTTATGCTTGCAGTCGTTGATTCTCACCAATTTTTACCTCTTACTAAGACCCCCACCATTAGTTGTGGGTCCTCTTAGCATTTTTTAGCAAATCAATTTAATCAATATATCATATAAAAATTTTCACAGTTCCATTTAAATTCATTCCATCAATGTATCATATAAAAATCATAAAATCCCACATACAATATGATACTACTAATGTTTTATAAAAGTATCTTACCTATTCGCCAAGCTTAGTGCACTTTCCGATTTTCGAGCCTTGCCGAACTCCACCATTCTTCTCATTTTCGTTTTGCTACAATTTCAAAAATTGACATATATTTTCATTTAGAAAATAATCCAAGAATTTCTAATAAATTCCATAGACATATAGCGAAAAAGGCTTTTAATTTTCCTTACCCATTTCTTCTTCTTCTTTTTCTTCTTTCTTTTCCTTTTCCTTTTCTTTTCTTTTTTTTTTCTTTTTCTTTCCTTTTCTTTTCTTTTCTTCTTTCTTTTCTTTTTCTTCTTTTCCTTTCTCTTTTTCCTTTCCTTCTCTTCTTTCTCTTTTCTCCCTCTTTTTTTTTCTGGCCGGATCGGGTCGGGTCGGGTTGACCGGGTTAGGCTGGGTCAGATCTGGTTGGACCGGTTCCGTCAGTTCACCCACCGGCGGCCACCATTTCCGACGGTTCGGCCACCCTACAGCATCCCGCGGTTGCCACGAAGCCGGATCTGGCCTCGGTTTCGCCCCATCACCGGCGATGGGGCCAGATCTGGCGGCGTGGGTTTCGGCTCCTTTCTCCTCCGTTTCTTCCTTCCTTCGCCGTTTCCTTCACCGCCGGTGGCCTCCCTCTCCTTCGTTAGCCCTCGCAGTTGGCGTTGGTGGCGGTGGCGGTGCCTGGATCGGCCGGCACCGCCGATCTCCCTTTCCCCTTCCTTTTCGATTTCTTCCCCGCTTCGCTTCACTTCTGTTTTCCTTTTCCTTTCCCACCGTTGGTGTCGGCGTTGGTTCCCTCTCCTTGGCTCGCCGGCGACGTCGCTGCCTCTCCCTCCTCCTCGCGCCGACCGGCTCTCCATTGTTTCTCTATTTGCTTCTCTTCTGTTTTAGTTAACAGAAGAGAAATGTGGGAATCGGGTTCCCCGATTCCCACTTCTGTTTCATTTTTTTAATAATTATATTTATATATTTATAAATATAATTATTAATTAATAATAACGTATATACACATTTTTATTTTTCTCAAATTTTTTGGATTTCTTAATATCCAAATAAATTTCTCCATTTTCTTATTTAATTTGGATTTTCATTTATCCAAATTAAATTTTCTCCTTCATTTCTTATTTCCAATTTAATTTTCCTTTTTATTTCTTATTTAATTTGGATTTCAATTTGTCCAAATTAAATTTTTCGGATACCTTATATTTATTTAGAAAATTCTCGGTCTTCACAGCATTACTCCCACTTTTTTGACTGATTTATTAGATGATAAGGTAACTTTACATTTTCCATATGAGTATTTTATCCATAGTCTAAATAAATAAAAATCAATGCTTGTTATGATTGTTGTTATTATTTTTAAAGGTATTTTTGACATTACAAATTTTTTTAGGAACTTTAGTTTTCTTGAATATTTTTTTAGAAAGAACTATAACTTAAAACAATTAAGTTAATAAAAATATTTTTTTTAAAAATTTATAGAAATTTTTTATAAATTTATTTGTTATATAAAAATTACTACATTATAAACAAAGAAACACCCAAAAGTTTATATTGAAAATTAATAGCCACCCTTCAAGCACTCACATATACATTTATATAAAGCAATAATGAAAATAAATTATTCAGTTTATTAAAATAACTATATAAACTGAGTAGTCGAAGAGCTTACCAAAATTTGTTGCCGATTGATCAAATTGAATCAATGTGGAGAAAGCTAGAAAAGAATATAAATAATAAAACAAAAGTTTTTTTTATGTGCATTCTTATAAAATGTACAGTTGTGATTAATGCATTTAATTCAATATTATGTGATATATAAAAAAATTCATCCTGATTAAGGTGTTCATTCTATGGATTTGGTTAATGTCAAATCAAATAATAAAATTATATATTTAAACTAACTAAAATAAAAATTATTCAAGATTTATTTAAAAATTAAAATATTGAACTTAATTAACAATTAGTGAAGGAGAGCAATTGAAATTACAAAATGTCTAGTTTTCATTAATACATTTAGAAATGAGTAAAAATTGCGCGTAAACTAAGTTGTTATTTAAAAATGTACGTAAAATATAACAAAATGTACTGAATACTACTTTTCATTATAATGACAAATAAATATGAAAGTATGAAATTTAATAACATTATTTTGCTATTACATCAAATAATTAATTAAGTAATAAATGAATGTGAAAATAAAAGATTTAGAAAAAACAATATGTTATAATATTAACATATATCACTTTTGCCGACTTCTACTTCCCTTTCACAATCTAATATCTAATTTCAAAGTAATGTCCTTGATTTACATTCTGTAAATAATTATTTGCTATGGAACAAAAAAATAAAATCGTTGTTCCAAATCCATGGGAAACACCCGCTTCATATGTTTACAATCATGTGATTAAAATATTAAAATTAATTAATCGTTAGTCAATGAGAGCAATTGCCGAAGAAACCGGAGAAATTACAGAATTTAGTGAGACAACAGCAATAGGGAGGCTCATAAATTTTTAATTGAATATGACAGAATTTTTTATTAAAAAAAAATTAATACCTGAATAAGGTCTTTTATGATGTCCTGTGCTATTCTATTGTGATTCAAATATGCATACAGGGCAGGTTTAACTCTGAGTTTTGATTCAAAATCTGATGCTTATTCAATACATCAAAAAATTGGGAACAACTAACTAATAAGAAAGGAAGCATCGCAAAAAGAACCAAAAAGTATGCATTATAATATAATGAGATTATCGGTAACAGGAACCATATTAGCCTTCTATTATTCTCTCTTCTTAGTAGTATCTGCCCTTTGTTGCCGTATCGGGGATAAGCACTCTGCGATAGCGATTAATTCACAATCAATAAAAGTATAGTATTGTACAAGGAAAGGGGAGTGTATTTAGTTGTGTTAAAGTGATAGAACTTTAAAATGGATTTCATTTTGTGTTAATAATGTAGATCATTTTTAAACATTAAATGTAATATATAAATAATTATTTTAGTACCTGATTTGAGAATGGCGGGTTGTTTGTGCTAAAGCCTAACTTGAGAATGAAGGATTGTTTGTAATCTTTCTGTTAAAAATGTATTAAAAAAGCTACATAGAATAATTAAGTTGTTAGGAAGAAATGTAATGTGTTTTAAAAAAATGTAAAATTATTGTATATGCAAATATTTTTATATCTAAAATCTGAATGAAGGGCTGTTTCTTCTATTTGTGTTTTGCCAGGTAGCAGTGTATACTACTCACATTTGGTAATTTTAGATAACCGCTTGAAGCCAAATGTGCCTGCAAAGTGTCAATAATGTACCCGAAATTAGTGACAATAAGAAAGTACTCGCAGTCTTGTTAAATTTTCAATGTTCATGAAAAGAGTGAGTAGAAACTTGTACAAATTAAAGAATCCTTGGAAACAGATTTGTACTTGGATATAGTCGGTGTATATCTTTGACTTGATTAGCTTGGAGATAAAATGTTCTTGCTGTCTATGTTTTGCCAACTTGAAATCTGAATATACTTTTGTGGAGGCAGAGCAAAAAGATGGTGTCTTGGTTTTATGTAAAAAGTTAGATGGAAGAGTTGAGAGTTGAAAATATTTGATAAATTTGCATTGGACCGTAATAAGTCTGGAGAATTTAGAATTGATAGAGTTAAAATAAGATGGCAGGTAGTGGTGTCGCAATTCATGGAAATATTTGGAGTTGGTAGTTATTAATCCAATGTTTGTTTAGTTAATAGTTATTAAGGTGAATTAAATAACTAAAAATAAAGAAAGAGATATTCATTTAGTGGAGATTTTAGTGGAAAAAGGTGGATTAAATAACTGAAATTAAATAAAGAGATATCCATTTAGTGGAGAGATTTTAGTGGAGGTGGATTAAATAACTGAAATTAAATAGAAAGATATCCATTTAGCGAAGAGATTTTAGTGGAAATTTCAATTGTTGGTTGTTTAAAAAGATTAAAAAATAGTGACAGGTGGCATTCAAACAAAGTTTACATTTTAGCATCCATGTAAGTAGAATTAAACATGTCAACATGTTTCTTGAAATATATATAAGTTAAAAAAATAGTTTAAAAAAGAATAAAAATTGAAAGTTAATAAGATAATGACACGTGTCACTTTTGTTTTTTTAAATATAATATATAATAGTTTATGACCTGTGCAATGCACGGAAACTTGTATACTTAAAAGTGTTTGTTAATAAAAAATAAATTTTATTTATAATTTAGTTATTTAGATGATAAAATTAAATATATAATTAATTAACGTAATTTAATCAAAGTAAGTAAATCTTATAAGAAAAAATAAATAAGAAATGAGATGAATGAAACATATAAATGTTGCATTCGAATATAAGAAACACTAACATCCAAAAAAAATGCGTCCAACGCTTAAATTAAAAACTAAAAGTTCGATCATAAAAAAAAAAAGTCTTCAGTTCTGAAAATCTTCAAATAATGCGGCCGGATCTATACTCCTGCAATTATGTTTACATCATACATAATTGTTATCTATTTATAGAACAGAAAGAATTTAACTAATTAATGAATAAACGTAAAACCTTACTCACGTGTACATATTTTTTTTGCAGGTGTGACACGAAAATTATCATCTTCTGGTTATTACTTCAACATATGAAAATATGAAATATGAAATTATCATCTTCTGCTAACTTCTTTTTTTTTTTACTTATTTAATGAAAATATGAAAAGACATCTGCTAACTTCTTTTTTTTTTTTACTTATTTAATGAAAATATGAAAAGACAAATAGCTACAGCAACCATTAAAACTCCATAAAACATGAAGGATCACCAAATTTGTAAGCTATAGCATTAAACTTAAAAAATGTAACAAAAAAAAAACAAATTACAAATCCAAAATTTCATCTATAAAAAAAACCATAGAATAGAATAATCAACTCATTATCCAACTTGTGTATTTTAATTATTAAAACCACCAAAAAAAATTTCCTAAACGAAAAATCCAAAATGTCACCTTAAAAGGCACAAACTCTATAAGATGAAAGGCAAATTTACCTTTTTCATGTTTCTAATATGACAATGTGTAAACTTGTAATTGGAGCAAGGAAACAGGAGGAGATGGTTGAATTGTTTTGCAGTAAGGATTGGAAAGAGTTATTAGAATGTGGATTTAGAGTGAGGAGTATAGAGAGTTATTTGAACGTGATTCAGAATGAGGATGGTAGAGGGATATTAAAATGTGGAAGGAGCAGTTTTACAACAGTTATTAGAAGTTGGTTTTTATTTATTAATTAGATAATAAATGATTTAAAATAGATTTGATAATAATTTTAAAGGATTTGATTAGATATATAAAAGATTTAATTAGATATTAATCTTAAAAATTAATACGGGTTTAATATTGATAATATCATGAAAAATTTGATAAATATGTGAAAATTAAATATTTATTAAATTAATTAATTTATTTATTTTTTTAAAATAGATATTAGTAGATAATTTGATAGCATAACTAAATAATGTTTAAAATTTGAATAATAAATTTTTAAAAGGATAAATAGATAATTCCAAAAATATTAATTAGTTTTAAAATGTAGTTTAAAAGAAAATAAAAAATGGAATTAAGATTGTTCCCTTCTTTTCCTCCACTATCTCTGTCATCAACGCCTCAAATTTTGACTTTTACAATAAATTGATGTTCATTACTTGTTTATTTTTCAACCGAAGGAAAATAAGTTGTGAACCCATATTAGCATTATCTTGATAATGGTGAGTTGTCAGTTAAAAAACTGTAAAAAATTATGTGTGATAGTAGTTAACAGAATATTAATTGGGTTAAAAAGATAGTTTAAAAGGAAATAAAAATTTGAAATTAAATTTAAAAAATGAGATTAATGATATTGCGATACGTGTTACTTTTGTTTTCTGTTTTATAATATATATATATATATATATGATTAGATTTGGCTCGACCGACCTGATAATAATAATAATATGGTTTGCAATTTAATATTCATCTACTTTTTCAAAAAGAAAAAATTTCATTGACCTTTTCAGTGTTTTATTATATAATATAATAATTGCATGAATTAAGCAACTAACCTTTGACAGTAGGCTTCCTCTTGAAATTATTCTATTGGAATTATATTGCTGTCTTGAATTGAAGCCAGCAATTTAGGTAATTGAATTCTTAAATCCAAATAACAATATTGTATTTACTCAAAAAAAAAAATTTCACTCACTTGGCTTATCTATAGCTAATTGCCTTTTCCCTCTCGACTCCCAAGCAGTCGCAGTATACTTTTATGGGTACATATGTTCTTGTTGTTGAGAGACACATTCGGCTTGGGTTATTGCTGTTGTTAAGGGACAATTTCGAGTGGTGGCACGGGCCAAGTTTCAAATCATAAATCTCAGGTTAAATCCAATTTTTGATAGGATCCTTTTTTTTTCCTAAATCAATTTATTTCAATTTATATTTTTATCTAAGTTAAAAAAAAATTAAACCAACTTTCGAATTTTAATGAACTGCTTGAACCATGAAAATATTTTCCTTCAACATTATTGTCATTATTTAATAAATAAGATAAAAAAAAAGCTTTATACATGAAAAGCAAACTACTCTTTTTTGGACAAGTCGATGGAGTCACGCTTGTGCAATTGTATTTGTACCAGCTGTCATTAGCGATAGTGCGTTTGGTTTTCACCCACAAAAAAAAAAGAAAAAAAATTTACCTTTTTATCTTTGATTTTAATTTTTTTATTATTTTATTAAAAAATCATTTTTTTAATGATTATTTTATCTTTTTCATATTTTTCGAAATTAATTTTACCATCTATTCAAATTAATCCAAAATTGTTGTATGCGGTGGCTAAAAAAATGGATGCTTCGAACAAGAATTCCAGGGCCTATGAGTTCGTTGATGTTGGAGGACAATCGGATTGGGCAAATTGAATTTTCTATCCAATGAAATTCTTGAGCAATTTTCGCCGGTTCATTTGTCGTTGGGTACAAATAATAAAACTATATAATCAACAGCATCCAATGGTTTTATTTTCTTTTATGTCAAGTCTACCTATTCTTTGGCTATGAAAGTTGCTTCTGTAAATTGATGTCTTAACAAAACATTGACGCCATCAACCTATAATACTTCTCAAAGGTTGTCTCAAATTGTCGTGCCCCTTTCCATTTCAATTGTTAAAAACCGAAAGTCATGAAGAAGAAAGAAAAGTAGGTGGACTGAGCCCAATTTTAATTTACATTTAAATTAACCTAAGTTTAGTTGGATTTTGGTAAATCTAATAATTTTAGACATGTCAGGAAAATTATACAAATAAAATATAAATTTAAATTAACCCAAGTTTAGTTCCAGATTTTATTGAAAATGTAACTGCTGCTGAATATGTTTCCAATAATGAAAAAAACTACCAGCTTTGGATGTTCAAAAAAAAAAAAGTAAAATTGACACATATTAAAATTTAATAAGAATTATATATGAATATAAAAAAGACTAAAAGAAATTGCTTTATATTTGACAAATTAACATGAATTTGACACAATTTTTGTGTTTTGCATTATTTTTATAGTGAAAATGATTTATAATATAAACACAAATTATATACATAAATTATCAAAACTAAATCTTGACCCAATACTGAGTTAAACGGGCCTTGATCAGAAATCTATCCCTTTTCCATTGCTAAGCTGGGTCTGAAGTCATTTACATCCCAATTTAAAACGAATTACATTCTAATTATAAAATAAATGGAATTGATAAATAAAAGTTTATCTCTTTAATGCTTACCTCAAAGTTTCAATTTGATAAAATTAAATGATTCTTTTTTTGGTTACAAAAAAAAACCTTTTTTAATTCAATCAAGGGTTATCCTAAATTTTTGAAATTTTAATTTATTTTAATGTTTAAAATTATTAAAAATTTAATTTTAATTATTAAAGTTAAAAATTCAACACTTTATCAACGAATTGATAATTCTATAATCTATAGAATTATTATGAATTTAATAATATAATTTATCTCTAAATTATTATTAGCTTAAAATCCCTTCTTTATTTATTAAATTTCCCTCAATGGGGTAGGAACTCCAATTTATAAAAAAAAAAATCAAAGGTGTGAAGGACTTTACCTCCAAATTCCACTCAAACACAAGTCTTTCTGGATAAAGCTTTATGCATAGCTATTTCTACTTGCTGCCAAAGTGAATAAATTTTTGCATTTATCTTCCATGAAGATAAATTATCTCAGACTTTGAATAAAGACTTCTTGTCAAGGGATAAGTAAGAGAGTTGATAAAAGATTTTGATTTGAATATAAAGATATAATCAAGCACTATCAATCAAGATTTTGAGCTAATCATCACCACTGTCTCTATAAATACCAAGCTTCAGCATCCAATCCCACTAGGGGATATAGCATAGTTAAGCTTTGTTTCTTACATCTTGGATCATTGTCTTTTTAAACTGTTCTATTTTCAACTTTTAAAGCTTTTGTTTTTTTTTACTAAATTAGTAATAATTATTTTTTTAAGCTTTATTCAAAATAAATATCCAAACAGTTTATTTTACTTTAGTCCTCATATCTACTTAGTTCTCATTTTTTTAACATCTATTTACTTATTTTCGATCATTTGAATAAAATTAAGGTTTAGAATTTTGGTACTTAGTAAACAATTTACAATTTCAATTTCTGAGGGAACAATCTTTAATTCCACTTTTATTACTTGTTACGACTTGTACACTTGCAGTATACTCTTCAAAAAATGCAACACGAATCACATGGTTATTAACAAAATTTTTAAATTTTATCATTTATAAAGAAAATGTAATAATATTTTTTTGTTTTTGAAATTTAAATATTTAATCGATAATACATAAAACGTAATCCAAATATAAAATGATTAACATTATTTTATATTTATATTTTAAGTGTCAAACTTGAAAAAAGTTGGATTCGTTTCTTTCTTCAACAAAATACAATCTTTTTAGAAAATATATGAGAAATAATTTTTTTAATTATCATCTTGGATTAAATATAATTATTAAAAGATACGTTTAAAAACTCATATTTCTCTTAACAAATATTTTTATATAAATATATAAAAGCCAAAACTTTTGGCTGATGACTGTATCTTGTTCTTCAAGGCTTCGCTTGCAAAATGTCATCAAGTTTAGGAGATATTGCAAAGACATGAACTTGCATCTGGACAACAGGTGAACTATGCAAAATCGGGTATCTTTTTCAATAGTAATATCGCACCTGCTGTACGAGCTCAAATCACATCATCTTTGCAAGTTGCTGCTGATTATAACCTGAAAAGGTATCTAGGCTTGCCGCCAATGGTTGGGAGAAATAAGAGGCGATTATTCACTGGAATTAAGGATCGTGTCCGTATTCTGCTCATGTGGTGGAAGGAGAAAACATTGTCTCAGGCTGGAAAGAGATACTTATCAAGGCAGTTTGTCAATCTATTCCAACCTGTTTCATGAGTGTATTTACGTGAAATTCCCAATTTCATGTAATTTCCTTATGATTGTAAAGTACTTCAGCTTAAATGAAGTAAACAAATATGAGAATTATGAAATATGAATGATGTATGGAACATGGAAGGAATAATGAAATTTATAGTCAAATGGTCAATGAATGAATTTTTAGATTGTAAGAATATTTAGAGTATAAGAAATTAATATCAAATTTTGTAAGTAAAGTACATGTGGCATATGCATGGAAGAAGATGAATTAAAATGGGTCAAAGGATCAAGGGCTGACATGAATTAAAGGATTAATATGCATTAAATGCAAGTGCATAGTCATCATCTTCAGCTCCCATCACCCAAGTCGACAGCCCTTTTTCCCAGCTCCCTCTTGTTTCCTCCATTTTTCCTAAGCTTCCACTCCTACTCACCTTGACAAACTACCTTGCTCCTCTATCGAATCACTAAGTGTTAGTAACAAAAATCGATCCTTGTCACTAGCTTAAGCCACATCTGAAGTTTGGTGGATCGATTCCAAGTAATCGAAGAGATCAGAATCGTTGTTAAATTGGTTACTAGCAAATGTAAGAGGAGAAATGGATTTAGTCAATTCTATTCATAGTTTGGAGTTGTATCATGTTGGTATAGTCTACTTTTGGTGTTAAAATGAATGGAAGTTAAAGATTTAATTGTGATGATCATTTAAACTTTGAAGAAGTGAAGAAGACCATTGGCAACCAAGTGATTTGCAATTCGGAAGTGAATTAAGGTAAGGAATTTATGTAACAGACGTAGGGTGACTATGTCTGCATGTTTTAAATTATTTTGGAAAGAAGTACCAGCTGTTTTAAGAATAGGAAAGTGAAATCTCAGGTTTTACTCCTAGCTACCAAAATGCTAGGAGTAGCCAACTGCCTTAAGTAGCAGCCGACTGCCTAGAGACAACCAAAGCGTAGATTTTCGAAAACCGATGCAAACCAGTCGACTACTATGTAAGCCAGTCGACTGCTATTTTCTAGTATGCATCCTGTTTCAAACCAGTCGACTGGTATATGGGATAGTCGACTACTTTTACTTAAAAAGCATTCTGTTTCAAAACCAGCCGACTGCCTATAAGACCAGTTGACTGCCCTGTTTTCAGAAGCGTTCTGTTTGCGAAAACAGTCGACTGTCATTTCTTGAAAAGCATTCTATTTCAAAACCAGTCAACTGCCCTATGAGTTTTCAGAAAAGAAAATATCGAAATTTTTAAAAAAAATAATTTCGATAAATGAAAATATAAGATAACTGCCGACTGCCCTATGATGCCAGTCGACTGCCATGTTTGAAAAGAAGTTTTAAAACCTTTTTCAAGAAAGAATGAATGTCATAGCAAATAGCTATATGACAAATGTTTTGGGACTATGAAGTACTTAATGATTATGCACTTCTGTATATGTTCATGGCTGAGGAGCTCTAGTCTAGCCCTCAGTGCCACAGATGACACCTGACTAGTGTTCATCGTGGCCACTGACATTTGGCCAAATTGTCTCTGAAATATGATTGGCTAGGGGAGGATTCCTAGCTCCTACGGAAGTACGGCACATGTTATTCAGTGCATAATTCTGTTAAATTGCAAATAATCTCTTTGTTATTTGAAAGCTATATGATATATGTTTTGAAAAAGAATATGATGCATGTTTCGAAGAAAGTATATGATGTATGTTTGCATATGCTATTTGACAGAAGTATATGATTTACTTGATTTATAAGCATACGCTATTACGAAGAACTTTTATATACTTGATGAAAGTATACGAATATGCTTTATAATGATTTTACATGACATTATAGAGCCAAGCAGGAAAACTGCATATAGAGGCATAGTACGCTCTTTTACATATATTTCTTATTGAACGTAAACTCACCCCTTTACAACTATTTTTCAGATTATCTGAAGTGATCCTTCGCTCTCAATAGAAGAGCCTACTAGTGGATCTTGAAAGTTTACCTTCAAGATACGCTTCCTAGTTATTATTGAAAGTATACTTATGTAATCATGTAAAGTGAATTGTATTTCAGCTATGGTACAGTACAACACTATAATGATGTATATAATCATATGGGGATATAGGTTGTATGAGTATAGGAGATCCTGATGAAATTGAAGTATGTATACATGAAAAGTATATTTCATGAGAAAATTTATATCATTCTAAATAATGATAATGGATAAAGTATAAGAAGAAGAAAGAATGACATTGACGAACAGCCTAACCACACAAATGTAAAGTAAGGATTTATATGTTTATTAGTGGAAATGAGGATGTCACAATTTAAGTTGCCGAAGATTTTTTGTGATGAACTGATGCGTATGATCAGCTGGTTCTGGTGGTAGCATACTAGCAACATAAAGGGGTTGCATTGGTTAAAGTGGGAGGATATGTGTGTTCCTAAATCTATGGGAGGCCTTGGCTTTCAATGTCTTCACTCTTTTAATCTGGCGTTACTGGCCAAACAGGGTTGGCAGCTACTACATCACTCTAACTCACTTTGTTATCAAGTGTTAAAGAATCGTTATTTTGTTGGAAATTTATACAGATAAACACACAGGATCTCATGTTCAATCATCAAGAAAAGAGTAGGGTTGGCAGCTACTACATCACTCTAACTCACTTTGTTATCAAGTGTTAAAGAATCATTATTTTGTTGGAAATTTATACAGATAAACACACAGGATCTCATGTTCAATCATCAAGAAAAAGAGTAATACATAAGCGTATTTGAATCCATTGGAATTGATTTCTTGGGGTTAGAGTCTTCCACGTCTAAACCATTTTAGAGAATTTGTATCTCACTCAATGATTGGATTTGAGCATAAGAATTACCTTATGTTTAGACTGGTTATTATACTATAATATATTTTATTTTATTTTGGCCCATCATGAAAATAAAATAAAATATTGTGTCTTTACACATTGCAAAGCCCATACTAATTGAGATGCCCTAAAGTCCAATAACTTAAACTTTATTTGATCACTTTTAAATGGACTAAACAAATTAGATAGCTTGTAACATACAATTAATTAATATATGTAGGCCCACTTAAAGAATCTCCCAACATATTTTCCTCATTGTCAATACATGGATGCCAAGGTTAGTCCTTCCTCCTCTTTTTTTTGGAAAAGCATACTTGATAGTAGGGAGATTCTTCAGCTGGGTTTGCAATGGAGAGTAGGGAATGGCACTGGTATTCGTATTTGGTCTGACCCCTAGATTCCACGTTTATGGAGTTTCAAACTAATAACCCGACCACTAAGTTCTACCGTTGATGTAAGAGTTAATGCCCTGATTCATAGCAGTGGTCAGGTTTCGAATGAGTAGGTTTTATCACAAAGGTTTGAGCTAGAGGATGTGGATTATATCTTGTGGATTCCTTTAACTAATATTGTGGCTGCTGATACGATGATCTGGCATCATAACTTCTGTGGGGTATGTCGTAACGTATTAAGTTTCGGGAAACCTAATAGCTAGACACAAAACTATGGAGTCGCCACCAATCATTCTAACCTAGGTGTGATTAGTCACCTATTCAAACTAAGGATAAGCCTGGTCTACGTTAAAAGTTCTAAGTTCGGGAGTACGGTTACGTGTGAGGAAGGATTAGCACCCTCACAACGCCCATCCTAAAATGGTACCAAGTGATCTAAGGTTATCTTAATTTTGCCTTTTACTTTAATTTCGATATAATTAAATATTGAAAAATCTTTTAAGTCTCCTCCATCAAGCTGGTTGGACAACTTAAAAGTTATTCTCACCTCAAGAGTATTCAAGTAGGACCAATCGCCTTTCTTGAAGAGGCTCCGTCGTCGGATATTTAAATAAATTATCCAATCCCTATTTAGACTCCTATCCAATTTCTATTGATTTTATACTATTCATTTTATCTTATTTTATTCTATTATTATTATTTCCTTATATAAATTATTATTTCATATATTTTTATATCTTTAAATATACATGAATTATTTGATATTGAAGATTTTCTTAAAGACCTTCCATCAAGCTGGTAAGACCTTAAAGAAACTTTCTCACCTTAGGAATTTTTAAAGAAATTACTCAAGCGCAATTCCATTTAAATTCCATCCTCGAAATAATTCACATTTATTAAAATATTTAAATTAATTTAATTTCTATATATTTTAATTATTTTCTAATTTTAATTCTAATTTATTAATTTGATCTTTATTCTTTATTATAATGAACTTAATTTTAATATACTATTTTTTAATCTAATTTAATTTTTATTTTTATAATTTAATTTATTAAATCTTGGAAATGTCCTATAAATCTTCCATCAAGTTGGCAAGACTTAAAAGAAACCTCCTCACCTCAAGATATCCAAAAGTACTACTCAAGCGCAGTCCCTTTAGAATTCCATCGTCGGATAATTTGTATGTTTTATTATTTTTATTCTATATTAATTTCTAAATATGTTAATTTTTATAATTCTTAATTTTTAATTTTATTATTTATTCTTTTAGTTGTAATTAATCTTAACTAATTCTTATTTCAATTTTTAATAATAAATTTGACTTTTAAATATTGGAAATATCTTTTTAAATCTTCCATCAAGCTGGTAAGATTTAAGAAGAATCTCCTCACCTCAAGATAACTAAGAGTATTACTCAATCGCAATCCCCTCGGAGTTCCATCGTCGGAAAATTAGTTTGTTTTAATTTTTAATATTGTAATTAATTTTTACTAAACATATTTATTATTTTTTGTAATTAACTATAAACTCAATAGCGTAAGATCTTTGACATTATTTAAAATAATTCAACCATATGAACTAAGCAAGTTATTTTTATTAGTCAATTATTCACTTTTATTACCCCACTTTAATTAGTCCAATAAATCTGATATTTAATTTAATTACATCCTACAAGTTAATTAACTAAACTAATCAATTTAATATACCCTAACAACTATAAGTGATTAAATTTACTAACATCCTAGTAACAAAGACATGAAATACATATTAGCAAATAAAAAATACAAAAGCCAAAAAATAGAAAGACAATAAAATAAGTGATAACATATAAAAAACAAAAATTGCTTTACCTGTTTAGTGAATCGGCATGTACAGAAGCCAAGGAATAAAATAGAAAATGATAACACGTAAAAAAAAAAGTTACTTTACCTGTACAATGAATGGCACCTGCTTTCTCTTTATCCACTACGTTTCTAGCCTTTTATTTGTTCTTTGTTTTAGCTCACGTTTCTTGTCTTCTTTTGTTCCTTAATTTCACATGGCTTGTGAAGGTGGCGTTAGCAGCATGCAGCACTAGAGATGAAGCTGGACAGGAACGCAGTAGCAGCAGCAGCAGTAGCGTGAGGCAGCAGCCTGAGGGTGGTAAATGGAGCTACAAGCTTAGGCTTCACGAACAGGGATGAACTGTACAGGAGCAAAGTGCTGCAGGTGATGGTGATGCAGCAATGGAGGTGAAGATGATGATGTTGTGGGCTGGTTTGATGCAGAAACGAAGTGCAGATGATTGGCAAGGTGTGCGAGACAGCAGCTAGGTTTTTTTGATGAAGACGCAGTGAAGATGATAGTTGGTGAGCAGTGGGGACGGTGATGGTGAGCTGTGCAGGATGGCTTGGCAGTGTAGGGAAGTCAGCGGGGAGCGGGATGAGGTGATGATGGACACAGCAGAAGATAATGGACAGGGATCGAAACACAGCAGCAATGGAGAGGGAGCACCGTGGCAGGGAACGATGGTGAAGGTGGCCTTAGCTAGGGTTTTTTCTTTTTCTTCTCCAACTAGGTTTTTTCTTTCTAGGGTCTCTAGGGTTTTTTTTTTCTCCAGGTTTTTTTTCTGTGTTGTTCTTTTTTTTCTAGGGTTTTCTCCCCTCTTTTGTGTATTGTGCTCTCTCCTTTTATAGACCTAGGGTTTTTTCCTTTTTTTATTTTTTTATTTTTTATTTTTGGTAATAATTAGAAATCAAGAATCAATTTTTTTAGGAAATTTTATATTCTAAAAATCGAATCTTAAATTTGATATCAATTCCAAATCCCAATTAATTTTCAATCTTTTAATGGTTTCATTTAATTCTACTTTCCTATCAAAATTAATTTAGATTTCTTTCCCTCTTTTTTTTTATTATTCTATAAAATCAAAATCAAAATCCAAAATTTATTTCTAAATCTAATAAAAAAAATTAAAAATTAAAAATCAAATATAAACTAATTAATTAATTAAAAAATGTTTGAAAAAGAACCGGACAAAAATGGTGTCTACAGTTGCCCCTCTTTGCGCTTTGCTGTGAAACAGTAATGGTGCAAAGACATAGACAACCATTTTGTTCGAATGCAAGACCTATCAAATTTTTTTTTTGTAAAATGTGATATTTCCTAGCCTCTTCTATCATAAGGTTCAGGAATGCAAAGTGAAATTCCTTTTTTAGTCTCTCCTATCATAAGACTAAGGAATGCAAACATGAATTTTCCAAATCTTTTCTATCATAAGATTAAGGAATGCAAAGTGAAATTCCTAGTCTCTCCTATCATAAGAATGAGGAATGCAAGCATGATCATGGAATAAAAGCTCCTCTCGATAGAGGCTTTGAAACTTCTGAAACACAAAGAACTCCTCTCATCAGAGGCATTGGAACTTTGAAAAATAATCTTGTGCTCCTCTCACAAGAGGCATTGGAACTTTGAAAAATAACCTTGTGCTCCTCTCACCAGAGGCATTGGAATTTTGAAAAATAATCTTGTGCTCCTCTCACCAGAGGCATTGGAACTTTTGAAAAATAACTTGTGCTCCTCTCACCAGAGGCAATGGAACTTTGAAAAATAGTCTTGTGCTCCTCTCACCAGAGGCATTGGAACTTTGAAAAATAACTTTGTGCTCTTCTCACCAGAGGCATTGGAACTTTGAAAAATAATCTTGTGCTCCTCTCACCAGAGGCAATGGAACTTTGAAAAATAGTCTTGTGCTCCTCTCACCAGAGGCATTGAGACTTTTGAAAAATAACCTTGTGCTCCTCTCACCAGAGACATTGAGACTTTTTGAAAAATAAAGAGCTCCTCTCAACAGAGGCAATGAAACTTTGAACATAAAAATTTCATTTCAGAATGCCAGTTAACCTGGGTTTGACTAGGCTTAACTTTCATTTTGATGCCAACAATATTGGGCTTTCCTCTCATCTAAGGTTTTTCAAAAAAGTATTTTTCTCATTATCTTCTCATACCTCATCATTTTTCAAATTACAATCTCTTATATTTTCTCTTTTCCTCAAAATTCAAATCATTCAAAACTTCTTATCCTAATGTCTTAACATATAGTTCAATGTCCAAAATGCACTAGTGAAATGTCATGCATGTCATGAATATAATGAATGCCATGAATGTTATGCACATGTCAATGTCATGCTTCCTGAATTATTCCATGAATGTATGCAAATGCATTCTCAATTGTGGTAACAAGATTCTCAAGCTCATCTTGCCTTTCTCAAGTCCCACATATCTGTTGAATTCTTTAAATCTCCTTTCATTTAACATCCCATCTTTTATTGAGTCCTAGCCCAGTTTTGCACGAAGACTAACCATCATGTTTTCATATTTGTATATTCATCATTCACATTTGTTTCCTTCTCTCTCTTAGTAATGCAAGATTTCTCAAAAGAATTTTTTTTTTCAAAAAAAAATTTACCCAAAAAAAGGTTACCAACATTTATTTATTTTCCTTTCAACTTGACCACCAATGTAATGCACTCATACATCTTCTCAATTTATTATAGGGGTGGAATAAATGATCATGAGAGGTATAGATATTCATTCTTAGAAAAGGAACATGAAATCCAAAAAAAAAAAACTAATGGGACAATCTGTTTGGAATAAGGTTTTTAGTATCCATGAACATTCTGACAATTTCAATCAAGTCAATCTAAAATTCTTTTCCAAAAACCCACTCTTAGGTTGATATGTTCTTTCATGTAGTGTCTGCCAACCTTACCCTTTATTAAAACTTTTTTATGCTGACCTTCTTCCTAAGCCGCCCTTTCAGGTTTTCAACTTAGGTGCCCCCCTCAAATGATTCAAATTGCCCTTTTCGAGTTTTCAATTTGAATCCCCCTTTTTCTTTTTCTTTTTCTTTTTTTTTCCTTTTTTTCATATTTTTTCTTTTTTTTCTTCTTAATCTTCAACTTCATTGGCTTTGACAAACTTCAACCTTCAGTGCTTAATCCAAATTCATGCCCCTAATAGGCGTTCTTGATTTCGATCCAAGATATCTTCTAAAGCTCATGTTTTCTTCATTCAACTTGATCTACTTCCTTCAAAGGATCATTATCTCATTGTACAAGTATGTTTTCATTCAACGCATTATTCTTCAATTCAAGCATTTACATTTGATCAAAATGGGCTTTTAAAGGCACGTAATGTAGGCTCGGGTGAGGGTTTATGAAAGAAAAGGATATAGTAGGCCCAAAATGTGTTTCAAGGTTTATAAACCAAGGGATCACTTTCTTTATCAAGTAAAACATTCAGGCATTTTGCACCTTCTTGTTCTTTTTTTTTTGGGTTTTCTTTTTGAATAGAAACCCTTTTTTTTTCTCTTTTTTTTCACAAAAATGGGCCTTTTTTTTTCCCCTTGATTCATCATGAACACTTTCATTTTTGCCCCCAAAATTTCTTTATTTCATCTTCCTTGCCCCCAATGTGGAGGGTGATCCTTGGTGGGTTATATTACAAAAATATAATAGGCTCAAAAGGGGTAATCAAAGGATAATTTTACTCATGCTTGAAGGATAGTGAAAGAAGGCCATTTATCATTTCAAATGTAAGCGCTCTCCTTAAAGATCATTTATTGAACAATGACAAACTTGTTAGAAGCTTTTGTAAGAGATTCACCTTTCTCGTACTATCTATCAAGTGCGGATGGTGAGCAACCTTTCCTTCATTTTCTTGCTTTCGCAACATTGGCATACTATTAATTCATCAACAATAGTAGTTCTTTCAAAATTGAACCCTAGATTTATTGACATCATTATCATCATGTTCATTATTTGGATACATGTGAATGAAAGATATGGTGAGTATGTGGAGAAATGGAAAATGAATGGAATGAGAAATTGACAGTGCATCACACTAGTCGCTTTATTGAAAAGGAAATAAATAAAAGTTAACCCATACATAAAATTTATTTTGTGCTTATGGGCTTAAGCACTTTCAAAAACTATCTTGCATTACTTAAAGAAATAAAAGAAAGCAAAAACAAAACTAGAATTTATAGATCTTCAAAATTGTCAGGCTCGAACCCTTCATGCCCCCACAAAACTCATTCTTCATTAGTATGGTTAGGCAATGGGTTTGCATTCGTAGTCGGTTCCCCTTTCGCTTCAAAACTCAACATACCAGCTTTTATCAATCCTTGCACTCTATACTTTAGTGCAGTGCAATTCTCCAAAGAGTGACCCACGTTCCCGAAGTGATACTCGCATCGAGCATTCTCATCATACCACTTTGGATATGGGGGCTTGAGAGGTTCCACATAAATGGGTGCAATGAGTTGTCCTTTGATCAATTTCGGGTATAACTCAGTGTAGGTCATGGGGATTGGGTCAATGGGAGTCCTTTCTCTTTTTGGCCATGATGCATTATGATTGCCCTCTTGTTTATTGAACTGCTTAGTTGGTTGAATATTTGGGGCAAGTGTCTGGGGATTAGGTTGAACATTAACCTTGGGGTAAGAATGGTAAGGATTCTGAGCAGGATAGTAAGGTTGTGGCATGTGATAAGGGTGTTGTGGGACATAGCCTCCATATTGCCTTTCATATGCTACAGCATGGACTTCTTCTTCCCTTCTTTTGTTGGCTCCTCCTTTCTTCTCAATATTGTTGGGAGCTTCAATCTTTCCACTCTTGATTGCATTCTCAATTATCTCACCAGACAATACCATATCAGCAAAATTCTTAGTGGCATTACCGATCATCCTATCGTAGTATGGAGCCTTCAAAGTATTAACGAACATAATGGTAAGCTCCTTCTCCGAAAGTGGAGGTTGCACTTCCGCAACCATATCACGCCACCTTTGGGCATATTGCTTGAAACTCTCATTAGCCTTCTTTTCCATGCTTTGTAAAGACATACGATCAGGGGCCATGTCAGCAACATGTCGATATTGAGCCATAAATGCTCTTGCCAAGTCATTCCAATTGGTGATTCGAGTTCCATCCAATTGATTATACCACTTCGCTGCAGACCCAGTAAGGCTTTCTTGAAAGATATGAATAAGAAGTTTATCATCTTGAGCATAGGCAGCCATCTTTCGGCAATACATAATAAGATGAGACCTAGGGCAGGAAGTTCCATTGTACTTCTCAAACTCTGGTGCTTTAAACTTAGGTGGAATAACCAAGTCTGACACCAAACATAACCCAGTAGTATCCATGGAACCATAAAAGTCTAAGCCTTCAATAGCTCGAATCCTTTCCTCCAACATATTAATCTTTCGTTGCGACTTCGCCTTATCTTTCTCTTCTGCTTGTTTGGCTTTCAACTTCTCAATTTCCCTTGGGTCATCTAAGTCGGGCACCTCAATGGGATCAGTAGATTTTGCGCCTTGGGAAGGATAGGCGGGTCCTTGGAATTGAGCTTGTCCAAACGCTTGGGGTATAGCAGTGTAAGCAGGTGGATATCTTCCTTCTTGGGATGTTTGACTTGGAAATAGACCAAATCCGGGAGGATAGACAGGGTCTTCCATACTGCGTTGTTGAACCCCTTCTTGGACTACAACTTCCTCTACCACTCCTTTGCCCTTGCTTAGATTTTTCAACAACTCTGTAATTTGGGCCAATTGCCCCCTCATTTCCTCTTGAGCTTTTTCCATCTTCTCCATGCGCATGCTTGATTCTTCTTCCATGATCTTAGCTTGATAACAAGTGTTGTGTGAATGAACCTTTGGTCGAGCTATCTTCGAATCTTTTATTACCACAATTAAGAATTTTATCATTTCACATGTGGTGATGCTTCAAAAATTTTGAAAATGCTTTGTTTAAAAACAATGAATCAAAACAAGATGATCTGTATGAATGGAATGGTGTGGTCATGTAACAATAATGGATGAGTAATGCATGAAATGTTTGGGTCAAGAACTCATGGTACCCTCTTAGTGTCTCATATCAAAATCAAACAAACTTGATCAAACATGTGTCCTAAATAATGGGTATTTTCTATAGCATGGGTTGATATGGTTCTATATTATAGTTGGTCTTCTAAATTTCACTATATGCATGGCTTTAGATAAAAGGGCTAAAGGTTCCAAAATTGTTCCTTACTGTCGTCCACACAAGACTAGTAAGGCACCCAATCCTCACCCATTACAGGCTACAAACGGAAAGGTTCAATTTGAGTGGGAGTATTTCACTGGCCTGTGTGGAGGTTATCACCTCACGAAGGCAAAGGTACTATACCCCCTCCAATGAAGGATAAGCCCGGGTCGAGGGCTAATGCATGCACATGAATGTGAAGTGTGTGTATTAAATATTTTATGAAACTTAAAGTTTTAGGCAAAATCTTGATAACCTTAAACTACCTGATGGCCTGACTCTCTAATGTCCCCAGCGGAGTCGCCAAACTGTCGTAACGTATTAAGTTTCGGGAAACCTAATAGCTAGACACAAAACTATGGAGTCGCCACCAATCATTCTAACCTAGGTGTGATTGGTCACCTATTCAAACTAAGGATAAGGCCTGGTCTACGTTAAAAGTTCTAAGTTCGGGAGTACGGTTACGTGTGAGGAAGGATTAGCACCCTCACAACGCCCATCCTAAAATGGTACCAAGTGATCTAAGGTTATCTTAATTTTGCCTTTTACTTTAATTTCGATATAATTAAATATTGAAAAATCTTTTAAGTCTCCTCCATCAAGCTGGTTGGACAACTTAAAAGTTATTCGCACCTCAAGAGTATTCAAGTAGGACCAATCGCCTTTCTTGAAGAGGCTCCGTCGTCGGATATTTAAATAAATTATCCAATCCCTATTTAGACTCCTATCCAATTTCTATTGATTTTATACTATTCATTTTATCTTATTTTATTCTATTATTATTATTTCCTTATATAAATTATTATTTCATATATTTTTATATCTTTAAATATACATGAATTATTTGATATTGAAGATTTTCTTAAAGACCTTCCATCAAGCTGGTAAGACCTTAAAGAAACTTTCTCACCTTAGGAATTTTTAAAGAAATTACTCAAGCGCAATTTCATTTAAATTCCATCCTCGAAATAATTCACATTTATTAAAATATTTAAATTAATTTAATTTCTATATATTTTAATTATTTTCTAATTTTAATTCTAATTTATTAATTTAATCTTTATTCTTTATTATAATGAACTTAATTTTAATATACTATTTTTTAATCTAATTTAATTTTTATTTTTATAATTTAATTTATTAAATCTTGGAAATGTCCTATAAATCTTTCATCAAGCTGGCAAGACTTAAAAGAAACCTCCTCACCTCAAGATATCCAAAAGTACTACTCAAGCGCAGTCCCTTTAGAATTCCATCGTCGGATAATTTGTATGTTTTATTATTCTTATTCTATATTAATTTCTAAATATGTTAATTTTTATAATTCTTAATTTTTAATTTTATTATTTATTCTTTTAGTCGTAATTAATCTTAACTAATTCTTATTTCAATTTTTAATAATAAATTTGAATTTTAAATATTGGAAATATCTTTTTAAATCTTCCATCAAGCTGGTAAGATTTAAGAAGAATCTCCTCACCTCAAGATATCTAAGAGTATTACTCAATCGCAATCCCTTCGGAGTTCCATCGTCGGAAAATTAGTTTGTTTTAATTTTTAATATTGTAATTAATTTTTACTAAACATATTTATTATTTTTTGTAATTAACTATAAACTCAATAGCGTAAAATCTTTGGCATTATTTAAAATAATTCAACCATATGAACTAAGCAAGTTATTTTTATTAGTCAATTATTCACTTTTATTACCCCACTTTAATTAGTCCAATAAATCTGATATTTAATTTAATTACATCCTACAAGTTAATTAACTAAACTAATCAATTTAATATACCCTAACAACTATAAGTGATTAAATTTACTAACATCCTAGTAACAAAGACATGAAATACATATTAGCAAATAAAAAATACAAAAGCCAAAAAATAGAAAGACAATAAAATAAGTGATAACATATAAAAAACAAAAATTGCTTTACCTGTTTAGTGAATCGGCATGTACAGAAGCCAAGGAATAAAATAGAAAATGATAACACGTAAAAAAAAAAGTTACTTTACCTGTACAGTGAATGGCACCTGCTTTCTCTTTATCCACTACGTTTCTAGCCTTTTATTTGTTCTTTGTTTTAGCTCACGTTTCTTGTCTTATTTTGTTCCTTAATTTCACGTGGCTTGTGAAGGTGGCGTTAGCAGCATGCAGCACTAGAGATGAAGCTGGACAGGAACGCAGTAGCTGCAGCAGCAGCAGCGTGAGGCAGCAGCCTGAGGGTGGTAAATGGAGCTACAAGCTTAGGCTTCACGAACAGGGATGAACTGTACAGGAGCAAAGTGCTGCAGGTGATGGTGATGCAGCAATGGAGGTGAAGATGATGATGTTGTGGGCTGGTTTGATGCAGAAACGAAGTGCAGATGATTGGCAAGGTGTGCGAGACAGCAGCTAGGTTTTTTTGATGAAGACGCAGTGAAGATGATAGTTGGTGAGCAGTGTGGGGACGGTGATGGTGAGCTGTGCAGGATGGCTTGGCATGTAGGGAAGTCAGCGGGGAGCGGGATGAGGTGATGATGGACACAGCAGAAGATAATGGACAGGGATCGAAACACAGCAGCAATGGAGAGGCAGCACCGGTGGCAGGGAACGATGGTGAAGGTGGCCTTAGCTAGGGTTTTTTCTTTTTCTTCTCCAACTAGGTTTTTTCTTTCTAGGGTCTCTAGGGTTTTTTTTTTCTCCAGGTTTTTTTCTGTGTTGTTCTTTTTTTTTTCTAGGGTTTTCTCCCCTCTTTTGTGTATTGTGCTCTCTCCTTTTATAGACCTAGGGTTTTTTCCTTTTTTTATTTTTTTATTTTTTATTTTTGGTAATAATTAGAAATCAAGAATTAATTTTTTTTAGGAAATTTTGTATTCTAAAAATCGAATCTTAAATTTGATATCAATTCCAAATCCAAATTAATTTTCAATCTTTTAATGGTTTCATTTAATTCTACTTTCCTATCAAAATTAATTTAGATTTCCTTCCCTCTTTTTTTTTATTATTCTATAAAAAATCAAAATCAAAATCCAAAATTTATTTCTAAATCTAATAAAAAAATTTAAAAATTAAAAATCAAATATAAACTAATTAATTAATTAAAAAATGTTTGAAAAAAAACCGGACAAAAATGGTGTCTACAGGGTGTACATGGTTAAATTTGGATATAATGCTTTGCAGCTTTATAAAATTTCAATAGGGGGTGCAAATTCTAGCCATGGACCACAACTGGGACAATCTTCATCAATCTAGGACCTGGCTCAAGTTTGGAAAATAATCTGGACATCTTGCATTCCATCCAAATGTAAACTACTAGTTTGGAGGATGTGCAGAGAAATTGTTCCCACACGTGCAAGGCTGCTTGATAGGAAGATCTTGTCTTACAATCTCTGTCCTTTATGTTGTCCTTTATGTTTGAACTATCCAAAAACTATTATTCATGCCTTCAGAGATTGGTTGTTTGTGAAACCTATGTGGGATCTTTCGGGTTTTGATAAACTTACTGCATGGTCCTCTACTACCTCTGCCAAAGATTGGTTCGTTGAGGTTGTCACTGCGTTAACTACGAGCCAACTTTCTCAGTTTATAATCTTATTATGGAGTGTTTGGTTAGCCATAAATAAATATATACATGGAAATGTAATATATGATGGTCATCAGCGCATTTTTCTACAAGCAATAGACTTCTGTGATTCCTTATGGTTGCAAATTTTGGAACCAATCAGAGAATACCAGTTACAATCCCTTTAAAGAGATGGTGTCCACTGCCAATGGGTTTCTTCAAAGTCAATGTAGATGCGACTTTATTTACCATAGAGGGTTACTATGGGGTTGATGTGGCAATTTAGGATCATCAAGGTGAGGTAATTGGTTTTTGTGCAACTAAAAGAAAAGGTAAACCAGACCCACTTTCTGTAGAGTGTTTGGCAATCTCCACAGCTTTACAATTTGCTGCAAACATTGAGTTGAGAGATGTTCTATTGGCCACTAATTGTATGGGAGCTATGAAGGCAATTCAGGATGATTATCTCAATTACTCACCTATTAGCACTATAGTTGCTTACATCCAGAACCAAAGGAGTTTCTTCCATAATTTCCAGATTCAGCACACATACTAGGAAGGAAACAAACTGGCACATGCTTTGGTATAGGAATCTCGCCCTAAAACTGAAATGCAACTTTTGAGTAAAAAGATAATATCCTTTGTGGATAGCTTTATTTTTTTTACATTTAAGCAGTGTATATTAGGTAGATATCCTCCAAACTATTTATGAACTTACCCATTTAGATTAAAATTAAAAAAATCAATTTTTTTTAAAGTTTTGATTGGAAAAAAGAGAATAAAATAAACAAAAGTATCCAATCTTTAAAATATTCAAATATTAATTTAAAAATTGAAAAATAAATATTTATTTTATTTAAATTCATCTTAATATATTTATTTAAATCTCATTTTTAAATGGATAAGATATCGAATGTAAAGATTATACCTTAGCCTTGAGAACGTAGGCTTGAACAATAGTAGAATCTTTATAAAGCATTATGTTAATTTTTCTCTATCTCTACACATTTACAATTCAATTATGTCTTTAATTTCTTTTTTTTATTGAATTTTAAATTCCCCACCAACCTTAATGTAAATCAAAATGTGGGAAAATTAGGAGTCAATTTTATTCATCCCACTCTAAGATTGCCATTGATACTTGAGCTAACAATTGGTTTCAGTGCTTGGGCTCTTTGTATAGGTTTAACATTGCTAGAGTGACCTTAATGCTAAAGTATTCGATACAACCTTTAGTTTAAGGCAATCCATTACGAGAAGAATGAATACCTCTTAATACTCTTGAAAGGAAGAAGAATGTGAGGAGATACCTTGTGGATGGAAAGCTCAATGAGGGAAGTCAACTCTTAAACCAAAAGAATCATGAGATAATATTTTTCCAATTATATTTCTTGCTTTTAAATTGATTGATTATTTCTTTTGAAGAATTAATTTTGAAATATTTAATTTTCAAGAAAAAAGTGTCATGTTGAAAAATTGACAATAATTTGTGAAGCTTTTCAATAAATCATCAATGTTTTGATTTTGAAAAAAATATGTGCATCAATGAAAATTGTATGCTTAGTGATAAATTGAGTGCTAATGCGACCAAGTGCAACTTTGAAAATTTTATGGTTTTTCATTATATACTCGTCATTTGAATTAATGCATATTAGTTTAGACAAATATGAGAAAAGAGATATTGTTAAAAATCTGAGAAAAACAGCCAAAAAAAGAATTTTTTAGTTTTTGGGCTCTTCGAATGGTTTTTTGCTTGAAACATGAAAGAGATGTAGCTATGAAGAGTAAAATAACTTATTGAAAAATGGTTGGTTTGTTAAGTGATGAAGTTGACATTTTTTGGAAGTTGAAGGTCACGACTTTGGGTGTAGGTCTAAGAAAATTTGGAGGAGTTTTTTTTTAAATAGGAGAAAAAGACAATTTTTTTATATATTTTAGAAGCCAAACGATGCTGTGCGGTTAATAGCCAACGACGATCATCGATAATTGGCATAGCAGCTGACTTGTTGGATTCTTGAAATTATGAGTTTTAGAAAGAAAAACCCTAAAATATTAAAGAAGAAAGATAAAATAAAAAAATAAAAAAAGGAAAAGTCATGGTTTGAAGCAAATTGAAACAAAAACAAATCTCAAAGTGGTTGAGTCAAATTTTAAACATCAAGAGGTATGTTTAGGTTGCGTTTAGTATACAACAAATGAGTATTTTGTATTGCAATTTAATTGGGTGAAAAGTGTGTACATCATTTAGTAAGGCTTTAAACACTGAAAAGTGAATTTGTAAATGTAATTACTTTGCACCCATTGGCTGCAAAGTGATTGTAGCCAAAATTAGATGCAAAGTAACTTTGCATCATGGGAGCAAAATTGTAAGATAAACCCACATTTATCATTATGGCTCAGTTAAAATCTAAGGGAAGTTTTTTAATGGGCCACTATCTCTTAATTTTAGGAACCACATCCAATCACATGATGGACATGATTGGAGTGGTAGTTATTTAATCAAAATAAAACAGGTCCTCTCTCTCTCTTTTAAGACCGTACAGTGTTTTCCATCCACACTGTAAAACAAAAGAAAATAGAGCAAGAGAGAGAAATCTGTTTACTGCTACAGAGATTGCAACGATGGCTTCTTCTTTTTCACTAACACCTACAGCGGACAGAGTTATGCAAATGATTTTACATTGCGTAGAAAGCATGAGATATTTAGTTTTAGAGTTCCTGGATGTGTGTTTATGTATACAATTAAATCTAACATGTGGTTTTAGAGCCTGGTTGTTCTAAACTAGATATACTCTATGAAAGATTTCTGTCCTCTTTTACTTATATGAAATTTTTAAAAGAAATCTTAAGAGTATGTATAATTTTTTGTTCAATTTTAAAGGCACAATTTAATGGCATAAACTGCTGTATATTTGTTTGCCTATTGGACAGAGAGAAAGATAATCATGTGGATTAATTATATCTGATGCACCTGCCAAATTACGGGTGTTTAGAGAAAGCTTTTTCTTGTTCCGGTGGTAGTCATCATGATTGAGTTTTTCTCTTGTTTTATTTTCTGTATGCCGTTTTATCTTTGTTTACATCTTTGGATGTTAATTGTGATGTTTTTTATGCTGTTGGGTTTTCATCGTTGATGTACTTTTACATCTAGAGCTTTGTTTGGCATATAATATATATAATATAATTGTTGCAACTAAAAGTTTTATATATATATATATTTAACGTCAAGCTACAGAAAAGTTTTACCAATTTTTATACACTTATATATATTAATTATGATGATGAGATGGTTGTTATAAAAAAAATAGAAAAGCCGAAATTTGAGATTATGAGAATTACAGAGTATCATATTTAATTACTAAAGTTGTTACACAGACACGTAACCATCAAGGCTAATGGGTGTTGGCAATGATGATGATAGTGATGAGCTAATGATGATGTGAAATTGTTTATTTGATCATAATATATATTATATGTTTGTCATGATTAATCACAATCATAACAAACATATAATTATTATTAGCTCATCACTATATTATATATTATATGTGAAACTTTTTATTTGATCATAATAATAATTATATGTTTGTCATGATTGTGATTAATCATGATCACAAATTGATGATGATTTTAACGATAATGGTGATAATTATTAATAATAACAATTATGATTAATGAGGATGATATCATGTTTTATACAATTTTAAGATTCTATATGAAAATTAATTTTGTTGAATGATCTTATATTTTTGTATGATTTATTATTATGAATGATTAAATAAAAGTCAATAAATATCTTATGATTATCCATATTTGTTCCGCTGCTATGTTAAATTTTCGGTAATGTATATAATTCTGTATATTAAGTGTTTACCGAAAAATTAAAGTTTAATGTGTTCGAAAATTATATTGATATTCAATTAGATCCTAAAGTTTTGATCTAAAAATAATGAGTTATAAAAAAATAATAATAATAATAAATAAATAAGTTTTCATTAATTACTAGAACTTAAGGAATTTACCCAAAGGTAAATTATTATTCAGTAAATTAATGATATTATAGGAGGTAAATTAATATTTTGGTTGAATATGTTAATTATCCAAAGATAAAAGACATGTTCGATTTTAAATATTTATTTACCCATTAAAGTGTATACATTTAACTCATTTAAAGAAAAATATGTTGTAAAATTTACCCAAAGGTATTTTACTTTATATTTATGTTATGTTTATTAATGCATGTATATTGTAGTATCTACCCAAAGGAGAACTACTATATATCTTATTGTTTATTTTACTGAATTCATTATAATTAAATGTGAGCTTTATTTGTTATGTTTGCAGTTATCGCAATTAATTTGCATGCATCATCTGTTGTTGTGTTTAATGGCATGTACTTCTCAGAATGGCGAGAGCAAGTTGATTTCCACTTAGGGGTTTTGGATCTTGACTTAGCTCTCATTCATGAAAAACATGCTACTATTAAGGATACAAGTAGTGAGGCAGAGAAGTCACATTATGCTGCATGGGAAAGAAGCAACATATTATGCTTAAAGTTTCTGCAAATGACAATTGCTAACAACGTTAAGACTACGATTCCACAAACTGAGAGTGCTAAGGAATATATAAGTTTTGTGGAAGAAAGGTTCCGTTCTGCGGACAAGTCACTCGCTGGTACTTTAATGGCTGAGCTTACGACCATGAAGTTCAATGGGTCGATAAGCATGCAACAACATATCATCGAGATGACGAACATTGCTACAAGGCTTAAGACTTTGGGTTTGGCAATAGCGGACTCCTTTTTAGTTCAGTTTATTCTGAACTCCTTGCCTCCTGAATATGGGCCTTTTCAAATTAAATACAACACTATAAAGGATAAGTGGAATGTTAATGAATTGGCCAGTAGGCTTGTACAAGAGGAAGCAAGACTCAAGTCACATCCCGTGACCACATTGTTCACGTAAATACACAACTTATCCGGTTGGGCTGTCTGTGATACTTCACTTTTCATATTCATTTAACTATTAAATATAAATGTATATTATCAATTACATCCCCTATTTTGATTCTCAAGAAAGTAGTACTGAAAGTAAGTCTAAATCCAGAAAATAAATGATCATACCTCATATTATAAATTAAGCTGTCGCAGTGTCTCCAAATGCGCAGCTCGAAATCCTCAGAAGTCAGATTTCTTAGTCCTCGAAAATCTGAAATGTTAATATTAAGGGGTGAGCAAACCATGGCTCAGTAAGAGAGTTATATGCAACACTTGATATTCATCTATCTATATGCTGAAAATAATTTTTTCACTTTCTTTAAATCTTCCTAGAGGCTCTAGGCTCACATGTAGGAAGGATACTACAGTCGGCTAGGGATCCGGATGGAGTAAGGCAGGTATTTTAGAATACCTGGCTTGTCCCGGAACCTAGAAGCAACTGTAGAGAGTAATCGTTTTCTTTTTAATATTCAAATCCCAATAAAACATTAAATATTCACGTGATAAAACACTTAAGTAAATAAATAAGGAATTCATGTTCCTTTCACAAATACTCTTTTCCACACTTGTAAAACACCGTAAAATATTTAGTTTAACACGTGATATATCAAAAGCTCAGTAGCTGTAGATAATTTAGTACCAGTAAAAGTTCAGTGAAAAGTACAATCATCAGTACAATATCATGGAGACTAGGCAACACCCTAAATATATCATGCTATAATAATATCATCCCAAATAGGGGAAACACATGAGATCTATGGCCATAGTCTATAGGGTCCTCAGCGTGCACTGATCAGGTGTCCACTGGGACACTGATAATAGGATCAGTATCTATCAGCACTAACACGTGACACGTGAGCATGATATGGGGCCTAACAATCTCAAAACAGTAAACACGTGATATAGACCCCATTTATGAAATCACTTTCACTAAATATAAGTTTAATCAATCAACAAATATTCATAAGGAAAATATTTTCATCTTATGAATAACATTTATAAAATATTCATACTGGGGTCATCATTCCCGAAAATATTCTAAACATTATAGAACATCATAAATCATATTTTCCATACGGTGAAAACAGTTTATAAAATAATCACTGTAAAACATAAAAGGTCATAACTGTCCTTTTTCACCGTAAAACATATACGCACGCTTTTCCGTGCTTTCTATGAAAAACATGATTTTCAAAGTTATCGGAATTCAAATCAATTATTTTTATGATTTATGGAAAATTAAAATATTTATTTTCCAAACCACCACTCCCATCCCGTGTTTTCTATGTAAACACATGCGGAGATCTTTTAGTTTCAAAACACTATTTTTCACCTTTAATTACCTTTATGGAATTTTCTATAAACACTTGTTCTCACCATTGAACCCATAAAGGTTATTTATAAAATCAAGTGAATATTTGAAGAAAGATTAGTAAAATATTCACTTTGGTCCTTTTCATTTTACACCTCGTTTCACGTGAAATATCACCTATCGGAATAAATTTAAGTGATTTCCTTTTTCACCCTTTTCAAAAACATGAATATTTTAAAATTAATTATCAATATATTCATGTTTTATAAAAACTAATCGATTTCTCGATTTTCGTGTTAGAAATCGTTTCTCATGATAAAAAATCATTTATTATGCTTTTCGATAATTTTTCCAATAATTTTCGGCAGTATAACGACTGTCGATTGGCTAGCCTCCTACACGGAAAATACAGTTTAAATCTCAACCGATAAATCACCACAATTTTTCCAACCAATCATTATCAATAGCATTTATAAAAATTAAATGCATAATTTAAAGCATGTGTGCCAATATCCTTACAGGCTGCACATGTCTCCCTTACCTGTCCCGAGTCGGCGACTGCCTCTTGAAGGTCGCACCTGTGTTCACCTCGCCCGATTCCATCGGCTCGGTTATTGAGGGAATTTTCTGAAAATTAATTTCTAAAATTTAGAATTTTTCCATAATTATTTAAATAAATAATTATTTTAATAATTTGACACTTTTCGGGATTTCTTACCGATTCCCGTAATTCCCGGGATTTTTCGTAATTCCTGAATTCTCGAGAATTTTCCAAATTTCCGGAATTCTTTTTTCTCTTTCTCTTTCTCTTTCTCTTTCTCTTTCTTTTCTTTTCTTTTCTTTTTCTTTTTCTTTTTCTTTTTCCTTTTTCTTTTTCCTTTCCTTTCCTGGCCGGTTCAGGCCATTCAGACCGGTTACCTTCCCCTCACCGCCGGTTCTTCTACGACGACCGGTTCTTCTGCGGCTCGGTGGTCCCTCAGCTGGCCGGCGTCGAGGCGAACTCGCCGGTGGCCTTAGCTCGGTCTGGATCGGCGGCACGGTGGCGGATCTACTCGGTTTGCCTCGGCTTCTTCTCCTCCTCCGTCGGCCTTCCTCCGCCGTCGTTGGCCTCACCGGTGGCTCTCTTCTCCTTCCCCTCACCTCCGTCGAGGTCGAGGTGGCTGTGGCGGTGCCAAGACAGGCCGGCACCGCCGTTTCCTTCTTCTCTTTTCCTTCGGTTTTCCCTCCGATTCCGCCTCTGTTTCTTCCCGTTCCTCCTTTCTTCCGTCGGTCACCAGCTTCTCCTCTCTCCACCGGCGCCGTCCTCTTCCCCTCTCTTCCTCTCTTGGCCGGCCGACGGTGGCCGTCTTTCATCGAGAAGAATCGGGATTTTCCCGATTCTTCTTTTCTCTTCTTTTTCATTTTTATTTTAATTATTTTATTTAATTATATACATATAATACATATAATATTATTATCATATATATTATAGTACTATATAAATATATTTGTTTAATTTGAATTACATAACATTTATAAATTTGTATATAAATGTTATATTAATACAATACATATTGTATTTACACTATATATATTTACAAACTTTAATGTAAAATCATATTTACATTTTTCTCATATATGTATATATTTTTATATACATAAAATGCTATACTTGAATACATATGTATTATTTAAATTTATACCATAGTATATATATATATATATATATACCTCAGTACATTAATATATATTATATAGTATTTCAATACATATGTATTTATATAATAATACATTTATATAATTTATAATTATATAAATATATTTCTCTTTTATTTCTTATTTCCTTACTTAATTTGGATTTCCATTTATCCAAATTAAATCTCCTCTTTCCATTATTTTTCATAATTCCAAATTTTATTTTTTCTTCACTCGGATTTCCACCATCCGTTCCTTTCTCAATTCTCGGGATTTTCACCAATATCCCATTTTCACAATTTTATTTATTTATTTCCACTTATCAATTTTCTTCAATGTTTATTTCCAATAAATGAAAAATTTACGGTTATCACATTCTCCCCACCTTAAGAAATTCGGTCCTCCGAATTTAACTTAATTCCAAAGGTGGTACATGTCGTATAATTACGACTTCTGACCTTTAGGTCATCCTCCAAGTGATACTACCAGTACACTTTCAACATCAAGTGTACTATAGACCACTACATGCTGTCTTTCATCATATATTTATACTCCCGTAAGTTCATTTCTACTCTTTTCACATAAGAGTCCATGCACAGTATTTTTTCATATCACAGCTTATCTATGCTGTTCATCATCCATTTTTCTCACTTAGTGCCAAGTCGATATAGTTTAAAACTATCAATTACACATGTCAGTCAGTTATATGCGATTGTCTCAGTAACTTATACATCTCATGCACACGCTTTCCCAACATCATGGAGCATTTACATCTCACGCTCATATATGTATACATCAGTATGGAGCGGTGCTATCAGTACACTTGGGATCTCGAAGCCTTTTGCTATTTTCATTAAGCATATGACATCTCAGAGACTCCCATCACATGTAATGCTGACTAGAAGTGTATACATACTTTCACACCATTTCACACTCATACTTTAACTATGGCACTAGAGAATCTAAGAGTCTGATAATGGAAGGTGATTCTATTCAGATCTTCAATCTTTAATCACTTCCATATCATCATTTCTCTTTTGGACTCTTTATTGTCCACAATATTCATTTTCACATTTATTCCACCAAGGCTGTATCTCACTTGCCGATTTTACTGTGGATCATCTCTTACAATCATAAATCATGAGACAATCATGTTCTCTTCATATAATAAGGTCTTTAAATCTCTTTTCATAATTTAGATTCCACAATTGAATCCTCAATTTATATATTTAATCACCACATCATCTATACACTTCCACCATTTCTATCATGTTACGGTGGTTATATGTATAATCATTTTTCATTTATATATTGGCAGTAAACATATCAATTATCTTACTCCTTTGAGTACTATTATTCTCACTTATCAAATCTGGCTTGTTTTTACATTTAGCCACAGTCATGTGATAACCAACATGAAATTACTTTCAGTCTTAATTTCGGGAACTATTTCATATTGGTGTTTCCTTCTCATCATTCTACATACTTTCTTATTTCATTTCTGTATTTTCACTCTCATCATTTCAGTCGGTTTTCTCAAGTGGTATGGTATTGTACAGTATAATCTCTTAACATTTTGCATACCATCTTCTCTTCCCACTTATCCATTTACCGACTTTAGTGCTTTCATTATATCCATTAGTAGAGCAACTAATCTCGTAACTCTTTTATATATTGGCATTAATATCTAGCTAGACTCAGTAATTCCGTATCTTAATCATTATCTCACTATCATAGACAGATTCACTATCATTCTGCCATCTCGAGATCATATATCTCAGAAAGGGATACTGTCTAGCCAAGTCTCTTATTCGCCAATCTTAACACAATTCCATAGTCTTTAAAAGTTTAAGGGTCACACCACAATGCTGCTCATGTTCCATTTATACTTTAGACTCTATCAGTATTTCATCAATTTACTCATGTATGGACGCCTCATTCTTTAGGCTTATATACTTCACAAGGCAACTCATTAACCTTGTTACCTTAATAGAAACTCGTAAAATTCACTCCGAGTTCTAATCATCATCTTATAAACATCAATCTCCAATCTTTTATCTAAGGACGCTTTATACCGAGGCTAGTCTTATAACTCCTCATGTATTTTAATTAGATCAATAAAGCATCCTTTGCATATAGATGATCACTTATTCTTCACAAGAACTTTATTAAATAATCAAAATTTAATATACCATTTTAATCCATCTATATATCACGGTCATCTGTGCTTCTCTCATTTGCACTTATACAGATACTTCATTAATCTCAAATCACACTATCTGTATTTCCATCAAACACACCTATACAAGTGAATTTCGTTATTCTCACATTTTCCAAAGTGGATTTCTTAAGCTTTCGGATTCTTCTATGTTCTCCGATATAAGCTTAGAATTAGATTTCATATAATCCCTCAAGTCAGTGTTAGCTCGATTTCTCCAATCTATATAACTCTGAAAATTTTATCGGGAATCATCTCCGATACTTTCTTTAATCACACATCTCTTATCATCTTGGACATTTCATCCTCATGTCCTATCATTTTCCACTATGTATCCTCAAGGTAAAGAAAGTTAATATTCAAATCATTTTGAAATATTCTCTATCTTGATTTCATTATTTGTACTATTCACTTTCTCAGTCATTTTCTATAGTCATCTCACTTTTCATAATATCCAATGATCCCGTAATAAACATCCAATTCAATACACTCTTAATTCAGGCCCTTATAATCAATAACCGGGCCAATCATCTTATGACATTCCATTATACACTCATTGGATCACATCGTGTAAGGCCCCGGCCCGTCCTCCATCCGCCTGTACATATCTATATCGTCCTCTTTTGGCGAGCACACTGGCCCCCTCAATGATCTATCGTGGGGCCCAGTCCGTTCACTAGGTCACTCACCATTCGCGTCCATAATCTACGTGTACGTGGAATCAGTAATAGGGATCGTTATATTCATATCATGGCCTTTATGCCATTTACAACTCCATTACTATCAATGGATTCCAATTCAGCTCGGTTTTATCACTGTTCCGAACATCGCCCAACATAGGGGCATTTTCGTCATTTCGACATTTATTTCTTTCTCCTCAGTATACCTTTAAACCAATGATCTTAGTATCTATGTGCTGATAGTACCTCTTCTCGTACTAATATCAGTAATTTGAGATCTTATTCGATTTCGAAAGAGAAGTCCACTAGAATCCATAATTGGATTATTTTGCTTGTAATGCAGCTTTATATCATCAATTTCTCTGTTAGATCAATCAATTTCAACCTCTGTTGGTTTATTTTAACTCCCTGTAAAATTTTGAAGATAGGGGTATTTTGGTCATTTTTGGTAAAAAATTTTCTCTCTCTTCAAATTACCTTCAATCGGTGATCTTAATGTCTATTTAATGATGATATTTCATTTCCCTCCTTCATATCATCATTTTCAGGTTTCAGTTCGATTCGAACAGAAAGTACTGGTGGGGCCCGCACCGAGTCCTTTCGGTTCCTTACCAAACAAGCCTTCATTTAGATTATAAGATCACCAACATTCTGGTAATTTCTGAGCCTATTATTTCTTTAACATTCTCAATTATTTTCTCTATGTATTTAGACTACACAGTACTACCGGGGATGTTTAACACTTTTCCTTCCAAAAGTATTCACAGACATCAGGCCAACCATGCTCTGATACCATTAAATCTGTCACATCCCGTGACCACATTTTTCACATAAAATACACAACTTATCCGGTTGGGCTGTCTGTGAAACTTCACTTTTCATATTCATTTAACTATTAAATATAAAATGTATATTATCAATTACATCCCCTATTTTGATTATCAAGAAAGTAGTACTGAAAGTAAGTCTAAATACAGAAAATAAATGATCATACCTCATATTATAAATTAAGCTGTCGCAGTGTCTCCAAATGCGCAGCTTGAAATCCTCAGAAGTCAGATCTCTTAGTCCTCGAAAATCTGAAATGTTAATATTAAGGGGTGAGCAAACCATGGCTCAGTAAGAGAGTTATATGCAACACTTGATATTCATCTATCTATATGCTGAAAATAATTTTTTCACTTTCTTTAAATCTTCCTAGAGGCTCTAGGCTCACATGTAGGAAGGATACTACAGTCGGCTAGGGATCCGGATGGAGTAAGGCAGGTATTTTAGAATACCTGGCTTGTCCCGGAACCTAGAAGCAACTGTAGAGAGTAATCGTTTTCTTTTTAATATTCAAATCCCAATAAAACATTAAATATTCACGTGATAAAACACTTAAGTAAATAAATAAGGAATTCATGTTCCTTTCACAAATACTCTTTTCCACACTTGTAAAACACCGTAAAATATTTAGTTTAACACGTGATATATCAAAAGCTCAGTAGCTGTAGATAATTTAGTACCAGTAAAAGTTCAGTGAAAAGTACAATCATCAGTACAATATCATGGAGACTAGGCAACACCCTAAATATATCATGCTATAATAATATCATCCCAAATAGGGGAAACACATGAGATCTATGGCCATAGTCTATAGGGTCCTCAGCGTGCACTGATCAGGTGTCCACTGGGACACTGATAATAGGATCAGTATCTATCAGCACTAACACGTGACACGTGAGCATGATATGGGGCCTAACAATCTCAAAACAGTAAACACGTGATATAGACCCCATTTATGAAATCACTTTCACTAAATATAAGTTTAATCAATCAACAAATATTCATAAGGAAAATATTTTCATCTTATGAATAACATTTATAAAATATTCATACTGGGGTCATCATTCCCGAAAATATTCTAAACATTATAGAACATCATAAATCATATTTTCCATACGGTGAAAACAGTTTATAAAATAATCACTGTAAAACATAAAAGGTCATAACTGTCCTTTTTCACCGTAAAACATATACGCACGCTTTTCCGTGCTTTCTATGAAAAACATGATTTTCAAAGTTATCGGAATTCAAATCAATTATTTTTATGATTTATGGAAAATTAAAATATTTATTTTCCAAACCACCACTCCCGTCCCGTGTTTTCTATGTAAACACATGCGGAGATCTTTTAGTCTCAAAACACTGTTTTTCACCTTTAATTACCTTTATGGAATTTTCTATAAACACTTGTTCTCACCATTGAACCCATAAAGGTTATTTATAAAATCAAGTGAATATTTGAAGAAAGATTAGTAAAATATTCACTTTGGTCCTTTTCATTTTACACCTCGTTTCACGTGAAATATCACCTATCGGAATAAATTTAAGTGATTTCCTTTTTCACCCTTTTCAAAAACATGAATATTTTAAAATTAATTATCAATATATTCATGTTTTATAAAAACTAATCGATTTATCGATTTTCGTGTTAGAAATCGTTTCTCATGATAAAAAATCATTTATTATGCTTTTCGATAATTTTTCCAATAATTTTCGGCAGTATAACGACTGTCGATTGGCTAGCCTCCTACACGGAAAATACAGTTTAAATCTTAACCGATAAATCACCACAATTTTTCCAACCAATCATTATCAATAGCATTTATAAAAATTAAATGCATAATTTAAAGCATGTGTGCCAATATCCTTACAGGCTGCACATGTCTCCCTTACCTGTCCCGAGCCGGCGACTGCCTCTTGAAGGTCGCGCCCGTGTTCACCTCGCCCAATTCCATCGGCTCGGTTATTGAGGGAATTTTCTGAAAATTAATTTCTAAAATTTAGAATTTTTCCATAATTATTTAAATAAATAATTATTTTAATAATTTGACACTTTTCGGGATTTCTTACCGATTCCCGTAATTCCCTGGATTTTCCGTAATTCCTGAATTCTCGAGAATTTTCCAAATTTCCGGAATTCCTTTTTCTCTTTCTCTTTCTCTTTCTCTTTCTCTTTCTTTTTCTCTTTCTCTTTCTTTTTCTTTTTCCTTTTTCTTTTTCCTTTCCTTTCCTGGCCGGTTCAGGCCATTTAGACCGGTTACCTTTCCCTCACTGCCGGTTCTTCTCCGACGACCGGTTCTCCGGCGGCTCGGTGGTCCCTCAGCTGGCCGGCGTCGAGGCGAACTCGCCGGTGGCCTCAGCTCGGTCTGGATCGACGGCACGGCGGCGGATCTACTCGGTTTGCCTCGGCTTCTTCTCCTCCTCCGTCGACCTTCCTCCGCCATCATTGGCCTCACCGGTGGCTCTCTTCTCCTTCCTCTCACCTCTGTTGAGGTCGAGGTGGCTGTGGCGGTGCCAAGACCGGCCGGCACCGCTGTTTCCTTCTTCTCTTTTCCTTCGGTTTTCCCTCCGATTTCGCCTCTGTTTCTTCCCGTTTTCCTCCCGTTCCTCCTTTCTTCCGTCGGTCACCGGCTTCTCCTCTCTCCACCGGCGCCGTCCTCTTCCCCTCTCTTCCTCTCTTGGCCGGCCGACGATGGCCGTCTTTCATCGAGATGAATCGGGATTTTCCCGATTCTTCTCTTCTCTTCTTTTTCATTTTTATTTTAATTATTTTATTTAATTATTTACATATATATACCTATATTATATTTATATTATATACATATAATACATATAATATTATTATCATATATATTATAGTACGATATAAATATATTATATATATATCTATATATATATATAAAGATATATATATTTTATGTATTATCAAGATACATATTTAGTATAGATATATATATATATATATATAAATATTTGTTTAATTTGAATTACATAACATTTATAAATTTGTATATAAATGTTATATTAATACAATACATATTGTATTTACACTATATATATTTACAAACTTTAATGTAAAATCATATTTACATTTTTCTCATATATGTATATATTTATATATATACATAAAATGCTATACTTGAATACATATGTATTATTTAAATTTATACCATAGTATATATATATATATATATATATATATATATATATATACCTCAGTACATTAATATATACTATATAGTATTTCAATACATATGTATTTATATAAAAATACATTTATATAATTTATAATTATATAAATATATTTCTCTTTTATTTCTTATTTCCTTACTTAATTTGTATTTCCATTTATCCAAATTAAATCTCCTCTTTCCATTATTTTTCATAATTCCAAATTTTATTTTTTCTTCACTCGGATTTCCACCATCCGTTCCTTTCTCAATTCTCGGGATTTTCACCAATATCCCATTTTCACAATTTTATTTATTTATTTCCACTTATCTATTTTCTTCAATGTTTATTTCCAATAAATGGAAAATTTACGGTTATCACACAAGAGTCAAAAGAGTCACTCTGCTAACCTAGTAGGAAAGGGAGCTGTGAAAGGATACAAAGCCAAAAAGTTTAAAAAGAAATGGTATGCTAATGATTTCAGACTGAAAAGAAGGAACAGAAGACAGAAAAGTGCCACTTTTGTAAGAAAGCTGGGCACTATCAAAAAGACTGTCATAAACGAAAAGCTTGGTTGGAAAAGAAAGGTATTTTCAATACTTTTGTATGTTTTGAATCAAATTTAAGTGAAGTTCCTAACAATACTTAGTGGCTTGATTCCGGTGCTACAACTCATGTTACCAATACTATGAAGGGATTCCTTACGATCTGAACCACAAATCCAAGAAATGATTTTTTGTTTATGGGGAACCGCATGAAAGGTCCTGTTGAAGGCACAGGGACTTACAGATTGGTCTTAGACACTGGATATCAGTTGGACCTTTATGGTACACTCTATGTACCTTCAATTTCTAGAAACCTTGTTTCTTTAGGAAAATTGGACAATCGTGGTTTTTATGTTAATTTCTGTTCTGGAAGTTTTAATCTATATAAAGACTCTATTCTTTATGGATCGGGTTTTCTTATTGATGGTTTATATAGAATAAAACTTGATAATGTTTTTTTTGAATCTTTGTATGTCACACATAATAGTGTTGGTTCAAAACGTAGCATGCTTAATGAAAATTCTACATATTTGTGGCATAAACGTTTGGGTCATATATCTAAAGAAAGGATAGAAAGATTGGTAAAGAATGAGATTTTACAAAATCTGGATTTTACTGATCTTGGAACTTGTTTGGATTGCATAAAAGGAAAGCAAACCAAACATACCAAAAAAGGAGCCACAAGAAGCACACAGCTTCTTGAAATAATACACATTGATATATGTGGGCCTTTTGATGTTCCATCCTTTAATGGAGAAAAGTATTTCATCACTTTCATTGATGATTATTCACGTTATGGATATATCTATCTACTTAAGGAAAAATCTCAATCTGTAGATGTTTTGGAAATTTTCCTAAATGAGGTTGAGAGACAATTGGATAGAAAAGTAAAAATCATAAGATTTGATAGAGGTGGTGAATACTATGGGAAATATGATGAATCAGGACAATGTCCTGGTCCATTTGCTAAAGTCCTCGAAAAACGTGGCATATGTGCACAGTATACTATGCCAGGTGCACCTGAACAAAATGGTGTAATAGAAAGGCGAAATCGGACCTTAATGGACATGGTTAGGAGTATGATGAGTAATACCTCCTTACCTAAATCCTTATGGATACATGCACTAAAAATCGTTGCTTATTTATTAAATAGAGTTCCATCCAAAGCGTTTCAAAAGACACCTTTTGAATTATGGACAGGAAGGAAACCAAGTTAAGGCACCTACACATTTGGGGTTGCCCAGCGGAAGCAAGAGTGTATAATCCACAAGAGAAAAAATTGGATTCTTGAACTATAAGTGGATACTTTATTGGTTATCCTGAGAAATCCAAAGGATATGTGTTCTATTGTCCAACCCATAGTCGGAGAATAATTGAAACTGGTAATGCCAAATTCCTGGAGAATGCTGAAGTCAGTGGGAGTGCAGAACGTCAAATTGTGGAAATAAACAAGATAAGGATAAATGTTCCTTTATCCACTATTGATCCAAAATCTACAATTGACATTAATGTTAATCTAACATTTATAAAAAGGGACAATAATGTTTATCAACATTTGGATGATGAAACACTTCCACAGACGGATGTCGGATCCTATAATGATCAAGGATCTGATATTCGATCTAATGAAGGAACATCGAATACAAATGAATCACAAGGAATAACATTAAGAAGATCTTAAAGGGAAAAGAGATCAGCTATTCTGGATGATTATGTGATTTATTTACAGGAATCAGACTTTGATCTTGGCATTAATAAAGATCCAGTTACTTTTTCACAAGCCATAGAAAGTTCAGAATCTGTTAAATGGATTGATGCCATAAAGAAAAAGCTAAAATCCATGGAACAAAATAAAGTTTGGGATCTCGTTCAATTGCCTGAAGGATGTAAAAGAGTCGGTTGTAAATGGGTCTTCAAGACCAAACACAACTCAAAAGGCAAGGTGGAACGTTATAAAGCCAGATTTGTTGCAAAGGGTTATACTAGGAAAGATGACATTGATTATACAGAAACATTCGCTCCTGTATCTAAGAAAGATTCATTAAGAATAATTATGGCAATGGTGGCTCAATATGATCTGGAGTTACACCAAATGGATGTGAAAACTGCCTTTCTGAATGGGGATTTAGAGGAGGAAGTTTATATGGATCAACCTGAAGGTTTTTCCATAGGAAGTAAAGGTCAAATGGTGTGTAAACTTGAGAAGTCAATATATGGACTAAAATAGGCTTCCAGACAATGGTATATTAAGTTTAATACCATTATTACATCTTTTGGTTTTAAGAAAAATATTGTAGATCGTTGTATATACCAAAAGATTAGTGGGAGTAAGTTTATATTTTTAGTCTTATATGTTGATGATATTTTGCTTACAGCAAATGATTTAAGTATACTGCGTGAAACTAAAGATTTTCTCTTTGAGAATTTTGAAATGAAAGATATGGGAGAGGCTTCTTATGTGATTGGAATAGAAATATTTCGGAAATGATCAAAAGGAATACTGGCCTATCTCAGAAAGCATATATCAACAAAATTCTCGAAAAGTTTAATATGAGCAAATTCACCCGAGATTGTTCCCATTCAGAAGGGTGATAAATTTAGTCTCATGCAGTGTCCAAAGAATGAATTGGCACAAAAGGAAATGGAATCAATTCCTTATGCCTCTGTTGTTGGAAGCTTAATGTACTTGCAGACCTGTATTAGACCGGATATAAGTTTTGCAGTTGGAATGTTAGGCAGGTATCAAAGTAATCCTGGAATTGATCATTGGAAGCTGCAAAGAAAGTTTTGAGGTACCTTCAAGGAACAAAGAATTACATGCTCACATATAAGAGATCCGATCAACTGGAGGTAGTCGGATACACGGATTCAGATTTTGCCAGATGTCTTGACAGCAGGAAGTTCACTTTTGGTTATCTGTTTCTTTTAGCTGAAGGAGCAGTTTCATGAAAAAGTGCAAAATAGACTGTCACTGCTTCATCCATAATGGAAGCAAAATTTGTGGCTTGCTTTGAAGCTACAATTCATGCATTATGGATGCAGAACTTTATTTCAAGACTTGGGGTTGTCGACACCATTACTAAGCCGCTGAAAATTTATTGTGATAACTCCGCAGTAGTCTTCTTCTCCAAGAACAACAAATACTCTAGAGGTGCCAAGCATATGGAATTGAAGTATTTTGCCGTTAAGGAGGAGGTTCGGAAACAAACAGTGTCCATTTAGCATATTAGTATTGATCTCATGATTACTAACCCATTAACGAAGGGTTTACAACCCAAGTTATTTAAGGAACATGTTCTTAGGATGGGTCTTGATTATAATGATGTTATGTAGTGACACTTTGAGCTCAATGATATGTTTCTGAGACTATTATGTTTTCCTGTTCTATGATGCTATGTATACATTATTGTTTGATGTTGACAGGAAAGACTTAACAAGTCATTATTGTGGACCATAATGAAATTATAGTATAATCTAAGGACCTAATATAATAAATTGCAGGTGTTGTAGTATATGGAAGGGAGTGTTTTACAAATAAGAACATAACCGCCATAACTCATGCCAAACAGTTTTTATATTATGGTATTATGATAGGAGATAATAAATTAACTTCCATTATAAAGATTTTAATCGAGCCAAGTGGGAGAATGTAAGATAAACCCACATTTATCATTGTGGCTCAGTTAAAATCTAAGGAAAGTTTTTTAATGGGCCACTATATCTTAATTTTAGAAACCACATCCAATCACATGATAGACATGATTGGAGTGGTAGTTATTTAATCAAAATAAAATAGGTCCTCTCTCTCTCTTTTAAGAACATACGGTATTTTTCATCCACACTGTAAAACGAAAGAAAACAGAGCAAGAGAGAGAAATATGTTTACTGCTACAGAGATTGCAACGATGGCTTCTTCTTCTTCACTAATGCCTATAGCGGACAGAGGTATGCAAATGATTTTATATTGCGTAGAAAGCATGAGATATCTAGTTTTAGAGTTCCTGGATGTGTGTTTATGTATACGATTAAATCTAACAAAAATTTCCACCAAAAATTACCTTCACCCAAAAGGAAACCCTCTTCCCTTCTTTTCCCTATTGTACACTGGTGGCTGTTTATCTCATCTCATCTCATCTCTCTTTTGCAGTTAACTAGTCTCTCTCGCACTGGTTTCTTCACTCTCGGATTGGTTTAATAGCTTTTGGTTTGCACAAGAATAATGTAGTATAGATTTAAATTTAGTATAGATTTAAATAAAGTCTGATTTAATTATCTGTTTTAAATTTTTTGCAGCAGTATTTTATTTATTGCTTTCACTTCTTTCTGTCTCTTTTGTTTCCTTTTCATTGTTTGCTTTTTTGTTCCTGTCGATTTTGGTGAGCTATTTTTCTGTGCTATACTGGAAGCATAGGATGTTGCAGAAGTGTGCTGGGATGTGCTGCTGTTCCTCGCTGTGAGTTGTGGACCGTGTCGAGGCAGAAACAAGGTGTTCTAAATTGGGTTGTATGACTTGAGTAGAGTAGGCTTAAAACTAGAAGCTTGTTGTTGTTGTCGTGAATGTTGCTACGTGAAACTTGTTGGACATTGCTACTGATTTAATGCTTCTAGATGGTTTCTACATGATTGTAGCAAGGGATGTGGTGTGCTGGAAGCTAGGTAAGAAACATGGCTATTGCTTGGGCTAGAAGTAGTGTTGCACGTGATGAAGCAATGCAGAACAAGAATAATGTAGTCCTTTCTCAGATTGGTCCATCATTTTGCAATGTTTTAGCCTTCCAATTTTCAAAAGCATTTGCAAAATTTTCATTCTTAATTCCAATGTAGTTCGGTTTTCCATTAGTCAAAATAATTTTTGGTTTTGTTTAAATCTTCCAAAATATATATGGTTTGGTGCATTTTTTATTATTTACATTTTAATATAATAATTAAATTTTAAATTAATAATAATGTATATAAATATGTTATTACAAATGATGGGCAATATTAATAATTATAACTAAGTGGTTGAAAGAAGTAGAAGTAGACTTCTTCCTCATGAATTTAGACAAGGTTCAAATCCTAGAGTCATCATTGTTGAGAGGGCTTTACCTTTTATTACTTCTAGCTCAAACATAATTAATCTCAGACCATAAAACGAATGTAGATACATATGGTAACACCAAAAAAAATCAATAATTATAACTTTATATTATTTACATTTTCATATGATAATTACATTATTAATTAATTCCAATATATCAAATTTGTTTTTATATTTAAGAGTATTTTTGGAATTTACTACTATATTACAGCAAAATAAGTGTTTATCAAACACTATAATATTACATTATTTACAATTTAAGCAAAAGTTCACATTGTATACTAAACATTGCACTATTATTTTTTCAACAATTACTTTGTACTATAATCACTTAACATGCAATGCACCATATGCAAACTTTTTTTTTCTGAAAGTGGCAGCTGTTATTTATTATTAAATATGCATAAAACATAGGTCTGATAATAGACATGGTCTTAGCTAGAATGGATTATCCTCCATCCATATCAATATATGTGCACATTCTAAGCCATATCTAGCTAACATATGTGCCACGTTATTGCCTTCCCTTCTAATATGACAGAAACCACAAAACAGAAAACTTTGCACATGTAGTTTAGCATCTGTAGTCAGTGCACCCACAATAGATAAATCAGGGTCTAGCATGCGCACTTTGCTGATAAGAAAAGCGAAGTCTCCTTTTGTGAGACCCGATTCTAGTGTACTATACATGGAATATGTCATTAATTATTGAATCAAAATTCATATGTTAAATGATTATAACTGAAAGTGTGATATGGGCCCCACTTGATTTTATTGTGTTCGGATGGGCTCGAGACTAAAAATATTGAGTATAGTAGTGTAATAAAATATAATATGATGATTTTGAGGTTTAAAATCACTGGATTACATTATTATGAATTTTTCTGAATTTTTGTGAATTTTGGAAAACAAATTGGAAAATGACGGATACGTCCTGAGGGCATTTTTGTAAATTATGCCCACACTAAAGTGAGTTGGGACGAAGTAAAAATACCATGATATTCTATATAAAAAGGAGAATAAGATAGTGTCAAGAGATTTATTGAAATAGTGGTGAAGTGAGAAATTTCACTAGCGGTCCGCGAGGGTAAAATCGAAATTTTTCATTATCTGTGCACCGCGCGTCAACGAAATTACTTCTAATCATCAAGAGACATTAAATGTGATTGATTGGTACTGAAAAACGAAATTTTAGAGTCCAATTATATAATTTTTACGACTACAAAAATTAAGGGTGAAATTGTTGAAAATTTGCATAACCAATGGCAAATAGTAATTTTACCCTCTCTAGAAACTTCCATAAGTCAATAAACAGGGGATGGCCGGCCACAACACAATTTGTTTCCTCCTTCCTATGGGTGCATGGCACAAAGAAAAGAGAAAAGAGATAAAGAAAGAAAGAAAGAAAAAGAAAGAAAAAATGGGAAAGTCAACAAAACACACTCATGCTTGACTTTCTCACCCAAACTTATCTCTAGGAAAATATTATATATACTCTCTTCCCTCCATTCACGCCATTAGCTGCCTAAACAAAGGAAGAAAAGAAAGAAAAAAGTAAAAAAAAAAAAAACAACTTAAAACTAGGCGTTCACACTAAAGACAATTTCTCTAGACCATTCCCTCTCTCGATTGACACCCATAACTCATCCAACGAAGAAGAAAATAAGGGGAAAGTGAAGGAAAAGGTGGCGGCAAAGGTAAGAAATTCCAAGTCTTGATGTTTCATTTGATTTCAAAGTTGCATTTAGTATAATTCAAGGGTGTAGATTATGAATCTACCATTAGATTTGTTTAACTTTGGCTAAATAAAAGTCTACCATTAAAGGAGGTTTCGGTGTGCATGAGATCTAAAGGAATCCATGTATTTCTTTGCATAAAAATGATGGAAAATAAGAAAATGAACATGGATTTAATGTTTGATAGCCTTAGTTTGATGGAATTCATTAAGGGAAGCATAAAAAGGCATTCGACCATGAGGGTTTAGGTAGGCTAAGTTGCTATACTTCGTGGTTGAATATGTAAAATGACTGTAGAAATTAAGAGAAGAAGACTGGTGAAATTGGAGCTAAAACGGGAAAGTTAAGCTTTACTACCTGTGTAATTTACACTGGTTAGTCATAAACAGTATCCTACATGGCTGCATTTGGTAAAAGTTAATGGTTTAAAAATAAGAGAAAAATTAATGATAATTTTCGGTAAAATTGTTTTGCAGCCGGAATTATCAGATTACGATTGGTGGTACCAAAAGGATTGGTAATACGAGACAGGTAAGGGATGTTTGTATGAAGTGTAGGGATATAGCGTTGCATGTTTTGATAAGAACTGTGAATTATGGAATTTAAATGAATATTTTGGGTTGAATTTTGGAACTGAAATCTGTGGTTTGGAAGCTGGATTTTATGCATGAGGGGTTAGGTTTGAATAAACCGTTATGCTGTAGAAAATTTTCTATGCTAGCCTAAAACCCCTAATTTATGAAATCCATGAAGTTTTGGCTTTAATATGAAATTTTTGGAAGATTAAATATTGATTTAAGTTTGAGGATATTTTATATGTTTGAAAATTTTGAATAAATGGAATTGATTTTATGAATATATTTATGATATGTTTTCATACCCTATTTTGCGTAAACTGTTATAGAAATTTTTTTAAAAATGTTTAGAGACTGTTAGCCCCTTAGCTACCTTTGGGTACATGCATTTCCATTCAATTCTGACTGCTGTTAACTATAGCCCAGTCTTCTAGCTCTCACAGGGGACACTTGGCTAGTGTTCCCACTGTGGCCCCCTGACTATGGCCATATGTCTATTATAGTGCATGTGTCTATTAGGTGTAGCCTAGTCTCCATTAAAATTATATTGGGGTAGTAAATCTCTTGCTAACTTAGATCTAGGTACTCCCAGTTTGATTAATATATCTGGACTTGAGATATTCGTAAGATATGCTTTCTTATATGAATGATATACTTTGTGAAAGTATTATTTGATTTAAATGTTGGAAAAATTGACATGGTTACGATTTAAAATGTTTACGGAGAATTTATTCGATTCCTAATGGTTTATAAATTATGTTTCGCAACATATTGAATTTATATTGAATTTGTGATTTAATTGGATTAAATAAATTCCCTATAGTGGCTTTGGATACCAGAACACGACAGGTACTCTAAAGTACCTTTCATACTCCACCCGGTTACCCAACCCACTATAGTATCTCTCCGAGTAGATCGTGCCATATTTTATTCATATTTTAAATTCACGTTTGCCTATAAATATTCGTTTTATGAAAAACTGCATATACGTTTCATTATATTAGCTTTTGTATAGATGTCTCTTACTGAGCACGTTTCGCTCATCCCTTTATTTTTTACTCCTAGATTTCTTGCAGTGATTTTGAGTCTATTATATAAGGAGGACCTGATTCTAGTATTCCTTAGGCGACTTCATCAGTTCGTCGAGGTATACTTGATATATTTTGTATGTTCAGATTTTGTGCAGTACTACTTTTACATACCTTAAACTTGGGATGTAAATATGAATATTTTGTTGATGTAAATAAATTTTTGAATCCTGGGATTGCATATAAAATAAATTTTTATTCGGAGTTAAATTGACACTGCAGACGAGTCCAACCTATGCATGTGATTTATACTTGTGAAATTAGTAAATATACAGTATTTCAAAACGTGACACCTTCAATCAATACCCGTGTAAGTCCCATATCAGAAGCAAACCTTAGAGCCTCAACCATCGTCGTTGCTTCCACTACATCTGGATCCATGAGATACTGGTAGTTTGCAGATAGGCCAGCTATAAACTCCCCTTTCTCACTTTGAACAACCACCCGTATGCCCCTTAGCTTCAATGCTTTATCAATCGCCCCATCAAAATTGACTCTAAATTTCTCGCTAGATGGTGGTTTCTACAAAGTAATTGTTGGGAATGCCAAGGAGTCACCACTGGCTGGGCTTTATTGTAATCCAATAGGTACTGTCTTGCAAATTGAATTGAGAAGATCGGATCACGGGTGCTGTCCCTATGTAACTCCCTGTTGCGATTGTTCCAAATCAACCTTAAAGTCAAGGCAAAAAGTTAGAGTTTTGGAAGGTCCAACGAACTAATCATCATTTGAAACCAATCCTTAAAATCCCTATCTGGTTGGGAAGAGAATTCATCCATGCCATCCTAGATCTGCACCACCTTTAGGCAATCCCGTAAGGCATGCTGTATAGTCTTCAGTCCCCCGTCACATGAAAAACAGTTTGCTGGTACTGGTATTCATCACCTTTGCAAACACTCTCTTATTGGCAGAATATCATGTTGAATTTTTCGTAGGAAGATTTTAATCTTGGTTGGCACAGGTATGGCCAGAGACATCGCCACAGTCGACAGTTGGGCAAAGAGGCTTAGAGAGACATGATTTTCCATGCTACATAACAGCTTGTAACCACTGTTCGCAGTATAGTGTCCATAGGGATTAAAGTGCCACACCAGCACGTCAGGAATTGGATACCGATTGGTCAAAATCAATCTAATCTTGTCAACCTCCTCCGTATCAAACATCTGATTCAACATTTTAGTGTCCCATGAATTAGTCCACGATTGTAGTAGATCAGCAACCTTCCCTTCTCTATTCCTATCACTGGGGCTGGTTTTCAGTCTGAATGTAGCAGCAAAAGGTAGCCATGGATCACGCTAAATATTTATCTACTGTCCTGTGCCAATTCTTCATCAACGACCTTGTTCCAACACCTGCTTTACCTCACAAATGCTATGCTAAATAAGAGAGGGATTGTGGCCAAGATTAGATTCCATGAAGTCAGAATGTGGAAAATACTTAGCCTTGAAGACTACATAGACCAGTGACTATGGTTGTTGTACCATCCACCAGCCCTGTTTTGCCAATAGAGCCAAATTGAAATTCCTCATATCCCGAAAGCCCAATCCTCCATTTATTTTTGGTAAACACATGGTATGCCAAGACAACCAATGCATGCCACCTCTTTTCTGGTTCTTTCTCCACCAGTATCGAGACAGCAAGCTACCAATTTTACTTTAAAAATACCTAGGAAGAAGAAAGTATGACACTGTGTAAGTGGGTATAGCTTGGAGGATGGATTTAATGAAGATCTATTTGCCACCACATGAAAGAAGCCAATTATCCCATTGCTTAATGTAGGAAACAAGCCGATCATAGAGTTGGCTAAAAGCTCGGTTCCTGTTTCTTCCCACAATATTAGGTAACCCTAAATATTTCTTTGGGCTGGTGGATTCATTAATGCCAAGGATAGCTTTAATTCCTACCTTCTGATCTGCCTCTATATTAAGACTGAAGAAAAGAAAAGATTTGTCAAAGTTGACCTGCTGTCCCAAGTGTTTCTCATATAACAACAGTAGATCCCTCAATTGTTCACTCTTAAAGGTTGGCCTTAGCAAAAAGAAGGCAGTCATTGGCAAATAAAAGGTGCGTGATCTTGGGGCCAAATCGACTAGCATTGACACCATGTATAAGGCCTTCCCGATGCACATGCATCAGAAGAGCTGATAAACCTTCACTACACAGGATGAACAAATGAGGAGAAAGTGGATCTCCTTTGGGTAACCCACGTTATGGCCAAAAAGAGTCTTTGATGGTTCCATTAAGCAACAGTGACTATGAAACAAAGTTAACACAATGCATTATCAAATTGACCCAGCAAGTCAAGAACCCCATAGTGAGCATAATATTTTGCACAAAAGGCCATTCAACCTGATCATTGGCCTTGCTCATATCAATTTTCAAAGCAAAGTAGCTAGCCTTCCCAAATCTTCTCCCTTTCAAAAAGTGTAATATCTCATATGCCACAAGAATATTGTCAGTGATGAGGAGCCCAAGTACAAAGGCACTTTGTGGCTCGCTAATACAATGGGGCAAAACCTGTTTCAATCTATTAGCAAGAACCTTAGCAATAATCTTGTAGAGGACATTGCAAAGGCTAATTGGCCGAAATTAGGTCATATTCTGTGGATTTGAAGTCTTTGGTATTAGCACAATATGTGTTTTATTGATACTTTTTAAGCTCTTGTTACCATTTAGACACTCCAAGCAGAAAGATATTACTTCATCCCCAACAATGTGCTAGTTTTTCTGGAAGAAGATGGTTGACAATCCATCAAGCCCGGGAGCCTTTGTTGGGTGTATCATATGAATGGTTGTGGTAATTTCTTCAGCCGTAAACTCCTGATTCAAGAAAGAGTTTATAACAAGAGTGACGCAAGCTGGGATTAAATGCAAAATATCGGCAGCTTCAGTGCCACTCGTTGTTTGGAACAAAGTAGTGAAATACTCCAAAGCAACAGCAGCTATTTCTGTCTCAGTTTCATAAAGAGCCCTTTAATGCTATTCTGCCTTCTTCGTTGACTTGCTTGTGAGTGGAAGAACTAAGCCCTTTTATTGGGAGACTTCTACAGTAAGTTTACAAATTTTGACCTTATTATAAGGTCAGTGATTAATAACTTTTAGATTAGATATAATTAATCTAAACCATTGATTAAAATTTTAAGATAAAAAAAATGTTAACCTGGTAACTTATTGAACTGGTTTTATAAATTATCATTAAATGTTAAATATAAATATAAAATATTTAAGATTAAGCTTAATAGCCAAATAAACCCTCAACCTTTAGCACAAAATGGAATTAAGCCTTCAACATTTTATTGCGTGGAAATCAGTTCATAAACTTTTATTTCATTGTAAATAAGCCCTCAACCTTTTAAAATTATACAATTAAGTCCAAATTTGTTAAATGACACTAACTTCCGTTACTATTGCACATGTGGCATGGCACGTGGCAGCCAACTAAGCTATCCATGTAAACTTTCACGTTAGATGTCCAAACAGTAGTTAGTGTCATTTAATAGATTTGGACTTAATTGCATAATTTTAAAAGGTTAAGGGTTTATTTACAATAAAATAAAAATTTATGGATTAATTTCCACGCAATAAAACGTTGATGGCTTAATTCCATTTTATGTAAAAGGTTGAAGGTCTATTTGGCTATTAAGTCTTAAAATTATTATCAATTTAACTTCTATTTATCTCTAAAATCTTTGCAAACTTTTATTTATCTTAAATTAAAAATGATACTATGCAGCCTAATTTATAAATTACAGATTTACGGTTCATATAAACAAAATACATGCGTCAGTTTTTCCTCCCAGTATGTAAATTTTGATTCTTCATGAAAGAATGATTCTCCCCTTCCAAATTCATTCTTTTAGTTTCTAATCTCTCACAGTGATGATGTGAGGCAACAAGATTTAGAAAATGCTTTTGACTTTAGTTGGTTCACTTGAGTCTGGGAGTCGGAAGTGAGTGGCTTTCTTTTTGCTGCCGTGAGCTGCCTAGATTCTTTCTCATAAATGGGTATAAGTTTGCTGTTGTTACCCTTTGTCCTCATTTTTGTTTTGTTTTGTTATTAGAACTTATATTCCAATGATTTGGTTCCAATTTTGTGTGGTTTAGATTGTAAAATGTATATACCTTTTGACATGCGCTTGTAATTGAGAGTTTGACGGAGAAGTTTTTATTTCTAAAAAAATTGATAAAAATATTATAATTAACAGTAAAATTTAAGACATTTATCGTAAAATTCATTATATTCAACGTAAAATTTATTAGATTTACCGTAAAATTTGTTATGAAATTCATCGTAATTTTTATTAGAATTATTGTAAAATTTGTGAGATGTAAATTTGATGAGATTCATCGTAAATTCGATGGGATTCAACGTAAAATTTATTAGATTCATTGTAATTTTTATAAGATTTATCATAAAATTTATTAGATCTATCATAAATTTTATGAGATTCATCGTAAAATTTATGAGATTCGTCATAAATTTTATGAGATTCAAGGTAAAATTTATTTTATGAGATTCAATGTAAAATTTAATAAATTCATTGTAATTTTTATTATATTTATCATAAAATTTGTAAGATTTATCATAAAATTTGTAAGATTTATTGTAAAATTTATGACATTCATTATAAAATTTATGAGATTCATCGTAAATTTTATGGCATTCAACATAAAATTTATAAGATTTATCATAAATTTTATGAGATTCAACGTAAAATTTATGAGTTTCATCGTAAAATTTATAAGATTTATTATAAAATTTATGACATTCATTGTAAAATTTATGAAATTCATTATAAATTTTATGAGATTCAACGTAAAATTTATTAGACTCATCGTAATATTTATTAGATTTATCCTAAAATTTGTAAGATTCATCATAAAATTTATGAGATTCATCGTAATATTTATTAGATTTATCCTAAAATTTGTAAGATTCATCATAAAATTTATGAGATTCATCGTAAAATTTATCAGATTCATTATAAATTTATGAAATTAATTTTAAAAGTTATGAGATTCGTAAAATTTATGAGATTCATCTTAAAAATTAAAATATTCATTGTAAAATTTGGGAGAATAAGCATAAAAATACTAGAATAAGTATAAAAATATGATAACTAACCATAAAATTGATGAGAGTAAGCGTAAAAATACTAAATAAACATAAAAAAATATGATAATTAGCTATAAAATTTATGACATTTATCGTAAAATTAATGAAAATAATTTTTTTTCTTTCAAGTTCTAAATTCAAATTTGATAACGAATTTATGAATAGCTAAAGACTATATTATGTAATATATTTTTAAATAAACATTATACTCATGATATTAATAAAAACCATATGTAAAATAAACATGCATATATTATGAATGATATAATATATGAGATTTTAAATTCATCATAAAATATACTCATGATTCAATTTTTAGCCATTCATAATGGTGACGACAATGACTAGTGTATATAATATATATATATATATATATATAAAAGAAAAATCTAAGAACTTTAATGAATTAATATTATATTAAGATCATTAATCTTCTAGACAACAAAAGTTCGTTTCAAAATTAAATTTGTAGACTTAATTATAAAAATAAAAACATACACATAAGTCATATTTTTGAATTTGGGAATTTAGAATCTCATAAATTAAATGATTCATCATATGTAACTGCCATGAATAGCTAAAGATTAAATCATTAGTATACTTTACAATCAATTTAGAATAAAAATTCATCGTAAAATTTATGAATGACTAAAAATTATATTATATAATATATATTATATCGTATAATCTAATGTAAAAAACTTTAAAATTTAATATGTCATAATTTGTTTTCAAACTTTAAAAAAATAAAAATGTAATTTAAATATTTTGTTTTTATAAAATAAATGAAAATGTAATTTATATTATATTTCATTAAAATTTACTTCTTAACTTATTAAATCATTATTTACATATTTTTTAATTTTTATTATTTATTTAATTTTTTATAAAATATTTAATATCTTATGTGATTTCATGACCTTATAATAAAATCTATATAGTGTGACCTTACGATCTCACTCGTTGTTTGTCCAACTCTGACCATAGCTATATTTATGTAAGTATTTATTATTTTTAAAGGAGAGAAAATATTTAATTGAGCTTTAGTAAGGCCAAAAAAAATCTCACGAGCTTGAATGAAGACGGACAAGACTGGTAGGTCGGCTCCGAAACGACGTCACATCTTTGTTAAAAAGTCCAAATTCAATCTTCCTGTTCTTCTTCTTCCCATCCGAACAAAAATAATAGTAGTAATAAAAATTCCCCCATTTCTCTCTCTTTTTCAAACTCAATAACCCTAAAAATTCCTCAAACAGAAGGAAAAGAAAGAGATTTTTTAAACCCCTTGTATTGATCGATCGGGCGGGGAGAGAGGAAAAGAAAGGACATGTCGTGGTTGAGAACGGCAGTAAACAAAGCGGTGGAGGTTGGGAACAAGAATAACCTCACTCGAAACATCAAGAACTATGCCGATACCGTTGTTCATCAGGCTGGTCAAGCTGTCGCTGAAGGAGCCAAACTCTTCCAAGATCGCATTGTAATTTCTTTATTTTTCTTCATTTTTTTATTTAAATTGTTTTTTATTAGTATTTTATTTGCATGTTGAGGTGTAGAGGTTGAAATTTGGGGCTGAATGTTAGTTAGTTTGATAGTATTGCATGTTATTTTTTCATTTTGAAATTTTGGAGTAATTTTTTAATAAACTATTTTGTAATCTTTAAATTGCATGACTTTTAGTTTTTAGTGTTTCATTTTATTTTTTTAATTGGTTGTGGTTTTTGGTGTTTCAATTATAGAGTAATGCAATTTTTCTAATAATGTCAAAAGAAGCCATTCTTTACAAAATCAACAAAACGGGATTAAATTTCGATTATAATTTCACAATGTGTCTACTTGACCGAATGAATTATTGTTCTTTACACTGGCCGCTTCTATAAACATAGTACTTTATTTTTTGTGTAACTTTAATTGGTTTCGGTAATTTCCCTTTCAAGTTTTGGTTCTCGGAAGAGAAGATTTTGCTCTAATGTCAAGTGTGACATGTAAACTAGGAGTAACTTAGAACTTTATGATCTATTCAGTTATCATATTAAAAGCAGCTAGAAATTCCTTATTTTGATTTTAATGTACTACTAGATTTTGTTCAGTTTACTTAAAAAAATTGTTTTTACTGTTGTGGTTATAATATTGTTATGGGACATGCTTAAGTTGCATACTTATGCAGGGGTCTCGGAATCTCAGGAGTGTAAAGCAAACTGTGAGAAGATTGGAGGAAGCGGCAATCTCTTATAGGGGTTCTGAGAGAGTTATGCTGCTGAGAAGATGGTTAGTAGCACTCAAAGAAATTGAGAAGTTATCTGGAGCTTCATCTGAAGGCAGTCACAAGAGCCTCGAGCAAATTCTTGCTTCCGAAGATGCAAAGGAGAACCCGAAAGGACCATCTATGGTGAGCTATTCCTGTATGTTAACGATAACCAAATTATATGTTGTGGCTTATGCAATATTTATTCATGCCTGCCTTTACTTATGTAAATGATATGTTTGTTTAATGTGTGCTCCACAAGAAGACTAGGTAGGTCCAATTTTTTCAAATAGTCTGCTATCATTTTATGTATTGTGTTACTTGCATGAGTTAGATTGAATCATTTAATATGCCTTATTATCATATCCACATATTTTCCTTCTGAAGTGTATTAGAGTTGGTCGGTTTTTGAAACTAATGCTGTTGATCAATCTCTTTGTGCCTGAAATAAGTTGAAGCTTTAAAAAATGCAACATTTCATACAATTTTCTTATAGCGTGACCTTTTTTTTTTTACACTTTTTAATGGTTTGTAGGTCTTTTATTATGACTCTGATATTGGTGGTGCACCGATGAATTTTCGAGAAGTTTTTCTTCAAAGCCAGGCTTTGGAGGGTATAACAATATCCATGGTATGATTTGGTATCTTGGTCATTTGTTCTATTTTCTTTTTAATCAGAATTTGTCAAGACACATTAGAATTTGAATATATTGTATACCTTTGTAAACATTTATTCCTATGCTTTGCTAGTGTAGCTTTTGACTAATTTTGTAGAGGATGAAGCATTAGATGAAGGGTTCAGAAATGTCAATGTTTCAGGTGTGATCATTCGTATATAAATCTTACCCAAAAAATGATAATATAAACAATCAAGATAGATTATTTAAATAAAGATAGAAATTAACATTTTATCATGAACCCGATTATGTTTTCTGACATTGTCTACTGATAACTGAATCATGCTTCAAGCAAAAACAAATAAATACCCAGGTCCAGGACTTTATATGCCCAGGGTTATAATGGCTTTACTGGAAATTGTCCTTAGTCTAAAATGCTATGCAAGATGTGGAGCATTACTCTTTAAATTTTTCTAAGATCATTGAGTTACTATCAAGCTTGGTAAATTGCAAGGCTGCTTCAAGACCTTTTATGCCTTGTGCTATCAAAACAATCTATTCTTCACTGAGTAAATTGGAATAGTGACAATGAGGAAACAAATAAGATGATATGGATAAGACACTTTAGAGCTCTCGTTTACCTATCCCAATAAGACAGAATTTCATGGTTCCATTATTTATTTAAATATCATTAAGTAGAATGTTTTGGTGATTGAATTATTTTTAAAGAAGATTATCAGAAAGCTTTGACTTTTTGTGTTTTATCTAATTTGAGTACATTTAAGTCGTTTATAGATATGTTACTAGTGTCATGGATATCTTCATGTAAGTTTAATTTTCTGAAATTTTCATCTAATCATGATCAGGATTTGGAGATCTTTTTGTCATTATTTGCTAACCTTAATGAGTTAACTTTATGACAGAAAGAACTTCTTGTTTCTAAAAGATATGCAACTGTTCCAAGGAACTTTTATGTTTTTGGAGTTTCTGATAATTGAGGTTAACGCAGGTTAAATCTTTTCTGTGATTCAGATTCTTGAAGCACCAAGTGATGAAGAAATTTCTCTGCTTCTGGAGATGTTCGGGTAAGTCCTCTCACTTATAGCCAAAGACTAATATTTAGGGTTTTCCAGATTTAATCAAATTCATTCCCATTGAATGTACGGAAAAAAGATGTTATTTTTCCTACCATCACAGATTTTACATTTGATTACTTCTAAACAAACTTGCACAATGATGTCAGTTTCTGCATCTTTTTGTAGGTTTTGTTTGGTTAAGTGAGAAAAATAATTTATTATTATGAATATTTAGCCTGAAACATAAATTGGATTTTGGAAATTTCCTTTAATTCTATAATCATACTTGCAGGCTCTGCCTCACTGGAGGAAAAGAAGTTCATAATGCAATAGTGAGCAGTATACAAGATCTAGCTACTGCTTTTTCTAGCTACCAAGATGAAGTCCTGGTAATTAATCAAACCTATGCTACATTCACAATGCAATTTTTTTAGGAAAATTCACATTTAAACTTCTTACATATTCTTTTTTTTTCCAATCTTTTCAAATTTGGGAAATATGTAGGTTAAACGGGAGGAATTGCTTCAATTTGCGCAAAGTGCCATAACAGGGTTGAAAATCAATGCCAGTCTTTTAAGGTAGTTCAAAAACTAAGAGATTCCATTTCCTGCCTTTCAGATTCATCCTATTTTGTAATGTGTACACTTTCCTGTCTTGTTTTCTGTACTTTGAGTTCTCTGCTCATGTTTGTGTTAATGCTGAAATCTTGTTTGTTTTAGGCAGCTCTGTTAGGCCTGAATAAATTTATTTTTGATCATACTTTGCACATGCCAGTTTGAATTTACGTGATAAATATACTTGTCATCTTATTTTAATAAAGTAGGAATGTACTCCTATCATGTTTTTTGGTTCATATGTTGTGTAGTCACTGTGTTTGCCAGAAAATGTTAGGATTTTGCATTGTGAAGTGCTTGATTGGTTACGCTTACTGATGCAGGAGAAATTAACCTTTCTTTGTCTTTGATCTGCTTTCCAATGACAGAATGGATATTGAAGCTTCTGATCTGAAGAAAAAACTTGATCAGATGAGTGCTTCCCAGAAACTTCCAAAAGAAGATCATGATCAAACATCTGAAAAGACAACTACAATGACTATTGAGGTGAGCAGTGAGCTTGATTTGAGTTATGGCATCATTTGCTTATCCTTTTTGCGGTAGTTTAGAAGGTATAAGTGTTATATATTGAGTAGAAAATCTGGTTTAAAATCAAAGAAACAATTTTGAAATTCCTGCTAACTTGTTAATCTATGAGAAAGGGATCAAATTGCTGGTATGACATAAATTATTTCATTTTGCTCCTTTTTTTTTTTTGCATTGCTTGATGCTAATTATTTCCTATTGTTTTGTGGTTGGTCATGTGTATAATCCTTTAAGAAGTCACAAATCAAATAAATTATTGTCACTAGACAAAGCTGCACAAAAACAAAATGGAAATACTGGGAGTTTCTTACCGAAATAAAATGTTACTTGGTATTCCTTCACCACAAAATAATATTTTTTTAAGAGTATTGTCTTTTCACTCTTGTTTTATCTGTCTCTGTTGCCTTTGTCCTTATTGTTGTGTCAATTCGCTTTAATTGTGAGTTCCTAGGTGCATGTTGATATTCTTATCATTGTTTGATTAAGGGTGTAAACGAACTGAACATGAATGAACATTATTAGGTTCATGTTTTTTCGTATATTTTTTTTAATAGTGTTTTTGTTCAGTTCATGTTCGTTAAACTCGTTCATGAACATTAATGAACATGTTCAGGAAGACATATTTGTGAATATTAAATGAACATATTCACTAACACTTGTTTGTGAACACTAAAAAAAAAAAAATTATATTCAGCCTAAAATATATGATGCCAAATAAAAAAAAACTTACATAGATATATAATTTTAATTATTACATATTAAAATGACCTATAAGTAAATATGTAATTTAAAAATTTATTATTATCGAACAGCGGATGAACACTAAATGATTCATTAAATGAATGAGTTTTAAACAAACTATAGATCAGTTTGTTTGCAAACATAAATGAACGAACGACACTTTTATTCTTAATAGTTTGTTAAGATTAATAAACGAACATAAACAAACAGAAATCAAACATATTCATAAATTGTTCGTTTACACCCTTATGTTTGATATTGACTTCCTTTGCAAAAATGTTTTCATATGGATGGCTTTTTATCTGATTAGCTATCTCATTTTGCGGCATCTTGATAATTCATATATAGAAAACAATAATCTAGCTTAGGCTGATAGCCGAGATGATAAAATTTTGAAGGTCTACCGTGAGCCATTATCAAATCAGCTCATTTGATTAGATGGGCTCTTGTCCATAGTTTGAAATCAAGTTGACAAAGCATACTCCCAAGGAAAAGTAAAAAAATTATGATTTGCCAAAACTACTCATGTTTTTAATTCGCAAGCTGCTTGTCTGTACCTGGGCTATGTTTTTTGTTATACTTCCCAATATTTTATTCCCCAAAATGAAAATATGAAAGTTGACCATCCTATCATTCTGGTAGGCTCTTAAAGAAGCACTTGCACAAATACGAATGTGTTCCACATTGGAAGGAATTTTGCTGAAAAAGAAGTCTCTAAACAATGGAGACTCTCCTGAGGTTCATGCTCAAAAGGTATTCCTATTTGGTTTTCCTGGTTATGTTTTCATTGGCACAAATGTGCATATGCAACCTGCTGCTTTTTATTAAAAGTTTGCTTCTTCTATCTAAAATGTTTCACTTAGCTTGTATACATTTTTTGTCATTCAAGCTAAAAGTTTAAAAGAAGGATGAGTGTCTGTTTTAGCAAATGTAGCATTTCCTGGGGGCTTTAGTTTGAAATTAGTTGCATTATATTGTTATTTGTGCAGGTTGATAAGTTGAAGGTCTTATCAGAATCTCTTGCCAACTCTGGTGCAAAAGCTGAGAAACGCATTTCAGATCACAGGTATGCTAAGAATCTTTTAGAGTTGTTCTAAATAATATTTGATTTTATCATTGCTGTTACTTTATATAAAAATTAACAGCTGCCTTTTTATCTGATACATTGTGTTAACCAGCTGATTTTTTTTTTTTTTTTACATTTAAATATCTCATTAGTTACTTTTGTTTTGTGATAAGAAAAGTTGCAGCATTACTTTTTGGTGTTAAAATTGTAAAATACTGTACAATGTTTTTTGATAGCTCATATTTGAATTTTTGGAGAAAGTATGAAGCATTGTTCTGAATGGCCAGAATTCCTGGTTGCGTTAAAGGATATCTGCTGAACTGTTTGGTGCGGTTATATGTTTCTTATTTGTGTATGACCTTCAACCAAAATTTCCTTCTAGTTGCTTTCGGTTGTCACTCATGATGAAAAGTTTAGTCACCTTGGGTTGCCATGCTAATAAAAGGGGTTCAAGAGATGATAGCCTCTCTGATGATTTCTTAGGGTGCTTGCATGGAATATTTCTACTTGTACTTCAGAGGATATCTGGATTCTGGAGAAATCCTTGAAGAGTGAACATTAAAGAAAGATATACAGCAATCTGAAGTCTCTTTATAACTGATTCTGAAGTTTATTAAAATTATCTAAATATTTACTCTAAAGAAGTATTCATTGCATAAGAACTGGTCATTGGTTTTATTATTGGCAGACTTCAGAAGGAGGAGGCCCTAACTGTTCGTGTGGCCAAAGCTAGTGAAGCTGATGGAAGAGAGAAGGTAGTTTACTTGTGCTGACATGTTATCTTTGTCTGCATTCGTATATTAAAAAGGAAAGTCTTATCATCTTGCAATTTTAGGTTAGAATGCAAGTTTGAATTGCTAGAAGTTGTCTCTGGAGTCTGATATCTAGCTGTTTTCTTTCTGCCTATAATCAAATGCATTATCAAAATCATGACTGGTTTAGTGTAGTCTGCTGCGGAAGTTTTTTACTGTACTTCCAAATCCTACAGCTTCTGCCTATTCAGTGCCTTTAACTAGTTGATGACATTGGATGGTTTTTGTGGAACATATCAAATAATTTCCTGGATGATTTTCTCTGAAATTGGCATTCGAAGGAATAGTTCCATATTTTCATGATTTTTTGCATGATGATGCTGCATAGCAGTAATAGTGTTGATTAGATGGTGTTGTATGCAGTTCAAAATGTTCCCTAGGGGACATTATCAATGGTTAGAACATGAGACTCCAACTTGGAGGTCTTGCATTTTGAGGATGTGGGTTTAGGGAATGGGAGAGGGCAACCTCCATTTATGTAGCCTAAGGAGTAAGGCCCAATGCATGTCAATAAATGCCAAAAGAAATATATCATCATCATCATCAGAGCCTTTATCCCAAAATAAATATATATGCTGTAAAAAATTTTAAAAATAAGTTAATCTTTTGATGTTTGTTTATTGATTTTTTACTAAGCTTTCATTAGAATTTAGAACAATGTAAGCCATGCAAGGTCTGACCAATTCGGCTTGTGAGTTTTGGTGTATTTATTTGTTTTAAATGGGAAATATGAAAATTTTCTTCTAATGAACAATATCCAGGAAATAGTAGCTGAGATTTCAGAGCTTGAGAAACAAAGAGACGAACTTGAAGCAGAGCTGAAAAGGGTATTTCTACTGTATTCCGTTTCTACTTGTTTCCTACGTGTTGTATAATATCTACATCTTCTGGAACATGTGCTTGCATGTTTGATTCTGATTACCTGCATGTATAATGTATTGCTTCCTCTTTTTTGCATTTTACTTTACAACTTTTGTTTCTTTTATTCAGCATTCTTATACTTATTAAATGTTGTTGGCCATGACTGTATGCTTTACTGAAGCAGATCTTTAGTGATAGATTTTATTTATTTTTATTTCATTGCACTACTTAAACCCTTTGTTTTGGTCATTTGCTGCACTTGATTGGTAATGAATGGATATCATTTTCCAAATATGTGGTAGAACTCCCATACAACCATGCAAACGAGGCTGCTTGGAAAATCTTTAGGTTTTAAGCCTCCATTGAATTCATGGTATAGAAGTTCTTTATGTGTTTAACTACCTTTTGTATAAAAAGGTGGATTCTCTCCAATTACCTTTCTTGTGAAATATGGTGTAGGTTAATATCTCGTTGGCTGCTGCAAATGCTCGTTTACGTAATGTAAAGGAAGAAAGAGATCAATTTGACGAAGCTAACAATCAGATTGTTGCCCATTTGAAAACAAAGGTGTTGTTTTTTCTTTCGTAATTTCTATTTTATTTGTATAAACTATAATATTTTCGATAATTGTATAGCCTGTCTTATGCTTCAAGTATCTGAGAAATCTCTCTGATTTGTTAATAGGAAGATGAACTGTCAAAATCCATTTCTGCATGTAGAGTAGAAGCAGAAGTTCTTCATACGTGGATTAATTTCTTGGAAGATACTTGGCTTCTCCAGTCCTCGTATGCAGAAACTAAGAATAAGCAAGTCAAGTATGAAATTTTTTTCTTTCATTTTGTATGACAATTATGTTTTTAATTATCTTCTTTATTGAATCTGGTATTTTAAATTTCCCTGAATTGAAGGAAATATTATGGATGGCTTAAAAAAAGGGCTTAATAGCCAAATATACCCTAAACCTTTTCCACAAAATGGATTTAAGCCTTCAACATTTTATTGCATGTAAGTCGGTCCATAAACTTTTATTTTACTGAAATAAGCCCTCAACTTTTCAAAATCATGCAATTAAGTTTAAATATGTTAAACAGCACTAACGTCCATTAATATTGCACACATGGTGTGCCACGTGGCAGCCAACTAAACTATTCACATTAACTTTCACGTAGGATGTCCAAACGACAGTTAGTGTCATTTAACAGATCTGGATTTAATTGCATAATTTGGAAAAGTTGAGGATTTATTTACAATAAAATAAAAGTTTATGGACTGATTTTCACACGATAAAATATTGAGGACTTAATTCTATTTTATATTAAAAGTTGAAGGTACATTTGGCTATTAAGCCAAAAAAGGAAATATTATGAATTCTGCTCTTAATTCTATAAATTTTATACTTCCAATACTGGGTTTGTTTATGTTTTGGTTTATACTTGTTTTCATTTTCCAGTAAGGAATTGGAGCAACATGAGGATTATTTTGTGAAAATGGCCATTACTCTTCTATCTGCTTACAAGGTATTCAACACATTCAGTTGGAAGAAATTCCTAGTTTGAGAACCTAAGTTATGGGTTAAGTCTCACCATAATTCCTTCTCTCTCCTCTCTCTATCTCTCGAATTCTTCTTGGAATCTCTGTACTCTTTTGCAGAAAGAGCTGGGCCCTTCCATTAGCCGTATTGGGAAATTTGTAGAGAACCTGAAGAAGTTGAGTGAGAGGTATTCTGTGTCTTTTGACATAGATAATTCTGACCTATTTTATTCCAATTTCTAATTCTTTTTGTCTGGAAACACAGATCTGATATGACATCTAGCCCAACTAATGAGGATTCCAATGAACTATACCCGAGGAAGCATCTTGAGGAGGAATATTTGGATTATGAAACCAAGGTACAAATGTCATTACTTTAAATTTTTCAAAAATTTTAACAGAGATATTTAGTTTATTGTGTCATGAGGTGCTGTTATCTAGTACTTACACCCCACTGATGCAGATTTATTTTCCCTACTTCCCTTTTTTCCTGCTTTGATTCTTTTTTCTGTTAGTGGATTTTTGCAACAATGAAAACATATATTGAGAGTTCATGTTTCTTTCACTAGTTTTAAGTGTTTTTAATTTTAATCCTAGATTTTTCTAATTCCAAAATTTAAGGTAAAGAGATTTGTGAATCTAGAAGTTATAGCTGTTAGCTTATTTATTAGTTTGTCTTTAAAAGCTGCCTGGTTATAGAACCGTTGGTTGACTGGTTCCTTATTTCAGATTATAACAACCTTCAGTGTGGTGGATAACATGAAAGAGCAGTTTTATGCTCAGCATGGGACAATTTCAAGGTCAGATAAATTCTTACTGCTTGCAAATCCATTTTCCTTGTGCACTCAGTTATTCCCCGTAAATGACATTTTCCTGTGTCGTATCCAGGAAGGATGATCCTAGTGTTAAAGAGCTATTTGATGACATTGAAAAGTTGAGAGCGGAATTTGAGTCTATTGAAAGGCCAACTTTGGAAATTGAGACTCCGAAGGCGGATACTCCTACTGAGAAGCCGCAGGAAACTTTATCTCCACGCCCAATTCTGGAATCAACACAGCTTAAACCTGATACAAAGGAGAATCCTATTGAAAGGCCAACTTTGGAAATTGAGACTCTGAAGGCGGATACTCCTACTGAGAAGCCGCAGGAAACTTTTTCTCCACGCCCAATTCTGGAATCAACACAGCTTAAACCTGATACAAAGGAGAATCCTGAAACAGCGCAGGTGCTAGACCCTGCTGCAGAACTAGCAAAGCTTGAATCCGAGTTTGGGAAGGTTGACCACGACTACTCAACAGGGGAGATAGGTGATTGGGAGTTTGATGAACTTGAAAGGGAGTTGAGATCAGGTGATTCTACATCAGGCAGATAAATTAACCATGCGGAAACTGTAATCTTCAGTCAAAAGTATCTGATATATAGGCAAGCATGTGTACTATTATGACATGTATCAGTATCTACCTGTCAAAAAGCTGCATTTTAGGAACAAGCTTTTCGTTGTAACATTTGTATCATTGGATGTGGTTTCAATTTGTTCATTCTTCTGTAAATACTTTCAACCTGTAACATGGAATTTATGAAACACATGCAACGGTATCGGTCATGAATCCAATATCCAAACAGTTTACGGGATAATTTCTCAAGCTTTAAGAATTTGTAGGTATGGATTATGTACAGGAAAAAGGCTGGCCGAGAGCTGATATGATGAGAGAGGTTCAGCTTTCTTCCCCAGCATAGCCACAAAACATTGCTTGTATGTTGCTGTACAGGACAAGTCACTACCTCGAAGAACAGATGGATGACCGAAGAGGCCGGTGGGTTTTGGTGAAAGAGTGAAGCCCCTGAAAAGAACATTAGCTGTGTTGAAAAGGTTTCCTGATGTAGAAATTCGAAAGAATAGCACCAGTATTTGTAGGTGGCCCCCGATGCATTGAACACGAGGGTAGCCGGCAAATGGGTGATGCGATTCATAAGAACTATTGTCAATCCTTTGCTCATACTTTCCCTTGTTTGTCGGGAGAAACTTAGATTTCTTGGTTCGGCCCTTGACTTAGCTGAACAAAATCGTGTCTCGTCTTCTTACATCTTTACCCACCTTATCACTGACCCCTGAAAGGGACCTGTCATTCTGCTGCGTTCAGTATCAAATTCATATTCTATGGTGACATTGACAAATCTTTTTGGTCTCCTACAATCTTTGTAGTTTTACTCGTGAAATTCTTCAAGGGAAATTCTAAATGAACCTAATTTCTTTTAGCCTCACACCCATCCATTTTTTCCTCTTACATGAGGTGTGAGTAGTAAAAAATTGTGTTTAAATAGAATTTCTTATTCCTCAAATAACCGTATCAGAAATTCAGAATCTACCAGAGCAAATTCATCAAGCATTTTTTATGCAATTTTATATCCTTCTCATATCACACGTTATAAAAGAGAATAGGCAGAGTATTTCAATCCTGCATCATATACTTTTTTTTTATTATTTTTTAAATTATATCTTACCAAAAAAATTCCATGTCCTTTCGTTTTCCTTCTCTCAACTCAAATCTATCTATAGCCACACCACAAATTGCTCTTTGCAATTTAAATTTTATTTTTTTATTTTATTACAAAAATACCTTTAAAAAAACTTGATTTCATTAAAATTACCTATTATATCTAACACAAATTTTTTTCTTCTCATTTTTTCCTCTTCTCTATCTACTTATTCAGAATCCAGCTTTCATGCCGTAAAAAGAAAAAAATTACCAACAACACGTTTTGGAGTTTTTCTTGAGGCAAACGGTCAATTTTTGTTAGTTATTCCCATCTACGGGTACCGTTGTCTTTTTACTTCTAACTTTCATTTCTTTCAAAATTACTCAAAGTACAGTAGATCTAAGATTGAATCCACAAACTTAAAAAATTAGATTTATAGTTTCAAAAAAAAAAAAGATTTATGATTTTCTTTGTTTTTTTTTTTTTTGAAAAACTAATTAGGTGGAAAAAATAGAAAATCAAAATGAACATTATGATTTTTTTTTTGAGAGCAAACCGTTTCTTGCTGTCAGCAGCCAACTGTAATTATGGTGTGGTGGTGATTTAGGGTTATAAAAGTTTGAAGAATGGTTAAATGAAAAATTAATTTGTATTATAATAATGGTAAAAAAATTTAATTTTTGATTGGATTGTGTTTAATAATAAACTAGAGAAAACCCGTGCGTTGCACGGGTAGATCGTTGAAAGGGCAAGTATGAGATGTTAAATATGGAAAAGGTGAAAAATAAGAGTTAAGCAAGTATTCATGTACATTAATAAATGAAGAGGCGTAGTGAAAAAGAGAGAGTTTGTATGCATGTTCATTTTAAACAATCTACATGGTATATACATTAATATACGGAATGCATGCCTGTTCCTTTTTATGTTTTTATCTCTGATCAATTTTTAGATCTTCACTATTCCATCCCTTATTTAACTTGGTGCTTATAAGAAAAAGACCAAACCTAAAATAAAAAAATAGTAACATTTCAAATCTTTGAAAGAAAATGAAGTAGGAGCAACTAATCAACTTGCATAGAAAACACAACAATATATGCTTTCATGCACTTTAAAATTTCACAAAGTTGTAAATCACACAATGACTTATAAAGCACCAACACATGTACAATTTTTGCAAAGTGGGAAAAGCAGAACAATGTCAAGAAACTTAGAAAGAGGAGTTAACTGTTGCCACCCTAAAAGCAGAGTCGGTGATGATTTTTCCCCTTGATATATATATATATATATATATTTATTTATTTATATCAGACTTGAAAAGAAGACATAAGAACGTAGAAATAAAAATAACAGGAAAACTTCAAACAAATTCTAATACACATGGATCCAAATTCAAAATAAAAGCACAAAAACCATACAAACCATACTTACAACTATGTTAGGATGAGATAGATTTTGTATTAGCTTCATTTCTTTACACTCTCCAATATGAAACTATCCAAATTCAATTCAATTAAAAAAATTTGTGAATGTTTTCTTAAGTTGATATTGTTCAACTCACTTTAAAAAGACTTTAAAAAAAAAAAGACACTTGCTACCTTCTTTTGTATTGTTTAGTAGTCATGCTTGAGCCTTGAATTTGTGTCGTCTGTAACTGCATGCCTCAAAAGTACATCTTCGAGATATCTTCATTTTATCTCTCAATCAAATATGAAAAATGATCCTAAATTATCAGCAATTTGAATTAACACGACACTTTTTTTTTGCATGTTTAAGCTTGCTCTGGAAGAAACACACAACATCAATATTTATGTGTGTGTCTAATATATATATATATATATATATATATATATATATATATATTAGACACACACATAAATATTGATGTTGTGTGTATATATATATAGACGAACCATTCAAGATAATATAATATTTGAATAATGCAGAAGTTACAAAATAATTCCAACATTGTTAAAGAGAGCAAACAAAAACTAATTTGACTACAATGATTCATAGTGAGTCTAAAATGCCAAATAAAATGCAATGGGTACATCATCAAAATAAAATAAAATAAAATAAAATAAAAAGAGAGAGAATGTTAACTTTGAGGCAATAAGACATAATTGTTTCAAAGTGAACATTATCTCTTTGAAGCAATAACATATATATTTCAAACTAAAAATACATAAATATGATAACACGTATATATTCTTAGAGTGCAATAGCATTAAAACTTGATAAGATGAATTTACCACACAAATTAAATTTAGAAGTAGCTCCATACAAAGAGTAAAAGTGGAATGTAATAATACCAAGAGCTTCTCCCGAAACATTGAAAGGATTTGATCTTTAGAGCAAGGAGAAAAGGTTCATACACTTGCCTAACACATAAGTGATATCCCTCTAGAGAATATATACCAAAAGCAACACTTATAGTCAAAGCAAAATAATAATAATAATAATAATAATAATAATAATAATAATAATAATAATAATAAGACTATAACATGAAACAAAAAAGATATAAATAAAGAACATAATATTAAATTGAAATTAAATACACATATAAAAACAAAATTAATTTAGATAAAATTGAAAACGATATTGTATTATATATTTAAATTCGAGTTTTAAATAAAGGAATACATGTACATTTACCTATCATGGAACCATGTTATTTTTTTACAATTTCAAGACTAAAGCAATTTTTCATAAGTCAACAATTCCTATTATTAAAATTCCCATTTGACCATGTAACAGACATAATCAAGTAAAGTAAAACTTATTAAATTTGGGGACAAAATAAATATTAGCTCATGCCTTGATGGCCACCATTTGTGCATATCTAATCTGGCACTCTTTTTTTTAGAATCATTTATATCAATAGCCATTCATACACACTTAAAAATCCTAACAGAACATTAGAAAATCAAATAAATGAGAAAAGATAAAGTAGTGAAAAGGCAAAAGTAAAGTGGAGTAAGTTAAGTAGACAATTATATAAAGTCTATATTAAAATCCCTACGTGTCAAACAGAATAACTGCAAAAAATATTGCGTCGTAAATTTGGATTCAAGGTTTATATAAAAGGATGCATATATATTGACCTATCAAGGAATCATGTTGATTTATATACAATTCTAGGACTAAAGCCATTTTTCTCAAGCCAGCAATTCTTATTATTAACATTTCTATTTAACCCTATAACAAACATAATCAAGTCAAATAAAAAACAAATTACTAAATTTGAAAAAAAATTAGATCATACTCGAATGGTAGCCACTTATGCATATCTAATCTCGCACTCTTGTAATCATTTATATAAGTAAAAACTAAAAAATCCTAATAGAATATTAATAATCAAAGTAACAATAAAAGATATAGTAGCAAAAAAGAAAAACTAAAATTTGAGGCATTATGTGAGAAGCCAAATTGCAAGAACACAAAATTTGTTGTAAAAAAAAAAAGGATTAACGATTAGAAAATGGGTGTTTAAAAAAAATTTCTCTAAATTGAGCAAAAAAAATAAAAATAAAAAAGAATGAGTAAAAGGGTACCTTGGCAATGGTACGTTTGAGATCTTCACCAAGCAAGTGTCCAGATGAATTAATTGTCAAACAATAGTAAAAATTGTAATCAGCAAAATAGGAAAAATTTACCTTGAGAAACTCTTAAAGGAATCATTTTCCACACATTCACTTATGCTCTGCATTATTTACAGTCATAAGAGCATATCATTATTAGAACCAAGTTCCAACACCAACTGACTGTATTATGAGCGCACCCAATGTTACCAATCTCATGGCTTTCAAACTTTGTGACGATCATATGCTACCAATATTCAAATAAACTCAAAAATATAAAATGTATTTATAAAATTTTATATAAAACAAAATTGTTAAATAAAATGGAAAGCAAAAAGGAAAATCCATTATATTTGAAAAATTGGTGACGACCAAGAGCTCAAAGCAAAATCTTTTTCGGACCTGTTTGGGACAACAAAATAAAGAAGAAAAGGAACAAAAGGAGAAAAAGCAATCAGGTCAATGAATTAGACAAACAAAAGAAATGGGTCTTTATAAACTTTTGAAATTTATACCAGAAATGGATAGAAAGAGAAACTTCGTTGCTAAGTGTAGAGTGAAGAACAATGAAGGTTTTTCACTCTGTCATGCTTTGCTCCAAAATCCAAAAAAAAAAAAAAGTGGCTTTGGGGAACTTGATATCCTTATTGTTTACTATGTCTACTATAACAGCTGCTGCATGTTTCAAACAACATCTAACTACTGGTCCAAAAAAAGTGAGACATACAAATAATTTTTGAAATAGCTCCATTGAAATGCAAAACTTATAGTCATTCTACCATGCATGAGATTGGAGGCTAACAAATTGGAACTGACCTCATTCTTGTTTCCTAAGCTCTTACTCCCTATTATTTAGGCTAAATTCACTCCCAGTTGTTACCATTTTAGTTGATAATTCTTATTATGACTAAAAATTACTGGCTGTAAAAAATGCAAGACAATGGTAGCATCCATTATCATTCGAAATTTGGTCATATAGATGAAAATAATTAATCATTCAGACTCCTAATGAAAAACAATTAAAAACCAAATAAAATAATTATGTATCTTTTACGTAACATACATATCAATGAAAAAAAGAACCAAACCCAATAAAATAATATATAACAATTTATCAAAAAATATTAATGCATAACTACCATTACAATGTAAAATGAATCGGCATCAAATAAAGACAATTAAAAGCATCTAAAAATGCAACATAATTAAAAAAAAAAAAACAAATCCAACCTCCAAAGCATAAAGAAAACCTAAAAACCAAAACAGTTTCAACTACATTTAGGCTTTGCTTGGTAGGAAGGATGGAAAGGGGTGGGGATGGAAAATTTGCTAATCTAATGGTGAAGGTATAAAATAGGAAAGTGGTTATGAAACTTTATTATTAGATTATCAATTTTCTATCTTCATCCCTTTCTATCCTTCCTACCAAGCAAAACCTTAGAGATACTATAGACCTTTGAAAACCAACAATAGCCCAATAAAAAAAATAAATCAATTTTGAGATAATGTTTTCAAAATTACAACTCACTATAATTTTCATGCAAAACATGTTCATTCCAAGGCTTTATTCAGTTACCTGTGTGAACTTAAAATAATGATTAAGCCTTTCTTATCTGTAAGAGTAAACGTACAATGCGAACATCTATTTTCCTATGCTTTGAATATGGCCGCAGTATAGGAGTTTGGTCAACAATTGAATATACTTACATGCAATAGACGTTCGGTTAACAATTGAAACCAAAGGAGCAGTGATGCCAGCAGCAATCATTTGGCATCTCCCACAACTATCTGTAAAATAAAAATAAAAAAGAACATTACAGTATAAGCAACTTCTAATCTTTTTATGCTTTGCTATGCTTTCACCATCTATGCACACACCATGTAAATCATGTTGCTTATGAATGCCTTTAGGGTACTCTTTAAGGTCAACATATAAGCAATATTTTCGCCCAATGCATTCAAAATCATGAATAAAGTTGCCAAATATTACATTTAATACATATGTATTCCTAAATGGTATATCAAATAACCTTAAATATAGCCCTACCTTTTCTCTTTTGTAAAGTAAAGGACTCAATAAAATCATGCTAAGCGGGTGAAATTTCTATGTTTATAGCCTCATGCCATTCAAGTGTTTTACCTCAACATCATCACTATATTAAAAATGGTAACTCCATCTCCTGCTTATCCCTTCTAGACATATTAAAAACATTTTTTCTCTCTTTAAGTTGTAGGAGAATAGATTAAGCTCAGCAAACATCAGAAAAATAAGTGAATAACAGAAGACGAAAAGAGTATACATGTTTTAGCTGCATCATTTCTAATTTTCACTCCTTGCATGACAATTGCTAAAATAGATAATGTCTTGGAGAATATCCTACAAATAAATTACTACCTTGTATAAAAGTCCAAATCCACCTTCTCCAATCTAACTTGCAACCGAAAAGTATTTAGTAGCAGCTTGAATAATGACAAGTTCAAATAAGGGGAGCTCAAGGTGATCTTGACTTTTAACTTTGCAAATGCTCACTCGATTTTTTGGCTAGTTACCTGCCAATAGGAATAAAGACAAATCAACAAAAACGAATTTAGAAAAAACAATAAAAAGGTTGTAATGTCAAGGATCATGCAAAGCTTACGTCTAATTATCTTTTTCTTCCAAATCATGAACCAACCAATCAAATACAAGATGGTCATTGTTGAAGCCACTGATATACTTGTTGCAATTGTCACATTTTTCCACTTGTTGTTTGTGTAAGCATGTGACTCTAATAATTAAAAATAGAATAATTCATAAAAAAAAATTCTTTAAAAGCAAAGAAGGAAAATTATTAAACGATAACTAAAAAAGCAATAAACAATAATGTGGCAAAACAATTATTATTTTCTGGGTAAGTTTGTCCATTAAGTTTATTCATAATATATTTATTTTCCTTTCATCCTATATTTCTTAGCTGTGAGATCCATACGCCAACTTCACAAGATCAATATTCCATTTGATTGAGTATATTCAAGAAGCATGAGTCACCAACTTACATAACTTGCACTCCTTTAACTCAAGGAAAGAGTGCAAGTTAAGAAAATATTATAATGCAGCAAATAGTGATACAAATTAAAAGAAAAAGTGCGGAAAAAAAGGAGAATCTATAGGAAAGCATTAAAGAACATCAATATTTGGCACTCAAGGTGATATACATATAAATAATTTTATAATTAATGCATTGTCTCTTCTTGAATTTATTGAGAATAGTACATTATTTAAAAAACATTTCTTAAAAAAGTATTCTAGCTAAATATTTCTTAAAATAGTATTCTTGAATTTATTACATTCTTGTGCAGCAATAGTTAAGTCATTTACCAGAAACTTCATAAATGCTTGTCATCAAGCTCACGCAGCTAAAATTCTCAGAGAGGTTCCAGTTACAGCTAGAATTCAAGTAGCTCTACATAATAAGAGTGGAACCAGTCAGTACCATTGAAAAGGTTTGCTAAAGCTAGCCAAGTTCAGACCATTTCTATTTGAAATAAAACTCCAAAATTACCTTTGCAATCATTTAAGCCATTTGTTTAATTTTGATCACTATTCAACAACTGCCATATTCGATTGAACCATTCACTGAATTCAAGTAAGGCATCTTTGAAATACCCAAAAGATAAATCAGGGTCCAGATGCGGCAAGAGTGAAGCAGTTCCATTCATGATTGCATCCACACGTGGAAGAACAAAACTGGGTTAAACCCCTTTTTAACTAAAAATGAACTTTCAACCCATCCAAAAAAAAACAGTAATGCTCAACAAATAACAGTGAAACACAGACAATAAAGAAAGAGAAGAGTTCGTTTAGGACATCATAAATTGCTACCTTATTACAAACCCTTTTTTATCTTAATCACCGAAAAACCAACTTGCAACCGTACAAAGTAATAATCAGAAACCTTTCCTATATATTTTTTTAAATCACTATAAAATTAAATGGCATTCAAGTATTAAACGTACCTATCAAAATTTAAATGGCATTCAAGTTATAAACATACCTATATGTTCCAATGTGGTTGCCAATTTCGACCTTTCCCAAGTTTTATGTTAAACACCAAACACAAATGTCAGCAAGATAAAAGCATGTATATAATATCATCAAATTTTGGGGAGGAGGCAAATACGTCAACGGGATCTTTTTCTCCATGTCTAATATCCTATCGACATTCAAAATATCAGTAATTAGAAACTAACTCATTAATCTCATTTACATTAAAAGAATATATATATATATATAATTTCTTAGAAAACAACAACCCAAAAAGAATGCAACAAAAAAAGTCAAGTAGAAAATTGAAATTCTAGATAAAATAGAGGGCTTTAAACAAAAGAGTACCTGGATCATGTTTTTTTGCAAGGATATTTACCAAAGGATTGCCTTCAAAAAAGATGAATCAAATTTAATAAAAGGAATATGTAAATAAATATAAATAAATAAAGAAGAGGTATGGAGTTGGTAACGGTACCTTGCTTTGCACGTAGATAATTCCCCAAATTTTCTTCCTACACATTGCCGTTACGCATTCCCTCTCATCTCATTGTGTTTTCTTTTCAATTTGGGGTGAAAGCACCGGGTGTCATCAAATGGAGTAGACATGCTACTACGTCATAGCCTAAGTAGATGGCCAAACTGGATCCATTAATGCTTCACTGAGCTCCGATGAGGACCAGCATCCCCAAAATGAGGTGGTCGATGCCAAAAACTTTCGTTAGTGGTAGATTCCAGACACCTTCTTGCCACATTTTATGAATTCATTATATCTTTCCCTCCTATCGTTTAACTGTGGCAAAAAGCAGGAGATACAAGGAGATGGACAGGAAGAAAAGGGAAATAAATGGAGGAGCTAAGGACATGGATTTGGGTTTGGGGGAGAGGAAGAGAGGTGGTAGAAATTTAGGGATTTACTAATCAAAAGAAGATTAATGGAGCAAGAAACGACAAAAGCTAAATGAGCTAACTGAGCAAAACAACCCAAAGAAAGAAAAAAAATAGGTAGAAACAAACGGAGAAGCGATGTGGCAACAAACGGAGTAAGAGACTTGTTCATCAAGGGCTCAAACCAGGAGGTTCAAAAGGCACCAGCCTTAATTCAGAGAGTGCTACGTGTCCAGCAGGGAAGGGAGCATCGTGGCTTCACCAAAAGGCTCAAAATGCATACAATTTAATTGTATAGATGGTTGTCAACAAAATGTAAAAAAATAAAGAAAATCCATGAATTCAAAGCTGAAATTACAACCCTGGTATGTTAACTATTAACTTTCTCTTATTCTAAACACAAATACCGAGACCTAGAAAAAATGATTAGGAGCTTGTTGTGGTTTATCACTGTATTGTTCTCTCTTCAAGGACGTATATGATAGGAAGATTGAAAGGTATGTTTATTAATTGGATTTTAGCACCAACAATTAGTGAGTGGTTAGGACGTAAATACAATATTAAATAACTAAAGTGAGTGGTTAGGTTGTAAATGCAATGTTAAATAATTAAAGAAGCTTGCAAAATAAATAAAAAACATTAGGACATAAAACATTATTAAATAACTAACGTGAGTGGTTAGGCCATAAATGCAATATTAAATAATTAAAGAAGCTTGCAAAGTAAACAGAAAATGTTGATTAAAGCAAGCTTGCATGATATCTTCGAGAATCGACCTACATTAATTAAAGTTCACTCAAATGAAGTTAATTTTTCTAATTAAAATATCAAAGCAGTCTAAGGATCATAAAATACCTTAATTCTTGGTTGCCAACAAAAGTTCTTTAATTCTAAATTTTATTTTCCTGCAGTTGGATTTCTCGAGTGGTGGTAACTACTGCATTAAGCACTTAGAATTTGTAAAGAACCCCAACTCTCAAGTACCAACTTTAGCATGTTGTAAGTTAGTATTTAATTCCAAAAAAGAAAAACAATGGTATGCGTTTAGCTCATGTGTAAACCAACAATTTTATTTCATTTGTAAGTCAAATAATCCAATAGAATCCCAAAAACTTCACATTTTTTATCATCTCATATATGTCTACCTAGATTTAGAGGGGCGATAGTTGTATAATTGACATTACAATTTAACAGTCCAATATAAGAGCAGACCATCGCTTTTTAACTTTCTCAAAACTCAAATCTAAATGATAAAATACCAATAATATCCTAATAAGCGGAATAATAACAAAATAATTTATTAGTATCCGAAAGAAAATTTTACTAAAGGCAACCTAAGATTGTAAAATCTTGACAATAGATATCTTTTGAGCTAAAAATTAAATAACCTCACATCCTTAAAAGAGAAAAAATGATCATACACCTAATAAAAAAACAATGCTTAGTTCAAATATAAAATAATTGATAATTAACTATACATAGAAAAATTATAAATCTGACACTTTGAACCTTACCTATTATATAGCAAAGGTATAGGACACCAGCCCTGAAAACCTCAAATAAGAAAAATATAGTATGAGATAGGTTTGAGTATTTCCTATTATCTTTATTTTTTTTGTCTGCAAAAATAAATAAATAAATAAAATATACATTTCAAGAGAAAAAAAAGTAGCATATCAAGTGACATCTTCATACCTGTGTATGGTTCAGTTCACTCAAATCGTCATAACACTTGACCTTCTTCACATCTGAGGAATGAAAACCAAAAATAAATAAATAAATAAATAAATATTAAAAGTAAAATAGAAAAAATTCAATAAAAATTTTTAACTTATGATAAATGAAATTTTTAATTCAAATTTGTTTAATTGAAATAACCAACATTATAGAAAAAAATACATATCAATAAAAAAAATAAAAAAAATCAAAGCTCTTTTTTCATTATGTTTTTTCCCTTCGGCCAGTATAAGAACCTATATCCACTAAGCATCCAAAACCACAATATCTAAAAGTAAAATAAAATGAAAAAAAAAATGCAAAGAAAGTCATGGAAGGATTCGAAACAGACAGCACCCTCAATTTTTTTTTTTGCATTTTTTAGAATTAAGTAAAATGGAAAAAAATGCAAAGCAAGAAAATAGAAAAAAAAAAGAGAAACATTTTATTTTATTTTCTTGTTCTTTTGAAAGAGCAAACTATATAATAAAAGGAAAAATGGGAAAAGAAAGAATTGTTAATTTAAAGAGAAAGGAAAAAAAAATTAAAAAGAAATCTTAAAAGTATTTGAGCATGATTAGCTCTAGCATGTCTAAAACAAAAGAAAGATTAGAGAAATAAAAGATGTAAAAATCGAGCAGTAATCCAAAAGCAAAATGAATGAGAAAGAAATTTAAAAAAAAAAACTTTGACTTTCCAAAGCAAAAACGTATGTATAGATAATCCAAAACGATGCTTATAAGGATGGAGTTTCTACGGACAAAAAGAAAACATTTTACAGTTTAACTTTTCAAATCCAAATAAAAATGATAAAGATCAAAAGTTGTATAAAAATACCCACACACGTAAAGTGTTGGAGTGGTTGAAAGCATTTTTTTTGTTTTTATTTTTGTGGGGAAGAAGATTATTTGAGGTAGGTCGCATGTTTTGGGGTTGGAAATGGGAATTTGGATTGTTTGGATATAGAGAAAATTTCGATAAGGAGAAAGTCAAGTCATTTCTGAGAATATATTTGGGTTTGGCAAAGTATTTTAGAGAGACTCAAGATAAGAGAAGGTGGGTACTAACTTGAGTGCCGGTGTCCTGTTCGTCGACGGCGAAACCTTGCTCTTCGTCTTCTCTGGATCGACACAAAATAAAAAAAAAAAACGAAGCTGGGACACAGAAAAGGGATGGAACTGAGAAAAATATGACCAAATATAGACCACGCGCGACATTTGGAGCAGCCTGGGGAAATAACAACACGAAACAAAGGTAGAGAAAATGAAGAAATGATCTTGGCTTTAAAAAAAAAAACTCCATTCTCAAAATAGGCAGGGGCTAGACCCAAAAGAAAGGACGAAAGGAAAAAAAAGCAAAAAGAGTAAAGAAACACATGGGAATGAAGAGAAAGTGGGAGAGAGTGACGATGGGAAAGTGGAAAGTGGTCAAAGAAGAAGATAGTTGTGGTTTGCTAGAGTTTTGCAGGGGAAGAGAAGAGCAGCTAGCGTGTGAAAGGAAGAGAGGGAAAAAAAGATAACGATGAAAAAAAGAAAGATAAAGAAAAGGGTAAAGATGACGTATAAATCAATAAGTGGGACCCAAAGCTATTAACTCACAGAGTAAAAAGAGGAGAACTAATGAACAAACAGCAAAATCGGAGCCAAACTTGGAAGAACAGGAAAGATAAAAATACGTGGCACTCAACGAATAAAGGAACGTGTTCATCAGCCAAAGTAGAATCGTGGCCACACCAAGAAGCTCAAAAAGCATGCGCTTTAATATTATTGATTGTATAGAAGAAATTTTAAATTGTGTTTAGAATTTCTCCATACATATAAAGGTATCAGAGTTGGATGAACATATGACTTTAGATAAAAATATATAGCAAAGGAGAATACATATAGAATTCATATAACTTATTTCAATTTTTTGAGATAAAAACTTTAATAATGATGAAGAAGAATTTCTCCATAAATAATGTAACAACTTTATCCGTGACCCTACCCTGGCTAAGGACACCAAGTCTTAAACAAGGAGAATCTTATCATAATAATGTGCCATGTCAATATGGCCGCAACACCCTTCTTGTTGCTTGTTTGGAACACACATTTTTCTTTATCACCAAAAGGGAAAAGTGAGAGAGAAAAGGTCTAAAAACGGGAGAGCCTAGGGAATACGAAGGAGGGAGAACACTATTCTCTTTTCAAACAAGAACAATGATAACAGACAACTCTCTACTTGAACAAGGTACCAAGATAAGGTACAATTGTTTTTTACTTGCCTATAATTGTTCAAGGAAATGATATTTGACTACAATTAATCTTAATCGAAATCCGAAATGTAAAAAGAATCCATTGACTAAATGCCTAATCATCTCCTAGGATTCCCAAAAATAAACATGATGGTGCTTTGAAAATGGCAAAGCAAGCAAGACTTGGAAAGACAGCCAGAACAGTAGATGAAATGTATGTTCTCATGTTTGTTTCTTCATAAATCATAATAGAAATACAACTAATCTTAAATCAAACTGTTTAGATTTTTTTTTTTGGAAAGGGAATGATCCGTTTTGGGATATTGTTTAGTGGTCGAGTTTCACAGGGAATTTCATCCACATTTTCCTCCCTTGATTCCCACCCACCATCAACTGTCGGACCATGTGTTGTTTTCTTAGTTGAAGTCAACTACTCATGCAGTACTCTTTCATCGTCTTCTTTTTTTTACTGTTTATGTCCCTTTAAAGTAATAAAAAAACTAAAAAAGAGACAATATGAAAAGTTACAAGAGGATTTTTTTTTTTCAATGAAATAATGTATGCAAGCAAAGTGAAAAAAACAAACCTTGGAATCCAGTGAAAGTTGTAAAAACATGTAATGAAAAGTGACTTCTTTGGCTCTTGATCAGGCATTATTTTACTAATTTGCTAAAGGAACTTTAGTCAACAATAATATAATGATGATGAATGCTGGAAACCTGGTTTTGAAATGTGGGCTACTTTCAAATTTGAACTTGGCTAAGAGATTCCACAAATATCTAATTGTTTTCTGAGGAAACATAAGTGATCACCGGTCAGATATAAATTATAAAATGGTTACCAGGATTTGGAATTCCAGTGAGATATCTTTCTTCTGAATAATCATAACAAAAACTGGTGGTAATCAAAATCAGACCAATTAAATCGTTATCAGAATATGAGTTTTACAGGATCTTAATCATGGTTAAGGATGATAAAAGCTAGCTTTTGTTCCCAGCAAATAATTAAGTCTTAATGATGTAGGCTACAGTGCCTTACAAGTGTAACCTCAGCCAGCTGATATGCTAACAGTTCAGCTTGGAAATCATTAATGGTTCTTTTTGCGCTCTAGATAAAGTATCAAAACAAGGGATTCCATCAATTTATTAGGGTTTTGTTTTTTAATGAAAAGCAATGAGGGAGGTTTGGCTTTGGCCCCATTACAAGAACTTCCATGATGATCTGAATTTTATATTTGGCAGCACATGAAGATTTACAAACATTCAGAGAAATAACCCTTGGTTATTTTCTTGCATAACTTGGCAGCATCAACAATTTAAAGAGTGCACTTCACTGCATCTCTCACAAAGCTCAGCTCAGCTCCCCTACTACACTGAGAAAGAAAGCTTTACCATAAACATTGCATTAATTCCTGAAAATGGCAGTGACCCTCCAATCAGATGAGCTTGAAGATGACGAATACATTGACATGGAAGTCAGTTCATGTTCCAACTTCGCCTCCAACTCCATAAGCTCATCTCCAGGCTCCAGAGAGTTGAGTTCCAAATGTCTTCAGTCTGCATGGAAAGAGAGCCCAAAACTTCCCCGGCTGATGAGCTCTTTTACAAAGGGAAGCTTCTTCCGCTTCACCTTCCTCCACGCCTGCAAATGGTCAAAAAACTCCTGCAAAATTCGAATTCTGTTTATGAAGACAGGAGAGATAACTTTGAAGAATTCTATAGCACCCCATTAATGACTACTGTCACAACACCAACTACAACCAGCACTCCATTTGAATCCTGCAATATCTCGCCTTCTGAGTCCTGTCCCGTTAGTAGAGAGCTGAATCCGGAAGAGTATTTCTTCGAGTACTTAACAGAAGTAAGCGGCTGCAATGCTAGTGAAAATCCGAAGAAGTCTTGGACCAAAAAGTTTAAGCTGATCAAGCAGTCCTCCATTGGTTCAAAACTGAAGGCTTCCGCGGCTTGTCTCAGATCTTTGTTCCGTAAATCAGGCAGTTCAGATGAGTACTGTGCAGCTGCAAAAGTTGCTGATGAAGGGTTAGCTTCAAAAGCAAAAGAAAGATTGGATGGCGAAATGAAATCAACAAACAAAAATCCATACGGACAAATCTATGAGGACAAACATCAAACCTCAACTGCGCCTGTAATGAGAAGTTTTGTCAAAGAAAAGACAACTGGGGACAATGCCAATCTCCATAGGAGATCGTTTTCTCTGGCTATCATGCGACATTCAACAAACAAGTCTTCATCCTCTTCCTCATCATCTGGATCTTCATCTTCTAGCTTAAATGCCTCGAATGGTTTTCAGTATTCACAGTTTCTGAAAAGAAGCAGCAGCGTGAATGCAGAGATTGAGAGTCCAATCCAGGGCGCAATTGCGCATTGCAAGCAGTCTCAGCAGTTGATGCGGTCAAGAAAGACTGTTAGTGAAGTTGGGTTCTACTCATTGTCAGCTTCTAGTATTGCACTTTGCAGGGGCTGAAAAGAGAGAAAGAGAAAGAAAGATTTTAATTTTGTTTCTGATGCTTATATATTTCCTCTTTTCTATTTTTTTTTTCTATCAAACAATTTTGATAGGGGCTATGCTTTGAATCAGAAAAAGATTTGAAAAATCTGAATAATTGTCTTGAACTGTTAGACCATAAAGTTCCATGGAAGTTTCTTAATGCACTATCTCTTATTGCAAGTAGCCAGAGGTAACCTTTAAATCTCAAAGAACTCAATCAATCTCAGTTTATATCTCTCATGGTTACATCAAACTTGTGCGAGTACTAAGAAGCCATTTTCTATGATGATGAAACAATCGATAGCAGATAAGTTCAAGACTCACAATTAGGATTCAATTGCCTATATTTGTTTCACTTTGCATATTTGACATCTGAAGGTTCCAGTTAGCGCAAAGATTCAGCTTTAATAACTCAAATTCTTTCAAACACTGTTGAATAGGAATTTGTACATTATAATAAACCAAGATAACATCATTTTATTTATCTAATTTTCTTAAAAAATAATGCAATTCTATCCGATAACTTTTACTTTAGTTAAAAAGTTAAGTAGATTTGGATTCAAACTGTTCAAAATGATCAATATTATCCTTTTAACCTTCACTTAGCTGAAAGGTTCTATCCATCATGAGCTACCATAAACAGACAAACTCAGTAATGGTTATTTAGTAAAAAGAGTCTTCTTTCCCCTTTTAAAATAAAGAGAATAATAAAAAAACAAAACATGAGTCCTGGATTTCAGGGTGTATGCAGAATCCTAGATGCTCTTTAACAGATTGTTGCCATGTAAGTTCCCTAGTTTCACTTTCATTTTCAAAATTGTGACAAGAGAAGAAGGCAGAAAATAAGTCACATTCAAAATGCCATAATTTTTCATATGCTTACTTACATAAATCTCAGTTCCCATCAATTCTACAAGCCTCCATGGTTTTCCTGAAGCATATAATTTTGAAAAGTAATTTAAATTAGGAAAAGGTAAATATTATTTCATTTCCAACCAATGAATGTGATTGCAAAAACCTACCTGTCTGCCTCTTTAGAACAATAAAGGGACACCTGTCTGAATTAAAATATGTTGAAATTGCCTTGATCCAAATTAAATTGTTTTTTCATTTCTGAAGGCCTAAAAACTGATATAAAATATGAAGATAGTTGGGATCAACACCTGCACACACACTGATAAGCTTTGTACTTACACCCCAACAAAGTTGAGAAAAGAAAGACAATCAACAATAAAATATAATTGAAAATCTTCAAGTGCAGAAAAACAGGCTTTCAGGTGGGCTCCTTTTCTCTTTCCATTTTTTTTTCTTAGTGGGTTTACCAAACCTTAAACCAAGAGAACATGTAAGCCAGAGTTTTGACAAGATTAAAGCCTAAGAAAAATGCAAACAAAAAGGCTAATTTGACTTTGCTAAGCACCGAGGGATCTTTCATAAGCATGTAATAAGAAACTCTCTCGCCCAACTTCCATGAATGTCTGTAGGAGAAAGAAAGGAAAGACAGGAAATACAATTTGATGCATGTTTAATTAAGCTTAAATACCATTTGGTCTGCCATTATAAACTATATATATATATATATATATATATATATATATATACACACACACACATACATACATACATACATACATATTTATAGTTAATGATATAAAGTCATTCCATCTCATAATTAAGAATTCTCATAGATTTATTTATAATTCCAATGACGTAAAGTCATTACTGCTAGAACCTATAAGAAAAAAACAAACATGTGAGCTAAGCTAGCCCTGGTTTATCAAAGTATATCACTTTGGAGATAGCATTGGGTGATTGACAAAGTTGTTTTCCAATGTTAATTATTTACAATAAATCAGCTCTAGAGATATTGCAGTGTTCAGAAGAAAAGAAGGATCAGCTTGAAAGGAAAAAGACTCTTGTCCTAATGTTCTTGGCTTGAAAAGTTAAATCGTGCAAAAAAATTGCTGAACTTGAGAAAGTGGTATTGGTAGTCAGATCATTAAATATATTATATAATCTTACAAACATGAATGCTATATATTTTCCCACCATTGAAGTGAAATACAGAAAGTGTTAATTCTATATGTCCATTTCTCATCAACTTTTTCATATTAAAAAAACATAAATTAAGATATATATATATATATATGTATATATGTATAGATTTATGTGATTAGAGGAGGAAATCTTATATTTCAAAATGATACAATAAATGCCAAATTGAAATGGATTAATCATTTAACAACAAGATAGGAGCAATACGACAAACCAGAGAATGAAGTGGTGTCCATTCTAGTCCATAAAATCTGGTCATATTGCATGCTTCAGTCTTTTAGTATCATTTGTTCAACAACTAAGGTTTGACCTAAACGATTATTATTCTCTTTAAAAAAAAATAAATTTAAGATTCAATTCTTCTTTTTCTTTATATCTTCTTATGAACAGAAAAATGACAATTATTTAACTACAAATCCTTGCAGCCCGAAGCTGAGCATTTGGTAGCATTTGGTTTACTTATCGACGCACAATCTCTGCTTAAAGAACAGGATTCGAATTCCTCTAAAATCAAAAAGAAAAAGCAAACGCTTTTTTTATATCAAATAGAAACTTTCAAAATTAATATTATGATGATGAAATTTAACAAATGCAACATTGTTTCGCTCTTGCTTGTTTTTTTCCCAGTACTTTCTACAAAGAACAAAACAAAGATTCCTCCTACACAAAATAGCATCAAACAACTTCAAGATTTTCACACTGTATGCCATAATTATGTAGTTAAAGATAGCTAGCCAACAAAAAAAAAAAACTTTCAATCAACATTTTCTTGTTAGAACAGGAATTTTCCTTTCCCTCAACCAAAATAAATAACTGCTGATTGCACATCTTCTTTGTCACTTAATTTTCTGCTAATTTAGGGAAAAAATTTCTTGTTCTCCTTGTTGTACTTAGCCTTGACATAGTCCATAATGTGTGCAAATGAAGTCTCCTAATGTATATATTTTTCAATGGAGCTTTTTGAAAAGTATTTTTATATCTTAATTAATACTATATTTAAAATAAAATAAAGTTAAGTTTGAAAAAAATTTATCATTAAAAATCAAATTACAATAGTTTTTATGAGACAAAGTATGAACTCAGTTTATAACAAGATGTTGGATTGGCTTGGGCCTTAGGCTTGAACTCAGTTTACGACCAAATCCAGTCCAATCTTTAACCAAAAGATTCTCTCCTTGGGTGTTAGCTGAGAATGGACTTGTTTAATGAATAGAATAAGGTTGCTTTTCATAACAGTTTATTTTATGTGATGGAGGACTTTGACCCAAATTCAAGCAGCCTCCCTTAAAAAATTTAATTTGGTATCATCGCATTAATCTTGTTCTTGTACACAAATTCTCTCTTCTTTTTTTTTTCATAAAAAGCAAAAATGAAGTTACATTTAAAAATTTTCTAAAGTTTTACGAAAAGAATCTAATTCAATTTTTTAAATAAAAAAATCGCATATATTAATCTTTGAATCAAATATTTATATAATATGCGCAGACAATATATAAACAAATAAAATAGTGACTCATAAAAAAATGTTTCATAGTCGCATGTCTTAATCATTCAACCAAAAGAACATATTCTCATTTCCCTCTTCACGCGTGAAACAATGCCTTTACCTACCTCAACATCAACGCAAGCTGGCCTTTAGTATCCACTGAATGAACCCATTAATGCTAGAAAATAATTACATAGAAATGTTCAGAATCCGGCATTCTAGTTAAAGCCAACACTTTCTTAGGAAGCAAGAAACATGTTGGAAGATGGTAGTTCTAAAAATGTCTTTTTCAATATCAGGAAATTTTAAGAAAAGTACAACAAGCATGCTTTCTAGCTATGCAGTTTAATTAGAGAAAGTTGCTGATTCGTCCACTTCAAGGCTAGATTTTTAACAGAAGCTGATACCATCGAAAGAGTTAAAACATCTCAAGTGTTTTAATCAATCAAACCGAGACTGAAGCAGTTTATTTAGCATTAGCTCCAGGATATCTCGACTCTTCGAGTCATATTCAAGCTGATATTGTCTGCATGTGTAAACCATGGCTTCTCATTCCTTGCACGAAAAGATTAACAATTGTGGACAAAGCACTGCAATTTGGTAACATGAGAACAGCTTAAGAACCAGAACTCATGCCTTCTGCCACCCAAGAACTACTACTTTGCTCTACAAATATATATACTCAACAAACTCAATGGACATAAAACAAATTGCCACATTCCTCATTATTCTTTCTTCCTTAACTGAAAAGCCTTCGGAGAATTAGTAGTTCGAATTGCTCGTACCTCGCAAGCCATGGTCAGAAAGTAGATGTGCATTGTGGCATATACCAACTACCAGGCAGAGGCCGAAAAGGTATTATTTTTATTTAAATCCATCTTTGGCATTTTGGGACTTGTAATTTCTAACATCCATCTCCACTTGCCCTATTCCAGAAGCTATAGATTTGCACATCAGATGGCATAAATCCTATCAACTTCAAATTCAGAATTACTGAAGTCAGAATGATGCCAAGAGTTGGATCCACTCTTCCTAGAACTCTTTCCCCTCTTCCTTCTAGTCCTCTTGGATTTCACCACATAATAAGTCATGGTGCCAAGAACCCCAGCCATTATCAGACCCCCAACAACTGTAACCAAAATTGCAGCCCACTTATGTTTCCGGCCAACCACTATATAAGAGGACGCCATGAAAGCCACTGAAGTACAGACCGAAGCCAACCACATCAACTTGTTAATCACTTCCACTACCCGTTTCTCTGCTTTGGTCTCACCTCTAACCAATGTGATTTGAACAACAACAACAGCCAAAGAGGTGAAGAGAGCAACAGCATTGAAGATGAAGAAGATTTTGAAAGAACTAGACCTCACCACCACAGCAACTCCACTATTTTCATCTCCTCCAGGCACAGTAAATATAGCTGCAAAAGCAACAGTTGCAAATAGAACAGCCACCACGGTCACTGAATTGGTGGCATTGTTGATTCCTTCCCGGTGAAGTTTTCTAAGTTCCTTTGAAATATTATGAACATTTTTATTAGTTCGTTTGGTTTGTTCAAGCTGCGTATGGACATCATTCTTAATTTGGGTCACCGTCTGCCTCAACTCATCTCTTGGTTGATTCAGTTCATTAGCTCTGAGAGCACTGTAGCGAGAAAGGCAGCTCTTTATATCTGAGGATTCTTCAGAGAGGGGAAGCCCCTCGGCTATGTCAAGGGCCGTTTTATGGTCCCTGGTGAGTGCATTGACATTTGTATCAGGAAGGGACAACAACACATCTACTATCTGCAATGAAATGGGAAGATTCACTACTATGAAACTGTTTAAAAATTGTAAGGAATGACACTAACTATAGGAGATTACTTGTACACGTAAAAAAAAAAATAAAACCCATCATATAATAATATATAAACAGAAATAAAAGGAGAAGCCATACAGATGGATAATAATATAGAAAGCTTTGCTTACAAAAATCATAAATTCAGATAACATGACAGTCTAACACTTAAGTGATCTAGATTAGTATCAAAACAAACCTGCAAACCATTGACTAAATAAGTCAATATTTAGAACTGATACTTTCAGTTGAGTACGTAAATACATGACGACCTCATCTCTTTCTACATTTAATTTTGTCTTTATAACATACCAAACATGTAAGTAAAACTATTTCAAGGATGGTGCTGCTCCACAAAGTGTGGAAAGGTCTTAATGAACAAAAACTTGCATAGCAATATAATCTGCGCCAACCATTTAAAGGATGGATAAAAAATATTGACATTTTCATAAGACGTATAACAATAAAAAAGCATGCAGCATTAATGACAAATATGCTTCTACCTCTATAGCGAGAAATGAAAAGGGAGTGAAAGAATAGTTGTACCTCCACTCTCTTTTTCCTAGTGGCTACATGTAATGCTGTGTTACCAAACTTGTCAGGAAGCATCACAATAGCAGCATCTGCATCAAGAAGCAACTTCACAACCTCACAGCTCTGTCCTTTTACAGCCATGTGCAAAGCGGTCTGCCCTTTCTTGTCAGTTCTTCTTGCCAATTGTGGATCTTTGCTAAGCAAAGCTTTTACAACATCTACATGCCCCCGTCGAGCAGTTAGATGCAATGCATTTTTCCCATTTGATCTGGTACTCTCTAGCAAGCTACCATCCCTTGTCAGCAGCTCATTGACTACTGCTGTATGCCCTTTGGTGGCTGCAGAGACAAGAGGGGTTGCATTTGATGGCCCAAATGTTTGGCATAGGCCAGGGTCATGATCTAGCAGCACTTGAACAACAGCTGCAAGGTAAGAACCACAGTCACTGTTCCAGCCTAGTATAATAAAACACAACTGGAAAAGGGCCATAAATTCCACAACTGGTCTGTACCAAAGCAAACTAACAGCTAAGGAATTTATTTCTTTACTATCTAATCAATATCATACAAAAACAGTAAGATGAAAGTTGGTCCTGAAGTTGAAAGACAAAGATGCCTAGTCAATCTTCTTACTCAGCTAGTCACATAGCACAAGACTACAACCTTTTCGTTAGTATGATAACACTGAACTTCTTGTCTTGGACATTGTAAAGAAAAAGCCAAAAGCCTAACTAGGTTAGTATCTCCATTATGATCAATCTACAAGTTAATAATCATAACAAGTTGTTTAAAGCATACAAGATAAATGCCACAATTAGATAAATCGTGTAAGTGGTAGACTGTTCCCAGAGAAAGTTATAAATAGTAAGGCACAAATGTTATACCCTTAAACATTTCGCAAGCATGTTCATAATAGATAATATTCCCGTTATATTGATATTATATTGTTCTGAAAGCACTATAGACCAGCAATTGTCAACTAAGAAACCTACGTGGTTCAGTAGAACATATATAGCCCTATGCTTTTAACAAATTCCATTCCCAAATAACCATAGCACTGTTTTTACTATTGTCAAAAAACTTCTTAAAAGAAACTGAATTTACTATGATATATATTGTAGACGAGATTAATCAAAGGCAATGTTGAAAAAGCAGTTCATTTCTCTTGGTTCTAAATTTTCCCCTCCCTTCTTTCTACATTTCCCAAGCTACCAAACATAGCTTAATTTTCAAAATTATTCAGCAGTTTTGACACCCACCTAAATCTGTACTTTTACTTAATGTCATCTTGGCAAGAACTGAGATCAGAACTGCCACATACAATTAAAGAAATCAACCAACCAACTGAAATCAAACAACACAACAAGCAAAATCACAAAACCAAAAGCACAAGATCATTACCATGGTGCCCTTGACTAGCAGAAATATGCAAGGGATCAAACCCAGATTTATTCTTCTTAGTCAGAGTCTCTTTATTTGAGTATTTTAGCAATTCCTTGACAACATCAAGATGCCCTTTCTCTGCAGCTGTAAACAAGGCTGTCTCCCCCAACTCATTCACCTCATTCACAACACTTGCCTGTATCTCAGAGACCTCCAAATTAAAATCTTCCCCACTCGCAGTCTTCATCATCTGTGCATCAATGTCAGCAAGAATCTGCTTTACAGCCAATAGATCACCACGCTGTGCTGCCAAGTGCAGTTCAGTGTCATTATGGCGTCCTGTTACCTGCTTCACATATTTCTTTTTGCCTGCCTGATCAATGCGCTTGCCAGAATTTGATAGGACCAGAGCTGGGGCTGTTGCTGTAGATGATGGTGATGGTGTTGCTGAGGGTTCTGCAGTACCAGAACCGGGACTGGTGAGGCTACTGGACATCCTGTCAATCCTCTTCCCAGAATTGGACAGGACCAGAGCTGGGGCCGCTGCTGCAGAGGATGGTGATGGTGTTGCTGAGTGTTCAGTGAGACCAGAACTGGAACTGGAAGTGGTGAGGCTACTGCCCATTCTATCAATACACTTGCCAGAATTCGATAGGATCAGGGCTGGGGCTGCTGCTGTAGGGGAGGGTGATGGTGTTGCTGACTGTTCTGTGAGAGCAGAACTGGAACTGGAACTGGTAAGGCTACTGCCCATCCTATCAATACGCTTGCAAGAATCCAATAGGATCAGGGCTGGGGCTGCTGCTGTAGGGGAGGGTGATGGTGTTGCTGACTGTTCTGTGAGAGCAGAACTGGAACTGGAACTGGTAAGGCTACAGCCCATCCTATCAATACGCTTGCAAGAATCCAATAGGATCAGGCCTGGGGCTGTTGCTGTTGAGGATGGAGATGCTGTTGGTGATGCTTCAATGAGGGAATTCTGACTCAACTGTGAAGTCATTAGTCCTTTATCCAAATCTCTCTCTCCACCTAAACAATCAATCATTAATCAAAATAACTATAAAACTAATCATAATTTTGTTTCATAATCCTTCATAGAAATGATACAACAAAATCCCATAAACCGAAAAGGTAAGAAAAAGGTTTCTTTCTTCAGCACCTATCAATGAATCAATCACAAAAATGATGCCACCTTCCATTGCTTCAACTTAATTCTTCACTTCAAACTAAAACTACCATAATTATTACACACACACAAAGAAAACCCAAGTTCCCATCAAAATCCCATCTCATTTTTCTATTCAATTAAGCTGCAATGGATCAAGAGATAAACTTGATAGCCAACACTAAATTCCCTAATTCCCATAATACACAATATTCTAAGACAGTAAAAACAAGCTAAAATCCAATTAAAAATAGAAAGATAAAATCATCTTTTTTAGCAGAATTAAGTCGATTTCCTTTCAAAAATAACCCATTAAGTATTTTGAAGAAAGAATCAATACCCAGAATCAAAAAGTGAACTTTTAAGCTAGGAACAACTTTTACAACAAAAAAAAAATGAAGACAAGTGGTCAAAGGAGAGTCAACAGTATTACCTTCTTGGATTAGAGATGAGGCCATGGTTAAAGAAGAGAGAGAAGCAAAGCTGAGATGAAAAATGAAGAGAAGAAGTGATGGAGGAGAATATATTTTAAAAAAGTAAAGATTGAAGGACAAGAGAAAAGAGAAGTTTCAGAGAAAAGAGTCAAAAAGAAGGAAGAGAGGTTGGCTGAGGAAGGTGGTTGGAAATTACATTTCATGGAAAAAAAGAAATAGTTCAGTGGATTGGTCATGCTTGCTTTACATGTCAGGACCCACTCAGCATTTAACTGATACGCGCCACTTTTTTTTAAGTCTGTGAAGTTAAAAAAATGCTTGAACATGTAGAAAAATATTTTTATTTTAGAACCAAATACACCATCAATAAAAAATTTTAATTTTAAAAATAAATTTAAGATGACGACGGATATTTCATATTATTTAATATTTTTTAATGAATTTTGTTAAGAGTATATATTTTTATCATATCATTTTATATATATATATGTTAAATCAAACACGTTAAATTAATCATTGTTAAAATTTTAAAAAAGTTATATTTTTATTATATAAAATTTATATACAGTGTATTAAATTTAAATCTAAAAAAATTAATTTAATTATTACCAACGAATACATATTTATGGATGCGTAAATGATTAATGATTAATACTACTTTTCTTAGATTAATGAATTCTCTTAGTCTCATTATATTTCCTTTGTTTATATTAAGATTGAATAGCTGTAGTAAAAAAAAAAACTGTAAATAGATCCCACTTTCTTCCTAAAAAAGAATTATATTTTATCCCAAATTAAGCTTTTTTTTGTTATGAAATTGGTGGAATATTTAAATTAAGCTTCTTAATACAAAGATAAATTCACACGGATCATCATCATCATAATAATAATAATAATAATAATAATAATAATAATAATAATAAATAATTGATATGACAAAGTCTACCGTGTTAGGCCAGGCCCAATAGCGTCAGAGATTACCACATGGCAAAGACTCACTGGTCCACGTGTCCATCGGCGACAGAGGCAAAGCCCGTCACCTGTCGCTGGGCGACAGGCTCTTGGTCCACGTGGCCTTCGGCGACAGAGGTAGAAGTGCGTGATCATACCTGTCGGCTATCGACAGACTCGTAGTCTGTCGCCTGCAATTATAACGCGACACATGGCACGCATATACCTACCGCGCGGGAGACAGATTCCCAGTCCGTCGCCTTCAGTCATTTGGCGACACGTGGCACACGGTTTCGGCTCCCGCTAGCGACAGACCCCTGACGCCACAACGTGCCACGTGCTATAAGTCTCTCGCCGGCGACAGGCTCCGGAAGCTCCCGATTTACAAGGAACTTGTGTTATATCATGACACAAACTCTCAGCAAGAAAAGGACTCATCCTCAGAAATTAACCTAGAATCTTGGCCTATAAATAAGCCCCCATGTACAATTCTACTCTCTAATTTTTGATTACCAGCTTTTACGCTTCCCAACACTGAAGACCTTTTTGCTGACTTAAGCATCGGAGTGTCTACGCAGGGAACCACCCCTGCGTCTCTCTGACTTTTCTTATTTTGCAGAAGCTTTTTGGAGACACGTGGAGATTAAGTACGAATATCGACGTCAGCATACTTTTATTGTTGTTTTGTGCAACAACAATTGGCGCCGTCTGTGGGAAACGTATAAAAAGCCAAGATTTTCTAAGATGGTGAGAACAAGATCTACAAACGTAAGGACCGGAAGTGAGGAAAACTCTGTGAGCTCCCCTGAACAACAGATTCGCCAGACAAACCAGGCGAACAGGGAGGAAGAAAGAATTACTGTGTCGGCGGCAGAATTTGAAGCCCTAAGGCGACAGAGTGAAGAAACTACCCAAGCACTGCGAGCCATGGTGGATCTGTTCCAAGGAGTTCTCCCGACATTGGATCTGCCGCCTGCCGTGCAGAACTTAGTAGGAGGAACAAATAGAGGTGTCCCGCCGCAGATGTTTGGGCGAGAGGAAGACATGACAGCGGCAGACCCCTCTCGTCGGCGAGAGGTTCCCTCGGTGGAAGAGCAGGACATTCATCAGGGTGCGGCAGGACTGGGGAGCGGCAGGCATGTCGCAGGCACCCAGCGAGAGATTGAGGAAGCATATGGCTTAGAGCCTGCGATAGGGGTCAGGCGACAGGGTAGCGGGAGGCCTGTCGCAGGAACCCAGCGAGAGAATGAAGAAGCAGTAGAGTTAGAGCCTGCGACAGGGGTCAGGCGACAGGTTCCACATGTAGGGCGGCAGATGTCTGGGCGACAGGACATTGACCGGGCGACAGGGTCTACCGCCCACCACCATGACTTGTCAAATTTTGATAGTGCTAACTTAGACCATGGTATTGGAGGTGCTGGAAAGAACGAGGTCGAAGATCAAAGCACTTGGGGAACTGGGTCGGAGTTTGACCCCACTTGGTGCACGCAAATGGTACGAACAAACGCACCTCAAGCTCAGGGCAAGGAAGTAGTAAGAGACCTACCTGATTCGTCTCATACCCGAAATCAGCTCGCTCCCCCCGTGGACATGAAGAAGATGATAGAACAGGTACTGGAAGAGAAAAAGTTGGTGTCTGCAGAAGAGAGCCAGAGGAGGAGAGTACCGTTCTGCACGACCATCATGCAAAAACCCCTGCCCCCGAAGTTCAAAATGCCGCAGATGACTGCCTACACCGGAAAGATGGACCCCTACGACCATATGCAAAACTATGAGGCACTAATGTTGTTACATGGATGGGAAGACGAGATAATGTGTAGAGCCTTTTCCTTAACTCTGTCCGGACATGCGATGAAATGGTTTAATAACTTGCCCGAAGGGTCCATTATCTCTTTCGACCAACTGCGAAGTGAGTTTCTTAAGGCGTTTGCGGTCAACAGTCAGAGAAGGAAGGAACCGACCTATTTGCTCATTATTAAGCAAGGAGCTAAGGAGTCATTGAAAAGTTATGTGGATCGGTTCAGAGATGCTACTTTGGAGGTGCGAGATCTGCAAGTCGGTATAGCCGTGGCAGCCATGTTAAAGGGGACAAGGTCTGAGAAATTGCAAGAATCCTTGTCGCTAGAACAGCCAACAACCATCTCAGACCTACTTTCCCGCGCACATAAGTATGTAACCCAAGAGGAAGTAATGAGAATGGTGGCGATTGGAGAAACTAAGGATGGAAGGAAATGAGGAAGAGAGGTCACTGAAGCATCTTCAAGCCAACCGAGAAAGTTTGAGAAAGCTCCCGCATTGAAATACAATTCTTATACCCCACTCACCGAATCTCGAGCTTCAGTGATGGCAGCAATTGAAGGATCAAGGCTTATACAGACTCCAAAGAAGACGTCAGGGAATTTGGGCCGTGATTTAAGGTCATACTGCGATTACCACTCAACACATGGTCACACAACTGAGAAGTGTAGGGAGCTGATGAATCAGCTAGAAAAGCTAGCACGAGAGGGGAAAATAAACCGTTTCGTATGGAGAGGTGATAGAGCTAACTATCCTGCACAAAACAGAGGAAACAATTTCAGAGATAGAAGAGGTGAAAACAGAAGGCCTGTCAGGCGAAATGAAGGGGAAAGAAGAGACGGTGACAGAAGGGTAGAAAGAAGGAATCGAGAGGAAGATAATGAACCCACAAGGCCAGCTATTAACGTGATATCCGGAGGTGAGTCATTAGCTGGCACTTCTTCCTCGTCTCGAAACACCTACGCCCGACAAGCTTATCAAATTAATTCAGTAATGGAGGAAAAGCATGATGAAGAGCCCATCACCTTCACACCCGCTGACAGAGGTGATGTAATGATCCCTCATGATGACCCAATGGTGATTTCGGCAGTAATAGCAAAACATCCAGTGAGTCGCATCTTAGTTGATAATGGGAGTTCGGTAAATTTCATTTATTGGAGTTGCTTTGAGAAAATGAACATCTCCAATGATAGACTGAAGCTAGTAACCACACCGCTGTATGGCTTCTCAGGAGAAAAAGTGAAGGTGGAGGGCGCAGTTCAGTTACCTGTAACATTGGGAGAAAGTTCGAAGTGTGTCACTCGACAAGCGTTGTTTATGGTGGTGAGATCAACTTCCGTGGCATACAATATGATCCTCGGGCGGCCATTGTTAAATGACATGAGGGCGGTGGTGCATCCCTGCTATTTGTTAATGAAGTTTCCGACTCCCCGCGGTGTTGGACAAGTGCGGGGAGATCAAAAGAAGGCCAGGACATGTAATGTCGCATCCACCACATGTAAAGGGATTCAGAGGAAGGAAACCCTTATGATCGAAGAAAAGCCTAAGCCGAAGCCTGATGAGGAAATGGAAGCAATCCGGTTGGATGAGAAAGATGAAGAAAGAATAGTGTATGTAGGAAGCCAATTGCCTGAAGAAGTAAAAAGGGAGATAGTCCGATGCTTAAAAGAGAATTGTGATGTGTTTGCATGGACTCCAGCTGATATGCCTGGAATAGACCCTAAAGTTATTTGCCATCGGTTAAACGTAATCTCAGGGGCAAAGCCGATAAAACAGAAGAAGAGGAATTTCACTCCAGAGAGGCAACTGGCAATAAACGAAGAAATCTCGAAGCTATTGCAAGCAGGATTCATCAGAGAAGTTAATTATCCGGAATGGTTGGCTAATGTTGTGATGGTAAAGAAAACCGACGGGAAATGGAGAATGTATGTGTGTACTTCACAGATCTGAATAAAGCTTGTCCTAAGGATTCGTATCCACTACCTCGAATGGACAAGTTGGTAGACGAAACTTGTGGTTAAGAGTTACTTAGCTTTTTGGATGCCTTTTCGGGGTACCACCAAATCATGATGCATCAAGATGATGAGGAGAAGACCTCGTTCATTACCGATGGTGGGACTTATTGCTACCGAGTGATGCCCTTCGGTTTAAAAAATGCGGGTGCGACCTACCAACGCATGGTAAATAGGGTGTTCCAAGACTTGTTGGGCAACACCATGGAAGCTTATGTTGATGGTATGATCATCAACAGCCGACAAGGGGAATCAGATGCCGAAAAAATGACTAAGGTATTCGATGTGCTGCGACAATACAAGATGAAGTTGAATCCCAACAAATGCTCATTCGGGGTGAGATCTGGAAAGTTTCTGGGATTCATGATTACTAACCGATGGATAGAGGCTAATCCCGAGAAAGTTCAAGCTATTTTGGACATGAGGCCGCCTAATACAGTAAGAGAAGTCCAAAGGCTAACGGGAAGAATAGCAGCCTTGAGTCGTTTCTTGTCCAAATCAGCTGAAAGAAGTCTACCATTTTTCAAGGCGATAAAGGCAGGAAAGAACTTCAAGTGGACGGAAGAGTGCAACAACGCCTTTGAAAGGTTGAAAGACTACCTGAAAGAGTTGCCTCTGTTATCCCGGCCACATCCCGGAGACCACCTCCTTATGTATCTCGGTGTAGGAGAGAAAGCTGTAAGTGCAGTCCTCCTAAGGAAAGATGGGGATAGAGATTGCCCGATTTATTATGTAAGCAAAGTCCTGCTAGATGCCGAGGCAAGATACCCCTTAATTGAAAGAATAGCTTTATCCTTGGTGATGGCAACTCGAAAATTACGACCGTACTTCCAAGCTCACTCGGTGACTATCTTAACAGACCAGCCCCTCAGGCAAATACTGCAGAAACCAGAACACTCCGGGCGTCTGATTAAGTGGGCTATCGAATTGAGTGAATATGACATTCACTTCCAGCCTCGCCAAGCAATAAAAGGACAGGCATTGGCAGATTTCATTGTAGAATGCACTGGCCGAAAGGCACAAGAGGAAACAGAGTTAGTCTGGTGGAAATTATTTGTTGATGGAGCTCGTAACATGGATGGCAGTGGAGCTGGAATTGTGCTCATATCGCCTGAAGGGGAAACCTATGAGTATTCCCTACGTTTCGATTTCCCAAGTTCAAACAATACAACCGAGTACGAAGCATTGATAGCTGGGATGAGACTTGCTGAGAAACTAGGAGTTAGCAACTTAATGGCACATAGCGATTCACAATTGGAGGTAAACCAGTTCTCGGGTGAGTATGAAGCAAGAGAACCCACCTTAGTCCCTTACTTGCAGAAGGTATAATTGCTGGCACAGTCGTTCAAGCACTTCCAGCTGACTCAGATAAATCGAACAGAGAACAACCATGCAGACGCTCTTTCGAAATTGGCTTCTTCCAGGAGGATCAAAAGGGGTATGGTCAAAGTGGAATCCCTCGCTAGACCAAGCATTGAAGAAGAAGATGTCTGTGATGTCGAAATCGGAGGCGATTGGAGAAGCCCAATTAAAGATTACATACTGGGGGGCACACTCCCCACTGACATGGACGAAGCTCGAAGGCTGAAATTAAAAAGTGCCAGGTTTACCGTGGTAAAAGGGGAACTCTATAAACGGGGATTCACAATGCCCCTGTTGAAGTGTCTAGGGCCCCAACAGGCTGAGTACACCTTAGCTGAAGTTCATGAGGGAATATGCGGTGAGCATTTGGGTGCTCGAGCCTTGGCCTCAAAAATATTGCGCTCGGTGTTTTATTGGCCTACACTGAGAAAGGATGCCACAGACAAAGTGAAAAGATGTGAAAAATGTCAGAAATTCGCTCCCATAACTACCGCGCCTGTTTCGGCTCTTCAGAACTCTACAACCAACTCCATTTGCACACTGGGGACTAGATATCCTGGGGCCTTTTCCCCTAGGCACAGGACAAATGAAGTATTTGCTTGTGGCCACAGACTACTTTACCAAATGGATAGAGGCCGAGCCTTTGGCCACAATTTCTGAAAAAAAGGTGGAAGCAATGGTGTGGAAAGACATAATTTGCCGATTCGGGATCCCCCGTGTGATAAATGCAGATCATGGAAAGCAGTTCGACTGCGATGCTTTTCGAAATTTTTGTAGTGGCCTGAAGATTCTCCTAAGAATATCTTCTGTGTCTTACCCATAGGCCAATGGGCAGGCAGAGGTGAGCAACCGAACTATACTGCACGGGTTGAAGACTAGACTGGACAAGGCAAAGGGAGCATGGGTAGATGAGCTTCCCAGTGTCCTATGGGCCTACAGAACGACAAGCAAAGTATCAACAGGTGAAACACCGTTCAATTTGGTATATGGCACTGAAGCTCTCATCCCAGTAGAAATTGGAGCTGAGTCACCCCGGTTGGTCCCCTACATCGAGGAACTCAATTCTCAAGGACTAAGGGAGAATCTAGACCTGCTAGACGAGTTGAGAGACAAGGCAAAAGTGAGGCTGGCTGCTTACCAACAGAGAGTAGCCACTTATTACAATGCACGGGTCAAGAACAGAGAAATGCAAGATGGAGACCTGGTGCTGAGAAAGTCAGCAATCACAAATGCCATAAGGAGGATGGAAAGCTCCAGGCTAATTGGGAAGGACCATACAGAATCAGAAAGATGGTCGGACCTAGCACATGTACCTTGGAAACATTGCAAGGAAAGAAGATCTCAAAGACTTGGAATGCCAACCATCTCAAGCTATATTGGCAGTAAACATTGTAATTTTTGCTTTTTGATTCTTGTCTTTACTTTTCCATCTATTGCTACATCACTTTACAGATGTTATTATTTTTCTGATTCACGAATAAAGGCCAGCCAATCATTTCCTATATTCTCTAACGCAATATGTGAGACAGATTATGTGTTACAGGAATTAAAATAAGGCAACAGCTGGCAAACAAAAGTCCCTAAGCGAAAAATGCGCGAGACGGGCAAAAACAAAGTCCCTAAGCGAAAAATGCGCGAGACGGGCAAAAACAAAGTCCCTAAGCGAAAAATGCGCGAGACGGGCAAACTAAAAGTCCCTAAGCGAAAAATGCGCGAGACGGGCAAACTAAAAGTCCCTAAGCGAAAAATGCGCGAGACGGGCAAACACAAAGTCCCTAAGCGAAAAATGCGCGAGACGGGCAAACAAAAAGTACCTAATCGAAATATGCGCGAGACGGGCAAAAGACCAGTCCTTAATACGAAACGTGCATATAAAAGGTAAAGGTACAAGCTATATAGCAAGTTACGAGGTACGTTACAAAATTTTCGGATTCATATGTTGCAATAAGTTGACAAATTATGATTAAACTTTGGCCTTTTTAGTCTTGATTATTCTAATATGTCCTTAAGCGAAAATAACACGAGATAGGCACACTGCTCGAGAAAAGTTCATCTTTGCACAAGACTGAAAATGCTGTGTCAAAGTAGAACTTGGGGAGCAACATGGTATCAAAGTATACAAAATATTCGCATAAACAGCAAGAAAGAGCTACAGAATGAAGTTACAGAATAAAACAGTACTTTTTACTCAAAAATTTGTACAAGTGCTGAAAGAGCTACAGAAAGAAGCAATACTTTTCATTCAAAATTAATCTGTACATAGGAGTTAACAAACAAAAAAAAATACTAAATTCTAATCCACGGCAATGACCGAGTCAGCCGGCTGAGAAGGCGCCGCATCGGCACTAGCATCTTGAGAAGTTTGGGCTCAAGAACTGGAGGAGTCAAAGAACCAAGATCCTGGGAGGATGAGGAAGCCACCCCGGAAACAGGAACGTCACTTGAAGGCCCAACCACGGCCGCAAAGTCTGGCACGGGATCAACGGCAGCAGAATCTGAAATTTGGAACTCGTCGCTGTCCAACCCCAGCAGTGCCTCGATAGACTCAGGTTGATCGCCTGTCTCTATAGGCTCAGAGACGTCACGCACTGCCGGAGGCTCAGATCGATCAAGTGCTTCGGAAGACTCAGGCGTATGTAGCGGCTGTCGAGGAGGCCACGGACCCTCAAGGTTGTCCAGATCATCCACGGCCCCTTCCGCTAAATAGGCCTCTGGACTTTGTGTGTCGGGCTCATACTTGGTCCAAGAAGGAGCATCGTAGTACTTAGCCTCCTCGGTGAAGAGCAATTCAGGAAAAGCCTCGCTAGGCCAATGCTTCTCCAGCCAAGAGCAAGCCATATAGAAACCGTACTTAATGAATCCCGTCGAGAACGCCGCCTTCTTGTCAAAACAATGCTGGGACAAGCGGTATTCACAAACGGCCTCGATTCGAGCTTCTCTTTGATGATCCAATATATTGTGCAGCTCCTCAATAGCCTCATCTCGCTGCCTCTCCATGGCTCCCCAATCCTCAACGGCCTTGTTATAAGCTTCTTGGTACCCTTGAAGGGAAGACACCTTCGCCTGCTCTTCTTGGAGCCTTCGCTCGAGATCAGCATTCTTCCGCGCAAGATCAGCGTTCCTTTTGTTTACCTCCTCCACCCTGTTGACATAAGGACGAAGCTGGTTGACCTCGTTTGAAAGCTCCATCTTTTGATCCCGAAGCTCGCGAATCTCTTTGTTAGCTTGCTCCCTGAGAGCCCGGTGCCGAGCATTGACGGCCGCAATTTGTTGAGCTGATTGATAAGACGAAAAACAAAAGTAACTCATAAAATCTTTTAACGAAAAAAGTTTAGACGGGGACATTAGTTACCAAACGAACATAAAACTCTTACCTTCATAGCGAGATAATCATAGTTATCTTCTGCCTCCGGGATGTTTGAAAAAAGCCCTGCCTCGTCACGAGGGAGAATGGTGCTCCAAGCTAGGCGAGACGCTATCCCGGCATCCTCGATGCTGTCATTGTCGTTCACTCCGGGATAGGTTTGAAAATCGTCCCCACTGACGACGACCCCGGTATCAATCACATAGCGCCTCAAAGTAGGGTCTACCACCTTGGGTAAGACTGGTCTTGTAGGCATTGAGGCTTCAACAATCAGTCTCTTCTTGAAGCCGACCTACCCTCAGCAACACGAGAGCCACCTTCTTGAGGGACTGGATCACTCCTTTGGGACTCGGAGCTCTCGCGATCGCCTGAACCTCGATCAGGGACAAGAGGCCTCTTCCGTTTGTTTCTCCCGGCCTCTTGTGTAGGACGGCTGGATTCACCAGTAGAGGGAGGAGGAGGAGGAGTAGGAGCACGAGCCGGTCCAGATGGGGCTCCAACTGGCGACCGAGGAGGAGGAGCCGCTTGAGTAGCAACGTTGGCATCCCTCCTACGCATCAGATCTCGGAAGTTCATGCCTGCACAATATATAAAGAAAAAATTAGCCGACCAAGTGAAACATCACGCACATGTATACAAGAAACAAAAAAAAAAGGATGGAAAACCTAGAAAACCACCAAAGTCCTCTAAACTATCCAGATTCGAATCCAACGGAAAATCAACGAAGGGACTCCCAAAGGCATCAGCCTGAGCCCATTCAGGACTATCCCCTGAATAACCACTAGTACCCGGAGCCTCAGGGGTCTCGTCTTCCGAATCTGAAGAGGACTCATCTACAAGACGGCCCACGGGGGTGGATGCTTCAGCTACTAGGACCGGGGATGACTGACTCGGACCAGCATCAGATAAACGAGGAGTTGTGGGCAGGTTAGATGGGGCAGCAGAAGCTTCAAGAACGGTCCTGCTTACGCCCCAGCCAGCAACGACAATGTTTTCCGGGGTTAGAAGAGAAAATAAATTACGCTCCCCGGCAGAACAGATTTGCCGAATAGGCTCGCCAAATTGGTCTCTTAAAATTTCCGTCCTAAACCTGTCCGAACGCTGTGAGTGGTCAGAGGTATCACGATTCCATCTAGAGCGAATCCGTAGATTGCTTGGAATCTCGACAAGGACCCACTCGCTCTCAAAACCGCGCAGTTTATTGGGGAGATCCGAGAAGATTTTGTTATTAGGAAACTCGCTGACTGTTAACCGTTGAAGAGAGAACGTTATCAATCCTTTCAGCCTACGAATTCTAAAAAAGGCGCTTAAAAGGGGAACCGTTGGAACGATACCCAGATGATGACACACTATGGAAAACGCTACCAGCTGAGCCCACGCATGGGGGTGGAGTTGACACGGGACGATGTCCTTGTATCTAAGAAATGCTTCGCCAAACTCCGGAAGAGGGAAGCGAAAACCAAAAGACAAAGAAGCCTTATGGACGGCCACACCACTTCTAACCAAGTCAGGCGTGACCTCCCCTTGCACTGGGAGTCTATAGCCATAACCCGATGGAAGAGGGAAACGAGTCCTAATATCCTCTAAATCAGTATTTGTCAAAGAACACACAAGACCACCTGTCTTAAGTGTCTTACCCGGGCGTAGCAAAGACATGGCAAAAGAAAGCAAAAACTACACGGCGACAGACCCTTTTGGGCGACAGACCCTTCGGGCAACAGACCTAGTAAGACGACAGATCTTTGGACAACAGACCCCTTGGGCGACAGACCTACTGAAAAAGACACTTGCGGAAGACTAAACCCTACGCGGAAGACCAAATCACCTGCGGGAGACCTAAAACTAGTGCGGTAGGCAAATATATAAGGCGACAGGGGTATACTTACTGACGATAAGATAGGCGAGAGACTCCAGGCGTGAGAGTGAAAGACTCTTTGTGGCGAAATAACGGAAAAAGGGGCGACAGATGACTGCTCAGAGATTTTCTCGTGCGTTCTCTCGTTGGGCCCTAGCAGTTTATATAGCCGCGACAGGGAAGGCCAAATGTCGCGCCTGTTCACGCTTGTCCCAGAGTAGAATTTTTCACCTGCAAAAAAATACCAAAGAAATTGCAAAAAAACAAAGAGAACTACTAATTGTGGGTCTAGGCCCAAAAACATATATTTATACTCTCTTTGTTGGAAAAATCCAACAAGAGAGTGGGGAGCAATTGATATGACAAAGTCTACCCGTGTTAGGCCAGGCCCAATAGCGTCAGAGATTACCACATGGCAAAGACTCACTGGTCCACGTGTCCATCGGCGACAGAGGCAAAGCCCGTCACCTGTCGATGGGCGACAGGCTCTTGGTCCACGTGGCCTTTGGCGACAGAGGTAGAAGTGCGTGATCATACCTGTCGGCTATCGACAGACTCGTAGTCTGTCGCCTGCAATCATAACGCGACATATGGCACGCATATACCTACCGCGTGGGAGACAGATTCCCAGTCCATCGCCTTCAGTCATTTGGCGACACGTGGCACACGGTTTCGGCTCCCGCTAGCGACAGACCCCTGACGCCACAACGTGCCACGTGCTATAAGTCTCTCGCCGGCGACAGGCTCCGGAAGCTCCCGATTTACAAGGAACTTGTGTTATATCAGGACACAAACTCTCAGCAAGAAAAGGACTCATCCTCAGAAATTAACCTAGAATCTTGGCCTATAAATAGGCCCCCAGGTACAATTCTACTCTCTAATTTTTGATTACCGACTTTTACGCCCAACACTGAAGACCTTTTTGCTGACTTAAGCATCGGAGTGTCTACGCATGGAACCACCCCTGTGTCTCTCTGACTTTTCTTGTTTTACAGAAGCTTTTTGGAGACACGTGGAGATTAAGTACGAATATCGACGTCAGCATACTTTTATTGTTGTTTTGTGCAACAACAACAACAACAACAACAACAACAACAACAACAACAACAACAACAACAACAACAACAATAATAATAATAATAATAATAATAATAGTTTTACAGAATACGTAACACAATATTTTTATAAAACGATTTAGAATATCTCAAATTTTACATGAGCTTAATTTTTTTTAATGGTCTTAAAAGTATTTTTCTCATATTAATTTAATACATTTAAAATTTTGATTGATAAAAAAATAGTTTTTTTTTACTAACTCAACTAATTATTGTGGCTAAATGTTTCAACACTCGTTTTTACGATTATAAATTTTATTAATATCTAAACCACCCTTATTAGCACTTAAAATCTTTCTGGATGGTCAACAAGAGTTGATACAAATAATTAAAATTTAAATATTGAACGTAAAGCATTCAAATTTGAATTTTTATAATCTTTTATTGATAGATAATTTATAAATTCCAAAAGAAAATTTTTACATACACTACAAAAATTAATTTCCACTATTAGATACATCACAACTTAAAAAAAAAAAGGACTTTTCTTACCACTCAAAAAGTTTAATATACCCAAATATACCATCAACTTTTTGCATATCAGTTTATAAACCTTTATTTTACTATAAATAAACTCTCAATTTTTTCAAAATCATGTAATTAAATTCAGATCTGTTAAATGATACTAACTACCGTTAGGACATCTTACGTGAAAATTGACGAGAATAGTTTAGTTGGTTGTCATGTAGCATGCCACATGTACAATACTAACAAAAATTAATATCATTTAATAAATTTGGATTTATTTGCATTATTTTGAAACAGTTGAGGGTTTATTTACTAAAAATTAAAAATTTATAGACTGATTTCTATGCGATAAAGCATTGAATGTTGAATTATCTCAATAATGTGGATTAATTAAGTGTAATTAATATCATATAAATTAATTGGTAGTATATTCTGTCTATAGTGTGACCATATATATACGTAATATATTTACATTATACATGTATTAATCCTTAATGGGACGGATTAATACATGATTCAGAACATAAGGGGTCCCTGCCCTTGGCATCTATATATATAAGCAATAGTATAGCCCATCGATATGGTAGCATTTGGAGAAAGGTGAACAAGGGCAGTTCTCCCTCTCCTTCTCTCCCGTTCCTCTCCATGGCTCACCATCATCTCCTCTATTCCCTCTCTCAGGCCACCATAGCAGACCAGAACGGGTGCAGCGGAAGAGTGGATGAACCTCCGGCGGCGTTTCCTCAGCTGGTGGTGGTGGCAACGGCAGTGTATGGTGGGTTTTATTGACTTAACTCACCAAAGGTTAGTTTTCTCATTTTGTCTTTGTGTTAGTGGTTTTGGTGATGGTTTTAATTCCAACAATTGGCATCAGAGCCTCCTCACCTTAAAGCCATTAACCATTTTCGAAGAAAAAATGACATTTGTTGGATTTTTTAATTTTGGGTTTATTTTCGGATTTTTTGAAACCCATGAGATTTATGTGTTTTTTTTTTTAGCTAAAATAATGTCATATGCTGCTTGAGGATGAATTTTGGTTGAAAATTGTCACAAAAACGAAGTGAAATGGGGCTGTGCAGAGTGAGAAATGGTCCAAAAATCGATCGGGTCGGATACGACCCGTTTCCTGCGATTTTCGCCCAATCGGGCGAAGACAGCACCATCATCGGCGCCCATTGCTGTGATGCGGGAGCGTGTCCCACACGCGCCCGCTTCTAACATTAAAAAAAAAACATATAAATTTTTTTTTTTGCCTATTTTTGGCTGTACGGGCTGGTCCCTTTTGGAATTTGGGCCAACGTTTTTTTTTTGGGTTTTGGGCCTATTTTGGATTGTGAGCTGGGCTCAATTTTGGAGGCTTTTTTTTTTTTTTGATATGGGGCCATTTTTTTTGCTGCTATTTTCATTAAAATTGGGCCATTCTTGTTTAATTTTTTTTATGAGCCCTCTTGTTTTATTCAATTAGGTCTTGAAATTTATTTAATTAGACCTTATTGTTTTATTTTATTTAAGCTAAATTATTTATGTAATATTATGGGCATTATTGTTTAGTTATTTTAATTGGCTATTTAGTATTAAATTAATTTTGGGCAATTAAAACTAATTAACTTTAGGGTCATTTTGCCTAATTAATTTAAGGGGCCATTTTGATTAATTAATTTTATTTGGCTATTAAATTTGAATTAAGTAGTGGCAATTTTGCATAATTAATTAATAGGTCATTTTGGATTATGGTTTTAATTGGCCATTTTGATTAATTAATTATGAGCCATTTGGATAATTAATTTTAGATAATTTTGGCCATAAGCCAAATTTTATTTAATAGTCATAATTAGTTATTAAGCCCAAAATTAATGTGATATAAGTGAATTTTTGTAGAAATTAATTTTGGAGTAATTTCTAGAAATTTAATTACTCATGTAATTCATAATTCACTTAAATTTTGAAATCTATACTCATGCCCGTAAATTACTAATATTTGAACTAATTAAATAAGTTTAAATAAATTATTTGGGTATTTTGTTGAGCCATTTTGGATTATGGTTTACCCATTCGTTAATAATTTATTTAAGCAAATAAACTCTCTAAAATTGATATTGCCTTATTATTTGAATATTCACATTTATGTGAAATTAATTTAATTAATTGATATTTGGTTTAAAATTACTACATATGCTTCAGGAATTGCATATTTTTTGGTGTAGTCAATTCTGATCAATAAATTTTGTGAATATTCTTAAAATTATAAATCATTAATTGGATTGACTAGTACTTGCCTGTCGTAAGAATAGTCATGAAGATTTTCTGACGATTTATTCTGATAATTTAAGGATATAATAATAATAAGGCAATACGTAGTGAATGTTGCAGTTGCATAAATTTACTGAGATCTCTAGAAATGGCTAGTCTCTCCCTGTCGGATTGTTGTTGCTTTTAGAGATGCTTGGGATTGAGAGGATTCTGGTTGGGGTATGACACGATCTTCTTACCCTGTCGGTGGGCGATCATTCAGGTTGTATTCAACTAGTTTTGTTTTATCCTCTGTAGTGTATTGTGGAATAAATTTTGATATTGTTTGAACTATTCCACTAGCCTCCATATTGTGTAACTATCACGTATCAAATCTCTAGTATGATCAAATTAAATAGATAGTATGAATTATTCTCTACGGTTAGAGACATATTGAACTAGGAAGTAGTCCCGAGAGTAAATCTATCTATTATGCCCAATAATGTGAGCTCTTTGAGGACAATATACTTGGAATTTCGAGAACACTTAAGTGAGAATTCTCTGATTATAAGGGCATGCCATTAATGAGCACATCAGAGAAAGTGTTCCAATTAGTGATAATTAAGAAGTATTTATGGATGCTATTAGAAAATAGTTCGCATAAGATGAATAAAGGCTGCTATAGGATTTTGATTCAATATATGGCAGATTCAGTATTACTTCCTTTTGGGATGGAGAATTGGAGATCTTTCAGTTTTATAGATCTCATTTAATGCAGAAGGAAGTATGGCATTTCAATATCAAAATTGATATTGTCATCAAGAGTAGGAGATCTTTCAGGTTAGCAGATCTCATTCAGCCATAATGATGACATATGCCAACATTACTGCCGGAAGGAAATATTTTTAAGAGGTCTCAATGAAAGATCATTTTAGAAGAAGAAATTTGCCAAGTCTATTTCCCATTCTGATTCCACCAATATCTCTAAATATCAAAGTGTGCCACTTCTATAATAATCTTGGGCACAAGAGGGTAGATTGCAAGAGTCCTCTAGATTGGGATGTATAAAAAGGCATTCCGTTAGCCTTTCATTTTGAATCCAATCTAAGAGATATGCCCTCTAATTATTGGTGTTTGGATATCAGTGCTATTATTGATAAAGCCATAAGCAACCAGAGATAGAATAAAGGAAAATTGTTGTGAATTGGGGTTATAGAGTTAGAATCTATATTGAAAATATAGCCAGATTGTTGTTACATTTTGAAGACAATTTTGGAACTACTGTCAGTTTATACTTTTCATTTCGATAACAGAAAAGTATTTCTAATTAGTAACAACATGTGTACTGATTCTGGCATTCTGCATGATGGATTGTACATCGTAGATTTGTACCCCAATATTGAACAAATTTTCTTTAATAGGAATGATGTGACTGTAGATTTTGATTATGATAGGATAGATAAGAAATCTATTAAGTTGTGGCATAGGTTAGGGACATTTCGAGGCACATGAAGAGATTGTATTAAGGGAGATCTTGCTGCTAATATTAAGGACATGATTAGTAGATATTGAAATAATTAGGAACTTATATATACCGACATTTGTAGATCATTTTCACATATTGTATTTAGTGGATATAAGTGTTTCATCACTTTACTAACGACCATTTCGATGTAGGTCATATGGAGTAATAGATATGATCTTATAGATGCCTTAGGCATTCTGATTAATTCCGCTGCGCTGCTTAAGGCAATGATCAGACAGTAGTGATGAATATTATGTTCGGTATAATGAAGCTAGGTGAAATCATATACCGGTTTTCGGTTAAGTGCACTATAGGATTTTATATTAACGCCTAGTGTACGGTGCTTGGAATATTGAAACAGAATGAGATTACAGTTGAAGTCAATCGTACATTCTGATCTAGTACGATTTATGTTAACCACTCCAAATCTTTAAAATTCGGGTGGAGTGAAATTAAAACTGTAATTCACATTCAAAGTTGATCTCCAAGCAAAAACAGTTCCTAAATGCATCCCAAGTTATAGTCAGACATTAAGCCGATTTTATGCCGCTTTCTGTGTTTAGGGTTATAAGGTAAGGCAAAAGAGCTATAACCCATAGTCAAGAAAACTTGACAAGAAAACTATCAGCTGCAAGTTTGTTGGCTATTATATCGACTAGAAAGATTCTAGATTTCATTTATCGTTATGTGACAGTAGAATCATTGAGTCTGACAATGCAATCTATTTAGTGGATGACTTAAAGAGTGGGAGTTGTGAACCCCACAAAGTCATTATTAAGATACATTTTGTTGTGCCATTCCCATATATGCATCATCTTTTAATGATGAAAAGCCACAACCAAAGGAAATGATTGATCTCAATTCCATATTTCGAACCTGCATCTGACTTTACAAAGGAACATGAATGTAAGATTCATGTGTCTTCTAAATTCTGATGTTTGTCAGGAGACTATCCTGATCCGAACTCTAAGAGTTGAATATTAGTCACGCAGGATGAGTGAGCATCTATGTTGCACAAAGATGCATGGGATCTATTTCTGTTGTCACATCATTTTAGACCAAGAGAAACCCTAAAAAATCAAGTAGAAAATTTAAAATCAAATTTTTGTCAAGGCTTTAAATAAAACAACCTAAAAGCTTGCAGTTCTTAAGATAAAACATATAGTATGCAAATTCAAGGAATTCATTTATGAACATTAAAAGGCATCCAAATTATAATATATAAAGTTTAATGAGATTGTCACTTTGAGGAGAACATTATTGTTTGATAATTGGACCCATTGCGAGGTCAGTGGGAGTTATGTGCTTATTGTGCTCCAAATTGATGATATCAAATAGCAGCCTATGACACTGACCTATTTTATGAGACATTTTATGTCGTCACGTCCCTTCAGGATGAAGAATCTAAGTGAAGCTTTATTTTATTTTAAGGATTGAGATTCTTCGTGACATATCAATAGTCATACATTATTGGTCTCATAGAACCTATATTGAGTGTTGAGTAGGTTTATTATATGTTGTTCTCCTATTAAAACGTCATTTAGTGAAAAGTGACATATTGTGAAAATCTCAGAGTCCTTAAGATCAAAATAAAAAAAAATGAGAGAGCTCATATCGAATGTTGTGTATGCCTTATTGTGGGTAATTAGAGTATGCTTAAGTCAATACACATTTGGATATTGTGTATGTTATAGATGTAATTTGGAGATACTTGAGCGATCCTACAAACAGAGAACTGGAAGCTGTAAAGAGAGTATTTGGATATTAACAAGTCTGACATTCTGGGTTTGGTCAGATATTCTGATGTTGATTTTGCACGCTATCCAGATATTGAAAATTATTTTGGTTATATATTTGTGGATATAAAGGAGCTGTTTCTTGAAAAGTGTGAAGCAAACACTTACAGTGTCCTTGATTATGAAGGCTAAATATATAGCATGTTGTAAAGCTATATGATGGGCCATTTAGGCTGCAGAATTTCGTCTCATGGCTGGTTTTTTGTGATTGCCATTTCGAAGTGTTGGAGATGTGCTGTGGTAATGCTGCAGCAAATATTTTTCTCTCAAAATGTTAGAAGTTCCTCACACTCCAAATATTCAGATATCATCATTCAGTTTGATAGAGAGAAAATAATGGAATCCATTGCTTGATTGGATTGTAGAGCACATGGTTTAAAGGGCTCATTTTGGCTAACTAAGAGTTTGGCTGCTGAAGTGTTTTGATGACATAGCACTTGTATGAGGCATATAGAGCCATTTGCTGTATTAAGTTAGTGGGAGATTTGTAATAAAATTAACTGCAGTTATGTAAATGGATTCCTACTTGCCATTTATGCATATTCTATTTACGCGTATTTTGGTGCATATGGCAATTTGTTGGATGAGACATTCTGTATTAGTTTCATATGCTTATGTTGAAGCAATGCATTATTCAGTTTAGATGTATGGACCTAATGGAAATGGAAATGGATATTGATTTTGTTTTTGTTTTTCATATCATTTCCATTTCACACTTATATTACTATTTTGTTGAAGTCTTTATGAGTTTACGCATTTGTACCCTGTCGGTATGATGCATTTTGAAGCTTGTAGAGGCTTACTGTTGTTAAAGTATTTGTAGGCCTACACATTTGTACCCTTTCGGTACAATGTATCCAGAAGGTCTTATAAATATGTATTGATATTATATGATTTTTTCATTGATTAACTTAATTATCCAAGTAGGAGAATGTTGAATTATCTCAATAATGTGGATTAATTAAGTGTAATTAATATCATATAAATTAATTGGTAGTATATTCTGTCTATAGTGTGACCATATATATACGTAATATATTTACATTATACATGTATTAATCCTTAATGGGACGGATTAAAACAGGATTCAGAACATAAGGGGTCCCTGCCCTTGGCATCTATATATATAAGCAACAGTATAGCCCATTGATATGGTAGCATTTGGAGAAAGGTGAAAAAGGGCAGTTCTCCCTCTCCTTCTCTCCCGTTCCTCTCCATGGCTCACCATCATCTCCTTTATTCCCTCTCTCAGGCCACCATAGCAGACCAGAACGGGCGCAGCGGAAGAGTGGATGAACTTCCGGCGGCGTTTCCTCAGCTGGTGGTGGCGGCAACGGCAGTGTATGGTGGGTTTTATTGACTTAACTCACCAAAGGTTAGTTTTCTCATTTTGTCTTTGTGTTAGTGGTTTTGGTGATGGTTTTAATTCCAACATTGAAGGCTTAACTCCATTTTATACAAAAGATTGAGAGTACATTTGACTATTAAATCTCTCTCAAAATTATAATGAAATTAATAATATATCATTAAACTAAATTACACTCTAAATCCTCAATTTCTTTCCTCTCACTTTCTTACCGTTCTTTTTCATCAAATCACCTTATCCTAACCAAAAATCTAAGAACCCAAAATTTGAGAATCCTGAACCAAAATTCTTTGCAAAATCAACAAGTAAACATACCTAACTTTTTTTTTGTTATTTGTATGTGAAATTCCAAAATTGAACAACAAAATGAAGAACTGAAATAAGAGAAAATGCAAAAAACAAAACCTAAACACACGATGTAAACATGAAAATTGAAACCAACAAAGCATTCGTCAAAATTGTGAACCAAATTAGCAGAAAACAAGATATGTATCAACTACTAATAATATGAATTTATAAAAGCAGTACTTGGAACCAAAAAGTGTTTTTGCACAAGTGAACTTGTATAGGATTAAGTCCTGCACAAGTAAACTTGTGTGGAGAATGTAATCATGTGCAAACTTGCTTGCGCAAAGAACATAATCTTGTACGAATGTACTAATGCAATGAACGTAATCTCCACAAAGCAGTGTTTTTTTTCTCAAAATCTTACGATTTCTTTTTAATTTCTGTTTCCATGTTATCTATTTATTTGTTCTTATTTTTCTCTTGATTTGTAAAATTCACATAGAATAAGAATTAGGATAAAAACAAAGTTTTGGTTGAAAGAGGGAGAGAAAAGTAGAATAAGACCAAAAAAAAAGTGATTTGATTAATTTATTAATTTCATTGTGGTTAAAATTGTCTTCTTGTTTAAGCATATTTTTTCTTCAATTATTGAAGTGTAAAGATTATTTTTTAGGTTCATTTAGAAGCTTTCATTCAAAAAATTCGTAGGTGAAAGTTTAATAAACTCATAAATTTCAATAATAATTGAGGATATATCTTGACCTTAAAAATAGAAGAACTTTATTTACTCTTGAACTTTTATGAAAAAAAAAAAAAAACCTTTCCTCCACGAGATGACGAGAGTTGAGATGTCATGGAGTCAATTATTGTGCAATATTTGTTCAAATACACCAACGAGGCAAAGACAATAAAATTTTAGTTCCAATTTTACATTTTTTTTCTTTTTCTTTTTTTAATTTTTGACTCTTCTTTTGTCATCTTTTCCTTTTTTTTTTCTCTCACTAACATGACTAAGTAAAGACGTGCAAAAATGGACGGAACATGAACATTATGCTTACGAAAGTGAATGGACGTAAATGGTTACACTCTCATCTTATACTCATTACTATTCGACCTATTGGTTTCGGATAATAATTTTATTACTTATGTTAGGTTCAAGTAGGACTCTTGAATATTTATATTTAGAGGTGGCAAATAGGCGGGTCGGATCGAGTTTGGGTTGGATCATTTTGGATCGGATCATTTTGGGTTAAGGAAAAATCGGATCATTTCGGATTTGGATCATTTCGGGTTCGAATAAGGTCGGGTTTGGGTCAAGGAAAAATCGGTCTATTTCGGGTTCGGATAAGGTCGGGTTTGGATCAAGAAAAATTTGGTCTATTTCAGGTTTGGATCATTTCTGGTTCGGATAAGGTCGGGTTTGGATCGTTGACTTTTTTAGTCAATTCGGGTTGGTCAGATTTGGATTCGGGTCGATTGGACAGATTTATTGGATTAAGCTTTGGTCATCTTGATATCAATTGAAACCATATTTCTAAGAATTACAAAACTTATGAAAATAAAATTTTCTTCTTACATGACCTAGAATACAATTGGGATTGAAATAATCAAAATATTTAATAATCTGTATGATAGTTTTCTTTATAATATATTTACTAATATTTATAAATTAATTACATTTTTATCATTTTATTTTTATTATCTACAATAATTAATAACTTTTGAATCAAAGTGATTTAATAATCTCTACTAAATATCATAAAACAGTACTATATATATCTTTAATTTATTTTTATTTTTTATAGAATAATTGGAGACATTAGTGTAGATGATATAGCTTCTGTCCTCTATTATAGATTAGCCATTAAATAATTATACATTAGGTTCAAATGAATGCAATATAAAAGTGAATATTTAAATTTAACTAGATTAAAAATATATATAACACTCATATTATTGAAAAAATTATATTTTTACTATATTAAAATACTTTGATATTTAATTTTAACATTTAAATATTTATTGATAATATTAAATTTAAGTTTGAATCTTTTCAGGTTTAGGTAAATTTGGATTCGGATCAATTTGGATTCGGGTCAATTTGGGTTTGGATCAATTCGGGTTCGGGTTAATCTAAATTCGAATGAATTTGGGTTCGGATCAATTTGGGTTCGGATCTGGTTGGGTTTGGATCAATGTAAATTCAGATAAATTTGGTTTCAGATCAATTCGAATTCGGATCGGGTTGGATTTGGGTTGTTGACTTTTTTAGTCAAATCGGATCGGTCGGATTTGGATTCAGGTTAATTGGGCGGATTTTTAGGATCGGGTAAATTTTTGCCACCTCTACTTATATTCAATCAATTTTAGAATTTGAAATAATTTACTATAAAAATTATTTTTTACCAACGCTTGTTGGGCCAAGTAGAAGGAGTTTGGTGCATAAATCGGATCGCTCAGATTTGGATTCGGATTAATTGAGCGGATTTTTCGGGTCGGGTCAATTTTTGCCACCTCTACTTATATTCAATCAATTTTAGAATTTGAAATAATTTACTATAAAAATTATTTTTTACCAACGCTTGTTGGGCCAAGTAGAAGGAGTTTGATGCATAAAACGGATCGGTCAAATTTGGATTCGGGTTAATTGGGCGAATTTTTTGGGTCGGGTCAATTTTTGCCACCTCTACTTATATTCAATCAATTTTAGAATTTGAAATAATTTACTATAAAAATTATTTTTTACCAATGCTTGTTGGGCCAAGTAGAAGGAGTTTGGTGCATCTTAAGTAAGATCTCGAGTTTGAGTCTTGTGAATGAAGAAAACAACACTGAGAAAGCTCCCCCTGTTCAGGGTCTGATAGTAGCTCGACTCCAGATTAATCAAAGGCCCAAAACGACTTTCAGATACAGGAGGGTTTCAACCAAAAAAATTAAAATTATTTTTTATATTAAAACAAAGTATACTTTAATTTTTTAATTATCATATTTAATAAATAGTGTTGTCAAATAAAGTTTAATAAAACATAATAATAAATTTAGTTATTTATTTATTTTTAAGATAATAAGATTTTTAAATTTTAAACTTAAGGTACTAAAATTAAGTTTAAAAATTTGTAATATGTTAACATACAATTCTTAACACATTGATAGTTTAACATAATATGATACTTTAGTATAATGAAAATCTTAACATACATACATACATACATATATATATGGATAATTATTACATACACTGACAGTGGAGTTTTTTTACTCCACAAGCAGCGTTAAGATCGTAACACATGTCCTGTTTTATTTATTTTAATATTTTTATAAGACACATGTCATGATCTTAACGCTGCTTGTGGAGTAAAAAAACTCCACTGTCAGTGTATGTAATAATTATCCTATATATATATATATATATATATATATATATGACAGAATAAATTATTCTATTTGTAACTCTTTATAATTATCGGAGGTGGATGGTAAGCCTCACTTTGCCGCCCCACCCCACCCCACCCCACCCCAAACTTTTGAAAATTTTTTTATATATAATGTGTATTTATCAGTTCATAAATAAATTTATTTATAATAAATAATTTTGGCCCCTCTAAACTTTTGAAACTTTTTTTATTTAAGGTTTGTATATCATTTTATCTTTTTTAATACTTGTAATTATATGCGTGGGCAATATTTAAACTATTTTTTTTTAGTAAAAAATTGGAATAATTAATTTTTTTTAATTTTCTTATAGTATAATATTATATTTACTTGTCTTGATTACTAATGAAGAATTATATTTAAAAAATCTTACAATTTTTTTCAATATCAAAGTTAAATTGTGATCACTTTATACAATGTTAGAAAAACACATTCAATTTATTATTTTAAAGATATATTATATTTTTAATTTGTTTGATTAAAAATATAATTTAGTTTGTTTATATATATTTGATTTTAATTATTTTTAAACATCACTTACAATTTTAGGTGAAATTATAATTTATTTGTTGTATTTGTTTTCTTGTACTTTTGTTTATAAATCGATCAAATTTATAATTTTATAAAACTTGTTATTTTTTATAATTAGTATAATGCTTGCATATGCGATTTATATTAGTAAAATATATTAACATAAATCAAATAAAATTAATGTAATTTAAATTTTTAGTTGATCCTAGAGGTGTAATTGAGATGATCCAGTTTCAGGTTCAAGCTTTATCAAATTTGATTTTTAAAGTTCGAGCTCAACTTGACAAAATACTCAAGTTGTTCGAATTCGACTCGAAATTTCGATTTGTTAATTTTAAATTATATATAATAATGGTAAAATGTAAATCAATAATAAATATATTAAAAATATATATTAAAAAAACTCGATTGAGCTTGCGAGCCGCTCGAGTCGAATATTAAAATATTCGAACTTAACTTAACTCGTTACTCGAGTAGCTAAAGTTTGAACTCAGCTAAAAAATAAATGAATTAAACTCAAGTAATTATCGAGTCGAACTTGAATGGTTTACGAGTAGCTTGACTCGTTTTCATTTAGCCCTTTAAATTTGAATGTCAAGATCCACCACTGATAATCCCAATCAAAGCTATTATCCCAATATCTATTTGTAACTCTTTATATATAATAAATTTTAAAAAATATTTTTGAAAAGGTTAATATTTCTTTAATCATCTAACATTATGATCATTAATTGATCATGTTAATGTGAACAGTGAATTATAGGAATACATTATAAAAAATTAAACGTTTGAAAATAAAAAAAAACAACAATATATTCTACAAAAGCATGATAAAAGATTTAATGAAAAATATTTGAAATTAAAAACTATAATATATTGTAAGATCATGAATAGTTTTTAATTTATAGGATCATATTCTCTTAGAATTCACTTGTAAAATTGAGGAAGGTCATGAATAATTTTTGACAAGTTGACAACAATTATGCTTATATTATGTTCTCAAACAATAAATTTTTATTATTTAAGTTGTTTGTTATATTTGAAACTTGTTTATTATTAATTTTATGTGAACTTTAATTTTAATTTTTGTTTGATTTTAATATTTTAATTATTATTAGTTGCAAATTAAATTTATTTAATTCCTACATCTGGGTTTAGGTAAAGAATGGTTTGAGACAATATTTTGAATTAATAATCAAGAAATTAAAAGGATTCAGATAATAAATATGTATTGTCCAAATTATTAAGGTAAGGCTTAGGTAGCAAAGTTAAAAAAATATTTAGATAATTATAAGGGTTTGTATATGATACACTAATAGTGTATAATTTCTATATATTATCAATGCATCAGAAGTTGACACATTATCAATTAGCAAATTAAAAAATATGCCAAGTCCTTAAAAGTAAATATACATAAATTTTTTTAATTTGCTCATAAAGGCTTATTGATGAGGTGTCAACCTCTGGTGCATGGATAGTATATAAAAAACTATATATTGTTAGTGCATCATATATAAATCCTAATTATAAAGTACGATTAATTTAATATGTAATAGGGTTCATATGAATATCCTTTTTTTTTATGTAAGTACAGGTATCCTCATTCTTTTTATGATCTGAAATTAATTTTGTTCAAGTCAGAAGTGATAAAACGGCAAAACTTTCCCAATAGTGAGTTCAAATGTTTTAGAAAAAAAAAACTCATTTTCACTTCTTCTAATCATTTGTTATTTTGTATGAGTATATCAAAGTATGTTTACGCTAAAAATTTCTTTCCTCTTATTTTGTGGTTAGGGTATGGGCCTGATTCTCTTAACCCATACTAAGACCTATAGCTTGTGATCCATTTAATTTTTTACTAAATCATTCCTTTGGGCTTGGATTTGAATTGTGTGCTATTTCTTTACCATGTCTAATGGGTAGAGTAATTCGCTAATTTGATTTAGAAAAGTTTTGAATAATTTTTTATTGAAGTTTAAATTTGATTTGTAATATTATTTGGGAAAGTTTACAGTAAGGTTATAAAATTTGATTTTATTATACGATTAACGTAAAAAACACATGTTTAAGCATAAATTTAAAATCATTAGGCATAAAATATGTTAGAAGATCGTAAAATATGATTATCAATGTAAGCATTAGTGTCAATGGATTTAAACACATGATATGTTTTTGTTAATTATCATGTGTTTACATACTTCTAACATATGTTACACCTAATAACTTTAGATTTATGCTTAATCATATGTTGTTTACGTTAACCTTAAGTTAATTGTCAAATATTTACGATACTTTCAATATATTTTACGTCAAATGACTTTAAATTTATGCTTAATCATATATTTTTTCCATTAGCCTTACAACAAGATCAAAATTTACAACCTTACTATAGAATTTTCCTATTTTATTGATATTTTTTGGGACAATTTTATAGTAAATTTATAAATTTTGACCTTATTGTAAGGTCAGAAAATAATAGCATTTAGATTAATAATATTTAATCTAAATCATTGTTTAAATTTTAAAGATAAAAAAGTTTAAACCTAATAACTATTAAACAAGTTTTTCAATTATCATTATAAATACTAAAAAAATACAATAATCTATTATTAATTTAATCTGTAACCGTCGAAAGGAAATCTTTCATCGCATTCTGGTTTTCTCATCACCAGCATCTAGCAGTAATGAGTATATCTGCTCTGCAACACCAATATAAGCTTGTTGAGCTCCATTACTAGCAACGTCCAATATCATGCCACATTACTAGCAAAAAAAGGTAATGTTCTTTAACGTCCCATAAGCTTAACATGGTCATAGAAATTTTTTTTTTTTAAGACTACTCCATTTCATTTCTCACGAAACGAATATCAGTGAACAATTCATCCCAAATCAAAACTCAAATTAAGTACTACTAATAATAAAATTATAAAAAAAAAGTCCTTGAAGAATTAATGAAAAAGCCTACACAGTAGGAGCATAGCTCCACCGACTTTCTTTACTTTTGTTTTGACAATCAGAGACTTATATTGCAATAATTTCTCCTCTGTTTTAGGTTGAATTTGGTATTGTAAACACAACTAAAATGACTATTTGTTTTCTTTGAAGTAGATGCATCTTGTCTCGGCTTGGACGGCTAGCTATTGTTTACTTACTTCCTGCAATGATTTAAACTAGATTAATTTTTAGTCGGTGCCATGGGGCACATTTCAGGTGTAGAGTGACCAATTTAAGTTTATGAACACAGCAAATTTAAGCTGGCTACTATGGTAGCTGGTTTAATTTAATGTCAAGGATTTATTGCACATCAGAGGAAGTACTCTCACGCCAGGAAGCTGGAGGAGGAAAGTTCAAGTGGCAAAACATTAATCAAGATTTTCTTTTCTTTTATCTGTGACAAGATTTATATAACTACTCCATGAATTAATGCTTGATACTGTTATCATTTTTTCTTTTCATGTTTCTGCGTTTCTGCATGTTAGATTAGATGTGATTTGGATAAAAAATCTGTTAGTATATCTCCATAATTAGGGAAATAATATTTGGTTGACCAATTTCGGATATGGTCCATAATTTCACGCTGAATCTCAACTCAATATTTGGCTATTAAAACACAATTTTGTGATGGTTAAAACGTGATTTTATTGCCATAATTAGCATGCTCTCGTTAGTAATATAAGAGGGCTCCTTTCGGTCCCCAAGTACGTTAACCTAAAAACACACAAACACCATCTAGTGAGGTTTTGAGTGCTTGGAAGATTTGGAAGGTCTGTGATCGGCACAGAGTAGACTGTCAGATTCGGCAATTGCTTCAACAGCAGAGTTACAGAGTGCAGTGGCTGGAGGTTAGATCCTGTCGCTTCCGCATTTAATTGTTTAACATGTTTCATATTGTGTAGAAGCATGTATAGGCTTGTTTGATGTACTTACATTTGGTATCAGAGCATTAGTTTAACCTGCTTGCGAGAAATCTGTAGAAAGAAGCCATAAAAACCCATTTTTGAAACTTTAAGTCTCGGATTTCATGAAACTCATTCTGTTTTCATGTGATTTTGGTTCAAATACTTTAGATCTATTGTTGTAAAGCTCTAGGGATGAAAAAATACATGAAAAACGGGAGTGTTTGAAGGGTTTTGTGCCGGGTCGGGTCGAAAAGACCCAAATTTCTGCAAAAAAGGGCCCGTTCGAGCGAAGAAGAAAGAGTTGGGAATCGGGCGCGTGAGATCCACGCGCCCGATATATTATTGTTACGCGGACGCGTGAGAACCACGCGCCCGATGGAGTAATGCGGGCGCGTGTGACGCACGCGCCCGCGGCCTGCTGTATTAATGCAGCGAAAAAAAAAAAAAGGAAAAGAAATTCTTTTGGGCCTCGGGTTTTAGGCCATTATTTGGGTCCTTATTTGGTTAGTTTTGGACCATATAATTTAAGGGTTTTTCTTTTATTTTGGGCTAGATTATTTGGGCCATGTGGATTAAATAAAAGGGCCATTTGATTTATTTTAGGCCTTAAGGATTTATTTAATTTTAAGTAATTTATATTATTTAATTTAGGCCAAATAATTATATTTTTTTTACAGTTTTATCAAATTTTCAGTTCTGTAATTTTCATAATTTTATGAATAATTGGATTATTTTCACAAAATTAATATAATTATGAAAACTTCTCATTATTTTGGATTTTATGAGGATTTTTCATAAATTTGAAATTTTTATAAAAGCTATAATTTTAAATTGAATAATTTTTGTGAAAATTATCATAAAATTATGATTAAATTATGAAAATTTGATTTGAATGTGTATATGTGCTCATTTTGAATCTGTATAATTTTGTTATTTTTATACTAGAAGCACATGTAGCTAAGTTATTCATATTATTTGGAATTAAAATTGCCTTGTGATAATTGCAATTTTTAAAATATGAATAAGCTTAGAATTTTACCAATACGTCTAAGTGATTTATAATTTATTTAATTAGGGGTTAGCCACAGCAACCTTAATTAAGTAAAATTATTTTTGTAAAATCACATAATTATATGAGACATAAATTGTGATTAGTTATAAGGTTATGATAAATTTTATCCCACAGGAATTTTTATTATAATTTTATAACTAATTAGGATAAAATATCAAATTAGTTTCTTAATTTACCCACAGGAATTAGGAAATGATATAATTTGATAGTTTTATCATTATGATATAAATCTATTAGAATTAGAACTTTAGCCCACAGGCAAGTTTTATGTCTAAGATTTATTAATAAAATATGTTTACATTGGTAGGCATAATTAAGTTTGCCTCAAAAATTCTAGATACATAAGCATGTGTTTTTCTTTAAGCAGTATTTCCTCGAACTAATATTTACCTAGAAGTTCCCGAGCTGGATGGAGAGAACTACAAGGTTTGGAAGGAGAGAGTTCTCCTCCAATTAGGGTGCATGGATATAGACTATGCTATAAGGAAAGACGAGCCCGTATTGACTGAGACCAGCACTCCTACTGAAGTAGCTTTACATGAACGCTGGGAGTGATCCAATCGCCTTAGTGTCATGTATATTAAGACAAAAATATCTGCTGGGATACGTGGTTCTGTCGAACAGCATACCAACGTTAGGACCTTACTGAAGGCCATAGATGATCAATTTGTCACTTCAGACAAAGCGTTGGCTAGCACCCTAATAATGAAGTTCTCATCGATGAGGCTCACCAATGTCAAAGGAGTGCGCGAGCACATAATGGCTATGAGAGATATAGCGGCCCAACTCAAGAAGCTAGAGGTGGAGATGTCTGAGTCTTTTCTTGTGCATTATATATTGAACACTCTACCAAAGCAGTACGGACCATTCAAGATATCCTACAACACACATAAGGATAAGTGGACCATCAATGAATTGATGACCATGTGTGTTCAAGAGGAGGGAAGGCTGCTTATGGAATCGGGTGAAAGTGCATTTTTTGCAAGCCAAGGAAGACCAAAGATCGAGCCAAGAACAAGGGAAAAGGGAAAATCCCTACCCAAGCTGACATTAAGAAAGAGTCCAAGTGTTTCTTCTGTAAAAAGAAGGGACACATGAAGAAGGACCGTGCTAAGCTTCAGCAGTGGCTCGTTAAGAAAGGTAATCCACTCTCATATGTTTGTTTTGAATCAAATATGGTTGAGGTTAATCATAACACATGGTGGATTGATTCTGGATCTACAATTCACATTTCGACTTCCTTACAGGGTATGACAAACCTAAGGAAGCCAGTGGGAAATGAGGAGAGCATCTATTCAGGAAACAAGATGCGCTCGCGTGTTGAAGGCGTTGGAACATGCACTTTAGTTCTTAGGAGTGGTTTTGTTTTGCAATTAGAAAAGACCTTTTATATTCCTAGTTTCTCGAGAAATTTAATCTCTGTTTCTAGGTTGGTACCTTATGGATATTCCTTTCAATTTTCAAATAAATCAATATTGATATATTTTAAGTCTGATATTGTTGGGAATGGTACCTTATGTGATGGTCTTTTCTCTATTGATTTGCAAAATGATACTGCTCATAACGTCTTGCATGTTCAAAATGGCACTAAAAGATGTGTTATGAATGAGGACTCCTCTACGTTATGGCACCGGAGATTAGGTCATATCTCCATAAATAGAATTAAGAGATTGGTAAATGACGGAATACTTAGTACTCTCGATTTTACTGATTTCGACACTTGTGTGGATTGCATTAAGGGTAAGCAAACCAACAAGTCTAAGAAAGGTGCCGATAGGAGTTCAACCATATTAGAGATCATACATTCTGACATATGTTGTCCAGACATTGATGCATATGGTCAGAAATACTTCATCACCTTTATTGATGATTACTCGAGGTTTATGTATCTCTACATGCTTCATAACAAGAGCGAAGCATTAGATGCCTTTAAAATCTTTAAGGCTGAAGTAGAGAAACAATGTGGAAAACCCATAAAGATAGTAAGAACTGATAGAGGTGGGGAGTATTACGGTAGATACACTAAAGATGGACAAGCACCTGGACCATTTGCGAAGTTCCTTCAAGAAAATGGGATTGTTGCCCAATATACCATGCCTGGTTCACCGGATCAGAATGGTGTTGCAGAAAGAAGGAACCGAACTTTGATGGAAATGGTGCGTAGTATGCTTAGCAACTCGAAGTTGCCTAAGTCCTTGTGGATTGAAGCTCTTAAAACGGCAGCGTATATATTGAACCGGGTTCCAACCAAGGCTGTTCCAAAGACGCCTTTTGAATTATTCAAAGGTTGGAAACCGAGTTTGCGTCATATGCGCGTTTGGGGATGCCCTTCTGAGATAAGAGTTTACAACCCACAGGAAAAGAAACTGGATCCTAGGACCATAAATGGGTATTTCATCGGATATGCCGAACGGTCCAAAGGCTACAGATTCTATTGTCCATCTCATAGCACTAGATTTGTGGAATCAAAGAACGCCAAGTTTCTTGAAAATGACTTAGTTAGTGGGAGCGATCAATCTCAAGACCTAGTTTCTGTGAGAGATCAACCCTCTACCTCGAGTCAAGGATTGGTTATCATTAATAATGTCCCTTCAGTACAACTGGACATTGAACAACTAATCATTGAAGATCCACAATTAGTTGATAACTTACCAGTAGACGAGGCTCCTCTGGATACACCAGAATTGAATGAGCAACCAGTTGAACAACATGATCCTTCGGAGAATGTTGAACCAACATTAAGAAGGTCTACTAGGGAAAGGAAATCAGCTATTCCTAGTGATTACATTGTGTATCTACAAGAGTATGATTTCAATATTGGGCCCATTAATGATCTAGAGACGTTTTCACAAGCCATGAACAGCAAAGAATCAAAACTTTGGTTCGATGCTATGAAGGATGAGATGGATTCGATGGCATCTAATGGAGTATGGGATCTTGTCGAGTTGCCTAATGGGGCCAGGGCTATAGGCTGTAAATGGGTCTTTAAGACCAAGACTGACTCATTAGGCAACATTGAGCGTTATAAGGCAAGACTCGTAGCCAAAGGATTCACTCAAAAGGAGGGAATCGATTACAAGGAGACCTTCTCTCCTGTATCTAAGAAAGATTCTCTCCGCATCATAATGGCGCTTGTTGCACATTTTGACTTAGAGTTGCAACAAATGGATGTGAAAACGGCATTTCTCAATGGTGATCTAGAGGAAGAGGTTTACATGAAACAACCTGAAGGTTTTTCCTCTAGTAATGGTGAGCATTTGGTCTGTAAGCTCAAGAAGTCCATATATGGGTTGAAACAAGCTTCTCGCCAATGGTATCTAAAATTCCATGAAGTCATCTCTTCATTTGGTTTCGTTGAGAACATCATGGATCAATGTATATACCAGAAGGTCAGTGGGAGCAAGATTTGTTTCCTTGTGCTATATGTGGATGATATTCTACTTGCAACCAATGATAAAGGGATGCTACGTGAGGTGAAACAATTTCTTTCTGAGAACTTTGATATGAAGGATATGGGTGATGCATCTTATGTCATTGGCATTAAGATCCATAGAGACAGACATAGAGGTATATTAGGTCTGTCACAAGAAGCCTATATTAACAAAGTCTTGGAAAGATTCAGAATGAAAGATTGTTCACCAAGCCCAGCTCCCATTGTGAAGGGTGACAGGTTCAATTTGAACCAGTGCCCGAAAAATGATCTTGAGCGGGAACAGATGAAGAACATTCCATATGCCTCAGCTGTTGGAAGCATTATGTATGCACAGGTCTGTACTAGGCCTGATATTGCTTTTGCTGTGGGAGTGTTGGGTAGATACCAAAGTGACCCGGGGATGGACCACTGGAGAGCTGCGAAGAAGGTGCTTAGATATTTTCAAGGCACTAAGGATTACATGCTTATGTATAGATGGACTGATCAGTTGGAAGTGATTGGCTACTCAGACTCAGACTTTGCTGGCTGTGTTGATACCTGGAAATCAACATCCGGTTACATCTTCATGCTTGCCAGTGGAGCTGTTTCATGGAAGAGTGCTAAGCAGACACTGACTGCCACTTCTACTATGGAGGCCGAGTTCGTTTCTTGTTTTGAGGCTACCTCACATGGTGTATGGCTTAAGAGTTTCATTGGTGGGCTTAGAGTTGTTGACTCCATATCTAAGCCATTGAGGATATATTGTGACAATTCAGCTGCGGTATTCATGGCTAAGAACAATAAGAGTGGAAGTCGAAGTAAGCATATCGACATTAAGTACTTAGCCATTAGAGAACGTGTTAGAGATAAAAGAGTGGTCATTGAACACGTTAGCACTGAATTGATATTAGCTGATCCTTTAACTAAGGGCATGCCACCGTTTAAATTTAAGGATCATGTAGAGAGAATGGGACTTCGTCCCACATTTTGATTGTAATTGAAACTCTTATTAATAATATGATGTTTCTCATTTTTTATTTGTATACACTAAAGTTTATTTGAGAAATATCCTTGTTGTTTGGACCGAGAATAAACATAAGGTTTATTCATTAAGTATAAATGAGTTGATTTAGAAACATTTTACATAGTAATACATGGAAGATAATACTCACCATTAGAGGAACTGTCGTCATGATTCATGTGATTTGTTTCTTCTATAAGTGAAATATATGGACCAAGTGGGAGAATGTTAGTATATCTCCATAATTAGGGAAATAATATTTGGTTGATCAATTCCGGATATGGTCCATAATTTTACGCTGAATCTCAACTCAATAATTGGCTATTAAAACACGATTTTGTGATGGTTAAAACGTGATTTTATTGCCATAATTAGCATGCTCTCGTTAGTAATATAAGAGGGCTCCTTCCGGTCCCCAAGTACGTTAACCTAAAAACACACAAACACTATCTAGTGAGGTTTTGAGTGCTTGGAAGATTTGGAAGGTCTGTGATCGGCACAGAGTAGACTGTCAGATTTGGCAATTGCTTCAACAGCAGAGTTACAGAGTGCAATGGCTGGAGGTTAGATCCTGTCGCTTCCGCATTTAATTGTTTAACATGTTTCATATTGTGTAGAAGCATGTATAGGCTTGTTTGATGTACTTACAAAATCTTCAGACAGTTTTTTTGTAAAACTTTCTATTGCTTTTGTACTTTTTTTTTCTAGAATACAAGAAACAACAATATGCTAATTGAAATGAATACAGAAACTTGATGATAGCAGTAATTAATGTAGAAAATGTGAGCTGGTGATTAATATATGAGCAGCAGCATCTTTCACACACACACTTGTTATGGTTTCGAAAATGGCAACTTATTGAAGAGCAAAACCTAATGCAACAAATGAATCAGGAAGTGTAAGGAAAGACTGATATTTCTAGTCTATCCTAACAAAGTTTAGACACTCATCATTGATCCAGCTATACTTTTCAGTAAAAGGGTTTACCATGTTTTTCCTGGCGACGGGGTAACGATCTAAACAGTCTTCCCATACATTAGCATCTTCCAAGTCCTTCATTACCTCCCAAACACAGTTGTTGCACATGAAACCTGCTCCAAGGCTGATCATCAGAATCCTGTCACCCTTCTTCAGCCTCTTCTTGGCCTCCATGTAACCCAGAACATACCACAGCCCACCGGCTGATGTATTTCCAAAGCGGTAAAGTGCCATTCTGGCTGGCTCAAGATCATATTCACTGAGCCCTAAGCTCTTTCCAAGACCATCAATGACTGCCCTTCCGCCAGGGTGAATACAGAAATGCTCAATACCAGTCTTAAGATTCAAAACTGGTCTTGCAGATTCAGGCGTTGAGCTTTTGCTCTTACTTTTATAGAGAGATACAATAGCAAACCGAAGTAGCTCTCGTATTGGTACGATTTTTGGTACTAGAACTTTAAGATTCACGATCAAAGCTTTAGCAGCAGCTTTTGTTAGGTATCTTGTTAGAAGAAAACCCTCGTGTCCTTGCTCATCTTCAATCTGTATGCAGCATCGATATGCTTCATCGATGTATCCAATATTGGTTCGTTCTGAATGGGTTAATTTCATCAGAGCTTGATGCTTCAGAGATCTTTTGTTTGTCAAGAGCATCGAACACCCTCCAGATCGAAACAGGCAGTTAGACAGCATCATGGATTTGTCTTTGCCACAATACCAATGTGGACCGATTGATTCTGTACTCACGACGATTGCAAATGCATTCTTGTATGTCTTAAACAAGTGCTGCACCATGTCAACCGCCACCGTGCTTGCACTACATCCCATTCCGGAGAGGCTGAAGGCTTTAATGTTATCCCTCATTTTGTATCTGTTTATGATTCGAGCTGTTAAGGAAGGTGCCGGAGAAAACAAGGACACATTGACAACGAGTATATCGATCTCTGATGGAGAAACTCCGGTCTTAGCGAAGAGCTTGTCAAGTGTGTCGAACATAATGTCATCCATCTCGGAGTGTGCATCCTCTAGCGTGGGAGTTTCTTCTTTTCCAGCAAGAACATTTCTCGGGCCATAGGTTTCTTCACCAAGGCCTGAATTGATCATGGTCTGTAGCAGAAACCTGTATTGGTCTAGACCAAGATTCTTGCTCCTCATGATAACTCTTACGCAGGATTCAGTATCAAGCTTTCTGTCGTCAGTCCCCTTGTAACACTCGTACGCTAACAAATAGCAGCATTGGTTTCTCTTTTGAAAAACCCTCTTGCAGAAGTATGAGATTATGCAGAAAACAAATGACAGACATATTGTTATGAAAAGCTCCATTGAGAGAGAGAGACTGAGTGAGGAAAATATTCAGTGAATTTTGCATGTGGAAATCTACAACATGTCTATTTATATTGCTCTTTTCATACTTTTTCCATGCAATTTACACCCTCAAACCAGATTATAAATGGAATTATATATCTTGAAATTTGTTTAAGAAAAACGCTCTTTCAATATTTAAACGCAATAACATTCTCAACAACCCTATTAATTAGTATGCCAGCGCTAGCTCAAAACTCCACTGGTAGGTGCAATAACATTCTCAACAACCCTATTAATTAGTATGCCAGCGCTAGCTCAAAACTCCACTGGTAGGTGCAATAACATTCTCAACAACCCTATTAATTAGTATGCCAGAGCTAGCTCAAAACTCCAGTGGTAGGTGAAACTGAAAACTTTGACGAGCAACCCTTTCTTTTCTTTTTTCTGAGAAAAGGGAAGATTATAAACATTACATATTAAGAGTAGCAAAATTCTCCTTTCAAATTCATCCATGAAGCCAATGACAAAAATCGTATTAATTTGCTTTCATAATTTAGGCTCCAGGTCACATGCAGTATCTTATGAGATGGTATCAATATGGCCATGTTCAACTTCAAAATGAATTGACTGTAAGAGTTAACAGTATTGGTTGGCGAAACAACCATACATTATTCACAGTTACTAACTCTATTCAAAAGTCGTGAATATGAATTTTGCATTCAATTAACTACCAGTTTATAGTTGGAAAGAAAGAAAGAAAGAAAGAAGTTTAATTGTAATTAAAAAAATGACTGAAATAAATCTCTAAATTATTTAATTCTGTCTGTATCATCCTCCTTGCATTTGATTCTTCAGAGGTTACCTCAAATATTTCTTGACTCTTGTGAGAAAAATAGGATCTATTTTTTCTTTTAGAGTGTTGCGTGCTTGAAAGCATTGGCAAAATCATCCATCCTCCTTTTAAACACTATAAATTGAAAAACAAAATCCTTGAATTGAGTCTATGCCCACTCATTGTCGTATAAGGAGTAGGATTAATCACCATTTTTAGCAGAATTGGAATAACAGCAATTGTAATCATCTTGCGCTTTGAGCCTCGGGTTATAGAAGGGTCCTAAGATCTAGAGTGCATCTTGCGTGCACCTTTTGATAACACTTAACAGACCAAACTTGCGAGGGCTAGACTGTAGTATCATTAATATAGTTAAACTTTCAACCACTTATCATTCATTATAATATCAGATTTATGAATCTATGATTGTTCAATGATATCATGAACAGATAAGGAGTCCCAGCTAGTATAAACAATAACGCTATAAGACCTTTAGACCTTTTTTTTTTAATCAGGTTTTACTTAAAGTGCTGTAATTACTCTTAAAACCAAACCCTTTAATTAACTTACAACCTACCATGCATGCAATTGTACAAATTTCAAATATATTTTTATAAAAAAATTCTATATCTACTTCAATTTTTACTCTTTACACTTCAAAACAAAAACACTCTTACATAAAAAAACAATAATACTCATGGCAAAACTTGATGATTAATTATTTTTATTATATAACTCAGACATGTAATTAATTATATAATAAAAATAATTACTTATAATTATTAATAAAATTATAAATAAAATTACACAAAAAGCTACCCACGGAAGCTAAGTTGTTCAAATATAAGCTCTCCGTGCAAAAAAACTTGCGCATAGAGATCATTCTAGCGCAAATTGGCTTGCATTGAGACAAGCTCTTTGCGCAAGAAAACTTGTGCGTGGAGCTCATCCCGGTGCAAGTTGACTTGCGCTTTGCTGGGATGTCCTTGCAATTAAACTTGCGTGTGAACCTCTTTTTAGTGCAAGCCAACTTGCGTGGAGATAAGCTTCATGCTCAAATTCAGCTACATGGGAAGCGAACCATGTGAAAAAAATTCTGCTGTGAGCATTAATGTCTTTTTGTATAAGAAATTTTTTGTTTTGTAGTGTAAAGAGTAAAAATTGAAGTAGATTTAGAATTTCTCATTTTTATATTTGTGTTTTCAAAACATTAAGGGGTTGTTTGGGATCGTTGTGAGTTTTATGTTTTATGTTTTATGTTTTATGTTTTCAGAAATTATGTTTTGTTTTATTTTCAATTTATTGAAACTAAAAACATGTTTGCTTGATTATTTTTTGTTGCCAAATTTTGAAAACAATGGAAGGTAAACTAAAGTGGCAGGCTACGGGTGAGTTTAAGAAAAAAAAAGAGCAAGGGTTCGATTCCCATTGTCTTTAATTTTTGTACAGCTTTGCAAGTTTTTGATAATTTTTTTGGCCAAAATTTTTACTGTAGCCGAGCGAGGTACTGTTTATCCGTGTAGTAACAGTAAAAAAACACTTCCAAAATATTGAAAACACCCAAAACCTGTTTTCATCTATTTCCAATTTTTTGTTTTTGTTTTCTATTTTCTAAAACAAAAACATAACAACCAAACATGATTTTTATTGTAGTTTTCAAAAAAGTAAAAACAAAAACATAAAACACAAAATAAAAACAATCCCAAACAGACCCTAAATTATTTTGTTGTGAAAATAAAATAATTTATGAGTCGAACTATTCGTTCAGAATACCTATTATGAATATTGGAGAAAAATTTTCTATTGATTTGAGCTTGTTTAAGCCCGATCTATCAATATTTCTGTATGAATAATTGATACTTTTGAAACAAAAGCACTTTCTAAATCCTATTTTAGTCTATGTTTAGCCTATCTGGAAAATCCAAACACGGTCTTATGCACCCCGCCAAAAAAAAAAAGGGAATTTCCCATGAAGGACGACCTTAGTTAACGGAAAGTAACCACTTTTCAAGCCATCTCGGACACCAAAAAAACGACAACGTCCAAAACAACCAGAAGATGGCATCACTTCTGTAGTTCTGTACGCTGACGTGGACACCGTAAGAGAAATCGCCGATCAAACCGAGGGCTTCGAGCGGTTTTCCATCGGCGGTCTCCACGGTCCCCTGTTCCCGATCACCTCTTTATCCGTTCTGTTCTCTCAAAACTCGCTTTCTTTTGTGTTTTTTTTTTTTAATTTTTTAATTATATAGCAATTTTTTTTTAATTTCCTTGTAGGCGACGGTCCGGGTTCTCCCCGAGAAGCCTTCCTGAGAGGAGCACCGGGTTGGATCGTGTTTGAAGTGTCTAGGATAATCGAACTTTCATCATACTTAAACGTGGGTTTACAGGACAATCATGGACGAGGTCAAAGGGTTAAGCTGACAGTAAAGGGGTTGAGATTAAAGGAATGTGAAAACGTTATTATTGGTCATATGAGGACATGATATTGATAGGTGTAGTTTTAAAGATTATGATCATGGGTTGTTTGATATTACTATAGGAGGCACTGACATTACTGTTTCTAGGTAAGTTTTCTTTCCTTCTTTCTTAATTATTGTTTGGATGGTGTCGGTTTGAAATTAGATTTATAAAATTATCACTGAAAAATTATCGAGATTTAATGTGGTGGTTGAATTTCAGGTATAGGGAACTAACAGATCGGCTTTAAAGATTTTTAATGTTTTTAATATAACATATGTAAATAAAATTTATCTAGTATAATCAATGAAAGAGCTAGAAATTGGTAATAATCAATGAAACCGATATTGAATGTGAATATTAAATTCTGGGTTTGTTTTGGTTTCTGCAAGTTTTTTCCCCTAAAGGGATTCTCGGAAGTGGTCTTAGAATTAAATGTATAATCACTGAAATCAGATTGAATGTAAATTTTTGAATTCCAAGTTTCGATGGATTTGTCTATTTGTGTTTGTCTCCAAAAGGTTTCTTTGAAATGATCTTATTCTAAACTGACTAACTAATGATCATTGAAATGAGTTGGTTGAATTCTGAGTTTTGGTGGGTCTTTTTTTTTCTTCAATGTTGGCTCCGGAAAGGAGTTCTTTGAAATTGTCTTTGGATGAACTGGGTAATAATCAGTGAAATGACATTGAATTCTGGGTTTTTAATTTCGGTTCTGCAATTTCTGTCCCCAGATGTTCCTTTACTCAATATGACAAGATTTATTGGAGCAGATTCTTCCATGGGGGGTAGGTGTAGGTGCATTGAGTGACTATTCACCATTGCTTTTTGATGGAACTCGGCAAAGGCATCTTCTTCTTAGATTTGGGAAGGTTCATTTGTACAAAAACTACACTAGAAACTGGGACATTTATTCTGTTTCTGCAAGTGTAGAAGCCGAGGTAAAGGTGTCTTTCTTCAAATAAAATGGTGAAGCGTATCCATATTTTCATCTTTCTTGTGTAAGTTTACTTTGATTGTGTATGTTTTGTGCTTTGTCAGAGGTATTCTCAATGCTACACATTTGAAGCGGGAAAGAAGAAAGGTAACCATCTTTTACTAAACAAAACCAAAGATGGATGACCGTGACGTCGTCAATTGTTCTATGGAAATCTCTTTGGCTATTCCATGTTTTCAACCGTTACAAACTGTAGCTATTATCAGGCCTCAGAGTTTAGCTGCTTAAACTTTATTCATTAATCTAACAAATGCCCTGCTATTTTACTGGTTCATTAATGTTTCTCTCTTTTGTCCTAATTTGGTAGTATTTATTTTCACATCATAAGGATTTAACTGATTTTTTCTATAGAGATCACATTTCAGTGCTCCTGTTAAGCACCCTAATTTCTTGACAATCTCAAGTATAGCCTAAGTAACTCCAGAGAAGTGTCATCTGAAAATTATTGGGGAGAGTTGTTTCCTGTTGCCATGGACTACAAGGTTTCTTGTTTGCATACTTCCTGTCCTTGAGACAATATAGTTATGCAAATCTTAAGAAGCTGTACCTGAAAACTCATAGCTCCCACTATCATGAGCTGCCTGTACAGTAGTTCTAAACTAAGGGAGCAGGATACAGTAACTAGATTCCTTATAAAGTTTTCTGGTTGAGTAGGATCCTAGGTGGGGATTAAGGACCTTGTTTGAGTGAAATGCCTGATGGGAGGTGCCCATTTGGGTAAGCAATCACATCAGCTAAAGCAATTACAATAGTTAAGAGCTTATGAGGTTAGATACATAAAATTCCTCTGTTTCTTTTTTCTTTTATCCTCTTGCAAATGTGGAGTGCTGCTGATTGGGACAAGCAAATATTGTTTATGATATCAAATATGACCTAATCTCCAAGCCTCTTGTACAACAGAGGTCAACACGGTAACTGGAAACTATCTTTTTGCTTGGAAGCCATCTCAGTTTTGAGGTGATGCTTCTTTAATGAACTTTTTTTTATCTCTCTTTTTCAATCACTATCAGCTGTTTAAAATGTCTAGCCTAAAGCAAACAACAAAAAGTGTGTTATATTTTTGACCAAGGGCATAGCCTACTGATAATCAGACTATTTCTCCATTTAGAATGTCTCAAGTTCTAATCTCCCCTCCCCAAGTATAACTACTCAAAAAAAGAATATAAATTCTATCTTCATGATTATGAACATAAGAGCCAATCTATGATATTGATTGCTAAATCATCTGCTACACTTTCTAGAAAAGATGTTAGGCTGCCATCTTACAGCTCTGTGCTCCATTTACTTGTTGCCTGCATTTATACCGAAAGAGTTGGAGTTGGACTCATTCATGCTTCTTATGTGTAGATTAAAAAATGTGTTGAGATATGGTTGCTTCTCAACAATTCTTTTCTCCTTTTATTTGCATGTTTGGTTTTGTTTTTGCTTTATGTTTCAAGTTCAAAAAAGAGAACAAACCAGGATATATAAAAGATTGTTGTTTCAGCATTTGGTCTGAAAACCTGAGACTGTGTTGTTTGTAGTATTTGATCTGCTATGTTCACAATCTATTGACTTTTACATTAATGTAACCAAATTCAATCGTGGTAGAGAATTATCAAAATTAGACATGAACTAAACAAATGGGAAATTCTTGGCCAAAACAACAAATTAGCTAAATTCTTCTGTCACACTTTCATCTTTAATCATTCATTTAATTTTGCAAGGCTAGGCTAACCTTACAAATGCTGAACCTTCAAAACAGAGGATTAAAGTTTTACATTTTCTCTAGAGACACATGCAAACAGAACTAGAGACTCCTTTAACTTCCCATTCTGTAAAATACATAAAAACAGGAAGGAAAGAGATTCTATCTAATGACTTATTATTACCAGCCATTGGATCACAGTTTGTACTGTAACCTTAAACTATAGCTTTCACCGGGGAAGACATCCTCAGGAATGAGAAGATGATGATGATAACAATGAACTGGAAGAAAATGGGGTTCCATGGAACAGATTTGACAAGTAATTTCCCAAGTCATCAGGCACAATCCTTGCTAACAGATCCAAGTTTTTCTCCCCACACAACGTCACCAAGTATGTGTCGTAGAATTCACTATATGCAGGCACAAGTTTCCTTGCTATTGATACCTTTAGTTCATCCCTTAACTTCCCATCTGGTACAATCCAGAATATCTGTTTCATATAAGCTTCTTCAAAAGCAGCATTAAACCTCCTAAAACAGTCTTTCACTGCTTCGGGTGATAGTACTGAAGAAGTGCTCTCAGGTAAAGATGAGAATACCTTATTCCAGGCCACCGATTCATAGCTCAAGGCATACTGTCTAATCTTCTTGCTATGCCTAGACACCCATTCCTCACCTAGGATGAACTTCAGGTTACTTGTTTGAACCTGATCAATGATGAACTGAAGATTGTTTGCTAGGAAAATATACGACAGAGAGACATCTTTGTATAGCTCAGCTTTCCTGTCAAGCTTGCATAAAAGCACCAATATAAGCCAAGCAAGATGGACTGACATTGCTGGTTTTGGAGCATCAATGGAAGTTGGATTCTCAAAGTATGATTCTGGAAGTGGTGAATTTCCCGGTGGTGGATGGTCTGCAACAATATCAGAGAGCATTCCACTATAATCTGCCAGGGTGGATATGTAACTCATTGCAGATCGAGTAAGTGGGTGAATCCCTCCACCGGGAACCAGAGTTTTCGATGAGTCCTTCTGGATTGATGATCCAAAGTTGGTCAGTAGAGAACAAACTGACTCACCAACTTTGTCCATTGATGAAAGGGCCTGCAATTTAACAGCCGAGGTCAATTCAACATTGAATATTGTCTGTATCTCTGGCCAGAGTTTAGAGATTGCTTCATGGAGTTCAATTAGCCGGAAAATTCTCTCCGGTGATTTCTTGTTCTTGGCAATCAGTTCAGGAAACCTGAACAGATTTTTTGCGCCTTCCATGGTTATTTCAGCAAAGCAAGCATCTCTGATAGTCTCGGATGCCGAAAACACATGATCACAGAGAATTTTTTCTCCAGTAAAGAGTGTTTTCACAGCAATCTTGACTGCATTCAGCCAGTTCTTTATTGTATGCTCCAGTGCTTCCCAATTCATTTTATTGATTTGAGAAGACTCAAAATTTTCAGTACCAAGTAGATATAATCCTTGATCAACTATTGACTTCCTGAACAATTTGTATATCTTTACACATTCTTTACCATAACCAGAACTGCTCATACACTCAGCTATTGCCTTGAGATCTGACATTGCTAATGCTGAGACTCTCTCCACCTCAGTGATTGACTCACCAGCCCTTTTCAACTCAGCCTCGTCTTCAGATACAATCTCATGCTCATCATCGAAACTGCCATAGCCATCAGAGGACAGACTTGAAACTGATTCTGGATCAAGCTGCTCCCGGTCCGACGACAAAATCTGATAGAACTCAATTTCAAGCCTTTTCATGGCCATTTGCATGAGCTTTTGAGCAAGTACGAGCTTATCAGATGCAGAATTCTGAGAAACCAGAAAATGCATGGCTCGACGAAGGGCTCTAACACATTTGAGGTACTCTTTGGCTTCATTTCTGTTATGGTGAAAGAGAAAGGTAATATTGGTTAATGTTGAAGAGTTTGCATCCCATTTGGTGATGATTGATTCTGCATTTTCAATGTTTTCTTCCATCATTGACCGAGAGAAGGTGTGACTGGGGGAAGAAACTGCAGGAGAGCTCGGAGATGAAGAAGAAGAAGAAGAAAAAGAAAAAGAAGAGAAAAAGGAAGGAAACAACCCTCTTCTTGGAATGAGTAAATTGTTCTTTGGAGTGTCAGCCAACACCATTTTTGCTTTGAGGAGTAATCAAAGAAGATAGCTGAGGCTGAGAACTCTCAGTTACTTTTGTTCTTTGTTTGATGCTTCTGTGTGGGGCGAGGGGACCGGGACTATATAGAGGAAATCAGCCTCAAGTTTCAGTCGTGGGAGGTAGTTCAACAATGAATCATTGACTGACTTTGATATGGCAAGGAAGTAAAATTGAGAAGACCTGATAAAAAAATCCATAGAAAATGCAATGCAAGAATTTATTAGTTTTTCTTAGATAGTATTTATTGTCCTTTTTTTTATAGCAATTCAGAGTATTCAACTGTAAACTAACCCGTCTTACTCTTACACCATGAAATCCAGGAAGCCAAGAACTATTGTGTTTATTATTGCGATTGCTGTAATAGTTTTACAGGGCACATGAAATCTTATTGCTTTGCATTCTTGCTTACTTTTTTATAACTCATTTTACACTATTTTTATAACCTTATATAAGATTAATATTTTTACAAATTAATTTTTAAATTTAACAATTTATTTATATACTTCATGCACGTAAAGTTTTGAGTAGATCTGATATTCTATCATTTCGATTAAGGATATAATTTTTTTCAATATATATTAATGGTTAAAGTTTTATTCCTATCGAACAAATGATAAAATATTTTTTATTAACTTGAATTTTGTTAGGTAATAATTTACATAAATAAAATATAAAATTCAACGATCCAATTAAAAAAATATAAATTGTATATAAAAATGTAAAACTAAATTAGTTTTGGGATGATTTAAATGAAACTTTCTTTCTTTTATATATAGAGAGAGAGAGAGAGAGAGGTGGGAGGGTATATTATCTCAGACATTGTTAATGGAATTTTTAGATTCCAAAAAAGTTTTTAAAATAGTAGCATATACAATTAAAGAAAATTGAGAATGTATCACCATCTTAACATCATTTGCGAAGTTTAAAAATTACACTAACAATATATTGAATAATAATATATAACAAACTATATTCGAGTCTTATATCTCAATTTTTTTTAAAAAAGATAATAATTGTAAAGTAAAATTTATGATAACGAGATTAATATAATGATTATTAAATATATTATCAATCTAATTTTTAAATTCTACAAACAGGATTAAAATGATAACATATACTTCATTTTATTTTTTAATATTCTTAAAAAATTATGTATTGTTATCTTAATTTCACTTATAAAAACTAAAAACTTCACGGATAATGTATCGGAAAATAATTCGTAATATAATTTTTTAATTTTATTGTTCTTTCATTTATAAGCAATTTAAATTGTTTAATCTTTAAAATTTTAAAAATAATTTTGTAATGACTAGCAATTAGTTCTACTCCTTAGATTCTCGGAAAGTTGACTTGGGTGGAACAGAAAGAAAACAAAGCAAAATTAAGAAGCTACCAAGAAAATACAATTTTGCAAATCCCTCTATTCTGGCAAGTGTCGTTTTCCCAGTCTTCCAAAGCCGATCGACTTATACCAACTCGACTGCCCACCGTATTAAAATCTGTTTACTTTCATTTTAATTTTATATTTTTCCCAAAAAATTCAACAAAAATATTTTTTTAAAAAATTCAATAAAAAATGTCTTCAAAAAGAAAAATTCAATAAAAAATATTTACGTCATCTAGCATGTCTTGTTTTAATTATAATTCTTCATTTGAACTTAATACCTTCAAATTTTCGTAATTTTCTTTGTAAAAGGAATAGAGTTTGGAAATTTTAAAAGTAAACCCCAATACAGGATAATAAGGGGACCGTTTTGCTTTATAAAATATAAAGCTTCTAAAATATACGGATTAGAAAAACCCTAATAGAGAAAATATTTGAATTTTAACTAATAAATGGTTGGAAGAATGAGAGTGAATTATTTTTTTGGGCATTTGCACATTGTTCGAATTCTGTCGTTTATTACTTTTGATCCGAACAAAATTAGTATCAAATCATAAAATGGATAAAAATACCTATGATTACACTAAAAAAATATATATGAATTTTAGATTTATCTATCAGAATTGATTCAATAATTAATAAAGATTTAACTTGATTTAACTTTATATTGAATTCTTATAAGTATGTTGCTAAAATTTTTAACCTTTTAAATTTGAAAGGGAAAATATTTGATGGGTTATAAAAAAAAAAAAACCCATTTTCTGAAATGGCATTAGATTTTATTTTAGGTCTTGTAAAATTTGTGAGTGATAAGAACCTCTAAACGTTGTTGACTTTGATGATGTTTTTTTGAAACTTCAAAGAAACATGTGTTCAATGAAAGCCAGAAGTTGTTGGATTGTGCAATGAACAGTTGTTTCCTTAAACCGCACAATAACTGCACTAATCTTGTTGGAGACAAAATTTCTTGGTCAAGTAAGAATTTTCGGCTCTGATTTTTTGATCCATTTCATTTTAGGTTGAATATATATAAAATTAAAGTATTTTATATTTTATATGTATTGTTTCTAATTTCAATATTGATATGACAAATCCTACTTGCACTTGGCTAAGGCTTAAAATCAAGAGAGGCCGCCACGTGGCATGAATTCATTGGGTCACATGGCATCCGGTGAGAGATAGCGCGGAAGCTAGAGACAGAATAGGGGAGAGACCCCTCTCGCCTGCGGAGAGACTCTGTCGCTGGTCTACTGCGTCGTAGTCTGTCGCCAGACGCATGCGGCACCGCCCATGACCTCTCGTGCTAGCGATAGATGTCTCCGTCGAAGTGTGTCGCATCCGCTTGTGGGCCCCCGCTCGGCGACAGACTTTCGCTACCCGAATTTGACGAGTTAGAGTCGTACTGGAACACAAACTCTTATAAAATGACGCAATCACCCTCCACGTGATTACTCTACAATAGTGGTAATTTATTCGCCTATAAATAGGCCACATGTATTATTTCTACTATATAATTTTTGACTTCTGGCTTCTAAGTTTCCCAATACTTGAGAACGTTTTGCCGACTTAAGCATCGGAATGCCTACGCAGGGAACCACCCCCTGCGTTCCTCTGACTTTTCTTGTTTTACAGAAACTGTTTTGAGACACATGGAAAGAGAAGACAGGCATTGACGTCAGCAATCACTCACTGTTGTTTTGTGCAACAACAATTGACACCGTCTGTGGGAAATGAATTAAAAGCCAATCAAAACTTTCAAGATAGTGAGAACAAGATCAACTAACATGAGAGATGGAGGTGATGAGAATTCTGTGAGTTCTCCTGAACAATTGATTCGCTAGAGAACGCAGGAAAATAGAGAAGAAGAAAGAGCGGCGGTATCTGTGGCAGAGTTCGAAGCTCTGAGGCGGCAGAGCGAGGAAACAACTCAAGCACTAAGGGCTATAGTGGATCTGTTTAAAGGAGTTCTTCCGCAGATGAGTCTGTCGCAGGCCGTACAGAACCTTGTGGGAGAGACGAGTGAAGGTGTGCCTCCTTAGGCGACTGGGCGACAGACCAATCATGTGGCAACAGACCCCCCACTGCAACAAGAGATGCCACCGGCGGGAGAAGCTCACAACCCACAGAATGCGGTAGGACTGGGCAATAATAGGCCCGTCGCGGGTTCTCAACGGGAGGCTAAAGATGAGGTAAAGCTGGGACCTATGATAGGGCTTAGGCGACGGGGGCCTGGTGCCGCGTGACAGAGTGTTGGGCGACAGGATGTTGAAGCTGCGACAGGTCTCCCACCAACTACTGTAGTCTATCAAATTTCGTCGGGACTGACCTGGGACATGGTGTTGGAGGTGCTGGAAAGAATGGTGTCGATGACGAGAGCACTTGGAGGGTCGGGTCAGAGTTTGACCCCACCTAGAACACACAGATGACACAAGGAGGTGCATCTCGCAGTAAAGGAAAGGAAATAGTGGTTGCAAACCTGCCTGATTTGTCCCATGCTGAAAGGGATAGAAACCAACTCGCTCTCCCTGTGGACATGAAAAAAATGATAGAACAGGTGCTGGAAGAGAAAAAGTTGGTGTCCACAGAGGAGAACCAAAGAAAAAGGATACCACTTAATGCGACCCTAATGCAAAAACCATTACCCCCAAAGTTCAAGATGCCACAGATGACAGCATACACAGGAAAGATGGATCCCTACGATCACATGCAAAACTACGAGGCCCTCATGTTACTGCATGGATGGGAGGATGAGATAATGTGCAAAGCTTTTTCGCTCACTCTAACAGGGCATGCGATGAAGTGGTTCAACAACTTGCCCGAGGGGTCCATTGTCTCTTTTGATCAGCTACGAAGTGAGTTCCTTAATGCATTTATGGTGAATAGCCAGAGGAAGAAGGAGCCAACCTATTTGCTCACCTTGAAACAAGGAGGTAGTGAGTCATTGAAGAGTTATGTAGATTGATTTAGAGATGCCACTTTGGAGGTACGTGACTGACAAGTGGGAGTAGCCGTGGCCGCCATGTTATAGGGGACCAGGTCTGAGAAGTTACAGAGTCCCTATTGTTAGACCAGCCGACTACAATCTCAGATTTATTCTTTCGAGCGAATAAGTACATCACTCAGGAGGAGGTAATGAAAATGGTATCCAGTGAATCTCGGGCTTCAGTGCTAGCAGCTATTGAAGGATCTGGCCTTATACAGCTTCCGAAGAAGACTTCCGGGAATTTGGGTCGAAACTTGGATGCATACTGTGACTATCATTCGGCGCATGGGCATTCCACAGAGAAGTGTAGGGAGTTGACGAATCAATTTGAGAAGCTGGCGCGGGAAGGAAAGATAAACCGATTTGTGTGGAGGAGTGATAGAAACAACTATCCCGTGCGCAACATGGGGAATTACCCTAGGGATAGAAGAGATGAGAACAGGAGGAATGTAAGAAGAAATGAAGACAACAGGAGAAATGGCGATACAAGGTTGGGTAGGAGGAATCAAGAGGAAGATAACGAGCCCACGGGGCCAGCAATCAATGTTATATCTGGAGGAGAATCGTTGGCTGGTACTTCCTCCTCGTCCAGAAAATCTTACGCTTGGCAAGCCTACCAACTTAACTCGGTAATGGAAGAGAGGCAGGATGAATAGCCCATTACCTTCACACCAGCCGACAGGGGAGATGTCATGATCCCTCATGACGACCCGATGGTGATCTCAGCGGTCGTAGCAAAGCATCCAGTCAACTGAATCCTAGTTGATAATGGGAGTTCGGTAAATCTAATTTACTGGAATTATTTTGAGAAGATGAATATATCGAAAGACAAGCTCAAACCGGTGCCCACACCCTTGTATGGATTTTCTGGTGAAAAGGTGAAGGTAGCAGGAGCTGTTTAGCTACCTATAACATTGGGAGAGAACCCGAAGAGTATCATACGTCAGACGCTATTTATGGTGTTGAAGTCAACATCAGTAGCCTACAATATGATCTTCAGGCGACCATTCCTGAACGACATGAGGCAGTAGTACACCCTTGTTATCTGCTGATGAAGTTCCCGACTCCCCACGGTGTTGGCCAAGTGAGGGGAGACCAAAGAAGGGCTAGGACGTGTTATATCACATCAACTACATGCAAGGGAATTCAAAGAAAAAAAACCCTCACAATCGAATAACCACCTAAGCCGAAGCCTGATGAGGAGATGGAGGTAGTTCGATTAGATGATGAAGATGAAAAGAAGGTGGTACACGTTGGAAGTCAATTGCTAGAAAAAACAAAGTACGAAATAATCTGGTGCTTGAAGGAGAACGTTGATGTCTTTGCTTGGACTCCCAACGATATGCCTAGAACTGACCCTAAGGTTGCTTGCCACCGATTAAATGTAGTCCTAGGAGCCAAACCAGTCAAGCAAAAGAAGAGAAATTTTGCTCTAGAAAGGCAGCAGGTTATAGACGAAGAGATCCAGAAGTTATTGCAATCAGGGTTTGTCAAGAAGTTGATTACCCTGAGTGGTTAGCCAATGTGGTGATGGTGAAAAAGGCCAACGAAAAATTCAGGATGTGTGTGGATTTTATGGACTTGAACAAAGCCTGCCCTAAGGATTCATATTCATTACCTCGAATTGATAAATTGGTGAAAGAAACTTGTGGATATGAGCTACTTAGTTTTTTGGACGCTTTTTCGGTGTACCACCAAATCATGATGCATCCAGATGATGAGGAGAAGAGTTTTCTCATTACGGATAGCGAAACATATTACTATCAAGTAATGCCTTTTGGCCTAAAGAATGCAGGGGCAACATCTTAGCGCATGGTAAATAAGGTGTTCAAGGACTTGTTGAGAAACACCATGGAAGCATATGTGGATGACATGATCATCAAAAGCCGTAGAGAGGAGTCACACACCGAGAAAATGCCGAAGGTGTTCAAGGTATTACGGCAGTATAAGATGAAGATAAACCCCAACAAATGCTCGTTTGGAGTAAAGTCAGGAAAGTTCTTGGGGTTCATGATCACTAATCGGGGAATTGAAGCTAACCCCAAAAAAGTTAAGCCATCTTGGACATGAAGCCACCTAACACTGTTAGAGAAGTCCAAAGGCTAACTGGGAGAATAGCAGCTTTGAATCACTTTTTGTCCAAGTCAGCTAAAAGGAGTCTGCCTTTCTTTAAGGCAATAAAGGCGAGAAAGAATTTCAAATGGGCCGAAGAGTGTCACAATACTTTCGAGAGATTGAAGGATTACTTGAAAGAGTTGCCACTACTGTCTCAACCCCAACCGGGAGACCAACTCTTTATCTATCTCGGTGTAGGCGAAAAGGTTGTGGGCGCAATCCTATTAAAGAAGGATGGAGACAACAATTACCCGATCTACTATGTGAGCAAAGTTTTGCTCGATGCCGAGACAAGATATCCCAAGTGGAAAAGGTAGCCTTGTCATTAGTGGTGGCAACACAAAAGCTAAAGCTGTACTTTCAGGCCCACTCGATAACTGTCCTAACTGACTAGCCTTTGAGACAGACACTGCAAAAACCAGAGCATTCAGGACGTTTAACCAAATGGGCAATTGAGTTAAGTGAATATGATATACATTTCCAGCCCTGCCAAGCAATAAAGGGGCAAGCATTGGCAAATTTTATTGTAGAATGCACCGGTCAGGAGGTTCAAGAAGAGACAGAATTAGTTTGGTAGAAGTTGTTTGTAGATGGGGCTAGCAACGTGGATGGCAGCGGAGCCGGTATTGTGCTGATTTCGCCGGAAGGGGAAACGTATGAGCATTCCCTGCGCTTTGACTTCCTAAGCTTGAATAATGTGGCCAAGTATGAAGCTTTAATAACTAGAATGAAGGTAGCTGAGAAATTAGAAGTTAACAACTTGATAGCTCATAGTGACTCACAGTTGGTAGTGAATCAGATCCATGGTGAGTATGAGACACGAGAGCTGGTCTTAGTACCTTACTTGTAGAAAGTACAGCTATTGGCACAGTCATTCAAGAACTTTTAGTTAACACAGATAAACCGATCTGAAAATAGTCATGCAGATGCCCTTTCAAAGCTAGCATCCTTTAGGGGAATGAAAGCTGGAGTGATAAAGGTCGAATGTTTAGCCAAGCCGAGTACTGAAGAAGAGGAAGTCTGCGATATTAAGATGGGGAGCGATTGGAGAAACTCGATCAAAGATTATATCTTGGAGGGAAAACTCCCCGAGAACAGAGACAAAACTCGGAGACTAAAGTAAAGCACCAAGTTTACAATAGTAAACGGGGAGCTCTACAAACGTGGGTTTACCGTGCCTCTGCTGAAATGTTTGGGGCCTGAACGAGTTGAGTATGTGTTGGCTGAAGTTCACGAGGGCATATGTGGAGAACACCTAAGAGCTCGAGCTTTGGCTGCAAAGGTATTGCACAATGGGTTTTATTGGCCAACTTTGAAGAAAGATGCTATTGAGAAGGTGCGGAAGTGTGAAAAATGCTAGAAATTTGCTCCCATAGCGTCTGCACCAGTGTCTACCCTCCAGAGCCCCCTTCAACCAACGTTGTTCGCACAATGGGGGCTCGCCATTTTAGGACCCTTTCCTTTAGGCACTGGGCAAAAGAAGTACCTGCTAGTAGCCACAGATTACATGACAAAGTGGATAGAGGCAGAACCTTTGGCTACAATTTCTGAAAAAAAAGGTGGAAGCGATGGTGTGGAAGGATATCATCTGCCGCTTTGGATTCCTCGTGTGTTAAATGCCAATCATGGGAAACAATTCAACTGTGACGCATTTCAAAAATTATGTAAAGGCCTAAACATCCAGCTAAGGATATCATTTGTATCCTATCCACAAGCCAATGGAAAGGATGAAGTGAGCAATCGGACGATATTGCACAGATTGAAAACTAGACTGGATAAAGCAAAAGGAGCATGGGTGGATAAGCTCCCGAGTGTCCTATGGGCTTACAGGACAACAAGTAGGGTGTCGACAGGAGAAACACCATTTAACTTGGTGTATGGAACTGAAGCCCTTATCCCGATGGAGATTGGAGCGGAATCGCTTAGACTGACTCCTTACGTTTAAGAAATTAACTCCCAAAGACTAAGAGAGAACCTTGACCTGATAGATGAACTAAAGGACACGGCGAGGATGAAGTTGGCCGCCTACCAACAACGGGTAGCCGCTTACTACAATACTCGAGTTAAGGGCAGAGAATTGCAAGAAGAAGACCTGGTTCTAAGAAAGTCAGCCATTACAAATGCTGACAGAGAACATGGTAAGTTACGAGCTAATTAGGAAGGACCTTATAGAGTCGGGAGGATGATCGGACCAAGCAAATGCGCTTTGGAGACTTTACAAGAAAAAAAGATCTCGAAGACTTGGAATGTTAATCACCTAAAATTGTACTAGCAATAAGATAATTGCGTTCTTTACTTTATTGCTTTGTTTTCTTTTTATACATTACTTTGCGCAAATTGCAAATATCATATGATGTTATTGATTAACTTATGAATAGGAGGCCGATTATTCATATTTTATGTCTTATATAGTGACGATTTAACTGATAAACATGTTATAGGAATAACAGTAACAGAAGCAAAAGCTGGCCAAATTCTTAAAGTCCCTAAACACAAAATGGTGCGAGAAGGGCAATGAAAAGTACGCGAGACGGGCAAATGAAAAGTCCCTAAGCACAAAATAGTGCGAGATAGGCAAGTACAACGTCCCTAAGCACAAAAGGGTACGAGATGGGCAAATAAAAATCCCTAAGCACAAAAGGGTGCGAAACGGGCAAATTAAAAGTCCCCCAAGCGAAAAATGTGCAAAACAGGCAAACATAGCACAAAAGTCCTTAAGCGAATAATGCGCGAGACAGGCACATTACTCGAGAAAAAGTTCTTATTTGGACAAGAAATAACACTGTCTCAAAGAAAAACTTGGGGAGCAATACCGTATAGAACATGACAAAAGGTATGTTATAACTTTTGGAAGCATGTTATGGCTTTATCAGTAAAATATCTTTGTGTTATTACATTTTGACATACTGCATAGCATTATGGCTATAAAATGTTGAAATTTGAATGAATATGACGATATTTCAAATTAAAGCTGCATTGTAATAACATAGCATGCATTCTATCACAAGCTCACGAAGAAAAGAAGCAAGATATGAAAAGGAATTGTAACTTTCATTTAAGGTAAATGAATTATTTACAACTGAACATCGTTTGTACAAATTACAATCGAAATAAAAAACAAAATGAAAGAGAAAAAAAGATCCTAATCAATCTATTGGAAGGATTGAATCGGCTGGTAGAGAAGGCGCTGTGTCGACATTTGGATCTTAGGGAGCTAGAGTAGCAGTTTCGGAAGGGGAACCGTCACTCGAAAGCTCCACAGTATCGACAGTCGCAGAGTCTAGCACAGGATCGAAGACAGTAGAGTCAGAGAGTTGAAGCTCATCGCCGTATAATCCTTACAATGCCTCGATAGGCTCAAGTTGGTCGCGTGCCTCAACAAGCTCGGGCTGATTATATGCCTCGACAGGCCCGGGCCAATCACATGCCTCAGTGGATTCAAGCTGACTGCGTGGCTGTCGAGGGGGCTAGGGACCTTCGAGGTGGTCTAAGTCATCCACGGCCCCTTCTTCTAAGTAATCCTCTGGATCTTTCGAGTCGGGCTCATACTCAGTCCAGGGAGGAGCATTATAGTACTCAGCCTCTTCAACAAAGAGCAACTTAGGGAAGGTCTCATTAGACCTCTACTTCTCCAGCCAAGCGCGAGCCAGATAGAAGCCATACTTGACAAATCCCGCCGCGTATTCTTGTTTCTTTTCGAAGCAGTGTTGAGATAGGCGGTATTCACGGACAACCTCGGCTCGGACCTCACTTTGCCGATCTAGCACATTTTGCAATTCGTCGATTGCCTCATCTTATTGTAACCTCATGGCCTCAAAATCGTGTATTGCTTTGTTGTAAGCCTCTCGGTACCCATAAAGAGATGCAACCTTCACTTGTTCTTCTTTCAACTTCAGTTCGAGGTACATATTTTCCTTCCTCAACTCGTCTACTCTGCTAAGAAGTGGACGGAGTTGGTTAACCTCATTTTGAAGCACCGTGTACTTCTCCCGAAAGTCATGCAACTCTTTCTCAGCCCATTCCCTAAGAGTTCGATGCTGAGCATTAACAGTCACTGCTTGCTGAGCAGCCTGGCAAAACAAAAAGAAAATAATTTAAAAACTAGACAAAAGAAGTTAAAAGGTGTGCATCATTATCAAAGAAGGCCGATGCTTTCACCTTCATTATAAGGTAATCAATAATGTCTTGAAAATTCCCTTCTCATCGTGAAAAAGGATAGTACTCCAAACCAGACGAGAAGCTACCCCGGGGTCCTCGATGCTGTCATTATCGTTAACATCGGGGTAGGTTTGAAAGTCTTCCCCATCAATAACCACGCCACCGTCCACTCTATAGCGCCTAAGCGTAGGTGGTGCAATTTTTGGCAAAATCGGCCTCGCCACCATCGCATCTTCAATGATCAGCCTTTTTTTATACTTACGGCGAGGCCTGCGAGGAGCCGGCCTATCCCCAACAACATCAGGATCACCTTCTCGAGAAGCGAACTCACTTCGTTGAGACCCCGAGCTCTTGTCACGATCACGGATGAGGTGCCTCTTCCGCTTACTTTTTTCGGCCTCTTGCGTGAGGCGACTGGGCTCACCGATGGTCGAAGGAGGGGGAGTAGGAGCACGAGGATGTTTTGGCGTAGATGCCTCAACCTGAGGCTGCTTTTGAGGTGGAGGAGCTTCTAGGGGAACTCTAGAAGACACAGTGGTCTGCCTCCTACGCATAGCAGCTTAGAAGCTCATTTTTGCATAACACAAGAAGAAAGAGTTAGTGAACCAGGTTGAAAAGACTATAAACACGTATGCGGAGGTAAAGAGAATTATCATTGAAAACCTATAAAGTTACCAAAATCATCTATGTTAGCCAAATTTGCATCCGATGGAAAGTTGAAGAAGGGACTCCCAAAGGTGTCGCCTTGGTTCCATTCAAGAACTTCCCCAGATGAATCACCGGCATCCGCGGCCCCAGGTGTTTCGTCACCTGATTCAAAAGAAGATTCATATACAAGACGACCTACGGGGTTGGTTGGTTCGATTACGGGAACCACGGGCAAATGGCTAGAACTAGAACCAGGTTTATGCGAGGTTGTGGGAAGGCTTGATGGAACAGTAGGAGTCCCAGGGGTAACTCTGCTCACTCCCCAACCAGCAACTATAATGTTCTCAGGGGTTAAAAGAGATAAAAGGTTTCGCTCCCCAGTAGAGCAAATGAGTTGTATAGGCTCACCGAAGTGGATCCTTAAGGGGCCTATACTAAACCTTTCAGAGCGGTTAGAATGGTCGCTAGTATCACGGTTTCATCTAGTGTGAATTCTCAAATCACCTAGAATCTCAACAACGACCCACTCGCTTTCGAAATTGCCCAATTTATTAAGAAGGTCTGAAAAATTTTTATTGTGAAACCCATCAACCTTCAACCTTTAGAGAGAAAATGTAATCAACCCTTTCAACCCACGAACTCTAAAAAAGGCGATTAGAAGGGGGATGGTGGGAACGATACCTAAATTATGGCATACTATTGAAAATCCTACTAATTGAGTCTATGCATGAAGATGGAGTTGACATGGAACTATATCCTTATACTTAAGGAAAGCTAGAGCAAATTCGGGAAGAGGAAAGCGAAAACCGAAGACTAAGGACACTTTATGTACAGCTACACCGCTCCAAACCAAATCAGGCGAAGGTTCCCTATTGGTTAAAAGTTTATATTGGTAATCAGGAAGAAGGGGGAAGCGAGTGTTGATTTCTTCTAAGTCCGCGTTTGACAACTTGCACTCAATACCACCCTTCCTCAGTGTTTTAACATCGCATTGAGAAGACATGACTAAGGATTGACTAAGTAGGGGAACAAATGAGAGAGGCGGCAAACCTAGACTGGCGAGAGACCTAGACCTGCGGGAGACATAGACCTGCGGGAGAACTAGACCTGCGGAAGACAAATGAAGCGACAGATACAAGACAGCAGTAGACTTACTTTTCAGCGATAGATCATGAGGGAGGGGTGTATGCGAGAAACTAAAAAATCTGCGAGAGGCTAAATGTGCGGTAGACTGGTGTTGAGGGAGAGTTAGTGTGCGCGGCAGAGTTCTGGTATAGAGGATTTCTTGCGCGATTCGTAAGATTTCTGCTGTTTATATAGTGGCAACGGAGAATATGAAACGTCGCGTGCCTGGAACACCTCTTGCAGAGTTATACCTTTCTCCCTGCAAAAAATACCGAAAAACAACAAAAATTCAGGAAAAGACCAAAAAAATCCCACATTTAAGTATTTATATATACTCTCTTTATTAGAGAAAATCCAACAAGAGAGTGGGGAGCAAATGATATGGCAAAGCCCACTTGCACTTGGTTAAGGCCCAAAATCCAGAGAGGTCGCCACGAGGCATGAACTTATTGGGCCACGTGGCATCTGGTGAGAGATAGCGCGAAAGCTAGAGACAGATTAGGGGAGAGACCCTTCTCGCCTGTGAAAGGACTCTGTCGCTAATGGTCTACCGCGTTGTAGTCTGTCATCGAACGCATGCGGCACCACTCATGACCTCCCGCGCTAGCAATAAACGTCTCCGCCGAAGTGTGTCGCATATGCTTGTGGGCTCCCGCTCAGCGATAGACCTCTGCTACCCGAATTTGACGAGTTAAAGTTGTACTGGAACACGAACTCTTCTAAAATGACGCAATCACCCTCCACGTGATTACTCTGCAATAGTGGTAATTTATTCGCCTATAAATAGGCTACATGTATTATTTCTACTCTCTAATTTTTGACTTCTGGCTTCTACGTTTCCCAATACTTGAGAACCTTTTGCTGACTTAAGCATCAGAGAGCCTGCGCAGGGAACCACCCCTGCGTTCCTCTGACTTTTCTTGTTTTACAAAAACTATTTTGAGACACGTGGAAAGAGAAGACAGACATTGACGTCAGCAATCACTCATTGTTGTTTTGTACAACAACAAATATATTAAATTAAAGTATTAAACAGTTACATGCAGGGAAGACTTCAATCCAGAATTTTTTTTTTAAGTTCCACAAATCAAAACGACTTAAAATATATATATTTCTATATTTAATCAAAGCCTTTGAAAACTTTAATGATCCAAAATTTAAAATAAGTTATGCAATACTATTGTTATATTAATTATTATCTAAATTTTAGATCAGAGGAATGCAAAAAAAGAAAAAAAAAGGTTTTATATTAGGATTTATATATGATGCAGTGACAGTGTATAATTTCTATACACTGTCAATGTATAAAAGGTTGACACCTCATCAATAGACCCTTATGAGCAAATTAAAAAAATTAATTTATATTTGTTTTTAAGGGCTTGACATATTTTTTATCTTGCAAATTGATGAGGTGTCAACCTCTTATGCATTGACAGTGTATGGAAACTATACACTGTCAGTGCATCATATACAAACTCTTTATATTATCCAATTATTCCCATGCATTTAATATTGAATTGAAGATGTTCCATGAATATATGCTAATCGATGTTTTAATATACTTGTTATTATTAATAAGAGTTTATATATGATGCAGTGACAGTGTATAGTTTCTATACACTGTCAATACATCAGAGGTTGACACCTCATCAATAGGCCCTTATGGGCAAATAAAAAAAATTTATTTATATTTGCATATAAGGGCCTAATGATGAAGTGTCAACTTCTGATGCATTGACAGTGTATAGAAACTATACACTGTCAGTGCATCATATATAAATCCTATTAATAATTGAGTAACCTTGCGGATACAAGGGGTTAAATATTATATTAGCATTTAATTTTTTTTGGTTACATATTAGCATTTAATTTAAAATTATTATTTTTGGTTATAATAATTTAAAATTAATTAATACTAAGTGAAGTGATTCAATTACGATATCCACATGTTCATGATATACTCAATTTAACTAATGTGTGTAACCAAAATTTTACCTAATGAGAAATTTTTTTTATCACCAATTCTATTCTTTGACCTTTGATTAAGTATTAATTTAAGAAGGCATTTGGTTTGTGATATATATTGTAATATGGATAATTATTCTATACACAGTTGATAAAGTTTTTTTATTCCATAAGAAGTTAAAATCATGACGCATGTCTTATTTTATTTATTTTATTTATTCAATATTTTTATAAAACATGTCATGATCCTAATCTTGCTTGTAAATAAAAAAACTTCACCGGCAGAGTGTGAAATAATTATCCTTGTAATATTAGTTCATTACTCAAATTTATCTTTTATTTAAGAGATTATTGCGTTTGATTTGTAACTTGAAATTGAAAATGTAATATGTAGTTCATGCCTGAAATTCAAAAATATATGACATAATCTTAAGGATAATTATTATATACACTGTCGGTGGAATTTTTTTATTCTACAAATGGTATTAGAATCGTGACACATGTCCTATAAAAATATTTAAAAAATAAATAAAATAGAATATGTGTCGTAATCCTAACCAGCTTGTGGAGTAAAATAACTCCACCAATGGTGTATAGAATAATTATCCTAATATTACACCTATTCTTATCTTAAGTTATTTTTTATTTCTATGGAAATATTATTTTGGGATTACTATGCCCTTATTATTCAATTTTTTCATTCCTCAATTCTCTTATAATTGATGAAAATTCAAAAATATGCGAGATAATCTTAAACTCATTCCTATATGAAATTATTTTTATATTCGTGGAAATATTATTTTCTGATTATTATGCCCTTATTATTCAATTATTTCAGTCCATAATTCTCTTAAAGATTTTGTCCTAATAAATTAAAGTATTAAACCAAATTCTAGAAGGTCCTTGAGTATGAGTACCACATTTGTGATGCTCAAATTTTCATTATTAGGTAAACAAGCCCAATAAAAAGTTAAAGTAATTAATTTTATTCTATTTTTCTTAAAAACATGTTCACTGTTTAGATTTTTTTTAATTTTACTTTAAATGGTAAAAGAGATAAAGTAAATTATAAAAGTGATTATTTGAAAAATCTCCCATGATGAAAATTATTTTGGATTTTGTAATGATAAATTTTAAAATATTTTTATAAGTTGGAGAGTCATATATTCAACTTGACTAAAGTGTAAAGAAATTCGTATCATTTATTCCATAAAATATAATTTCAAATGATTATAAAAATATTTTATTATTATTATTATTATTGTTGATGCCAAAAAGGTTTCTGAGCTTGTTGATGATGGATCAACTTTTTCCTCCTTGGATCAACCTGCAAAACAGAATGTCCACCAGGGTTGTTCCCAGTGGGACTTGCTCCGATATTTAAGTCAGTAAAGTGTTTAAGAAAATTATAAGTAACAGAGTAGAAGAGAGTGAGTGTGAGTCCCTTTGTCTTGTTTCTTTGCCCCTTTATAAAGGCGTTTGCGTAATTAAGTGGGCGGTTACGTGGTTACAGCGTTACTTCTTGTGTGTAGTTAAGTGGGCTGCTTGTTACTAAGCTCGGTGAGATGGGCCTATTGGACCCTCCAACAATGATATTAACATTATACCCCCTGGCGAATGGCGATTACAAAGTGATTGGTATTCGCCATAGACCTTTCATATTCTTGAATTTTGTATCCTCTGTCAGAGGTTTTAACTAAGATAGCGTCAAAGTTGTGACTGCACATGAGCTTTTAAATTCTGGCGCTTAAGGCGATGAGAATCCAAGATCATGGGCGAGAAAGTCTCTGAAGACTAGCGCTCAGGCCAAGAGTGAGTGGAAACTTGAGAAACTAGTGCTAAGGCCATAGCAAGCAAGCGCCTCCAGAAACTTGCGCCAAGGCCATGGGTGATCAATTGAGATACTGGCGCGAACACCACATGGCGAGTAAAGTGTCAAAAATGCTAGTGCTAAGGCTACGGGCGAGTAAGAGCCCAAGATATTGGCGCTAAGGCACGGGCGAGTAAGTGCCGAAAATTGGCGTTGAGGCCAAGGCGAGCAAGGGACTGGCGCTAAGACTCGGGGTGAGGAAGTGCCAAAACATTGGTGTTGAAGTCATGGTGACCACACGATCAAGATACTGGTGCTAAGGCCCAGGCGAGCAAGTGCCCAAGATGCTGGCGCTAAGGCCTGGGCGAGTTGTTGCCCAAGATACTAGCGCTAAGGGCTGGGGCGAGCAACTGCCTAAAACATTGGCGCTGAGGCCTAGGGCGAGCAAGTGCCGAAGATGCTGGCGCTAAGGCCTGAGGCGAGTTGTTGCCCAAGATACTGGCGCTAAAGGCCGAGGCGAGCAACTGCCTAAAACACTGGTGCTGAGGCCCAGGGCGAGCAAGTGCCCAAGATATTGGCGCTAAGGCTTGGGGCAAGTTGTTGCCCAAAATACTGGCGTTAAGGGTCGGGGCGAGCAACTGCTTAAAACACTGGCGCTGAGGCCCGGGCGAACAAGTGCCCAAGATGTTGGCGTTATGGCCCGAAGTGATCAAATGCCCAAGATACTGTTAGTGAACAACAGGAGTAGTTGGTTGTACCTCGGATGTAAATGGGTGATTGTCAAGTGCGACTGGGTCATTCTGCAGTTACATTACGACGAGATCAGATGTAAATGGGCGAGCATCAGGATGGGCGATCTTCAGTTTACATTACGGCGAGCACTTAAAGATTCCACTATTTGGGCGAGATTGACATGGCTTCTTTTTCGAGTTCTCACAGACGATGCCAAAATGTTGATGCCAAAAAGGTTTCTGGGCTTGTTGATGATGGATTAACTCTTTCCTCCTTGGATCAACCTGCAAAACAGAAGGTCCACCAGGGTTGTTCCCAGTGGGACTTGCTCCGATGCTTAAGTCAGTAAAGTGTTTAAGGAAATTATAAGTAACAAGGTAGAAGAGAGTGAGTGTGAGTCCCTTTGTCTTGTGTCTTTGCCCCTTTATATAGGCGTTTGCATAATTTAGTGGGCGGTTATGAAGTTACAGCGGTTACTCCTTGTGTGTAGTTAAGTGAGCCGCTTGTTACTAAGCTCGGTGAGATAAGCCTATTGGACCCTCCAACAATGATACTAACAATTATCATCATCATCATCATCAAAATTAGGAATTTTTTAGTTTGTTAGATAAATGAAGCATTACTAAAATAATAATAAAATATAATATTTTTTTCATAATTAAAAACATAATAATAAATTTTCTTTAAAATATTATAATTTTAAATAATTAAAAAAAGTCAAAAGAATAGATATTTTGTAAATCCATATTATTTTTATGAAAAAAAATGTGAACTCAAATATCAAAATGAGATGGAGATACGTAAACCTACTTAAAATATTTTTTATATAGTTAATAATTAAATCTAAAAATAAAAAATGTTTTTCTTTTTACTTTCCTAACCGCAATGTAATTCAAAGGTAATTTACTATTTTATTACAAAGAGATCGGTATGCATATCTTAAATAGAACCCTATAATAATAATAATAATAATAATAACAATAATAATGATAAGATAATTATTACATACATCGAGGGTGAATTTTTTATTTCATAAGAGGTGTTAGAATCGTGACATATATCCTATAAAAATATTAAAAAATAATAAATAAATAAAATAGGACATGTGTAATGATCTTAATTCTGCTTGTAGTATAAAAAAAACTCCAACAACGATGTATGGAATAATTATCCACCTATATAATACTAATAATAAGATGATGATGATGAAGATGATGATGGTATAGGTAAAGAAACTCTATTGGCAAAAACCTTACTCTTTTTATTTAAAGTATTGACTTAGATAATTATATTCTCATTTTAAGAGTTCTTTAAATTTAAAATTTGAATATTTTGCATTATCTTTTTCCAAACTCAAATAATTTCAATGTAAAAAATAAAAATTATTTTCAATTAAAATCATGACTTGCAGTAAACTTGGCATTAGACCAGATAATTCATCTATAAAATTCATGCTTATTTATTTAAAATTGTGTTTGTATCATATAAAACACAAAAAATTTATATCAAAATTTGAAAATTTGTGTCAATACGTGAAATATAAAATATAAAATTTATATTTTAATTTTACTCATATTTATATATAATATTTATCAAATTTAATTTGTATCACTTTCATATATTTTATATGTATCAATTTTTTTATTGTGTCATCGTAACATGTGTCTGGTCTACTTGTCAAATCCTAATTCACACAAAAGTATTTGGTAATTTCGTGTCAATTGCGTTTCGACTTGGATTGAAAGGATGGGAGTCCTCATTGTACGTTGTCATCAATTCGGGGGTAATGAACCTAAACGCCCGCTAATTTGGGGAACCACTATACGTGCACACACTTGTTCTTCATTTCTTTTTGACCATTTATTTGGGTCAAGTTCTAGAAAGAAAGAGATATAGATTTCATTAGTCAAAAAAAAAAAAAGAAATATAGATTTTATGTAGATAAAGTTTTTCATAATTAATATATATATATAGTTGACCAAGAAATTTTGTGGAAACAATACACAAACATAATTTGTCTTTGGATTATTGTTTATACATTAATAATGAAGTTTTTAATTTTACAAACAAAATTAAAAATTTATCACATGTTTTATTTTTTTAACCAATTTTTTATTTTTTAAATATTTTTAAAATGTATGTATCATTCTATTAACTTTATTTTTAAAATGAAAAAATTTTATTTACAATGTATTTGATAATAATCTTTTTTCGTGATTTAAATTTTAACATCATAGCAATCATTGGAATTAATTCTAGAATCATAGAAAAAAAAATTAATTTGTCATCATTTGGCTTTTTTCTTTTAACAACAAAGTTTGTTGGTTAATATTTCCAATTTAATTGCTTCCATATTTCTAAAGTCTAAAGTCTCAACATGCAATTTTTATGTGATTGTTGGTGTTTACTGACATGACCTGTAGCTCTTCATCATGATTTTACAAGACTTTAATTTTAAATAACTCGATTTTTCTTACCTGCAAACAGAAAAAAAATAAAACTACAAGTCAAGTGACGTCATTTTACCCTTGGGGTCAAGTCATGGTTCGTTTTGGTCTTGGCATCATCTTAAATAATTAATTTAGATTAATTGACAATAAATGAATAAATTGAATATAATATAATATCATACCATTTTTTTTCACAAAAAATTCGAAAACTAAAAATAAGAATGACGTAAATTTAAATTCTTAAAAAAAAAAAATCCTTCCGTGGAAAAGTAGTGTTGCATTAATTAGGATGGACAGCAGATTCGACAATATATGTTCATGGCATAAAAAATCATGTTTATATTATGTAAAATATAAAAATTACGTGTCAAAATTATGTCATGTAAGACAATTTTTTATTTTTTAGTTTTTTCATATTCTGTCTAGCTTTAAACGACAACCACATGGAAGTAAATATCGCAAAAAAATGTACTCACAATACTAGACAATAATATCACAATCTTACTAACTCAACCAATCTCGTTGGCATGTCTTTTATTTTGTATCATTGTATTGTATTTAAAATTATTAAGTCTAGATAACATACTACCGGTATTGACAAAGATTTTCAGAATTTCACTAATTCTTAATACTTTTACTAAAAAATTTTGTCTTTTTTTTTTCAGTTTTAACTATAATTAGAATTTTCACTTTTAAAAAGTACTATCTAAACCATATAGAAAACTAGTTTTTATTAATGCAATGCACGAACTAATTTTAACTATTTAATTTGTAAATATATAGAATAATATTATTTAATTTATAGATTTAAAGTATATATAAAATTATTATTATTTAATATACTGTTAGTGAAAATTTTTATGACACCACGAGGTATGCGCATACCATACCATATTGGGTATGAAATTAATTTCTGCTCGCATTACGTGGCTGACACTGGCTTAAAAGAATTTTGACTTGGTGAGGAAGTTTAAATGAAATTCTTAAACTTCACAAACTATGTTAAAATGATGACAAATATCTTTCCTTTATTTTTTTTATTTTTTTAATATTCATAAAGATTATGTATCATTATCTTAGTACTGTTTGTGGAGTTTAAAAACTCGATTGACAGTGTATTAGATAAAAATAATATTATATAAAATACATATAATGTAATAAAGATATCCGATCATAAAAGAATTAAATATTTAATTAAAAATTTATAAAATTCAAAACATAATATAAACAAATATTGGGAAAAATAAAAAATGAAAACATTATAAATAATATTATTAAGCACATCAAAAAAATGTTAAAATAAAAATTAAGTGTATATTTTAAAATTTTCAAGTTTTAGAGCAACATTTTGAGGTAGATTTTCATTATTGACCTAAATAATTATAACTATAAATATGCATTTTATATACATGTAATATACATATGCATTCTTATATATATAATTAATTTTATCTATTAAATAAGTATATTTTATGTATATAAAATGTATATTTATATATAAAAGAATGATTATAACATATTTATATAATTAATTTTATCTATTAAATATGTATGTTAACAAATATATTTGTAAATTTAAATGTTTTATACATGAATTTTATTTATTTAAAAAATAATATATTTAAATATTTAATAATATATACATGATATCGATAGCTTACTTTTAGACTTCTCAGTTTAGTTAATAAAATATTTTTAAACAAATTAAAATTATTTATTTTATAATATAAATAAATATCAATTGATATTTTATTTAGTTTTTCAAAAAGATAATATTAAAATTATATATTTTAAATTTTTTGGATTGGCTAGTGTTTAAAATTACTTTAAGATAATTTTATTTAAAAGATTGAAAAATTATAGGAATCAAAAAAATTTTAGGAAAGTGAAAAGGTGGAAAAATATTTTTTTTTTACTTACATATAAGTTAATAGATACTTACGTGTCATTCAAAAAAATGTCTAAATAAATATCCATATAAATATCTTGCCATATTTGTTATGTACCTTGTAATATAATATAAATATATATTTATATTAGATAACTCTTTTCCTTGAACTTTTCTAAAAAGTTTTATAGACATAAATATATTTCAGGACATTTTTTTATCAAAATAAATAATTTTTAATGTCAAAAAGAATAATAGTTGAATTTCAAGACAATCAATTTTGCAGGTCTCCCATTTAAAAATAAATGTGACAATAAATATAAATTAAAAAAAAAGGTTATTCAAGATGGAGAGAATAGTCAATGGCGTAGCCAAACAATTGAGTTTGACCGCCGGGCGCCACATCGATTCTAATAAAAGAATTGTTTTTTGGAAAAGTATCGGTTCACGGTTATATCATCAGCATTAAGACGCAAGAGTTTTATACCACATAATTCAAGTCTTTGTATTTTTTTTTTTTTTTCAAATAAGAGACTTTCATTATATAATTTTTTTATTTCATTATATAATTGTAAAAATGACTTTGACATGTTAAAATTTATCGATAAAAGAAGAGCCATAAATCTGACTTAAAAATTATAATGACGTAATTAATGTGTTTTAGCATTGAAGGAATAGTTCTCCTCATTTACGACATTTTCTTTTTACGACTTTTTATCATGAAAAATCAAAAAAAAAAAAAGAGAGATAAGGTTTTAAAAGATGAAACATTAAAATAAAAGAAAAAAAATTAGTGCAATATTCGGATTAAAAAAAAGAGAATAACTAACTTTTTTTTTTTAATGTTAAAATAAAACTCACAGAAGACATGGTCAATCAGAAAGAATAAATTTAAGCTAGCTAATTCCTTCGTTATTATTAATTTTTAATTGGGACTATTTTAATTTTTTTTGGCCAATAGTTTACAATTGATCAGTGGTTAATTAATTTTACATATTATTTTTCATTGATTTGGATTGAAGATTTATTAAACCCTTCCCAATAAACATACTATTTTGTCCAAATAAACTGTTATTTACTGCACATATAAGAATCTGAAAAAGATTACTGAAAATAGATATTAATTAGTAAATAGCACTAAACGTGCTTTAATAGAATAAACAGAATAAGTGTCCACGGAAGTCATCGCAAGTAGTTTCATATTCAAATTTTTACGATCTCTCAGTAATAGATAATATGTAAATTTCACAAAATTCACAAATAAAAATTTAATAGATTTATAAATCCCAACAATGAATTAGAAATATGCCTTGAAGATGGTTTAACACCCTGCTCTCAAACTTTTTATGAAAAAAAAAATCAAGATAAATGAATAAAATGTGTAACAAAGTAAAAGACATTATTACTTTGTGAAAACAATCTTTTTGGTACGTATGACTGTGAAATCGTGCGAAGAACATTTCAGCATCAAATACAATAAAAAAGTTGCTTTGACATGCATGCGTGAAGAAAGGATTGGATAAGTAATTTACAGTCATGAATGAAATCCTACCAGCGAATGTAAAGCCATTAATTAAACATGATCCGTATTGAGAGCGTTCAGCTAGAGGCTGCCATATAAATCTCCGTTACTGAAACTTGAGATTTGCTGGGAAATGGACCTACAGATGGCCTTGACCTGGAAAGCTCTGAAACTGGCCTCGCCAGCCCGACATTCTTAAATCTTTCAAATATCAATGGCGAAGAAACATCAATTATTTTTCTTTTTATTACTATATCTTTTTTTTATGTAAATTACAAGTATATTTATTTTTTTAACGGTCCGAAATTAATCCTGTTTAAAATTTAATCACAGTTAAAGCTCTTCATCCCTTCTCAAAAGTGTGTTTTAGTAAGAATCGAACTTGAAAGCTCTTTCACAAACTCAATCAACGTTACCAACTCAACCACAACCCATGAGTATATGGCTTGTTTTGTTTGAGTTATTTCATTTTCCAAGTACAGGGCGAAATTATCTGAATGAACAATTCTCAATCCTTTATTGGATAGGAGGCAAAAGGTTTCGAAGAATAAACAAGAGGAAAATAATTCCTTACTCCATCCTATAATTCATCACCTCATCAACAAATGCAAAAATCCTTCATTTGAATACCAATTCACCAAAAAGATCAGCATCTTGGTTTCACAAGGGAAAATTTCAGAAACATAACAACAGAACAATATCGTAACTCAGGTTTCAAAAATAAGACACTAGTAAGTAAAGTACAAGTGGATTTGAAAATAGAACCCTATCTGAAAGATCCTACCCTACACCTTAATGGCATACTTCCTCATTGGGAAGTACATTTCCCTCTTCTTCTCCCGTTCGGTCTTCAATGATCCCTAGCAAGCAAAACAACTGATATTCAGGTACAACACAACAAGCTATACAAATTATAGAAAAACTAAACCAACTATGGGTTCACTACATTAGATGTAGTAACTGAGGGTCCCAACAACCAAAGAATTAAAATGCTTCAAATGTAATAAAAAGTTGTACACGAGAACTAATATCTCTTAATAAGGGGCGACACAGCATTCACTGGGCAATCATCCTTAGAATTTGGAAATTTTATTGTTCCTACTTACATTAAAGAAGTAACATCTACTCAATTAGTCTTGTAAACATATGTCATTCAGAGTTCTATGCATTCAGGATGGATAAAAGCAGCAAGTCAGCCGAAATGGTGTGATTTTAGGGTTAAATTGCTCAACAAAAGCTAGAGGAAAGCATTCAAAATCATCAGAAGGATTTAAGTACCTGGTGCTTCGTAAGCCTTCTCCTGATAGCTCTGGTTTTCTTGGGACGCAGATCAAGGGGCAAGAACTTCTTCTTCTTATATGCCTCCCTCAACGCAGCCTTCTGTTTTTGTGAGATTACCGTCAACACCTGAGCAATTGACAGCCTCACCACCTTTCTGAATCCACAACAACACCAGACTCAGAACAACAAACCAAAATTGACGAATCCAGAATCAGAACATCAAAAAGGCACATCAATAAGGCCTCAAATATTCAATTACCAAGCCATAAATGCAACTCATATAAAAAGCACTCCAAAAAATAAATTCACAAACCCAAATATATGTGTCCTAACTTGCTCTTATAAACCGTAACTGCCCATCAAACCATTTCAAGCTCACTTTCATCATTTTCTTTTTGCTTCTCAAAAAGTAATTAAATGATTGATTTTGAGCAAAACAGAGCACATAGCGAAAATAAACATCAACTCAAACAAAATTGTTCCAAAATCATGTAGCTTGTTATTCGCAAAAATAAATTTCCTACTAGTGGTCTTCATAACTATCAGTATTTGACATTTTATTTAGGAAAATACATTTTAACAATTATATTAGAACAAATATTTCATGTCAGCCATTTATTCATTCTTTTCATAAGTAATAAAAGCAACAATTAAGCATACAAAATCTTAGTTAAAACAAATAAATATCCTTTTCTCCAAATATACTAAGAAATCACATTCCACTTCACAAACCAAATTAAACATAAACTAAGATCCATAGCTACACAGAAAAGAAACCAAAAAAAAAAAGAAAAACAAGAGAGAGAATGAGAGTTACATCTTGGAAAGCTTGTTAGGTGCACCACCGGTAACTTTGGCAACGCGAAGAAGAGCAAGTTCAGCTTTGAGATCTTTCAACTGAGCTAAAAGTTCAGTTTTTGATTTCTGTCTCAACTCATGGACCTTGATTCTCGCTGTTTTTAATTCGTGATTGATTTACAGAAAAAAAGAAATAAAAATTAAAAAACATAAAACCCATGTTCAATTTTCTTAAAAATAACAAGAAAATGTAAGAAAATATAGTCATCTTTAAGGTTTTTGATCAGTTACCCATTGCTTCTTTTGCTGTTCTTCGGCTGGGACTGCAACGGCGGCTTCGCCTTTTTATAAATAAATGAAACCCTAAAATTAAAGTAGCGAAAGGGCTTTTATGTATGCAACTTACTTGGGCCATAATGGGCATTGTTAATTGCTGGGCTTGAGTTTGTAATGGGCCCTTAAATGGTTGGTTTGGACGAAGCTTATTGGAAGTTTTGAGGCTTTTTTATGGATCGAAAGCATGAAAATTTTGCATGGAGCACTTGATTTGAAGATTGGTGCACATTACTAAAGACCGTATAAATGTGTATTTTACCCTATTCGATTGGTTTAATATTTAAATATATTCTTCACATTTGTCATAAAATAAAATTAAGTTTTTAATATTTAATTGTATGGTAATCAGTCTTAAATGATTCAAAATAACATAATTAAATATATTTTCGTTAAATTTGTTAATTTTCATTACCATTGTACAATAATAAAACTTAACAACATTAAAGGGTGTTAATGAAAATATCCTTAATTCTGTTATTTTGAAACATTTAGAATTGATTATCATACAATTAAATGTTGAGGGTATAATTCTATTTTGTGATAAACATGAAGGGTATATTTGGTCATTAACTCTATTCGATTTGATTAAGTATTATTAAGGGATTTTATAATTGATTTCAATGGGGTTTAGATAGTGAAATTATCATCCCATTAGTTCAAATAAGTAGTAATCTTAAGCTATCAACTACCTAAACCTGATTTTAAGTAATTTATTTTTATATTGTAATTTTTATTTGTAGATTATTTATTAATAATGTAGTACTTTATTAATTAAATTCATTAAGTGTTTTAATTATGATTTTTAACTTAGTTTATTTTTAAGAGTTTGTTTTAATTTATTAATTTAATTTTTTTACTAAAATGGATTAAAATTCATTCTAAATTTGAAATCAAATTTTGATTTAATAAACAAATATTTACCATATTCAAATGTTGATAAATATTTCATATATCATATAACTAGGATTTAGATAGTGAAAATTAAAAAGTATTCGGATAATTAATTAGATTTGAATACTATAAATATTATTCGATTTGAATAAAAATATTTAAAAAATAACAGGTACATTATTCGTTATCATCTCTCTAAAATCCTCTTACTCAAGTAGTATGTTTTTAATCTTTCCTTTCTAAAAAGTCCAACGTGATGTTCGACTTTGGATCAAAATCATCTTTCATTGGCCTTTGATTAGAAAGATTTGCTCCAAAAACTGATTAACAGTTGCCGAAGCCCTACGTCTTGGTTGCTAACTTGCTATGACTCATTACAACAATTTATGTCAAAAAAAGACTAAGTTTGCTTGGGGTTGTCCAGATGACTTTTGAATTTTAATTTTTATTATTTAAAGCCATTGACTTTGGCCCTTTGGCATGCTGCAATTTAAGAGTCATATCGCTAACAAGTTATAACTGATTCTTTATCAGAAAAACAAATGAAATCAATATAATGAGACAAAGTTTGTTTTAAAATCAATATACAAAAACGATTTTCTCAATGGGAAAAATAGTTTTTCATTTTTTTAAAAAGATTCACTTATTATTGCATATGTTTTAATTGAGGCTACATAAATATATACAAATACAACTATACAAGTAATCCTTAAATGGTTCTTGTTATTCTTTTTTACTAAAAATATCTGATGAGAGTCTTACTAAAGGTCATTGGGCCTTGATATAAGTCATGCTGAAGAACATTGGGCCTAATGGTAGTCTAAGCCTAAGAGGAAAGAGGACTAAGAAGGGTCATGAAAGATCCATTAGATTATCATTTAAGCTATGGGTCTTAACCGTAATTATGCGTTATATTACTCTTATAAATAGTCATATGTATCATTTTAAAACCCTAATATCTATTGGCTTATTGAAACTCTGCTTAAATCCTGTTTGACTTTAAGCATCGAAGTGCGCGCGGAGGAGAAAGCTCCTGCGCCCTTTGATCATTTTCTTTCTTGCATAGTACAGGTTAAGACGCAGATCGAGATTTGTACATCATCAAAAATATTTGTTGTAAATAGTAACAACAATTGGCGCTGTATGTGGGAAACAAACAAAAAGCCAAGTATAAAAGATAGCGAAAACACAATCTGCGAAAGGGTATGGAGGCTGTGGTAGAATGTGGAAGCTTATGGCAGATTAGGTGGCAAACCGAGGTAGGAGACCTGCGGCAGGGGTGCAACGCATGGTAGGCCTACGGCAGGCATTTGGTAGGTGCACGACAGTCATGCAGCAGAATGCCTTAGCTTGCAGCAGGTTGCAAGGCTATGGCAAGGTACCCCTTGGCGGCAGGGTGCGAGGCTGCAGCAAGGTACCCCTTAGTGGTAGGTACGCAAGCTGCGGCAGGGGTCAAGACAGAGCTCGAGCAATGAGGTCATACTTTGGATCACCTTGGGTCGATAAGCCTTCACTCCTAGCCAACTCGAGCGAACTGGGAAAGACCTTACAAGATTAGAAAGGTGATTGGACCAAGCACTTGTCCTTTGAAGGCCTTACAGTGCAAGAAGGTTCCAAAGACTTGGAACACTAATCACTTGAAACCGTACAGCGATAAGCACCTAATATTTTTGTTTTAACATTTATTGCAGTTATTTTGTTACTTGTTCCATTTGATTGGAAATATTACATGTTATGAAATGTAAGGTCAATTTTTCATATCTTTATCTATACTATAATAATCTTCCATGTATGATAGACATATTACAGGAATAGAAGAATCAAAAGTCCCTAAGCACAGAAGGTGCGAGACGGGCAAATCAAAAGTCCCTAAGCACAGAAGGTGCAAAACGGGCAAATTAAAAGTCTCTAAGCGAAAAATGCGCCAGACGGGCAAACCAAAAGTGCCTAATTACAGAATGTGCGAGACGGGCAAATTAAAAGTCCCTAAGCGAAAAATGCGTGAGACGGGCAAATTAAAAGTCCCTAAGCACAAAAGGTGTAAGACGGGCAAATTAAAAGTCCCTAAGCGAAAAATACGCGAGAGGGGCAAAACAAAAAAGTCCCTAAGCACAAAAAGGTGTGAGACGGGCAAATTCAAAAAGCCTGAAGCGAAAAATGCGATGTATGCTATGCATGGACTTGAAGCGAAAAGTGCACGATGTAAGTCTTGCATAAAGGCAAAAAACGCAAGGGCTTGAAGCGAAAAATGCACGATGTAGGCTGCGCATGAACTTGAAGTGAAAAATGCGCGATGTAAGTCATGCATGAAGGCAAAAAGTGCAAGGGCTTGAAGCGAAAAATGCATGAGGTAAGCCATACACTCAAAGAAAAAAGCCTGAAGCGAAAAATGCGTGATGTAGGCTATGCATGAACTTGAAGTGAAAAGTGTGCGATGTAAGTCATGCATGAAGGCAAAAAGTGCAAGGGCTTGAAGCGAAAATGCTCGAGGTAAGCCACGCACTCAAAGGAAAAAGCCTGAAGCGAAAAATGCGCGATGTAGGCTACGCATGGACTTGAAGCGAAAAGTACGCGATGTAAGTCATGCATAAAGGCAAAAAGTGCAAGGGCTTGAAGCGAAAAATGCGCAAGGTAAGCCACGCACTCAAAGAAAAAAGCCCAAAGCGAAAAATGCGCTAGATGGGAAACACATGGGCTTGAAGCGAAAAATGCACTAGGTAAGCAACGAATTAAATAAAAGTCCCTAAGCGAAAAATGCGCGAAACGGACAATACATGGGCTTGAAGCGAAAAATGCGCGAGGTAAGGCATGCACAAGAAGAAAAAGGCCTGAAGCAAAAAGTGCACAAATTAGGCTATGCATAGACATGATTTAAATAAATAAAAAAACTTTATATACTCTTCCACAAGGTATACCCTATGAAAGAATGTGGAGCAATTGATGAGAGTCTTACTAAAAGTCATTAGGCCTTGATATAAATCATGCTGAAGAACATTGGACCTAATGGTAGTCTAAGCCCAACAGGAAAGAGGACTAAGAAGGGTCATAAAAGATCCACTAAGTTATCATTTAAGCTATGGGTCTTAACTGTAACGTAATTACGCTATATTACTCCTATAAATAGGTCACAAGTATCATTTTAAAACCTTAATTTCTATTGGCTTATTGAAACTCTGCTTAGATCCTGTCTGATTTAAGCATTGAGTGCACGCGTAGGAAAAAGCTCTTGCGTCCTCTGATCATTTTCTTTCTTGGAGACAGGTTAAGACGCAGATCGAGATTCATACGTTATCAAAAATATTTGTTGTAAATAAGTAACAAAAATTTCGAAATTTGAAAATAAATCAAAAGATTATATATATTAATATTTGAATTTCAGATTTATTCTACATCAATGTTATTTAAAAATAATTATATGATTTTTTTTCCTTTCTTTTTTAAAGGATAAAATTCAAATGTCCCTTCACATGTGTCAGAAAAAGAAACCTTGATTTCCTATATTTATATTTTCTCTTTCCTCTTATCCCAAGCTAAAAACGTTCATGGTAGTACTGGAAAACAAATCTATTCATGGATCGAATCAAATCTGCAAAGTAGATCTTGGAAAGGAATTTTAGACCCAAACAGCCAACCTAGACTTGGATCGGCTTATATTATTGTTTGACTTATAAAAAAGTACTTTCTATCTAATTTAATTATAAAATATATTTAAAAATAACAAAATATTACTATAAAATATTTGTTTTATATACTTTAAATTGTAAATCGAACTTATTTTTGAATAATTAAGATTGAGATGAAATTTTTTGAATTTGTTCTTAAATCTTACAACGTGCATTAAAAAAAAATTGTTCGTTGATAATCAAATTTATTCGAATGTTCGTAAACAACACGGTCGGTGCCATCTGTAGACATCTATAACTATAGGTAAGAACTGAGGACGTTTCTGACATAATTTGACGCTTCTTACTCATCCTCCTCTCGTTTTCACTTTAGCCACCTTTTCCAATAATCGTATATAAAGGCTAACCCTAGCAAGTAGCAATGAGGTTTAACTTTCCATATGACATAGTGATTAGAATTAGATGTATCCGATATGCATGCAGTCCTCATCTAAATTAATTAATGTCTATTTTAGTGTAAATTACTCAATGTCTTAATCGTCAAGCGACTCACTTAGATATATTATAGAAGCTATGGACAGATTAAAATTCAATGTTTGTGACAAGCAGTTCAATATGTCCCATTCTATCGAAGCTAATGTAAAATCCAGTAACATATCGACAAAATCTTGACCTGTAAATTGGACGGGCATAGTGATTTAGAAGGGTTAAAGCATCGAAATTAAATAATTGCTTTTGTACATTTGATACCAGTTTACACATCGGAAGAAATGTAATTTCCTCCAATCTCATGATTCTCATCTATCTCAATATTCGGATTTGAGATCTTCAAAATGGAGTCTTAAACTCTAATTAATCTTTCAAGTGTTCTTTCCGGAACATTAACATGAAAATAAAATAACACAAAAGATAAGTATAGAATTGTTATATATGGACATGGCCAAATAGCTTTTTTTTTTTTTTACATAACAGGTATCTTCATTCGTTTTAACGATCTGAGATTAATCTTATTCGGGAGTTAAAGCTTCTCACTCATTCTCATTTATATATATATATATATATATATATATATATATATATAATAGCTCTTTATCTTTATATATATATATATATATATGTGTGTATATATCTTCTTTGCAGGCCCTTCAATTAATTCTTTGGCTTGTAATGTTAAATTTTCATTATATGTTCGGATTAGGCAAGGCTCCTATTCCAAAGCCTCTCCTAACTTGATTCTTCCTCTTGGTTGGCCTTTGCTTTGTGAATTATTTTTGTTTGAAAGATTGGTGGAGTTTAACTGTTTCTTCGTCCAAGCAAATTGTAATCAGACAAACACATGCCGGATTGATAATATTTGAATACAAACAAAAATTAGACATTTCACATAAACTAGATATCAATAGTTTTCTTTTTTTTTTTGAAAATAATTATAACAAATTCAATCTTTTTTCATTTTTTTAATATATTCATCACCATCATTCATACAAAACAAAAGATGGACCGGCTCTCGACCAAAATTTGAGTAGAGTAGTTTAGCAGGATAGAAAGTCTAAATTAGGTTATGGTTAAATTAATTTGATTGAAAGGAACATTTTCTCTATAAAGAACTTTGAAAGAGAAATCTTATAATGATGGAAAACTTTAGAAGAGATATCTATTGTAGACTTGTAGTGTGATTACTTAGGTGTGAGGCTCATGTCATGACTCATGATCTACAAAGAAGGTTTATTTGCTTTAACAACGTCTAAATCAATTAGTAACGGGTCAATTTGTGTGATCATGGTATTTAATTAGGCTTAACTTTATTAATTTGATGGTGGGTTTTTTTTTTTTTTTACATCCGAAATATTTTTAGATCAATTTACGTGTATGTCAAAACTAATATCTCACTAAACAATTGATGATGTTTTTTTTTTATGTGAAGTGGATGGAATTTCCTAGATTGCTTGTCATTGTTTGCTTTTATTTAGTTTCTAATACTCGTGTATGTAGGTAGCTCAAGGAATAACATCTGTGCCGAATCAGATGATAGTATTTATATTTGATTCGATCATTCGACAAAAACTGTCATTCTAATTATTTTTTGTTTTCAGTTTTACTTTAACGTAATCAAATTTCTATAATCTATAAACTATGAAACTTAAGTCTCGTCCACACCAATGCAAACAATAATTTTTTGTGAGAAAAAAAAGTCACAAGATTTTTATACTATATGTATATATTATATAGTAAATTTTAATGTCACACAATTTGGCTTAAAAAAAAAAAGTTGAATACTCATTTGTCTTTTGTATTATGTCATTAATATAAGATTGATATATATTAAAAAAATAAAGATTCCCTATTACAAGCGCTTTGACCCTCTCAACGAATATTTAGTCAATTGATTCACGTGGTAAGAACATCCAACACAATCATGACACTTGACAATCGGTTTTAAATTAAAAATAAAAAAGAAATTAAAAAAAATATATGGATCAATTCTTTAAGAATATATATTTTTTAAAATCTAGCAAATTTCACAAAAATTAAAAATATTTTTAATTTTTAAGAATTTTTTCGAGATTTTTAAAAGTATTAATTTTTAATTTTTAAAAACAATTCATATTTTTTTGAACTTTTTGTAGTTTTTTAATTTTAATAAAAAAACTTCAGATTTTAATTTTATATAGTTTTTAATATTTTTCTAAAATTTATAATTTCTGATTTTAAATTAAAAAATCAATTTTGAATTATTTGAATATTTATTTTTAAAAAAATTATGATTAAACTTTTTGGAATTACACTACTGTTATTTTTTATTTTTTTAAAATTTTGTAAAAAAAAATCATATTTTTTTAAAATTTTGTAAAAAAGATCATATTTTTCAAATTTGTTTTTTTTTTTTCTTTATGCTAACCAAAAGATAGACTCACCAATGATAATTAGGCTATAGCTGACGAGTTATTATTGATCAAGCAAATCATGTTATACATAACATATTTAACCCTTGGGATAAAGTTTATTAAAGGGAAGGCAATTTTATATATGTAATTATAAATTTTTAAGTTTTAAATTAACAAAAATAATAGAATATAAAAACCAAAATGAGTATCTAACACTTAAAAAGGACATGTTGAATTTTCCAGCTATAAGATGTACGAATTAGGAAGCATGAAAAAGTGAAATATACTTGAAAAATATATTAGCCATTTATGATTTTTCAGGTAGGCAAAAGGACCCAATGGATTTTTTTTTATGCAAAAATTAGGATAAAAATAATTTGCAAATTGAAAGCAACAATCACATGGATTTTGTGAAAGCAATTAATTACTGTTACACGTAAGATCAAATCACTTAAATTAGCAATTTCTTACTAAAAAATCTTTCAACATTTGCTGTACTATTTTTCTTTCCAAATTTCGCTCGTTTTGGGATTTTTTTTCAAATGATTCTTGTTCTTCAGAATTGCAACTAAAGAAAATTTTCTTGCAAGAAATTCTTTAAGAGTTAATATTAAAAAAAAATTGGATTCGAACTCTTATAACTTTTTGTGATAGTATCCTCCGCGCAAATTTTCAAGAAGACGTAATATGAAAATTGCACATTTTACTTATTATTTAAAAGGAACAATCACTTTTTTATCAATTTAATTTTAAAAAAATCTAAAATCTATTGATTTAGTTGATTAAATTAATTTCATGCCGATGAGGGCTTGACTTGATAACAAAGAGGAGGTCTTGAGACTTTGAGATCTTAAGTTCGAGTCTCACTAAATGTGAGATTTGTTTAGTTTGTTATTATTTACTTAGTTTGTTAAATGTAGTTATTGTATTTACCAGTTCATCAAGTTATCTAATCGAATGTAATATTTGATTATGATTGTAATTTTGAATGAAATGTAACCTTTAAAAAATTTTCATAAATCAATTTTAGATCAAAATCAAGTTGATTAAATTCGATCCGTTTCAATCAATTAAAATTGACTTCTACTTACCCCTACTTATTTTACAATAATTAAAGTCTAAATATGTAGGATTGCGATGACATAAAACGAAAAAGCTGAGGAGAAACTTCAAACTTGCAAGGGAAATTAGAACAGCATTCATTCGAGACTTTGTGCTTGGTCAAAGCTGCCGCCCAGTCGCTGTAGCACAGTTTGTCCGCAACATTCATTGCGAAATTATAATCAAATTGCAATTGCAAAAGCACAAATGGATGAGAAATGCATGAATTTTTTGACGATTTGATCTTTAGAAACCTTCCAATTGGTATTCCTCTGACTTCTCTAAAAGTTCAGTGTGAAATTAATGAGATACCCTACTTGCTTTCTTTTTTTTTTTTTTGTTACAGATACCCTACTTGCTTTCGCTGCTTCCTGTAAAAATACTTCACTTGTTTTGGTGATTGATATTAATGCTTGAATTATTGCTTCTAAATGATGAAAATTAGAAGAAAATAAAATTATTTATACCATGAAAAGAATCATGCTGTTAGTTTGTTTCTAAAGGTGACCTCACCTTTGGTCAGATATATGGATAAAGCTCAATTCATTGACAAAAGAATCAATTATATCAAGAAATATGAGTAAACAAAAAGAGAAAAAGCTCAGGAAAGCAATAAATAGGGGAGAAAAAGTCACCCAAAAAAGACTGCAAATTGAAAATCCATACGAAATCAGCATTCTTATAATGTTTATAATGACTGAGTTATGATTCCAATTGGAAAAAATAAAGAAATAATCAATAAAAAAAAGTAAAATATGATGACATCATATGGATAGGTGCTTAATTTTCCAACTTCGTCAATATCCTAACTCTTCACCATTTAATTCAATTACATTGTTATTTTGTATTTATTTGATTTTCTTTTAATTAACAAGAAAAATCTTGAAGCCCACTTCTTTTTCTATGATGTTACGTCATTGTTAACTCTTTTCATTGCCGAATAAGATTTGCAACCAACGTTAAGTTGTTGCTAAAACAAAATTTAATTAAAAATGATAAAAATCAATGCAATAAATATTTTTTATTTTAAGGATGATGTATACTTTTAGCATCGAAATTAAACACAATAATCTTATAATAACTTTTAGTCGTTACAACAATACTTTAGTAGTGTTTCTTGTAATTACAACTTTTCGTTTGATTTTTATAAGTTATAAGCTAGTTTTAAATCCAGTTTCTTACTTTCAAAGTAATACTATAAATCGACCCTTCTTAAAATGAACGGCAAAGTCACATCAATGATCAACTTATAAATTACATTAAAAAAAACACTTAAACTAAAAGAAATTCAAGTGATTATCAACTTAATTAATTATAGGTTTAATTATATTTTGAGAGATTCCAACCCTTAAATCCCAAGCGGTGTAGTTGTCAAGCAACTGTCCCCCATAGACCAAAACCCCATTAATAATTAAAAAAAATATATCTACGTGATCTCTATCGATATCTATATGCACATATATAACATGGACTCCCCCAAACTTTTCACAAACCCATCGTTCTTCTTTACTTCTAATTCATTTTTTTTTCTCAATTTCTCTCTTTTTTTAATAAAAAACAAGCATTTTTGTATATCTTTCGTCACTTCACATTCTAAAACCCTTTCTCTTCCTTGGTTCTGGTAACTAAGTTGATCCATAACTTTCTGTGTTTCGTACACAGACAGAAACAAAAACATGGTTTGTTCCGGTTTCTTCTTATATATATTTTTGACATAATCAGTTAAAGGTTTTGGTTATTATACTTTAGTTCTGATTGTTTATGTTTGGGTTTTTGATGTTTTTAGGATCTTGAAAACGGAACTGTTCGATATGAAGAGGTTAGTCTTGGGCACTCCTGGCTTCTGGTCTTGCTGTTTTATACATTTTTTTTATCAGCTTCTCAATCTGTTTATTTTCATGTATTTTATTTACTGAACTGCTTTTTTTTCTAAATAATCTTCCAGGAATATATCTTGAATTCTCGAGGACTAAAGCTATTCACATGCAAATGGATTCCACAGTATGAAGAACCGAAAGGTTTAATCTTCATCTGCCATGGTTACAGCATGGAATGCAGCATCACCATGAAAAGTAAAGCAAATTTGCATATTCTGTTCTATATATTTTCTCTATATCTGCAGAGTAACAAGAGAAAAAAAAAAGAATTGATTATCATCTGAGTTCTGATAAACCTGATTCTGACTAATCCAGGTACCGCAATTCGGCTGGTGAAAGCAGGGTTTGCAGTTTATGGAATAGATTATGAAGGCCACGGAAAGTCATCAGGGCTGCAAGGCTATATCACAAGTTTTGACAATGTTGTTGATGATTGCTCCAATTTTTTCACAGAAATATGTGGTAAACATTCAAATTTTCCCTTTCATTTCCATAATATTTCAATATGACAGAAGAATCAAATAACACATGATTGATCTATCCGTTCAATTATGACTTATTTTCTTGTTTCTTTATTTTTTATGAAATTTTCAGAGAAAAAAGAGAACAAAAATAAGATGAGATTTTTGTTAGGGGAATCCATGGGAGGAGCAGTGCTGCTGCTGGTTCACAGAAAGATGCCAGGATACTGGGATGGGGCAGTCCTGAGTGCCCCTATGTGTAAGGTAATGTGCCCTTATTTTGTCTGTATCCCCCAAATCATGAAATTTTCTTGGTTTTTGTCCTATGTAGCAACTCTTTTTAATGTGCGGTTGACCCAAAAATTTGGCAAAGGAAGTTAGTTATCAGAATAGACTGGCAGAAATCTGTGATCTTGTTTAGGTGAAATTGTCCAAGTTGAAACTGTGATTTTTTTTTTTCTCCGAAAAGTCAACATTTTAGGGTTGGAAAAAACAAAAAGGGAAGAGTTAATTTGAAAAATGCCATTTTCTTTAATTTTTTATATACAGTGAGCTGTTTTGATTTGAAAAATGATCAATCCTTGGAACTATAATAAAGTTTCCCCAATGGGTATTCTTCAGCCCTCATTTAGGAAATTAGGACCATTTTAATCAGTTGGATATGATTTTATTAACTATTGTGATTCTTAAATCTTAGGTTTTTCATTTAGTGAAAGTAGTTTTTTTTGGTTGAATAGAAAAAGGATGCGAATTAATTGAAGTGAAATCTGACTATCTGATGGGAAAAAATCAGTTTCCTTTTCCATGTAGTGGCAATAGTTGAAAAATCAAAGTTTTTTTTTTATTTTTTATTTATCTCTTTTGACAAGTTGTAAAAAGCTTTTTTAAATAACTTTTATAAAAAAATCAGATTGCCATTGCCAGTGATAGAATTTGAATAAATTAAATAGATAAAATCTCAAATTTTACGTTGTCATATTTTAAAAGTTATTGCTGACTTTAAAATTAGGCCATTAAAAATGTCAAATCTTACCTCACACAATGGACAATGTACAGTTCCATTGAGCATATTGTTCACAAGGAAATTATGCTGTCAATTACATAATTATAAATCCTTCTAGATGGGTTTCATTTAATTTTCTTTAATTTAAATCCTTGGACAAATTCTTTTACAGAGTAAAAAATAAGGCTTTCACTTACAGCTTTGAACAGCCATCGTAATGGAATAAATTATCCTAGCTACTTTGCTTAAAATTTTAGTAATTATCAGGTTCTGGGTCCAACTCTAATTTGAGTCAAACCAAAACATTTTACAAACAATGTTATCTGAAGAAATTTTTAAACTGGCTTAGCTTATTTCAAACCATAAGAATATTGACAATACTTTTATTTATTTATCAACAGATTTCAGATGATGTGAAACCACATCCATTAGTCATTAGTCTTTTGACAAAGCTTTGCAATTTTATTCCAACCTGGAGAATAATTCCAAGTGAAGATATCATTGATGCTGCTTTTAGACAGCCAGAGATTAGAGCACAGGTATTTTTTTCCTCCTATTAATTTATATATATTTGCTAATTTCCAATTCAAAATAACTAGAATTTCAATTTTTATTTTTTTTAATTATCGTCGAGTTTTAGTTTTTATTTTTAAAATTTTAACTATATATATGTATTTTGTTCGAATTTGAATTATGTATATGTTTGCTAATGTCAGTTAACTTAATTAATTACAGATTAGAGCAAATCAATATTGTTACAAAGGACGTCCTCGTTTGAACACAGGCAATGAACTTCTAAAAGCCAGCACGGAGCTTGAACAAAGACTTAATGAGGTTTGTTACCTGTTATTTTCTTTACCCAAGTCAGCATTTTCCTTCTGAAAAACAAACAAACAAAAGTAACAATACGAAAGAGTGCGTCTTTAAAATTATTTTGAACGAAACTAAATTCCTAATTATATCATCAAAATTAACTCAATCTGTTTGTTTATTTTGCTAATCTTTGTCAGGTTTCATTACCATTTCTAGTTCTCCATGGAGGAGATGATAGAGTGACAGACAAAGCTGTCAGCAAACAACTCCACGATGTGGCAGCAAGCACAGACAAGACAGTCAAGCTGTATCCTGGAATGTGGCATGGCCTGCTGTATGGGGAGACGCCAGAGAACATTGAGATTGTGTTTGCAGATATCATCAACTGGTTAAACCAGAGAACTGAAATTGGAAATTCAAGGTTGGAGAGAGAATTGAAGCTTCTAAATGATAAGTTCTTGGATTCTAAAGACCAGAAATAGATCAGTATTTAGGCTTTCTCAAGGTTTTTTGTTGGTAAATTTTTTATTTATACTATAGTTAGTAGATGTAAAATGTAAAGGAAATAAAACAAATTAGTGTTCAGTGTTGTTTGTCTGAAAAGTGTTAGAAAAATTTTCAGAAGAGTTTATGAACAGTTTGATCCTTCTGTTGCTTTCATAAAGATCCGTTGATCTCATCAAAATTTTAGTATGAGTTTATTTTTTTCACAAGTGGTCAAGTATTTAATGTTGAAATATTATATATATATATATATATACACACACACACAGTGTTAAAGAAGAAAAATTGTCAACGTACATAAAAAATCATATGAAACGGATACTCAAGTTAAAATATAATACTTTCACTCAAATAATGCCATTTAATCATAGTATATAAAAAAGTCATAGAGGATAGGTGGTGGAACAAACCTACTGAATGTTGTGGTGTTGGCAATAGGAAAATTTCTCGATTTTTATCTCAGTGCGTTCCTCCGATGAAAGGTTTTGTTAAATTTAACGTGGACGGTGCTGCAAGGGGAAAACCAGGACCTACCGGACGTGGGGGAGTGTTGAGGGATGATTTTGGATTTGTTTCTGCTCTGTTTTCTTGTCCACTTGGTGTTCAGGATTCAAATGTTGCAGAATTAATGGCTATCAAATTGCACTTGAGGTGTTTATGAAAACAGAACAGAAGAACAAAGTGAACTTGATCATTGAATCTGATTCTAAGGTTGCAGTTGGATGGTGCAAGGAGGTTGGTTCTCGGCCATGGAAATTGTGGGACATTTTCGTTGCAATTGACTCTATGGCTGCGGTTTTGAAGGAAGTGGAAATGATCAATATTTATAGGGAAGCTAATGGAATGGCTGATCACTTGGCAAAAGATGGGATTGATCGTAAAGAGATGTTCATGGCTTGGTGGTAATTGTATTCTGATTTTTGGTGATTTTCGATAGCAGGTTTCTTATTTCAGTTATTGGGATTGGATTCTGTTTTGACAGTCAGTTTTATTTGGACTGGGGTATGCATTGGGTTTTGGGATCTGGCAATTTTTGTAACCCTTTGGATTATGGTCATTTGTTTTATTCATAAAAAAAGAGATTTTATTAGAGAAAGCCAGAATAAGCTTTAGGGAGATGAAACAGAACATCCCAATAGGCCTGGCAATCCAGAATCTAAGGTGGCTGAGTTGCTGGCAATCAAGCATGATTGGGAAACTTTTCTGAAGTTGGGAAGATGGGGTTTTAAAAGATTGATTATTGAAGCAGATTCCATTGCTGCAGTAAGCCGGTGCAATCATGTAGCTTTTTGGAAGCTTAAAGTCATCGAGAGCATTGACAGCTCTTCACAACCTTCTGACGCGAAGAAATGTTTTCAGTTTCATCACCGAAAGAGAAGCAAGCTGCGGTTGTGTTGCAAACTTTCATCCCTCACGATTGAAGGCAGTAGCAGTTGTGTTGCTGGGAAAGGCGTGGCTTTTTGGAAGCTTGGCTCAGGCTTTTTGGATGTGTGCTGCTACTGTGGTGCTGGGGCGGAGGAGTGGTTGCTGATATGTCTGAAGCTTGGCTGCTGAAGGGAGAGGGTTCTGCTTGTTTTTTGAAAGTCAGGTGCGGTTGGAAGAAGTCTGGTGCATGATTGGCTTCTGAAAGAGTAGTTGTATCCTGTCCCGACTGTTGAGTGCTTCTTGTGGGGCGCATGGTTTTTTTGGCTAATTCTTTAGAATGTCATATTCAATTTGCATGCTCTTTGGCTAGTTTTTATGGCTGAGTTCGTTTTTAAGTGTAGAGAAATTGGCTGAGGAAATGTATGAAGCATGGGTGTCAGCTATTGATTTTTCGGGTTGATCAGGGATTAGAAATTGGCTACCTGTTCTATTGTATCCAACCTTATTAATATAAATCAATTATCGGATTAGCAAAATATATATATATATATATATATATATATAAAGTTAACCGTTTATTATCAAAATAAGTAAAAAATCCATTGAAATAAATAGTCATTAATAAAAGATTGACTCTTTTTTTTAAAATAATGTTATTACATGATATTATTTGAATGGAATAATATACTAATTATAGAGTAATTGTTCACACATTCATTCCTCATCGACTGAAGCACAAAGCTGATCCAAAAAGTAGTAAATATATATAATCTTAATTTAAGATCTGATTCTTGTATTTAAAATTAGTAATTAACTATTATAATATAAATACACAAGTCACGTAGTCGATTAGCAATGTAAATTGGAAAGGCATGACCTAATTACCAAGAGAAGCAAGATATGTACTTGATGATTAAAACCAAATAAATTTTAAAAAAAATCAAGGCTTGAATGATCTTTTCATCATCTTCTTTGACACTTTCTTTTAAATACATGTACTTGATGATTAAAACAAAAACACTATTTTTATAACGATTAACAATCTTTAAACCACCTAGGTAACTTAAGGGTTAGGTTCACGTACCTCACTTTGCCAAATTGTGAGGAGGGTTGGCAGCCATAACATCAATGGCAATGACAACATTTTTTTCTATACATACACATCAAAAAGGTAAATTTAGATTTTAAAAAAAAAATAAATCCTTAAATCTTCTTTTACGCCATTTTTGCAGCCCCAAATTGTATTTATATGTAATTATTTTAAGGACTAGATTTCAAGATTTTGCCAATTAAGTAAGTTGGCATTCACCACATATTTTATCTAATTCGTTGCACGCTTTACAAACCTGTGATTCCGACTTTCAGGTTTTTCTTGTTATTACTTTATATATATATATATATATATATATATATATATATATATATATATATATATATATATATATATATATCCTCTTTAAGTTCCAGTTTTTTCACAATTAAACCTTAAGAACAATTGTTTAAGTTTCTATCCCACACTCTTTTCATTGACAAATTTGTTTATCGTCTTCATGGCACTGGTATGTTTTTTTTTAATCTTAATTTCTTTTATTCACAGACACCCTCATAAACAAAAATTAATGCATACTTTTTAAAAAAAATTTTACTTATTGTTTGCAGGTGCGTGCAAATGAAAATGTTAATTATGAAGAGGTGAGCTAGCATAACGAATTTACATTTTATTTCACCGAATTATTTGTTTTTATTTCATTATTGGATTATGACTATGATTTTTTGGGGGGGCATTAATATTCATATCATTTTGCAGACATTCATCACAAATTCTCAAGGATTAAAACTTTTCACTTGCAAATGGATTCCGAAGGACAAAGAACCGAAAGCTTTAATCTTCATTTGCCATGGATATGCCATGGAGTGCAGCATCACCATGAGCAGTGAGTATTCTTCAAAACCTTAGAATATTATTCAATTTGCACATCAAAATCCAAAAGCTAAAGCTATGAGATCAAAGCTGACAAGTTAGTTTTTGTGATGAAATATAGGTACTGCAATTAGGCTTGTGAAAGAAGGATATGCAGTTTATGGCATAGATTACCAAGGCCATGGAAAATCAAATGGTTTGGCTGCATATATAGAGAACTTTGATGATATTCTCAATGATTGCAATGATCATTTCACAAGTATATGTGGTGTGTGTTTACTTTTTTTACCCTATAATTCCATTAATTTGATCACCAAATTCAATAAAATCCACTTATTCATTTCCTCTTTTTCATGCAAAGCTTACAATTCTTTGGCATTGCTATTTGAAAATATTTTGAATCACTAGTACATGTTCAGAGAAGGAAGAGAATAAAGGGAAGATGAGATATTTGTTAGGGGAGTCCATGGGTGGAGCCATGGCTCTTCTGCTGCACAGAAAGATGCTGGACTTTTGGACCGGAGCCATCTTGGCTGCACCAATGTGTAAGGTGTGTGTGCGTGCGTGCACGTGTATTTGTAATCATTAAATTACCATTTTTTTTCAATTTTGTATATTTCTTTTTCCTTTTTTTCCTCTTAATTTGAGAAGGGAATTAAGCAAGTTTTTATATACTCCATTCTCTTTTTCTGAAGGGAGGTTTATATCTTCCAAATAACAGGAAAGGCTTGACTGATTATTTATTATTCATGTATAACAGATTGCAGATGATATGAAGCCACCTCCTTCTGTTACTTTTATTCTCAAAGGGGTTTGCAGGTTGGTTCCAACGTGGAAATCATTGAAAAACCGAGACATTGTTGAGATTGCATTTAAAGATCCAGAAATAAGACAAGAGGTAAATATTATATGGATTTGGGGTGAAAACATTTGACAAACATAAATAAGGAGTTCTGATAAAAAAATAGAAAGAAAAATTTAGATAAACCATGGTAAACTTCTTCTTGTTTTCTTTGGGGGTTTACTATATATTTATTTCTAAGATCAAGATCAAAGTTAAATTTTATAGGGTATTTGATAATTCAGGTATTGAAATACATTTTCCTTTTGTAAACAGATAAGAAAGAACCCATATTGCTACAAAGACCCACCTCGACTGAAAACCGCCTATGAGCTATTGAGGGTTAGCTTGGATATTGAGCAAACACTGAACGAGGTTTGCAATAACTGCTTATTCTTTTTTCCTTAATTTTTCACCCTTTTTTTTTATTTTAACAATCTTATTTAAAATAAAAAAAATTATATGAAAATGAAATTCATGAAATTTTCGATTCAAATTTGTTAAATAAAAACTACATAATATATGTGATGTTGACTCGGGTCTTTGTCAATTGTAATAAGGTTACACTTCCGTTCATAGTTCTCCATGGCGAAGATGATAGAGTGACTGATCCACAAGTTAGCAAACAACTTTACAATGCAGCTTCAAGCAAGGACAAGACCCTAAAGCTGTACCCTGGGATGTGGCATGGTCTGCTCTATGGAGAACCATCAGAAAACATCGAAACCGTGTTTGCAGACATTTTCAGATGGTTGGAGGAAAGAACTAAGCTCTGAAATTCAAGTTTGGAGAGTGGAGACAGAGAGGAAGTTTGAGACTGATAATTTGTATTTGAACGAGAACAGAAAGCTTTAGTTCAACCATTGAAGTTTAAACTTACTCAAACTAAGGCTTAATTTGCATTTAAAGAAGATTGTGTTTTCGAGTTAATCCATAACCCATTAAAGAAGCAATGATTCGAACCATTTAACACAATCAAAGCATAATCACGCATTTAACATAATTTGTTACAGAATGAACCCTAATCAACAAAACATCTGATCCTCTAAAACCTGGTATCTTAGCAATAACTGAGCGAAGTTTTATCCAGTCAGATTTGGGTACATGTAAGCAATAACAGCACAAAGTTTTCTTGAGCAAGTTCAAGAATAAGAGGAAGGAAACAGAACGCCTAACTTATCACCCGCTTGAACTTGCAGGGCCAACAAGAACTCCTTGAGCTGAGCCTTCCTTCTTGTTGCTTTCATCTTTCACCTCATTATCAGACTTCTTTATCCTAATTTTGTATTTTGCCTCAAAATCAGCAATTTCTTTTTTCTTCTTCTCCAGGGTCTCATTAAGCCGCGCAATTACCTCCTCAAGCCCTTCTCTGTTTCGCTGCACAGCTGGGAGGACCTCTTTGATGGTTCTCTCCACCAGCACACCTCCAATCATCCGGTAACATCGTCTTAAGGGGTCAAGCGGTTGAATGGCATTTATAACTAGTGAATGCTCACTCACTTCCATCTCCAACTCAGTGATCTTAGAATAAATTTGATTTAGCTCTGATCTCATAGCTCCATACATATTTGCAATCACTTGCTCATTTACAGGATCCTTACCCTCAGATTTGCCCGCCATTATTCTCTGCCAACCAAGGGAATAATGAAATTAACATTGGAGAGAAAAGAAAGCAAAGATAATCTATAAAGGGACACACAACACAACGGATTCAAGAAAGAGCAGAAAGTCCTGGAGACCAAACTATTACAATTTAATAATGGGTAGATTTATTTTAAACATTGCAGGAAGGGTATCCACAGTGCAAAATCAATACCAAGCAAGAACGAGATCCTAACATGGCAACGCCAACGCCCAAGTAGGACTATTTGAACAATCACCATAATAAGACTTGTAGCAATCTTTACGAAAAATTTACTTCTAGATTAACTAAAATAGCACAAAATCTGTTTCAAAATGAAACCCAACCCCCTCCTCCTCCCCCTCCCTCGCAAACCAAACTTATTTGCCAAGCTTTTGCACATTATCTCAAAAGGAGTAGAAAACTCATCTTTACAAATGATACTAGTAACACAAACAAAAAGGAAACACTATTCGTAAAAGGCCTCATACATTAAGCAAAAAACTCTATGGAAAGAAGCTGACTGTTACAAGAGCATCCAACTTGAGGACATAAACATGGATTCGGGTTCACTTGCAATCAAGGGGAAAGGGTGGTTTGGATAGAGATCCTAAGTTCGAGCTGTAGTGCAATACAAGTACGGCTACACGATCATTCTTAACGGAATTAGGATAAGAAATAATAGATTGCCTCATCCCAAAACATGAAAAACACAAACAAACCCTAAAATATCTTTAAAAGTTTACTACAAAATCAATTTAAAAAAATGATGAAGCCGATATAGCAAGTAATAAAATCAACTAAAGACTGGTAAACTTTTACGATTCAAACATTATAAGATTAGTTCTTACGAACCATCGAAGTTAACAGTCAGTTTTTAGACTTAGAATAGATTCAAGAAAGACCCATTAAAGAAAACGAAAAAGCAAAACAGGAAGAAAGAAGGGGAAAGAGGAAGAAGCTGACCTTGGTCTGGATGTCGCCGAGGTGGCAAATCGTAGAAGAAGAGAAACAGAGAGGGAAGGTGAAATGGTGGATCTGATTTCAACAGAGACGAGAGAACGGTGGGTGAAATCGGCTGCCGAACAAGTTTAGTGTCTGTGGGACTTGGAAGAGAACAATGTTGGGCTGGGTTAAATATCATTTTAAACTTTTTTGGCCCATTTATTAGCATTCGCTTTTAATTTTTTGGATTTTTTATTGCTTTAAATCCCAAATTTTGAATGATATTCATCTCATTTAAATTAATTTTTATTTATTTATATACTAATTATTATATTTATATATTTAATTTAAACTTTTTTTATATTTAATGCAATGATACGTATGACTTTTATACATTGTTATCAAATCATATTATGACACTTTATCAATTAGTGAATTTAATAATTTTGTTTATATAAATTTTTATTTTAAAATTTATAAATTAATGAGATATCATTTATAATGAATCACTTCTTATGAAATTTAATAATTTATACTCACATCAAATATAATTTTTTTTTTACCCCAAACTCTACTTGAACTAGAACCTTTTTTTTTTGTTTTTCTGATGCAAACTAAGACCCAAATTTTGAGTTTATGTTAATGCACCCTTCAAATTTGAGTTTATAATAATACACACTCCCAAGTAAAATAAGTAATAAGAAAAGGAAAAAAAAAAAGACAAACTTGATAATTTTGAACACGATATAAAAAATGAACATTAAAAAGCGCAAAAAAAAAACACAAATTAAAATTTTAATAAAATGTACATAAACTAAACAAAAATTAAGAGGTCGTTTGATATTGTTGTCAATTTTGTATTTTATGTTTTTTGATTTTGAAAATTTTGTTTTTGTTTTGTTTTATTTTGTTTTGAAATTTTGAAAACAAAAAACATGTTTGGTAAATTAATGTTATTTTATAATTTTAAAAACTGAAAACATAAAACATGTTTGACACCTAATAAATTGAAACGAATGTATTTTTATTTTTCTTTGATATCATATTTTTATTTTTATTTTTCTTTAATGATAATATATTTAAGAAATAACAAAGTACCTAACACTTAAAAATATCAAATATTTTTTTACTAACCTTTTTCTATTGTTGCCTGATAAGACAAACGATCTAACAAAAGATGATATGAGTCGAAGAAAATCAGAAGAAATCAAGAACCAGTTGACGGAGAAGTGAAGAAATCAAGAGTTAACTGAAAGAGAACCGAAGAACAAAGGAGAGACTTGAAGAAGTGGGTGGGAAGAAAGCAAAGAGCTGGGAGAAGAAATGAGAAAGACAAGAAAAAAAACATTTTGGGCCAGGGTTTGATTTTAGCTAAAAAATAAGAAAGATTAAATGTTGTTAGAGGGATTCGAACAGGTTAACTGATTAAAAATAACTGTTCATCCCGTGTTTTTCTTGAAAACATGTTTCCAAAATTATACGAAAACATAAAAAGTGTTTCTTATAATTTTAGAAATTTTGTTGCAAGTTTTTAAAATCACAAAACAAAATCATCCTAACAAACATAATTTACGTTTTATGTCGCAAAATTTTGAAAATAAAAACATAAAACAAAATTAATACCAAACAACCTCTAAAAAACCTATTTCATGTTTGACATGATGTAACAAATTGTCATACGATAACTTCTATGTTTTCCACGAATCAAAACAACGCATACCCGAATTCTCATGTCAAACGATTACCGGATCTAAGGAAAGGAGAGGGTAAAATTCAAAATCTATCTATCAATCAACATAACATACAAATTCACAAAGTCGATCCGATTAATTACAACAGCAAATGTCATCTCTGCAGGGGTTAACACTAATCTTTTGTCTCCAATACAACAAGCTTGTTTCCAAACTAACTTACGCTACAAACACTACCATCCGCTGCCCCCTGCTTTCCACGTGCGATTTCTCATCTGCCTTGGACTCCGACATGCTCTTAGCTTTCTTAGCCTCGGCTAGCAACCGGCAATCAGACCGATAAATCCCAGTAAAAGGGCTATACACAAAGGACAAACTACTATTTAGTGATGATCAATGCCAAAAGCATAAAATGCATATTATGCGGTAGGAAATCGAAGCAGAGATTTAGGCATTTTACAAACTGAAAAAGTACAATATGCTACTCAATATGGTGATTCAATGGCCTAATTATGGTTCAAGCAATCAAAATGTATACATAATTACATAAATATAAACCAAATGGAATACAAAAGACAAAAGAAGACAGGGAAGGGAAGCCACCTTAAACTTGATGCTATCAGCTATCTCAAATAATCTTGTTTCGGACTTCTTCAAGTTTCTTCAGTATCTCCCCAGGAGTTCGATCCAACTCATCTGCAATTTTTCTTTGCAAATCCAAAGGCAGGGTGGGAAACTGCTCGCACAAATCTCCATCAATCACATCCTGCAAAATCATTCCAAACTTTCAAAACAAGAAGTGATATATGATAATAAAACTGGGGCTACAACTCTCAAGTGCAGTCGATACGATATATATAGCTAACTAAATTTAAGCAGTAATTATTTGCGCCACAAAAAAATTCAACTTTCTCAACATCAATTTTCAAACAAATCATTCTTTCTTTTGATAACATGAGAATAGAATGGACGATACACTAACAAAACATAATGATAATAATGACAGTTGTGATAATATAATGATGATAAAATGGAAAGAGACAAGCATAGTTCCCAATCTTCCGAACTAAAGTAAAACGCATGAGGCTTTGGAAACGACTCTAATTCTTAATAGCACCTGGAATTGACTTCGAAAATCTTTCAAATAAATAATTAACTACATCATGGAGCCATCTCTGAGAACAACACTTCATAAATAAACAATTCATTTCAGTCTAAAAGGGAGTAAAAGGTCTACCTTGACAGGGAAATAAGCAGATCTATAAGCCATATGATCTCGTCCACATAAGGGAGGGTGTTCCTGTCTCATATGCATCTCTAGGTGAGAAAAGAATCAACATCATCACGGGAAACAAAAGGAAGCAATGCCCCCAAGCTCCCCATTACTGTTCCATAAAGCACGCACTCTCCACCACCTGGAATCAGAGATGCCTTCTGCAAGCAAGTTACCACATCTCCGATATGGAACTGAACTATCTCCTCTACCTTGTTAGGAGCTCCATTGAGCCTCCCTTGCTCCCATTTTATCTTTCCACCAGTTGGGTCTTCTTCTATCTCATCTGATACATCTTGTGATAGACGTACAAAATAGATATTCCCAAACTTGTCTGCACCAGCCATGGTGTCAAAATCTATATGGTATGATGCGGTAAGCCATCTTGGAACAACATCATCGGCAAAAATATACAGTTGATTTTCATCCCTCCTATACTTGCAAAAATGGAATGACTGCAATAAAAGACCATATTTATAATGTATCTGAGATTTACTGCAAAAAAGGCAAAACAGAGGAATGTATAAAATCAGAGAGAACTATATTTTCGGCACAGAGGAAGCATTAAAATTAAACCTTGCAAACTTTTCTTGCTTTCAGCATAGCCTAAAAGAATTGGTTCATCAATTTTAAAACCCCATATACAAGTCTAGCATCACAGGACAAGACATAAATACAAGTGGTAAAAAACTTCAAGAAAAGAGCTAAAGGATGAGAATCCAGAAAATTGCAGAAAACATACCTCTTGGATGTCCCCAACATATATTCGATCACGATAAGTTTGGATAGAGACAATAGTGCTAGGGAAAAGCTTATTCTCACATTTCCTGAGCAGTCTCTTTTTCCCCAAGTCATATAATCGAAGCACAGATCCTATCCCAGCAAGTAATCTTCCCTGAAACTGGGATAAAGCAAGAGGAACACCTTCCACTTGTGTCTTGTGCAAGAGTTCAAGTGATCTTCCATCTTCTAGAAACCTATAAATATGAATGAATCCAGCAACTAAGCTTCTTTTGGGCCAAAACTGCAGGCCCTTGGCTGTGCCGACAGCCAAGAGAGTTCCATACTCTTTATCATGGAAATTCACACTGCACACACTGAAAGCAGCTTCATTGTCCTGAAGCTCCAAAAGACAAGTTGTGGTAGCTGTCCTTGGATCAAGAACTCTAATGCAAGAAACCCACTTGTTCGACTCCGCCTTTGGATAACCATACTGTTCATCAGAGAGGGGATCCTCTTTGTCCTCATCATCACCACCATTTTCCATTTGGTCTACATTACCATTAACATTTTCTCCCATTCCAGCAGCCTCAAAGCACTCCTTTCTCGCAGATTCACGCTCTTCTGCAGTATACGAGCCTTGGTCACTCTCAATAATTACCAACAATTTCCGCTTTGGTTGCAGAACAAACTTCCTGGGAGTATACCTCAAAGGAATAGCAGTCTCATTAAAGGTTTCTCCAAGACGCTCAATGGTAAAAACCCTCAATGCATCCCCAGCAACAGCAACAACACCTTCAGCACACTGATCGGATGAAAATGAGGCAGCAAACTCAAGTGTCTCGTAAGAAAGGGGTGTTAGCAGAAAATGCCCTTGGTGAATATAACCAAGCCATGGTCGACTGGACAAGCAAAGCATGGCAGGTCGGCCTCTCACTTTAACAGAGAACAACTTTGGGGCTCTCAGCCCTAAGAATCGTGACCGGGAATCAGAGAGTTGCCCTGTAACCATATCCACCACCGTACGGAACAGAACTCCATTTTGCAGACCAGTATTAAGGAAAAGATTGGCAGGGTGATCAGCACCATCCTCCCCACCAACTGATGCCTTAACTTCGAGGAAAAGGAGAGACTCAGGAGGTGAAGACACACTCTGCACACTAAGAATCTGCATACAATCATCAGGATCCAAAGACAATATACGGATTGTATTATCATATGAACCAACAGCAAGAAAACGGGACCTCTGTCTTCCTTCAGGAACAGGGGCAATGTCCAGACAAGCCACATCTCCAGACATTTCATGCTTCTCCACTTCCATCAGTTGCCCAGTCATATCCACCTCAAAGTATATAAGCTCCCCCCCACTCAATGCAATAACCACTTGAAGCCCATTTGAGCCAACCTTAACAATTGTCCTTTTCCCAGGAGTCCTCCACTCGTTAATACGTCCATCTTCCCTTATATGCCTGATACCATTTGGGTGAACTTGCATAAGAGAATCATCACCAATCAAGGAAACAGCAAGAGAAGGAGTAGTATCAAGAAACCCACTATCGCTAACTTCTTCAACTGTTTCACCAATTGAAAGAACAAGAGTCGCATTGGCAAATGACACAACAATGTATGCATCAAAGGCATCATTAACATTCTTTTTCACCGTCCACACAGCACTTGGGACACCAGGAAGTTGTGAGACGGCCATCTCACTGATGGCCAAACCAGGCCTTAGAATCCTCAAAGATGAACGAGGGCCACGTCCGCATAATGAAAATATCTGTGGTGTTTCTTCCTCAAATAGATTAGCAATTTTCATGTCCATTATTGGCATCAGGCTCTCAGCTTGGTCAATCCTAACTAGATTCTTAAGCCCTCTAGGCTGGAAAAAAACTGGCTGGAAGCCTTCTTCTGTTTCCATCAATGTAGATGATGAAGATTCAACATCAGGTTCGTCCCCAATTGCCTGAAACTGATACAAAGCATGATTGCCAAACTCTGAAGCGGCAAAGAGAAAACCAGTTTTCAACACGCACATTGAAGCTGTAACTGGAATTGTATCAAAATACTTAATCTTCAACTCTGTAACTCCATCATTTCCATATTCTAACGTAACCTTAAAAATATCCCCATATTCTGTCTGCAAAAGAAAGAAGAACATTGACTTCTGCTTATGCGTAGCCGCCGAAACAATCAAAACACCACGTTCTTCCGGCAAGTCAGCCCGTCTAGGAATCACTGCCCTAACATCCGGATGCCCCTGATTCTTATAAATAACAAAATTTTCTGCACAAACTAAAACCCCACTTGGCCCATCACCACCACCAGGCACCGTGACCAACATATTTGCCCCGTTATCAACCTGTTCTGACCACTTCCTAGACACATGGTTAAGTCCTAAATCTAGTTCATAAAACGTCAAGTGCTTCTGCGCCTCACTAGCAGCCTGTCCAGTGGAATCCTGATCAGCTTCCGAGTAATCCAACTCAATGGCAGCGAAAATAGGGTTATCGAAACCACAATCAACACCACAAATTGAGTAGACAATCGTATGCGACTTATGTGCTTCTAAAGGCGACGAAATGGTTAACCTAGCAGCAGTATCTCTATTCAAAACATAAACTAATTTCTGTTTCTCACAAGCACCAATCATTACAGCTCTTCCTTTCGGGTCAATAGCTAAGTATTGACCCGGACAATCCGGCGACACCCGGATTTCCCAAAAGTTTCTTGGTGAACTTTATCAAAGACGTTCTTTTCTTTATTGTATTCAAGAATAACGATCCGACCCGAATCGGACCCCACTACAATGTAGTCCTTTTGGGCTCCAGTTAATCGAAATTGAGCTAGGGAACGTATGCAGCCGAAGATTTCGACAGAGTGAAGTGTTTGGAGCTTACCGAGTTCGTCGGGGCGGAGAAGGGAAAGGATCTTGCCTCGGGCGATCACGATTTCTTGGGTTTTGCCGCCGGAGAAGTTTCCATTTATGGCGGAGACGATGCCCGTGGCTTGTTGAAGAGTTAAGTGGTAGAGATACATGGCTGGCAGAGTTAGGGTTAGGGGTTTTGGGTTTTTCTTTTAAGGCAATTTCATTCGAAAGAAAGTGAACGAAGAAATGAAAACAGCGTATTTTTATTCTTTTTTTAAATTGAAGGTGTAAAATTCAAAACAGTAAAGCAAACCCAAAAAGCCAAACTCAAGGGGCCAAAATGGATTGAATCAGAATTCAGAGGCCGGTTTTCTAAAGTTTTCGACCCATTTTTTAGGATTCTATTGGGCTATGGTCTGTCTTACTTTATAACTGGCCTCAATTTGGGCCTAATATATACCCTTTGGGTCAAATGAATTTCATGACACCCTAACTATATAACTTTTTATAAAATTATCTTAATTTTTTCGAAAAAATTATCTTATACACTGTCAGTGAAATTTTTTAATTCTACAAGCTGGGATTAAGATAATGACATGTGTCTCATTTTATTTTATTTTTATTTTCTTAATATTTTTAAAGACACTTATCATCATCCTAACCCCGCTAGTGGATTAAAAAACTCCACTGACTGTGAATAGGATAATAATTTTTATTAAAATATTAATTTTATCAAAATTTATAAATAAGAAAATAATTTTTTATTATATCAATATAACTTGAATTTATATTATTTAATATCGTTCAGATTAATGTGCGAGTGATAACTTATTTTCTTTTTTGACATATATTTTGAATATATATTTTTATATAATTTCATAAATTTTGTTTTTGCTAAGTTAAATATTAGTTTTTTTTAAATAAATTAAAATAAATTAATCTTATTTATAAAAAAGGATATATGCAATATTAAAAAAAAAAGTCCAAGGGTGGGATAAAATTGTCCCTAAATAGCTCAAGTCTAAGAGCAGTAGTGGGGTTACTACCAAACGCCATATTAACCACTCCAACTAGACCAAAAATAAAGTAACTCCAACCTCTCTTATAGTTATAATTATAAATAAAACATATATTTTGGTTAATTGGAGCAAAATAGTATCATCCATCATTCAAAAAATGGCCAAGGTTTCCCTCTTGCTAACCATAATTTTGTTGCTTTTCTTCTTCATGTCCATCATCAAGAAATCATCCTCAGCTAGAAATCTTGGCAACCCATTTTCAATCCATCATCACCATCACCGCAAGCATCACAAAATCTCATTCCTTATGCAAGATCTGCTCAATGTAACTCAACCTGCAACCACCAAAGTCACCGGTCAGCTGCCATTTTCCAAGCCACTAGGCTTTTTCCCTCCCAATGGAGGAATTCCACTGGCTGAATCCAATCCAACAGTTCCAGGCACCGGATTGTCAACTCAAACGCTTGACCTTTCCAACGTTGGGTTATATTTTCCGGCGCGAGCTACTCTTCAGGAACTGGAATTTGGGGCAGTGACGACAATTGATGAGAACCTGTTGGATGGTTCAGTAAATGGCTCGCCACTGGGAAAAGCACAAGGGCTATATGTTGCATGTTCAGAAGATGGAACTAGTCATATGATGGCTATGACAACGTTCTTCGCCAACAGCAAATTTAATGATGGCTTAAAATTCTTCGGGTTGCACCGGAGAGATGTAGCAGAGTCTCATATTGCTGTAATTGGTGGCGTTGGGAAATATGTTGGTGCAAATGGTTATGCAACAGTTAAGGCTGTGGAATTGAGGCCTACTTCTGCTGCAGAAAGACATGGAGTCAACAAGCTTCTTTTGTTCAATGTTTATCTCAGTGACTAGCTATGAATAAGGCTTGTTAGCCTTATTAAATATATAAAGTTGTTGTTAGCAACAACATATTTAGGAATAGTAGTATTTGATATTTGCAAAGTTGGACCCTACGGTTCAAACTTAATTTGAGTATATTTCTCTGTAAAATGTATGAAATATAGGATTTTTAATGCAGTTTCTTACTTTCTTATGCTTTCTGTTATCCTCAATCATGAATTTTTATGCAACCAGTTGCAGGGGAAGAAATGAAAACATGTATTCCAGATTATTGGTTTTTGTTTTGTTTTCTTTTCATCGCTGAATATAGAATCCAAGAACTGCAACATGAACTTTCAGTGCAAGACTTCATTTGCAATGTAGCAGCAATGTTATTGAATCTCGATGGCATAAATTTGGGGGATAGCTACCATGGTAAGAAGATAAAAAAACACAGGAAACCTGGAAGGATAGGGCAGAAGCATCTAAATTTGGATTAAGCATTTTAATCATGAACAAAAAAATTCTTGATTTCTTTTATAGCCATTAACCAGGAAGTTTGCATAGGATCTTTCGTTTCATAGATCCTAGAAAAAGATATATCGAAAAGAACTCATCATTCATCACTTCAATTATATGAAAAGCTAATGAACAAGGGAATTTAAAGTGATGAAATTTGGTTTTGTTTGATTGATTCTTTTACTAGTTTTTTCTTTTAAATTGCTATAAAACAAAGGCAAATGGTACAAAACCATATGAAAATGGCTACTTGTCACTGGAGATTTAGCTGAAAAAAAACAAGAATTCAACCAGTTCTTTATACTTTTGGCGCAAGTAAACCAATAAAAAGTGGTAAGACAAAGTTCTGAGACCATTTTCTCAGTTCATCAAAATGTTTGAACTATTTTCTTTTTTGCATTTTTCACAACCAGGAATCATCTTTAAAGAGACAATGTAAAATATAAAAAATTGAAAAGAATCCAACAATAGCTATTCTAGACAAGTGTCGTAATCATTTCTAGCCAACATGTATTATCATCATTTGAATTAGGTTTTTCCAACCAAAGCACACCACAAAGAAAAGGGCTTGGAAGCTACTCCATATCATCAAATCCTCTTCTTTATCACTCTTTATGACTATATGTAACCTTGCAGGCCTCTCAATTCTCCACAAGTCATATACAGGAAAAAGAAAAAAAGAATCTCTCAATCACGTTGTTCTTTATCTTTGCTAAAACAATTTTAAGTTCTTGACAAACCCAAATGGCTAAAACTCCTATACTCGTATGCAAAACATTCAAGGCAATCGTCTACATCTTATTGCTGGCCATCATCTTCACTTCTGCCAACTCAGCTAGAGTCCTTGATGAGGTGGAAGCACAACCTCAAGTTGTCGATGACATACCTCAGCCCTCGAACACGGCAGCAAAAACTATCCCTCCAACACTTTGCCAAGTGGCCGGAAGATGACGATGCTGATCCACCACTACCTGCAGCTCCTGCAGCTGATGAGGGACCAGTAGCTACTCCTGCAGCACCTGCTGCTAGTGTGGCACCAATAGTTAGCTCCGCAGCCACATTAGCTACAACTCGGTCAGGAGTGGCCGGGACCACAAGTGCCACAGTGGCAAAACTGGCCCACATGAGCCTGTATTATCCTTTTTTATGCATGACATCTCAGGTGGATCCCACCTATCAGCCAGGGTGGTAACTGGTATCATTGCCAACTCAGAAATCAGTGGCATCCCTTTCTCCAAGACCAACAATGACCTTTTTCCACTCCAAGGCGCAGTCCCCCTCCTGAATGGTAACAACATTAACAGCCTCATTAACCCCTACAATGTCCCTTTCCTAACAGGCCTAACTGGTGCCCAACCAATGCTATTCTACAAAACACAGGAAACAACAACAATGTCCTCAATGGCAACAGCCAACCTTTTGTCACAGCTGGACAGCTCCTACCTGGTTCTCTTCAAAGGCTCATGTTTGGCTCCGTAACTGTCATAGATGATGAACTAACTGAGCCCATGAGTTGGGGTCAGCTCAGCTAGGCAAAGCACAGGGGTTTTACTTGGCTAGCTCTAGCCAAACCATTGCTTTGACTGTTCTATTGCATGGAGGTGAACATGGTCATGAACTTGAGGATGCCATTAGTTTCTTTGGTGTTCATAGGACCGTGTCACCGGAGTCACAGATTGCAGTGGTTGGTGGAACTGGGAAGTATGAGAATGCTAGAGGGTATGCCACGGTTGAGACTCTTCCCCAGCAGGATCAGCACAAAACAGATGGTGTGGATACAATCCTGCATTTCAATGTTTATCTCACTGACTGATCATTTGTGGTTGGTGGTTCATGGTTTCAACATGTTTTAGCAATTTGATTATAGTGTAATGGAACAGTTTAAGTGTGGATTTCAAGTATCTTTGAATCATTTAATATTGAAACTTCAATGAGAATTTCTACTTTTGTATATTGGTTTGTCTTCTGAACTTGTTATAGTTCAATACCAATCTCTCTCTCTCTTTTTTTTGGGTTGCAAAGGATTGGGTGATTGATTATAAATTTTTAAGTTAATATTTGAACTGAAATCAATGTTTGAACCAAGAGTGAATTTCAGTTTTTTTTATTTCCTTTTATTAAAACTGTTTTTCTTATCCATCAATTGTGCAAAGAATTTTTTAGTGTGTTATTTAAAAGTTCACATAGAGAATGAGAAATCAACAATCTTGAATTCTTGACTGCTGCATTTTCAGTTTAGAGTTTGATTATCCACAAGAAAATTGTTACAAGTAACAAGAAACCAATTAATTAGCAGGGGGTCATTTTTTATACTCTGACTCTTTGGTAGGGAGAGACTAAGTAGATCAATATTTGATCAGTTTATTAAAGTTGTTTTGTTTTTTCTTATTAAAGCTTGGTATGAATCAGATGAATCATTTTCCATGTCTCAAGGTTCAGTCATCATCCCTTTGTTCTGCTTTATACCAGCAAGTTCTCTCTACCTTTTATTTGCAGCTCTCCCTTAAAGATGAAACCATTGTCCATGACTATAGCTGCTGCAAATATTAATTATGAAACAGTATTAAAAACATCTCATTGTTGAACCAACTGAAATTTTTTTTGTTCAATGATATAAATGAGAGCCGGTGGAAACTGAAAAAACCAGTAACCTGACAGAAAATTTCTTTGAAAGGTTGTTAGGGCAGTCCGAGAATTGAATTCCGGACCTCTGGCAGGCGAGAATCATACCACTAGAACAAATGCCCAACCTTACTGTAAAAGTTTTCAGGCTAAGATCTTTGACAGTAACTGAAGTGATCTTACCAACTTTTCCTGCTGTAAATGTGACAAGCTATAGCTGCTCAAGAATAGCATTGAAGAAATGAGTTTTCATTCCAATTTTTTCTGAGTTTAGACGAGATTAGACAAACAAATTGTAGATTTTCCATTCTTTTTCAGATTCATAACAGTACGAATTTTCCAAATAAATCACATCAAATTTCACCTCTTTTCTAGGCTCCTTAACTTAAAAATCCACATACTTTAACTCTCAAATCACTTCTAATAGGTAATATAAACAGTGAACTCTAGCACTGTCTCAAAGCCATCAGTCTCTTGCTGCTGAGTAGTCCCTGGCAGAGTCTTAACAATGGCAAAACCTTTTGCATTAACATATTTTCCGGTACCACCCATGATGGCCAAATGAGACTCTGATACACCAGTACGATGAACCCCAAAGAAGCTAAGGGTGTCAGCATAGTGTCCACTCTCGAACATGGCTGTAAATGCCATTGTTTGACTGGTTCCATCAATTGAACTAGCCACATAGAACCCTTGTGCCTTGCCAAGGAAGCCAGAGCCAAGCTCATGCCCTACTGTCAGTTCATCATCAATGACGATCATGGTTCCAAACATGAGCTTTTGGAGAGTAGACCCTGAAGGAAGTTGGCCTCCAGCTGTGATTGGGAAGTTTAATGCCCCATTGTTCAAGTTGTTGCCATTGTTCTGCAGCACAGCTTGCGTGTTGCCACCAAGGCCAGCGAGCAATGGAATGTTGTTGTTGTTTATAAGACCGGTATTACCACTATTTTGGTCTATTCCATTGTTCACTGGGAGGTTTGCACCATTTGGTTTGGCAAACGGAAGCTGACCATTGAGTGCCGGGTTGCTGACAACACCAGTCACTGCTAGAGCGGTGGGGTTTGACCCTCCTAGGATGTCATGCATGAAGAAGGTTAGGGTGTGGTCAGGCTCAGGGTTGGCAATACTGGCACCTGTGGGATTGGCACCAGTTATTGGAGCCACACTAGGATTAGGTTGTGTGCCTAACTGGGTGGGTAATGTTGATACATTAGTGACAGGTGTCACAACTGTGTTGGATGGATTCGAGGGTTGCTCATCAAGCATTCTCGCTGAAGTGGAGAATGCAATTGTGAAGGTAAGAAGTATAGAAATGAGTTTGTAGGTTTCCATCTGATGTTTCTGGCAAAAGGGAAAACAGCAACAAATTCAGGAAGATTTGCTCTACAAATTTTCTTGATGCATTGGAGGATATGTGAGCACATGTATATATAGGTTGAGTTATGGGGCAGAAGCTAGCTGAAGAGATGGAGTTGTTGAAGTCCTTCCATTTCTAATGTTTAGTTTAGGATCTCAACTGTTGTGCTTCAAGTTTTACAGAAAGTGGGTGAGAAGGAATATTTAGAGTAGTGGCCTATGGTTTAGCTCACCTAAGGAAGTTCACGGAAGCGCTCCAACTTGTACCAGAAAGGCTTTCCAACTACAAAAATAAGCACCCAAATAAAAAATAAATAAACCATTTAGAAAGAGAGTGGGTTAGTCATACCTAGAAGTAGTCAACCATATTTGATCTTATTATGCTATGAACCAAATAGGAGAATTCGACCCAAGAGCACGTAAATCAGCTGGCAGGGGGCTGTTCTAGCTTAACCAGAGGTCTCGAGTTCGAGTCCCTGGGTATGCAGCTGTGTTAAAACTCTTGAGGGAGAGCTTTGCCGCCTTTTGGGTCCTGTCCGGCTCGAATCCGGATTAGTCCTATACCAAAAGTATGAGAATACCGGATGGTCTAAACCGAAAAAAAAAATGGGAGAATTCGATGTTCTACTTGGGGGTTCTTCAATGGCTACCCTAAAAAGTTTACAATAGAAGTATCATTTTTCTACTGTATTTTTTTTAATTTATTGGCCAAAATAAAGAATTAGAATTTTATACAGAGCTTTATTTCAGTAAACAGGGTACATGAGGATTGGGTGATCCTAGAAAAACATTTTCCTGCTTTCAAAAGTCAAGTGAATCTATTGGCAAAAGCCTGCAATCTGCGTCAACTTGCAGAGACAGAATTCTAGATTTTTTATGTGGTTTTCATATTCTTCAAACTCTGTAATTAATATCTTATCCTTGTAAGTTTAAATTTGAAATCCATCCAAGTTTTCAGCAGAATACAATTTGCACAGTAGTAGCTTTAACTTTTAACACAAGTCAGAGTGATGCATAATAATTAAAAGGGCAAATTTCATACCAAAAAGAGAAAGAAATCCTCCTTCTAAAGGATCTTGACCATTGAGCTGGGAAAAGAAAAAGAAGTATGAAAAGAACTTAGCATTAACAAAGAATCGCCTTCCTTTTTCATATATATATATATATATATATATATTTAAACAAACAAAATCTCCTTTCAGAAACTGAGTTACAGGAATACAAAGGCATGACAATGCCAATGGTATCTGCCATCACCCGAACATATGCATCCACACATCTTGACTTTTCACTCCAATGCAAAGAATGAACCATGAAATATATATTTGAATTTCAATAAACTAACATAACCGACATTGTTCAAACCTCACTAGATCAAAACTTTTCTTGTATGTACCTATCCTCTCTCTTTCTCACTGAGATGCTAATGCAAAATATGAATGCCAAGAAGCAAAAAACAATCTCACTTGTGGTTTTGATGATGCATATTAATATCTGCCAAAACCATAAGGAAACAAAGGGTGGGGAAAACAATCTTTCAAAAACTCTCTAGGCTAACAATCTCTATTGCCAGCTCATCAATCAATGAATTCTCTATTTCTCTACCAACTACCTCAATATCATATCCTAAGAATAACCACCCATCATCCTTTCCTAATACTTTCACAGATGAGTCCTTTCTTGCTTCCCTTTCCTGGCTATCCAACAGCATGTACAGATCTTCCTCAATCTCCTTCAAGTTCTGCCTATAGCTAAGCCTTCTTGTAACAGGTTTTGCCCAAATGGGTTCCCCTAAGCATGGCTGCAGAATTTCCATTACACCTGAATTTATCCGGTCAAAAAGTAGCCTCCTTGCCGACCTCTTCCAAGATATCTGTTCACCATACTTCTTCTCTAATGTCTCAAAAACTGAAGGGCTTATCGGGAGTTCTATAGAGTGCAAGTTATTAAAGCCTATATCCTGGTTTCTACTATGAAAACCTGCCTCAGACAAGACATCAACCAAATAGGAGAAATTCCTACTCTCTTCAACTCCAAACAACCTCGTTAAATCTTCATTTACTCCACAGTCCGCTAGAGACTCTTCTCCTGCTTCATCATCATCATCATTTGACACAGCCATTCCAGGTCTTTCCAAGTATCCTTCGGGTGATTCTGATTTTAGAAATTCAAGTGTCTGCCTTACATCTGTTAGAAAACAAGAAAATAAAAAAGTGAGGCAAAGAATCAAGAGGTCAAGGAATCCTTCCGTCTTACTAACCATGTAAGCTAGCAGTGACACTCTGAAAGCATTTAGAGCTTGATAAAATCTCTTCTTCGAATGATGCATCCAAAACTGAAACAGGACTGGGCTGATAAGCTGTCTCCAAGTTCAGAAGAAAGTGGGGGTCTGTGCCACAGTCTTCAGATATTTTTATTGATATATCTTCCTGCAAGATTACAGTTAGAAAGTTGAGAAATAAATTCCAATTTTTGGAGACAACAAAGTAGCCAAAATTGCAGCAGAAGAAAAAACACAACCAAAGAAAGTTATTAAATGTTTGATGTAAGATGAGAAAAGCTTGTAGGACACCAGACTAGACTCAGTGGAATTTCTGAACAAGGATAGATCATAAACAGAAGTGCGCTTGAATGTTTGATCAATCATGGTTACTTTCGTTAGTAAGAAATGAAAGTAATATGAAGATAGGAACATATATTGTTGAAAACATGATGTCTTAAGTCCCAGGTGCCCAAAATGAGAATCACTTTTATTATTTTTGTTTCTGATTTATCATACCATAAATATTTCAATGACAAAACATAGTGCCCATGTAATATACACATTGACTGTATTACATATCCACCTTTTTACTTAAAATACAATCAGGCTCTTTGACATATCAGTTTCCACAAAGCTATCATTAAAAATATAGTCTAAGTTTTTCAGTATTACATAATACTAGTATTAATACTATCAAAGTAATCAGAGACTTTAAAAGGAAATGGACATCAAACCTGCTGACTCAAAGCATCAGAGATACAAAATGAAGAGTTGTAAACTTTCTCCGACATAGTGCAGCTTGTTGAATTACACTGCTGCTGGTTATGATTTCCAGTAGGCTTGCCAACCGCCACAGTTTCTGCAGCAACCACCATATCAGAGGCTATGCTTGGAGATGCAGCAGTAAAAACTGGTGACTCAGGTGCCACAGAACCCTCCACAGACATATTTCCATATTTGACGTTGTTCCATTGATCAATTGGGGTGATTTTATTGTCAGAATCAGGGTGAACACTATTGTGCTTTAATGACTTAGAGACCATAGAACTTTCTTCAGAAGGATCCTGATTCTCAAGGTTGTTCTTGGACACATTATGGACAATGTATTTGTCTTCAAGTCCAAGAGAATGATTCTTTTCGGATTCTAGGTATGGACTAGGTTCAGACTTCTTACAGATGGATCCTGAGTTTCTTCCTTCCAGACCATCTTTCCCACTTGAACCCTGCTTACTTGACTTCAGTCTTGACCAAATAAGAGAAAATATCCGCATTGTAGTCATATTCAAATCATCATGGAAAGCTTTGTGACTGGTCCTGGTTTTAGGTCTTTCAACAGGTGTAGAATATGCTGGAGATCTGGACTTTTTGAAGTCTCCAACGCCCCCAGTTTTCCATCCATCTCTGCTGCTAATGCCTAAAGGACTATGAAAGTTTGTTCATTTACCACGGTCAGGCAAGGCAAGCATTTCACCAAGAGTTCTTCTTCTGCCCCTACCACCAATAGTGAGTCCTTTCTCCTGAAACTCTTTTGTCATCCTCCATCTTTCTGAGATTTGCTTCATGAGTCACATATGATCCATCTGAGTAGTAAAATGAGGGCTTATACCAGTTGTTCAAACCAGAGTTATTTGGGAAAGAAACCATCATGAACTCTGTCTTTTTTGCACGACTGTAAATGCCACCGAATCCTGACCTTAGTGGCTCCGAAGAAATGTCACTTAAGTTATGCCTTGCTTTTCTGGTGATTTTCTTCTCAGTTTCACAAGGAAGGATAGATCTATTCCCTGTGGATTTCACACCATATGACAAGTTCTTCCTCTCCTTAACTTGAGCACGTGAATTTCCTTTTCCGTGAGTAAGGAACCCTCTGTCATTCCTATTGCCTGAATAAGAACCTTCACTAAAACTAGGAGAAGAGAGACAATTAGTAGCATTCTCTGCCTCTTCAGGCTTTGGTTTCAAAACAACAATTTTTCTAGAAGAAGGACATCTTTCATTGTTTGATTCAACATGAAATCTGGAACCATACAAGTACTATCAGGTCCACAATTCCTTGGGGAATGACGTCTTTCATTGTTTGATTCCAGATGAAATCTATGAACCATACAAGTACTATTAGTTCCATATTTCCTTGGGGAATCTGTTACAAGATAATTCTCAAGTTTCTGAAGCAATTTAGGACTTTCGTGTGACAATCTTAAGTCTACTCTTCCCTTTTCAGCAAACAATTCACTTTCCTTGTCTCTTTGTATAGATTCTATTACTTCAAATGCATCGTTGAACTCCTTTTGCTCTTCAATGTTGAACCGAAATGAACAGCGTTCATCCAATGACTGCTTCTCATAAACACCTACACAAGCAACTTTCTGTAGATAATTCTCTGAGAGCACTCTTTGCAGCTTCTGCTTCTTGACAGGCTGCATAGATGGGAGTTCATCAAGACCCATTAATCTTGCAATTACACTAGGTGTAGCAGGTTTAGATTCCATGTTTTTTGACATTTCTTCGTCTACTTGAAGTAATTACTCCCTTAATTCAATAGCATCTACAAAATGCAAAAAATGAATCTGCAATCTGCTCCAAAGAAAAGAAAAAAGAATTCAATGGATTCACCTGAAACTAAAATATTGCCATCTATTTACTACTGAAACAAACTAATTAACTATGGACAAATCATAGCTCCTGGAAGAACAAAAAGGACACAGCCTGTGATTTACTTGCCATATATTTCTTTTTACTACTGCCACAGCAACAACGAAAGTCAGGAGTCCAAATACTCAATGTGAAAGCCTCCCTGCTTCCTGGAAATACCATGTTACTTTTCATTAAACAAACTAAAAATCTACAAAGGAAAAAGAACTTGTATAACAGCTTTCCATATATGCAGCATCTAAATTGGATGATCAGCCAAAACAAATCACAAAGAGCATGTAATAGAAAGGAAACAAAAACTACTCCAGAACATCTTTGAATGGTAAAAGAGACAGAGAAACATCATTTTTGTCAATGAGAAATATTTAAAGATTTAATGGGAAAAATAAAAGATTAAAGCAGCAAAGAATTTCTTAAAGCAATCATATGAGCATCTGATAGAACCAAATAAATGTTCTAAAAGACTCAAATGCAAACAACATAGAGCTCAGAGCAATAAACATGCAAGAAACAAAATCTTTAAAACTTCTTTTGGCAAAGTAATAATTGGAACACAGCATGAAAACAAAGTCTAAAGCGCAATCTCAGCATTAAAAGAAGAGAATTTTACTACTAAATCAGATATTAAACACCTCACCCCCCCCCCCCCAAATAAATTACCATAAAAATCAATCAATTACTATCAAATAACAATAATCATAGCCTTTTAACTCACTGAAACAGATAAAACAAAATCAATTTGAAAAAAACTTAAACAAATCATGAAAAAAAAAACCCAGAAAACAAAAACCAAGAAAGAGAAAAGAAAACGCAGAAAACAGGAGAAAGAAAATAGGAAAAAGAAAAAAGATCTGACCTTTCTTCTAAGTTGTATGAAGGAAAATGTTGCTTTTGACTTTGAGTTTAGATGCCTAACAAAATTTCCATCTAAATTACTACAGTTCAGAGAGTTCTAAATTAATTAATTAAAAGAATGCCGACATGTTGAGAAAAGTTACGTATAAAAAAGAATACAAAATTCTAGAAATCAGTACGTTGGGATTGAATCGAAAATTGAAAGAAATGAAGAACTGAAGTTCTAGATTTGGAAGAAAAAAATCGGACGTAATATAATTTGATGAATTGAAGAACAAAATGAAAAGTGGGATGAAAAAGTGACAGGTGGGTTTCAGCGGGGACATGTTCTCGAGTTGATTTGTCTTTCCAAATTACGCGCGAACATGAACTGTCTTTTTCTTTCTTTTTGCGTATTTCGCGCCTCAAAAGAAACGATCTTTTTGTTTTGATTTTATTTTTTTGAAAGAGATGGGTCTGCTTTTTCACTTAAGTCGATATATTTTATCCATTTGAAATAATTATTTTATATATAACCTTCAAAAAATTTATTTTATATATAATGACGTTAAAATATTAACGATAAAATTAAAGAGTTGACAAATATCGTAAATGATAAAATATATTCATGAATATCAAAAAATAATTTTTTAATTAAAAAGATATATATTAAATTTTTACTTTTTCAATAAAAAACGAACTTTTATTTTAGATATATCGTAAAATGATATATAGCAATTCTGTAATTCCAGGAGTATAATTTTAAATTCTACTGATGATCAATGAGCTAATATTTCAAAACTTACAAGTATGAAGTATCATTTGTATTTTAAACTTGATTTATTATATAAAATTTATATTTCATGCACTAATAATATTTAGTTGCTATATACTATTAGTTAAACAAAAGGCTAAAGGCTCAATTAAGGATTAAACTTTTACGAGATTTTTCAATTAAGGATAAAATTTTTAATTTTGATCAATTAAGACTAAACGTTTTCGAATTTGTTCAATTTAAGATTTTCAACAAAATTGAAGTACACGCGCCGTTAAAAAAAATAACGACGTTTAATAAAGACACGTGACAGCATTTTAGTAGGTCACGTGGCAGTGTATTTATATTTATTTTCTTTTAATAGGTAAAAATACGTGGGACACGTGGCAGCATTTTAGTGAGACACGTTGCAGCATTTTAAGTGGGACACATGGTAGCAATTGACACGTGGCAGTATTTTTAGTGAGCCACGTGGCAGTATATTTATATTTATTTTCTTTTAATAGGTAAAACTAAGTGGGACACGTGGCAGTATTTTAGTGAGACACGTGACAGTGTATTTATATTTATTTTCTTTTAATAGATAAAAATACGTTGGACACGTGACAGCATTTTAGTGGGACACGTGGCAGCAATTTGTCTTTTCATCGTCATCTACTCTCTTCTAAAGGCGCGTGTAACTCACACACATTAAAAAGTCCTAAATTAAACAAATTCGAAAACGTTTAGTCCTTAATTGATCAAAATTAAATATTGTAACCTTAATTGAGAAATCTCGTAAAAATTTAATCCTAAACTGAGCATTTAGCCTAAACAAAACTACAAAAGATATAAAGCTCGTTAGCGCATAAAGTTAAAAAGATTCAAATCCTTGAAAATAATATTAGTAAGTTCTTTCAATGAGGGAATTCATTTCAATAAGAATATTTAAAAGTCTAAAATCTAAATTGCTTGTTTGGCAAAATTTTTTGAAGAATTTCAAAATTTAGGAGGGATTTCAAAAGGGAATTTGAGCATCTCAAATTCCCTATTGAAAATCCACCTAAAGAGGTGGTTTTTTAAAACTCTCCACACTCTTCTTTCCTTCATTAGACATGCCCCACTATTAAATATGAAGTTAAAAATAAAAACATATTATTTTATTTAAATATAATATATATTTTTATTTTTTATATTATTAATAACATCTATATATTTTTACAAATTTAATGATATCTATATTGCATATTTTATTTGATTTTCTTTTTTTTAATATATAATATTATTATTTTTCTTTTATAATTAATTTTTATTTAATCAAATTCTAATATTCAAAAATTCTTTTTAAATATTATTGACCCAAACAAGTTAATTAAAAATGTTAATATCTTAAAATGAGATATTTTGAAATGTTTTTATTTTAAAATGCCTCAAAATTTTAAAATTTTAAAATTTTTCATCCAAACACAACCTTAGATTGATAAAAATTAAAATAATATATAAAACACAAGTTTTAGCTAAATTAAGTAAAGATGTAATAATTATTCAAAAAAAAAGGTAAGATTTAATTTTTTTTAAACAAGGAAATTCGTTCATTAAAAAGAAGAAAATTTTGAATCAATCTTTAAATAATAAACTTCGTTCATTAAAAGGAAGAAAAAATAAGCTATTATCGACGAAAATTTCTGTCAATAACAATTGATATTCCATCGGGAAATAAGTTACTTACGGAAATAACCACAAAAAATATTTTTTCTAAAAATGAAACGGTTGAAATTCGTCTCGTTAGTAACTTATATCCGTCGATGACACAAGTTTTCGTCGGTAACCACCGCTGAACAAAATGTTGGTAAACCAAATTTTCTCTTGATAATATATTTTTTCAAAAAAATAAAAAAGAAATAACCCATCACTAAATACCTACGAAATTTTTTATCGGTAAAATCTATCGGTATTTCCAACAAAAAATGTAGTTAGATAACTAGCACATTCTATCTGTAATTTTGAAAATTTCTAACTTTTTATTAATTTATTGTATGAACAGAAAAAATCCAGCCAAACAACATCAAGAAAACAGTGGACACAAACAACTCTAATTTTGTATGAACAGAAAAAATCCAGTACTATGTAATGGGTTGGGGGAGAGAGAAAGCTTGGCGATGGAAGACAAAAGTGAGGAGAGGCAGACGGTGGCGAGACAGAGGCGAAGGAAGTGAGAGAGAAAGGTGACAAAGGTGAGACAGAAGCGGTGAGAGGGAGAGCTTGGTGAGGAATGCAGAGAGAGGCGAGAAGAGAGAAAGAGCTTAACAGAGTCGAGGAACGGCGCAGGAATGACGGTCGGAGGGAGTCGCAAGGGAGAAAACAGGAGCGGCGGGTTAGATTTTTTTTGGCAGTTATGGAATGGGAAAAAAAATTAGGGTTGCCTGATTTTAATTCATTTACCAACGGATTTCCGACGAAAATTTCGTTGATAAATAATAAAATTTAATTTATTTTTTAATAAGAGCAGATTATTAATACTTATGGACGACAATTTCGTCAGTATTACGTCGCCAAAGTAATTACTGACAAATTTACGAACGAATATTCCGTCCGTAATCCCGCACATATATTGCAACCTCCTCTCGCGCCTTCCTTCCGATTTATTTTGCGTAATCACATGCATAATCATCCGTTTTATTATTTGAAATTAATCATATTCGAATAAAAAATAGTAAACAGTAAAATTATCTCAACAGTAAAAATTTTAAGACTCGAATCCTATCCAAATACTTAAAAAAGAAATCTACTTTCATTTCTTTCAACCACTTATTAGTGCCTTCCTTCCAATTTTGGTGTCTGCACTTATAAACAACTCGCCAATCCATATTTCGTTGATATTTTGTAGGCAATATGTTGATCGTGCGGTTAAAATTTTGTTTCCTATTTATTTCATGTAATGCATAAGAAATTGACGTATCATCAATAAGCTCTTATAAGTAAATTGAAAAAAATTTATTTATATTTATTTTAAGAGCTTGACATCTTTTTAATTTGCATATTGATGATATGTCAATCTCTAATGTATTGATAATGTATAATGATTATACACTATCAATGTATTATATATAAACCCTATTTGATTTTGTGTGAACAAGTTATCTTAAACCAATATCATAAATCTTATACGTACTTTTATTTTTCATTTAATAATATTAAGACAAAGCTTAATAGGTATGTCCGATTGAATAAAATTTTTAAGATTAAATTATAATGATAAAAAAAATAATTTTAATATTCATATAAGTTTATTTAACAAAAGGCTCTCTTGAAAAAAAAAAGTCTAATTTAAAAATACCAATAAAAGGGTAGGTTTTTTCACAAAATTTTATGAAATAAATTAATTATTCTCACCTAAACCTATTTAAGAGTCAGATTACTTGTGCAAGTTTGAAAGTCAGCTCAATTTTTATACAGGCTTTGACAAATTTATTAAGCTCATTAAACGAGATTAGGCTTGGAAATCAAAGCATGATCAAAATTTAAATCGGGCTTAGGTTCATCGATTCAAGTTCAAGTTCGATTCAATAATTATAATTTTTTTTATTATTTTTATACTAATGTATTTTTAATTATTTTTATTTTTTGTACAATTTAATTTGAGCTTGTATTTTTTTTTTAGATTTTAATTTAAATGTTCATGTTTCTTATAATCTATAGTAAGAATTTATGAACTTATTGTGTTATAATCATTAACTAGTACATCCTTACTTTTTTTATATTTTATTATATTTTTAAAAAAATTAATAATATCTGAGCAGAATCGAACTTAATTATTGTATGTAAACCTAGGCATCAGCAAAAAGTTAAGTGTAAAAATCAAGTCGAGTTGGGCTTGAATTCACTTTCAGTTTCTCAATACCTACCTAAGTGCGACAGGACCCATGAACATTTCTATTCTCAATTTATAACTCCCTCCCTGAGGTTAGTGAAATGTAGAGGAAGCAACAAGATGATTGGCGACATTAGGTAGACCATGATTATATTTTCATGTTATTATTTTTTTTTGTGTGGTTCTAAAATTATAGAGAAATACTAAAGACAATTACTTTTAACTGTCACTTTTAACATTTTCATTTTTATTGAGTCACGTCACTTCTTAATTTTATTGAAGATCGGTCACATACAGTTACAGGTTACTTGAAAAGTATTTTTTAGCACTCACATACTTTAACATTTTACTTTTCACATAGGTAATTTATCCTCACATAAAATTAGAAAAGTGACGTGATCCAATAAGATAGAAAGTGTTAAAATATGACCGTAAACGCTACTGCAGCTAACATTCCCCAAAATTATATCATTTGCAAAGATGTAAGATTTAATTCAAGTAGTATATTCAATCACTATTAAAAGATAACGTTAAACAGATTTGAAATTCAAATGTTAACACTTACAAACTCTTTTCCTGATCTCATACCTAAGTATTCTTTGCACACAAAAAATCATTCCTTCACCATTGTCTTTTTGAAGTTTAAATTAGAGTTTTGGCTTTTAGGGTTTCCATTTTTGGTCCGTCAAAGTAGAGGAAAATGTAAAGTTTTTAACAATAACTCTAGCATTTTTATGGGACTGGATACAAAGACAAAAATGCCATATACTCAATTCACACACACACACACACACACATATATATATATATAAATATAATGCTAAAAGAAAATAATGATAAAGGATAATTTGTTGTTAAAGAAATATAACTATCATTTGTAGGTGTATATTCTTGAATTAAATTTAATTTAAAAAATGAAATGAAAAAAATTAGATAAAAAAATCTCCCTTAAGATATATTCAAACAAAATGTTTGTCAAAATAAATGGCATAAGCATCAAATTATATACATAACAATATGTGACGGCAGAAAATTTCAAATCATAGATACACTCATACACATGTGGCAAGTGATGCAATTAAATGATAATCAAACTCACAGAGGTTGCCTTGATTTTTTTTTTTTATCAAAGGTGAGATGATTAGTATTTGAAAACATAAGGATGAGAAAATTAAATGAAAAAAAATAGAGGCATCAGTGATATGAAATGAATTACTCGTTAAGCACTTAAGCTCATAGAAATGACTCTACTTCTGTTAAGATTTTTTTTATACAAAATAAGTTGTTAAGTTGAATTTATAGATCACGTATCAAAAAAATTTATTAGTAGAAAAAGTTAAAACTTAAGTCTTACAAACAAAGCGAACAACTCTTGCAAATTTAACTAACTTCCATTAGCTACTTATGTTAAAACGATGTTTTTTAACTTAAATTCAACTTAAGATATTTAAATAATAATAAACCATTTTATTTAAATTTAATATATATTTAAAAATATCAAAATAGAAATAATTTTTAAAAAATTTATTATAATATATATTTTAAATGGCCTGCCTGTATCTCTATTGTCTATGGGTAGTTTTCTAGTTCGGCACTTGGGCTTAAGGTCAACTTATGTTTTATTATAAATATTTTTAAAATATTTTAGATCATCATATCTATTTGAAAAAGATAATATCTGATGTATGTATTATTATTCAATGAAATAATATTACCGTTTCTTATAAAAGGATATTTTATATTAATATTTTAATTCATATATATATTAAATTTAAAATAACATAGATTTTTATTTAATAATAATATAATAATTTAAGACTGGATTGGACCCAGCTCCAATCTCAAAAACTTTATTAAAAACAAGAGAAGTAAAGATATAATAAAAAAAATCACACACATCCAAATTTATTATTTTTAATTTATTCACGTGATTTTTGGATTTCAGATGAATTTTTCTTTTTGGTGAACAACTGGAAATTATATTAGAACAACAAAACTTCCCTATGCGGGATTACAAGTTATAGTTCTAGGGGTTTGCAACCCCCATAACATCATACATCAATGCTAACTTAATACATTCCGGTGGGTGTTCAAAAACAACAAAATGGTCTTCCATGTTGTTTCCCATTTTTGCTAAGCTATCCGCACACATGTTGGTTTCTCTAAAGACTTGTGATATTGAGGCTCGTCGCAGCTGCTGCATTAAGTTCCTGCAATCAAAGACAAGAGTAGAGTAAGCATGGGATGGAGGGACTCCATTAGACACGAAGCTTACCACATTTTGTGAGTCCGTTTCAATGTAAATGTCATGAAATCCCCTCTCAATCGCAGTTTTTAGTCCATCTCTCAGACCCCAGAGTTCCGCCCCAATGCTCGATGTAAATCCAATATTCCTGGCGAATCCACATATCCAGCTGCCATTGGTATCCCTAAAGACTCCACCGGTCGCTGCCTTTCCTGGGTTGCCGTTGGCTGAACCATCTGTATTGAGTTTTAAAAAACCCCTTGGAGGTTTTTTCCAACCAACTTTAATGATCCCTCTTGTGTTTTTACCTCTATCTGGCCTCATTACCGCCCAGTACTCTTTAGCTGCTTTGATGGTCTTGTGAGCTGTATCATTCACGTCCTCTTGTTCATTCTTGTAAACAAGTGAGTTTCTAGCTTTCCATAAGTTCCAAATAGCGAATAGGAACAGCACATTCCACGGAATTCCTTCAACTGCAGAATTAACTTTTGAAGTGCTATTAGAGTGAAGCTAATTAACGCAATCGTCATTGAAGTTGATCGACTGACTGATCAAAAATTCCGGCCTTGTCCAAAATTCTCGTATCTTGTCACAATCTCGGATGCAATGAAGAATTGTTTCTTCTTGGACATTGCACTTAGGACAGGCCGGTGATGTTTGTATTTTCCTGGCTGCGAGTAGAAGTTTTGTGGCAATCCTTCCATGCATACATTGCCATATAAAGAACTGGATTTTTGGGAGTATTAGTAATCTCCAAATTGATTTCCAAGTATTATTTTCCTCCGGCATGACGTTTCTTGCTAGTAGATATGCTGAACCCATAGAGAAATGGCCTGTTGACGAAAATTTCCAAGAAATAGAATCCTTAGCCTCTCCACTAAGCTGTAAGGGTGTAGCTCGAATTTTCTCCTTGATCTCTTCAGGAAGTTGGTTATTAAGTAGATCGAGGTTCCAAGACTCACTGGGGGAGATGACCTCGTTAACCAACACTTTCTCATCTCCTGGTTCCCAGGGTTCGTAAATAAAGGAGTCGAGAGGGGTGAGCCCTACCCAGACATCCTTCCAAAAGTAGATCTGAGTTCCATCCCTAGCAACCCATCTAATGCCTTTCTCTAAAATGTGAGACGTTCTCCGCATACCACTCCACATTGGTGAACAAGCTTTCCTTATGAAGGTCTCGTTTCTGGAATATTTAGCTTTCAACACTTTAGCCCACATGCTTTGTTGTTCTGTAAAGAATCGCCAGCTGAGTTTTAACATGTTGGCTTCATTAAGGTTGACAAGATCTTTAATCCCAAGACCTCCCATATTTGTTGGGAGCGTAATGGTATCCCAATTAACCTAGTGAATCTTTCTCTTATCCTCGGTGGATCCCCAGAGGAAATCCCTCGCCAATTTGTTTATTTCTTCGCATGTCTTTCTGGGTAAAGATGTTCCCTGCATATAATAATTTGGGATAGCACCTATAACTGATTTGATAAGTAAGGTCCTACCTGCCATGGACAGAAGTTTTCCTTTCCAGCCGGCAAGCTTGTTTTTAACCCTATCAGTAATGAACTGAAAACTCGTCCTGTAGTGTTTTTTGGTGATAGGAAATCCCAAATATTTCCCAATGTCATCAGCATATGGAAACCCCACTAGATTGCTAAAAAAGTCTTTTTTTGCTTCCTCCATGTTTTTGGAAAAGAGGATAACCGACTTCTCTGTATTAATCTTTTGTCCTGATCTGCTACAGAAGTCTTCGAGGATTGCCGACATTGCATTGCAAGTGGAAATCGAAGCTTTGCCAATAAGAATGAGATCGTCTGCAAAGAATAAATGTGATATCTTGGGTCCCCTACGACAAAATTGAAATGGTTCCCATTGCCCGCTTTCACATGCCTCATGGATTTTAAGCGAGAGATATTCCATGCAAAGGATAAAGAGATATGGGGATAGAGGATCCCTCTGTCGAATCCCCCTGGAGGGCCATATTCTTTCCCCTTGTTCACCATTGATAAGAATGTTCAAGGCTGAAGAGGAAATGCAGGATAATATGAGGTCAATCCAGTTCTGAGGAAATTGAAAGAAGTAAAGCATATCTCGAATGAAAGTCCATTCGATTCTGTCGTAAGCTTTTTCGAGGTCAATCTTTACCATCATGAAACCTTGATTGCCTTTTTTCCTCTTAAAAGAGTGGACCATTTCCTGGGCAATAATAACATTGTCATGAGCCCTTCTTCCCGCGATGAAGCTTGTTTGGCACGGGTGGATGATGCGTGCGAATATTGGTCTAATTCTATTGACGAGGACTTTAGTAACAATTTTGTAGATTGTATTGCACAACCCAATTGGACGAAATTGTGTGATTTTCTCAGGGTTTTCAACTTTTGGGATCAGGCATATAAAGTACTCATTGATGGAATTAGGTATTGACCCGTCGGTGATAGCTCTATCAACTAGGTCGGAGATTGATCTACCCACTATATCCCAGCATTTCTGATAAAAAATTGGGTGAAGACCATCAGGTCCTGGGGCTTTAAAAGGCTTCATGGAATTAGTTGCCTTTAAGACTTCACCCCACCCAAGTTTTCTATTAAGGGATATTCTATCATTTTCCGATAAACAATTACCTTGAGTGCTCATGATTGAACTCTCCCGTCTACCATAAATAAGTGATGAGGTGAAAAGTTCCATGAAATGCTTGGTAATATGGTCCTTAATTTCAATGGGATCACAAAGCCAATTACCCACTGTGTCCATTAACTTAACAATTCTGTTTCTTCTTCGGTGTTGAATTGTTGAGAGATGATAAAATCTTGTGTTTCTATCACCATCATTTATCCAATCCACCCTAGATTTGAGAACCCAAATTTCTTCTTCCATCCTGAGAATATGGAGATATTCAGCTTCCAATTCTCTTTCCAATTTGACTAGTTGGCTATTACTTGAGTTTGCATAGTTTTTCTGAATACCCTCTAGTCTTGCCCTAATTCTTCTCTTTCTCCAAAATATGTTACCAAAGGTATGTTGATTCCACCACCTAACATCCCTTTGAAAGATTGGGATGGCTTCTAACACCGAATTGTTAGCTTGATTCCAGGCATTTTCCACAATAAATTTGAAATCCATGTAGGAAAACCACATTGTCTCAAAACGGAAAGGTCTCCTACCATAATTTTGTTTTCTTGGGAATAGGTCTAATAAAATTGGGCAATGGTCTGAGTGGATTCTTGTAAGATGAAAGAGAGTTGCTTCAGGGTAGGCAAGTGTCCATTCTCCATTGGCCCACGCCCTATCCAACCTCTCCCATATAATTTGGCCATAGTGGTTCTTATTCGTCCAAGTGAATTGGCTTCCCACAAATCCAACATCAGCCATTCCACATTCACTCATACATTCATGAAATAGCCTCGCTTGCCTTCTATTGATTGGTTTCCCACTCATTTTTTCGGAATCATCAATAAGTTCATTAAAATCCCAAATCATAAGCCATGGGAGTGTATGAGTATTAGCAAAACCATAAAGTTCATGCTAGAGCTTATGCTTAAATTCAAGTTGTGGTCTAGCATAGATAGCAGATAAAAGCCAAATGGGGTTAGGTTTAGTAGTGCATACCTGGACAGTTGCATATATGACCTGAGGAGTCGTATGCAGAACGTTGACTTCCACTTCTGTATCGTGCCAAAGAAGCCAAATGCCACCTGAAAATCCTTCAGCATCTACCCTGATCACATTTCCGAATCCTAGTGATTTACTAACTTCGTCAGCTCTATGTCCCGAAATTCTTGTTTCCATGATGATAACCAAACTCGGATTATTGATTCGAACAAGGTCTTTGAAAGCATTTTTAAAATTTGGGCTTCCCGCCCCTCTGGCATTCCAACACAAGATTCGCATTGGATAACTTTCAACTGTGGGCAGGTTCAGTAACCATTCCGCCAGTTGTGGAATTATCTTGACTTCCCCTGATGATGTCTTGCATACCAACTTCGGAGTAGAGTGGTGTTGAGGTATTAACATTGTTGTATATTCCCTCTCCCTCGTATTTCCTACTGTGGAGGTTTTGATCAGAAGACTGAGAGGATTCGACACTGGCTCCATTGTGCACAGATATGCTAGCTCGCTGTCTTCCCTGGACTTCAAGATTCTGACTGTGTCGATGAACACCTGATAAATCATGATCTTTTTTAGTTGAGGCAGAGGTTCCATCCTCCGGATGGTTGGCATTTGGTAATTTTGGTTCAGCAAGAGCATGTGATTCTGTAAGTCCGGCACGTTGATGTTGATAGCCAGATTATTCCAGGCTATCATTATCTCCTCTAGACTCCAGTCGTTCTCCTGAGGTTCCCTTCCATAGATGATCTCCATTGCCCTTTTTAAACTCAGTACTCTGTTTTCCAGCACAAGAAAATGCATCTCCAAGTGCGAAAAATCCTCCACTCCGCTGGTCATCTCGACTGGATGCTCTCGTATCCTTTCCCGTTTGGTGTTTGCCTAGCTTTCCTTTGCTTGAAAAATTAGATGTTAAGCTAGCAAAGCTGAAGGTGGATTGGAATGGCATATTTTGCGTGATATCTTGTTTATGATCTTTTGATTTTGGCGCCAACATCACTTCACCGCCTGTAGTAGTTTCCTTTCCCATGCTCTCCATTGTGTCAGTGAAGTGTCCATCGGCCATCTTTTCAACTCTTCCATTTGCAGCTACCTCTTTTCCTATAGGTAGTGCACTGTTGATTGGCTTAGGTGTTACCCGTTGGTTCTCTTTGCCTGTACTATCCTCTATCTTTGCCTTTCCCTTATCAGACCTCTTTTGCATCGGGTTTGGGCTTAGGTTATCCGTTGCAAATGGACCTCGTTTTGGTTTGTCTCTTCTTCGGCGCACCATCATCCATGGTCCGTACATCTCGTCACCCTCCTGTTTCTCCGGTCTGCTGCTTCATTTCTCCATGGGTTGTGTCGTCGAGTCCTCCTCGACTGTATTCTCTTGTCCCGTTGTGCATTGATCCTTCCTATGACCAAGTATTCCACATTTAAAACAAATATTAACCCCTTCGTAGAGAACGGGTTGAATAATCTTTCCCACCCTAACTTTTGGTATAAGAGGTTTGTCCAAGTCAACTTGGATGCAAATTCTTGCGAATCTCCCTCTCTTGCTTGCTTCAGTAAAGGTATCTATCTTCAACAGCTTTCCTAGCTGGTTGCCAATTCTCCTGAGAATTTCTTTGTCAAAAAACTCCATAGGAAGTCCTGGGAGTCTTGCCCATACCGCGGTTGTGGTTGATGCTTTTGAAGATTCAGCGACAAAGCATGGTTCCCATAATCTCATCGTGAGATAGTAAGGTCCGACGAACCAAGGTCTGCCATAGAAAACTTTTTGAAAGTCTTCTTGTCTCTGAAACCGGAACAAAAAGAAGTCTTTACCAAGGTCTATACATTGAAGATTCCCAGTAGGTTTCCATTGAGCAACAGCCTTAGAATAAAGGAAACTGTAGCCAACCGATCTTCCAAACGTTTTTACGATAATGGCATTTTTCCATGGTTGTCTGATTCTATTCTTCTCCTCCTTTGAGAAACTTATGGTAGGTATTTCATCTCCATTATCCATCTCTTCATCCGAATCTTCATCCAAGTAGGATGGTTGATAGGTAAAAGAGAAATCACTTGTGCCCTCATTTCCCATTAAAGAGTCTCTATATGAGGGAAGAGTCTGGCTATTATCACTCGTCATGTGGTCATTTACCGTTCCGTTTTGCTTGAAGTCGCCGTTCTTTGTGCGCTTTACACTTCGTAGTTTCAGATCGTCCACCTCATTGTTAGCCGGAGACTTGAAAACCATAGGAACTTTACAGTTTCAGCTTTAGAAAGCTCAGAGCGTTTTAAAAAACTTTATGAATTTTTCTTCCCTCATGTTCTTTATAAGTAAAAAGTAAAAACTCTCGAGTTCTTCATTTGCACACAAAAATAAACAAATAATAAAAATAAAAGAGCTGAAAATATTAAGAGACAATAAGAAACAAAACAAACAAAAAACAATTTCATTTCACAATTATTATTACTATTTAAGAAAAATTAAGTTTAAGCATAGATTTTTTTTTTATATTTTCCTATGATAAAACGTGAAATTGAGACATTACTACAATATTTCCACAGCAACAAAAAAATAAAAACTAAAAGGTCGTTTAATATTATTTTGTATTTTTAAAAATTTTGTTTTGTTTTATTTTTATTTTTTTTTATTTATTAAATTTGAAAACACGTTTGGCTAGAATATTTTTGCTGTGAAATGTTACTAATAGAAACTTACAGAAGGAGTGGATAAAGCTTTAAAAGCAAAGAGGTTAAGGGTTTGAGTGAGGTACTCGTGCAATAATAGTGCCAAAATGTTTCCAAAATTTTGAAAACACTATTTTGGTGTTTTCAACGATTTTCAAAACATTTTGTTTTATTTTCAATTTTTAAAAACAAAAACACACTCATCAAACATGTTTTTACTTCCATTTTCAAAAAAATTAAAAACAAAAACATAAAACACAAAAAAAAAATCCCAAACAACACCTACAATATTCATTTTGGATAATTATTTTATATATTATCAGTGGAGTTTTTTGACTCCACAAGAGAGATTAAGATTATGACACATGTCTTTTAAAATATTAAGAAAATAAAAATAAATAAAGTAATACATAAGTCATTATCTTAACCCAACTGATGAAATAAAAAAACTTTACTGACAATATATTGGATAATTATTCATTTACTATAGTCATAATAAAGTTCAAGGTATTTATTAAATTATTTTAAAATCAATGCGTACTAAAAACTTAGGCAAAAATCATGATGATGTTCGTTAGTTAAAAAAAAAAAGCTATAAATAATAAAAAATATTAAAAGTATTGAAATTTTTAACAAAGTATAAAACAACATTAAATAATCAAAAAAATTAATTATTAACAAAGAATTATTGGAAATTATTAGTTATTATGAGTAATTATTATGTATTATTTAATTATTATTTGTACTTAATTAAGAAAAATTAATTATATTTATTCATCCAAGTCATCTATATATATGTATTTAAATGTTTTATAAATATTCGAATACTCAATATTAATTTCGCTCTTATAAGAAATGTACATATGTTTGGATTATTATCCTATCTATCATCGGTGGAGTTTTTTTAACTCCATAAGCGAGATTAAAATGATGACACAAGTCTTTTAAAAAGATTAAAAAAATAAATAATAAATAAAATATGACACATGTCATCATTCTAACTTCGTTTGTGGAATTAAATAACTCTACCAGCGATTGATAGGATAATAAACATATATGTTTATATTATGATATATACATAGTTATAATAAAATGTAAAAATCTTTATAAAGCTTTATATATATAAGTATTCAAATATCTTATTTTACGTATTCAGATGCTCAAAATTAAATAATCTCTTAAAATAATGTGCATATGTTTATATCATTATGTACATATAGTATCATAAAATATACAAATATTTATAAAGCTATGTAGATATAGGTATTCAAATACTAAAAATTATCTACTAAATTAACTATATCTTGAGTTACAAAACTCAATATCTTTTTGAAGTTTTGGAAACTAGACTATTATATATACGTATGTGATTTAATGTAGAAAAATGCAGAAAGTTTCAAAATAACCCTTTGTGCAAATAGTAAACAGCTTGCACAATTTGTAGTAAAAATTTAATATCTTTTCATAAAAAAATTGAATTTTAAGTTCATTTAATCTATTAGAAAGTAAACAAAAAACTCTTTCCAATTATATATAATTTCAATATTAAGACTTTATAAATCAATAAAAAATATAACAAATAAAAATTTCAATATTGAACATTCAATCACCTACAAGATATCTCAATACCTATATGTATATATGAATCGCACTTTGTATCAATAATTAATTATTATTAATTAATAATTAAATAATACTTAACAATTACATATAATAATTGATAATTAATTTTTTATTTAATTATTTGGTATTATTTATATAAATTATTAATTAATTATTAATAATCAACACTAAATAATTATTACTTAATCAATAATTGATAATTACTATTAATGAATAATTGATAATTAAACATAATTATTAATTAATCTTATCAATAAAGTATAGTGGTTGGTGCTGGATTTTCAAAATATTCATAATTTTTCCCCATTATTCATTCATTCATTCATTCATATCAGAGTTTTTATCCCAATATTAGGATAGGATATATGAATCAATATATAACATCACACGTCAGCATGAATTCTCCTCATTCACTTATTTTTATCTAAAGCAATGTGTTCTTTTAACTTCTATTACACCATATATTTTTAGATTACTTCTTTCTGACTCTTATTCGATCTTTCCCTAGCTTTAATCTTTTTTACATTATTTATAGCTTCCAACGAAAGTGCGTTCATAAGTTTACGTCGTACACATCAAAACTAACGTAAACAACTTTCACTTATATTTTTTTTCCAATAATTCATTAAAATTAAAAATTATTTTTATTTTCTTTTTACTAATTTCAAAATTTTAATTTTCTTTTGGTAATTACATTGTTTGGATGATAAAAAAAAATACTTATTATACACTTTTTTTCAAAATATCTCAAAAATATTCTAAATACAACCAATATTTTTTTATAACCTACTCCCTCCGTCCCAATAAATTTGTCACTTTTAACTAAATAAACTGTCCCATTAAAAATGTCACATTGAAAAAAATAACAAATTTTAATACTATATTTTCTCTTTTACCCTTTATTATTCTTCAGTTTTAATCATTAAAAAGTTCAATGTCTACCACTTTTAAGGATAATTTGGTCAATTTGAGTCATTTATATGACATGACATAAATAATCTTTAACCTATTAAAACTACGTGTTTTATTAATAAATGACAATTTTAATAGGACAGAGGGAGTATTTTTTATTTAAAAAGTAAAATATAAAGTTAATAAGTTGTAATAAAAAAAAAAGAGAGCTTCTAAATACACTCTGCTTTCTTCTTCTCACAACCTACCTCACACCCATTTCTCCCCTTAAATAAACAGTAGCTTAAGGCTCCGTTTGATTCGTGTAAAATGACTTTCAAAAAATGATTTCCGTAAAATGATTTCTGAAAATTTGATTTTCTGGAAAAACTAATATTTTCTGTTGTTTGGTTGATATGCTGAAAAATATTTTCTATTGCTTGTTGTTTTAACTCAATATAGATTAAGTTGAGTTTCAGTGAAGCTTTTTTCTTAACAGTGACAGGTTTGAAAATTGTCTTTCCCTTTTGAAAATAGTAAGACAATTTTTCAAAATCTTTAAAGATTTTTCGTTAACCGAATTTCATTTTTCGTTGATCGAAAACGTTTTACAAGTACCAATACTAAAAAATGTAAAAAATATTTTTTAAAAAATGAACTTCGCGTACCAAACGGACCTAAGTGTAAATCAGAGCGTGAAAAAAAAATGTATTTAACAGCTTTCTAAAAAAAAAAATTGGAATCATTTAGAAATTCTCTTTCCTCAAAAAGCTATTTTAGAAAGCTTGGATATACCATTGTAGCCTTGTAGGCCAAGGCCTATAGACCGTCAGATCCATAAATTTGGAGTTAATACCAATTTTAATTTTACCCATTTGCCATTTTCTTTTATTGCAAACAACCCATTTGCCATTTACTATTTCTCTTTCCTTCCGAAGGCATATCAGTTGCTCTACTCCTACTCTCTCTCAAGTACTCTCAAACCAAAAAGGTTCATTCTTGATTGTCAGAAATCTTTCTCAAGGAAAAATGGCTTTGGAGATCTGTGTCAAGGCTGCTGCTGGTGCCCCTGATGTTCTTGGAGACTGTATGCTCTCCCTCTTTTTCACATTGTCTCTGTAAAAAGTCATGTTTTTCTTTTCTTTTCTGGGTGATTTTGTTTCTGGGTTTTGAATTTGGACTGAAAGGTTTTTGCTTTTGATGTTTTGCAGGTCCGTTCTGCCATAGGGTTCTTCTTACTTTGGAGGAAAAGATGATTCCTTACAAGTTGCACCTTATAAATTGAGTGATAAACCTCAATGGTATATATTTATCTTATAAAAGAAGATGTAAACTCTTACATAAAAAAAATGTGAATTGTGAGGCTATTTGTGATGGGTTGCTTGGAGTTTTTAAGCAAATAGGTTGCTGTAGACTTGTATCTGTAAAAGTCTGATTATTTGGGTTGTTTCTGGCGATGGATTGTTTGGAGTTTTTAAGCAAATGACGTGAAATTTGTGATTTGCTGTTGGATTTTTTTATAGGTTCTTGGAGATAAGTCCAGAAGGAAAGGTACCACTGGTGAAGTTTGATGACAAATGGGTGCCTGACTCTGATGTGATTGTTGGAATTCTTGAAGAGAAATACCCTGAGCCTTCTCTGAAAACACCACCTGAATTTGCCTCTGTGTATGCTGCCTCCTTCCCTTTTCTTTCATTTGATTTATCTGTCAGTCACTTTGTGTACTGTGTTTTCTTTAACAGTCTTGTAAGCTTGTGATTTTTCTGAGATGTTATACCCAGGCTATTCTGTTTTATTTTGATTTTATAATATTTGTTTATTACACTTCTTGTTCCTTCTTGTTACTTTTATAATATTTGTTTATAATATTTGTTTATTACACTTCTTGTTACTTTTATTATCTGAGTTAAGTCTGAAGCCTTTGATCATTTTGATTGTGTTATGCTATCTGAAATGTATGAAAATATAAAGAACAGAGTTGATTTTCTGTTGTTGGTAGGATTTATTTATTTCTTAGAAAAGGTTACTAAATGCTAAGTATTTTGTTCTTGAAATCTCAACTGATTATTAGTCATTATTCACCGTGCGACTGCAGTGGATCAAAAATCTTTGGAACTTTCGTCACATTTTTGAAAAGCAAGGATGCAAATGATGGATCTGAGCAGGCTTTGCTTAATGAACTAAAGGCATTGGATAAGCATCTTAAAGGACAGGTAAGTGATAATAAATTTGATGTGCCTTTGTACGCAAATTCATGGTTTTATTTCCTATCTTTTACCATGTAAGTTTATCCTAATTTATTGGATGATGTATCAGGGTCCATTCATTGCCGAGGAAAAGATTACTGCTGTTGATTTAGGTTTGGGACCAAAGCTCTACCATCTTGAGATTGCACTTGGCCATTTTAAGAAGTGGAATGTTCCGGAAAGCTTGGCTTATGTCCACAATTACATGAAGGTATGCAGTTCTTGTACCATCAATCAACATTTTCTGCAATTTACTGCTTCCATTTTCTCTAAATATTAGTGATTATAACATTTTAATGAGTGGATCTTGTTTGTCATGTATGTTCCATCAAAGCTTTAAAACAACAACAAAAATGTATGTTCCCTTCCATGAAATAGGACAACCTTTGCTTGGGAAGCTTGTTTTGTTGCCATATTTTGGTTTTCGCCTTTCTTTTGTCACATTACTTTTGATCTTATCTTGATTACTATAGTGATTTGAAGCTTTTTTTGCATTATAATACACATAAGTAGGGGTAATGCAGTAAGTTATTAGGTAGCTGCAGTAGAATGTGCATGTTGATGGTCATGCTGCAGTGACTATACATATTGCAAAAGAACATAATTCTGGTTCGTATAACTTGATGTAATAGAATACAAACTACTTTTGAATGTAAATTCACGATTTTGAATAGTCTTTTGATTTTGAGGATTTTCCAACATTGAGCTTTTCTATCATCGACCCTCAGTCTCACACCCCCACCTCCTTTAAAAGAAAGGAAAGAACTTTTGCTGTCTTCTTTCTAGAAGGATAGGTATGACTTTGAGGTTTACGTCATGTAACAAGAATAATGAAATTTATATTATGCTCATATTTATGGATCATCATGATAAATCAGTGATGATAGCTAGGTGGGTGTATTATATTCTTCACTATTTTCTTCAGTGGCCATTAAGATTTTTCACATAAAGGACTTGGTACTGTTGCATATCGTAGCATAAGGTATAACCACTGAAGGCCCTTCATTTGTGGGTTTTATGTCCTTCCAGGTCCTGTTTTGCTCCCCTTATTTAGCATCTCACACCTTTAATGGCCTCCGTACATTTTTTTTTTCAGTGAATCTTTTTCTAGTAATACATTTATCCGTGACAGAATTTCTGGCTCTGATTCCAACTTTAGTTTGGTTCTCTAGATTACCTTAAATGCAATGTCCTTTTTTACTTATTTGCCATCAAGCCTATTGCTCTGGAGTGCGAAATATATATTGTTGATTATGTCTGTTTAATTATGCAGAATGTATCTTGCTATTTTTGTTACAAGTATGTGACCATTGGCAATGCACACCTAAATAGGGCATGTAAGCATTAATTATGTGGACATTTGTATTAGCTTGAAGAATGCACCTTAGAGAAGGAACAAACTGCTTTTTTTTTTTTAATTGGGTTTTGACTCTCTTATCCAAGTATGAGAAACCAAGTCCTTTCAAAATTTTGGCTTCACATAAATAAGGGAAAACCTAGCGCACAAGGTTCTCACATTGTAAGGTCTGTGGTAGGTCATATGTTTGTAGCCTTCTTTCTATATTAATGGAAAGATTGTTTTCATGACTTGAACTTATGATTTCCAGGTCACAAAAGAGTAACCTTTACCATTGCACCAACACATAAATGGTTTTAATTGATGAATGCTCAATGATTTGGGGGCAAATTTTGTCCTGACCTTTTTTCTTATGAATGAAATTTCAAGTTTTTTCTGACAATTTCTGAATCAATCTATCTCCTTTGTTGTTAGTTGTGTATCTCTAAATGTCTGTATGCTGGCCTGTGTTCATCTAATATTGACTCTGGATAGAAGAAATTAAACTTTTTCCTGACTAATGGTCAAATATATTTCTTGTATCTTACATCGCAGTCGATTTTCTCTTGTGAGTCCTTTGTGAAAACACGGGCTGCCAAGGAACACGTGATTGCAGGATGGGCACCAAAGGTGAATGCATGAATTAGTTCGAAACTATAAAGTTTTCGAACTCTAGAGTATGAACTATGGAAGTGGATGAGACTTTATGTAAAACCAGATAAACACTGGCTGCTTTAGTCATCTAATAAATGTTTTAATCTATAAGAACAGTGTCCAAGGTACTATTAGTTAGTAAATTTTGGTCTGATGTTGAATGGTGATTATCGTCCGGGGGAGATCTTTCTCGAAAAGATGATGGAATCATGAAAAGATAAGGTCACTGGCCTACAAGGCAAACCTTAAAGCTCAGCAAGAATCTCTTGCTGACTCTGCCTTGTTTTATTCTTGAACTTTTTCCGAGTTCAAGCATGGACATGGATTGTAAAACTTATCGTTGGCTTGGATTGAAAGTCATGAAGTTATCTTAAACAAATAGAAAAATAAAAGGAAAATCTTCAACAAGGAATTAACAAGAAAAACTAACCTTATAAGACAACAGCTTTAACATGTATATACTAGTCTAGTAGCAGCATAATGAATGCAATTATTAGGAAGCTGGGCCAAAGGGTGGGATTGTGCATTGTTAGGTGTGGTGCAAGTCAAGAATTGAAGACTTACAACATTATTTCTTGTCGGCCAATTGTTATATGTTTCTTTTTTGTTATTTCTTTCTTCCTGTGGATGGTTAACTAATAATATATACCATTTGATATTGATTATGTCACTTATTTCTTGTTGGGCTATTTCATTGCTCCCTGCTGATCATTGAAATAGTGCTTCTGAGTTGTGCTTGAAGGATGTTAAGTTTGATTCCGCCCACACTTCGCTAGAAAGAAAATCTAAGAGTGATATCTCTGATAGTCATTATTTGAAAAAATTTTGAAGATTTTGCGTCAAAAAAATCCTTTAATCTTATAAATCTGTGTCAAAACCTTGTGTCTTGTAAACAAAGAGCGTTAATAGCGTTAATTTTATCATTTTGATCAAGAATAATATCTTTTTCAATACGTATTAACAATTGAAATTTTATTATTATTGAACAAATAGTTAAACATTTTTTTAACTTGAAATTTGACATGTATGAATTACATGAGTACAAAATAAAATTTAAAAGTTGAATTAAAAAATATAAATCATATAAAAACATATAACAATATAAATTAAATTAATTTTACACTTAAATAAACGGATCATTTATAACTGGTCTATTAAACCAAATCATAAGTATTAAATTAATTGTAATATGTCATAATTCTTCATCAACTATTCGGTCAAAAAATTATTGGCTTCCATACGGCAATTCTAAATATAGATGATTCTCTCAACCAAATGAAGGTAGATGTAGTTCCAACCAGAAACAAATATGGGACCATTTAATAAATTATTAATAATTTATTAGAAGCAAAATCCTTGAGGTTAAATCGGGTTAGCCCTGCCATTGCCCCTGTTTCAAGTGTTACTAAACTTTGCATTCATCTCGAATGGCCGCAGCCCAGAAAAAAACATTGAAGTGAATACCCCGGTAAGCACTGGATGATTTCAGACCACTGCCTTCTCCAGGACCCTTAACATCACCTTCACATACTTTAATGGAGTACAAAAATTCATGACTGTGACCAGACTGCTAAAGGCTACGAACTGAGCAGTCCCCACTGTTTTCATTTTTCACTATTTATTAATCACCCTTATAAGAAAGCCAGAACCAACCATTCATACTCTAGCTACTCTCCCAATACTATCAGACAAAGCAATGCCAAAAAATTGCACGTAATGACAAAGGATGCCACAGAGATTTTCAGATGTTGCCACCTCTCTTGTTTTTTTAATCTCTCAAACACGGAACAAAACATAGATAAAATCTTCTGCTTGATATGCATATATAAACTAAATACAATGATGGATCATCCAATCATCGTTCAACACATAAATACAGTTAAGTTACACTAACGATGTTAACATTGACGAGGCATATTATTATTGGTTGTTCGATTGAGGGTGGGCTAGAGTTTATATGGGGGACCAATGATAGAGCAAATAAATTAATACTTAGTGATCTTCAGTAGTATATGTTTGGCTTTGGCTGGGTATGGAAGGGAGTTAAGGGAGAAAATACCAAGAAGAACACCAAGGAGAGATCGTTTTCGATTGGCAGTATTATTCGTCGGGATCTTTGGAGGAATCCGAGATCATCTTCTGTATCATTTGACTTGTCTCTTCCTCGGACATTCGGTCTCGTTTGCTCTGAGATTGTGCATAGGCTTCAAAGAATTCCTTGTTTTCCTTTTCAAGTTCTTTCCAAACTGTACACATAAACAACAGAATCATGATCATGACGTACAAACCAAGAGATTACATAGATGGCAAAAAAAACCAATAAAGTCTTCAAGCTGATCAGCTCATTCATAATTGCCTGTTCAAGATATGGTTCAAGAAGTAAAAGGATTGGAAGCTGTAATTCTGTAAAGGGCTGTTGAAATTTTAGACCAAGATTAGACCCTGAATAGTTTTAATGGTGTCGTAATATTTGGTTGATCAAAATTCAAAAGTGATTCAGGCCCATATGAAATGGTAAAAGAGTCAAAGCTTAAGCAGAAAATATACTTTTTGGATTTGACAAGATTTCACCTCCACTTGGGCTCCATTATTTTATCAAATTAATGTTCTCAGGTCATGATAATAATGGTATGAGCTGCAGGAAGCTGAAGCTAATTAAAATAGAAGCCTACTTGGGCTGACAGGTTCAGCTTATAGTCTAGCTCACTAGGCTATAAGATCAGAGAGGCCAAGATATCAGAAGAAAAAATGAAAACCCCCAGCTCAAGATTGACAGCGTTTCTTTTGAAATCAAATTCACCAAGCTATATCTTTGTGTAAGGCTGGCTATAGCTGCGTTAGAATCATATTAAAGATCATGAAATAAGCAAAGCCAAAACCAAATCAGGTTTGAGAGAGGTTTTGTTGCCTCCTGATCAAGTTTGTTTCAAGTCAGCGAACGACTCCTTTTCGTGCATGTTTTTTCTGTGTGCATACGCGCGTGTATGTATGATTTTTTTTGCATGTGGGGAGATTGAAAAAGAAAGAGCTGGAAGAGGAAAAGTAAATATTAATTACCAGTAGAAGTGATGACAGGTTTGATATTTGCATGCTTGGAGAGTGCTTCCATGCACTCTTCTTTTGTCATGTTGAAGATCAAACACTTTTCTATCAGATGCTGCACCTGTGAACAACATCAAAACTATATCTGTTACTTATAAAAGTATAATGGACTTAAATAGTTCTAAAAATCTAATGGCATATATATCAAATTATAGTATAAATCACCATATGTATATATGAAGAAGAAGAATCCCCCATGATTCTTCTGATACTTGATCCTGAAACCAACTCTTTGTGTGTGTGAAATTAACTGAAAACCCAGGATTAAGGGAGTGAGATCCTGGTGCAATATGATGCAGCAATGTTTGAGTCCAGGGGGGCTGCAGAAGAGAATAAAATATAGCAGCAAAAAGAGGGGAAAAGTGGGGGCGGTGGGGATGGGGCCAGGAGTCCCACGTGGGAGATTGATGATAATTGGCTGAGAGGAGATTAGAGGAGATTTGGGAATGACCATTTCTTTGTCAGTTAGGATTGCCATTAGGCAATCCCCCTGCACGTGAAAGTGGGTCCAAAACCTCCAGATTTCCTCCAAACAGACAAAACACAGAAACCTAGTTGGAAAGTGGAACCCTTCAGCAGTGCCCAAATGATCCTCTGCCTTGGCCAGCTACACCTCTTTCACAACTCAACTCCCCCTTTCCCAAGCTGAAGTATCAAAGGAAAGCAATGTTTTTTTCATTATTTTCCCATGTCTTTCCAGTTATATAATATGTTTGATCAAACGTCTATGATTTTTTTTCTTGTTGCAGAAGCATACAAAAATTGCCCATGCTGTGATGAAAGAACAATTTGAAAGCTTGGCTTGTTTCAGTTACTTGGTGTAAAGAGCACAAAATATGTGTATATATATATATATATATGCATCTATTGCACTCTCACCATCACCTCCTTTCAACCTCATGCACAAACCAGGCCGGCCCCTTCTAATTCCACGATCTGTTACTTTTAATTGATAGCTTTACTCCTGTTGTTACACTGAGCCAATCATTCCAATCTTACTTTTCCAGGATCAATATTCGGTCTAATGAATTCCATAAAAACCATAAGTCGCATACTCAAATCAAAGCATATCATACTAAGTTTTCAATGTCGTAAATTAAAGAAGTATTACTTGTTTGGAGATCTGTAATATTCTCTCACATGCAAATGAACTTAAAATTTAATTATAAAAAAATGCAACATATGACTTTACATAAGGATTATTACAGATAACGGAGGTTGATTAAGTTGGTAAAGATTGTCCACTTCGTTTGAAATGCATAATTCAACTCTTACTGCTAGCAATCTTCCTTAGTGGACTATATGTAAGTCCAATGTAAGTACTCATTGAGGCTTGCAACATATCCTGATCTTACACTGAGAAGCCTCCTCTCACTTGAACTTTTATTCAGAAAAAAAAAATTGTTACCTTAATATTAAATATGACAAAATTTTGTCAGCTCAGAATTGAATCAAATCAATTCGATCCATAATTGGAACCCCTTAAACATTATAAAAGAAAAAAGCTATTACCGATGAATATTTTTATCAATAAAACTATTATCGATAGATGGTGAGGAGGTGCTGGAGGAGCTTGTGACATCAAACCCAAACCCATTCTCTGAAATATCTCCTCGATCAACAACTAAATGTCATTCCTTAGCTAAGTTCTCTACTTAGTTATGAGTTATGACCTAATCCTTAAATTGTTCTAGCTAAGTCTGAGGAATGCTAGAAGGTGAAGGACTGTAGACAACCTGAGACTATGAAGGACCCCTTGTTGTAGTAGCAGACTGAGCAAAGCCTAGTATACCCGTAAGCATGAGTGCATGTAGCTGTAGGCCTTTCAACTGCTTCGATCCGTGCATTAGGATTGAAGTCAAGATCAGTAAAGGAATCTTCATTATACTTCTAAGATAATGCAGAAGTATATGCCTCCTATAAGAAAGTCAGAAACAATTATCATATTAATAGACAATATATATTATAATGAAATATTTATATTTAACTTAATTATGCTTTTAATTAATTATGTACCTCGATAGCTTTGAATTTGTTGTCCACGAAATCATTGTCCTTTTTTGTGTTTGTGCGTGCAATTGAACATCTCAAGATAAGAGACTGATCGTTGTAATTCATTTGCCTGTGCACATGAACAAAAACAATTAATATATACGAGATATTAAACTTAGTAATTAACAAGCAAAATTAAGAATAAGAACATCGTACCGTTCTCTTTTGATGTCTAGGGAATGAAATTGAATCGCCTGTGTGCTTTGTAATCGAACCTTCCTTTTCGATTCTACGATTAATCTTCGTAGCCCTCAATCTCTTCTTCCAGGTGTTAGTCACCCATATATTTATCGATGAGTGTCTTAGATTTCATGAGAGATCCATTTTTGCTCCATCCCTCTGCAATGGATAATGTTATCTACCTCGTGCTCTCTCATTTTCTAAGAGGTTTTTGAACCAGTACTTGCATATATTCTCCCAGACAAGTCGTACCTGTGCAGTATTGATCAGGCCACTACATTTTTTCCTACCATAAAAAAATTTATTAATGTTAGATATATAGTACTTAAAAGATAATAAACTTCTTATTCAAAATAATATGCATTAAAAAATAGTTATATTACCTGAAATTTACGCTACATTAAATCCTTATGTGCGGGAGGTACCAAGTAGATCAAGAACTAGAGTAATGTGCATGTATGATGGTTGAAATGGTTGAGGCCACACAAGGTTGCTTGAAACAACTATAAAAGGCAAATAAAATTATAATAATTAAAATAATTTATAAACAACTATAAAATATATAAACAAGCAAAATAAATAATTTAATCATACTCCTCTTTGAGTGGAGTAATATGAAACTTCCTATCTGGAGCCGTAGGCGTTTGCAATTCTACAAATACCCCAAATGTGTTGACTCCCCCTACGAACAGTAGATGCTCAATCTCTGGGACTCTGAGTTGGCAGGGTCTGATAAGTGATGTGGGTATAGGGTCTGATAAGTGATGTGGGTATAGGATCTGTGGATGCAGGTACAAGATTTGCTAGTGTTGAGGGGTAGAAGATGTACCACCACTAATTAAGACATGTGGAAGTCCACCCTTGAATGAACCGTGACCACAACGTCCCATTGTAGTAGCTATCAAAGAAAAAAATCACATTAGTTTCTTATAGGCAAATTTTATATATATATATATATATATTAACATTAATAAATAGTAAAAACAAGATTAAAAGAAATTAAAAGAAAAAAAATAGCATTAGATCAACCGTTTGCTAATATAAACAAACTTGTTCATTTGATCATCATCATCATCATCTTCATCATCTTCTTATATCTACTTCTTTATAATTACCAGAAATAAGAATTGTAGTGTTGTCAAGTTCTCCTGAAGGAATAACATTTTGGGGTAATGATACTTCGACTTCTTGATATACATCTTCGTTCTAGTCAACTGAATCTTCCTCTCTCTAATCATCATTATCCAATTTATATTTGCCCCAAGCTTCAATATTGAACATTGTCCACCAATCATATCGATCTCTTCTTCTAGAAGGATAGTTTGTATAATAAACTTGAGTACTTGCTAAGCCAAGACAAATGGTTCATATTTTGCAAAAATTGATTTGTAGTTGATATCCATAAGGTCATAACGTGGATTTACCTTAATCTCTTTCTACGTATCAAATCAATGACATTTAAACAGTACAATTTTATTGCCTACTCGAAAATACTCTAACTAAATTATATCTTCTAATACATCATAAAAATTACAACATTGTAGCAGCTTCTTTTCCGCAAACCTCATATTTCATTGTCTTTCAATTTTGTCCACAGATCAATGTATGAAACCTAAAATCATTGACAACGTAATCATTGAAAGATCTTGCCAAATGTGTAGGGCCATGAGCTATTTCGACTTTACGTCGATCAATTTGTCAATTCTAATCCTCATCCTATTAAACAATATTGAAATTGATCATCTATAGTTGTCAAAGCTAAGCATTAGCTTCATATAGTATTAGTAAATAAATTGATCATTTATCGATCAATTTGCCCATTCTAATCCTCAACTTATGAAAATTTTTTTAGTAACTTTTGCACATATTTTGTCCTTCCTCCTCACCATTCAACTGACAAGTTACCGATAAAATTTATTTTCGTCGATAATTCAACGACATTCCATTGGTAAGTTAATTAAATTTTGTTATTTTTTCTGATAATGGATAAAACATAGGTCTGTTGGTAATCTATCGCATTTCCATCAGTAATTATCGACGGAATAATTTTGTCAGTAAAAATTTGTTGAAAAAGCCCTGTTTCTTTGCAGCTAAAGGGGTTTTGGTTTTGCTCTAGTCTAGTATAATACCGGATAGGAGTGGTTCTAAAAAAAATAGAAATCGAATTAAATCCGGTCCAGTATAGATTCAAAACTGTCGATTTCAGATCGATTTTGATTCTAGCCCGAGATCAACACATTTGCAACTAGCCGTTGCACTTCTTTTTTAATTTTTTCAACATTTTTCTCCTATAAATACCCCTCATTTCACTCAAAGATTGTGGCTCAGTTGGCAATGCAGGCTGAGTTTGTGAAAAAAAACTCTCGGGTTTGACTCCACTAAACACATCTTTGGAGAGGAGTGAAGAGTCTTAACTGTGACTAAACTCCGAACAAGATTAGTCTCAGACCGTTAAAACAGATGAGGATACCTGTGATCTATACAAAAAAAAATAAATACCCTCATTTCTTAGTTTCTCTCTACTCAATCTCTCCAATTCTCTCGAAGTTATATAAGATGCACTGACAGTGTATAGTCTCTATACACTGTCAATGCACTAAAAGTTGATACTTCATTAATAAAGCTTTATGAGTAAATTGAAAAATTATTTGTATTTATTTTAAGGGTTTGACATTTTTTTAGTTTGCATATTGATGAGAGTCAATTTCTAATGCATGGATAATGTGTAGAGATTATACACTATCAATACATCATATAAAAATTTTTATTTATATAAGTAATTAATAAAAAAATAATAATAAAATCTGGAATCAATCTAGTTCAATTTGAAACCAATTTGATCCAATTCAGCATCGTAATTCCAAATTATTGGACAAGTGTGATTCCAATGTTGGTACACTAAAACCGAGATCAGTTCAATCAAACCCAAAATCGCATAGATCTGACCTATTACCATGTCTACTTAGTATGTACCTTTTAAAAAAAATTAAATGTCAAAAGTTGAAACCGTTCAAATCTCTGTTGAACTTCATCTTATGTACAAATTCAAATATATAGTATTGTAAATGACAGCACGAACCATAAATAAACAGGCTTTGGCGTATCAGGAACCCTGTTTTGTTCTGCTAATATTGACAGCTTTGTCATGTTTCTTCTAGCTCTTCATCATATTCTCTCATTGGCCGGTTCTCATGACAAAATAAACAAACCAACAACACACTAAATAATGAAGAAAATGAGACCTTTTTTTCACCTTCCCTCAGATATTTTCTTCAAATCAAATACATGCCTACATGCAATGCACTGAAAAAAAAAACCCCTTAACAATAACCGATCATTAAAAGTCATGTACACTCTTTAAATATGCCATTTTTATTTTTTATTCATATTATCTTTAGGCCATACAATGAAAATAATCTTTTTTTTATTTTTTTAATCATAGATATTTTCATCTGTTTTACGATCTAAAACTAATTCTATCTGGATCAAGAGTGATAAACTATAAAACCTTTCGATAATGATGATTTCAAGATTTGAATTATGTCTTAATACTTTGAGAAGAGATCTACTTTTACTTTTTTCAATCATTTGTTGATTTTTTTCATTTCATAAATTAACTTTCTTCTCTCTCATTTCAGGATTTCAATTTGAGATTTGCAAACTAAATAACTTGGCCAAGAATTTCAGGTTGTAAGCGTTAGATGGTATCATTAGGAAAGATAAAACTCACAGGAATCTGGGATTTGCCGATCTTGTGTTCGTATATTTGATTAGGGAAAAAGAAAGAAAGGTTGTCCAATCAAAGCAATTTTCAACGGTGGTCCGGCAAGGCAGTCATCCAATAATTACAAAATGTAGATTGACAGCATGTGTAGCTCATGCCAAGTTAGAGGGGCACACGTAACCAATGATGCTGCCATTTCAGCCTTGCTTTGGCTGGCAGCCAATTGTCAATCTCAACACCCATTGGCATTGCATGATTTTGATTTCATTTCAGATTGAGCTTCATGAGCTGTCGATTCACGATTGGCTAGGAATCAAGAAAGCCGCTCTAATTTACCATTCCCCTTCAACTTTCACGCTTTTTTATCCATATTGTATACAACAACTGATAAAGAAGAGCTATCATATAATATACTATACTCGCCAACCATTCACCACGATTTTTCCTTTTATAAAAAAAAAAATATTAATTAGTCAAATTTACCCTATGTTGGTGTTTGTTATGAGTTCTGCAGGATAATATAGGAGCAACTGTGTATAATCAAAAGTTATAATACGGATCAATCAACATAGATGATGGAGTTGGATAATAATGATTTTCTTTTCTTTTCTTTTCTTTTCTTTTCTTTTTACAACATTGAGGTAAGTATGTGAATCCACTAATTCAACAAGACTTATCCAATTATCAATAAAAATGATAAAAAGAATTGTAATCGGCAAATTATTTTTTCAAGCACTTCAAAAGTGACTATGATAAGACGAAACACTAATATAATAAGTACTATAGTTAAAGAATGAGAAATTCCTAGCCAGATATTTAGGACATATGAAACATTATCATAGTTATAAATTGCTTCAAATATGATACGAAAAGGACAAAGGTTTTCAGTGTACCATTCATATATAGTCAAGTATATAATAAGTACTATAGTTAAAGAATGAGAAATTCCTAGCCAGATATTTAGGACATATGAAACATTATCATAGTTATAAACTGCTTCAAATATGATACGAAAAGGACAAAGGTTTTCAGTGTACCATTCATATATAGTCAAGTATATACATATTCCATTAAAGAATACATACATACGTACGTACGTATATACAAACATACATATGAATTTATAAGAAAACAAAACTGAAACAATTCAAACTTGGTCTAGCATTTTTTATCCCTTAATTATTATGATTTCTGGTTAAGAGATTATAACTCATAATTAGGAGGATTATTCAAAAAGAAAAAAAAAAAGAGATGCCCAGCGTTTGGTTCAATGTTAGATTCTGTATTTTTTATTTAGAGATCCGAAAACTCCTTTCTTCAAATGAGAGATCAGAGAGGGAGAGTTGGACAGACTATAATTCAAGTGTATAGTTGTGAAGGACAGCAGCAGCTGGTTTCTCTTCATCATCTCTATTTCTGATCACAAAGTCAGATAAAAAACAAGATGGAAGAAATCACATATGATCCACATTTAGTGGACGAGCTGAGGAGCTTATCCAATGTACTGTAGCACAAACTCACTTCATGTTTCATAATTCAGACCAGGCCAATTTCAAGAAAAAGGTACATTGCCGCGGAAGGAAAAAACAGTGCCTTTTAATTTGGTCCAATGAAATCCAAAAGATTTATAACATTGGAACATTAATAAGGGAAAAAGGAAAATAATGCTGCAAAAGATTCTCTATGTTAGGCTAAAAGTTCAAGGAACTGAAAGAAAAGGAAATCAATGAGGGGTTTATACACCTTACTTTTTATCAAGAGGGAAAATGTTGAATGAATAATCCAAGTCATATGCCCTGAGATATTTGAATTATTAATCTTTCAGATTCTAATTTAAAATTTTTAAATTCCAATTTTGAGATGTGCGCAGACTATCTTTAAAGTTTTATTTGGTAGGAAGAAAGAAAAACGAATGAGGACGAAAATTTATTAATCTAATAGTCAAAGTAAAAACCCAAAAGTGATTAATTAAGAAATTTAATAATTGGATTAACAATTTTTTCATTCTCGCAACTTTTCATCCTTCCTATCAACCAAAGTTTAATTGCATAATTTTAAATCATACGTACATTGAGAATATATATCAAATTATATATATCATATGCATAAGATAGGAATTGAGGGGGAAAAAGAGATAAATAGGTAGAGAAAACAAAACATAGATATATAAAAGGATAATATCATATTTAACTTTGTATTTTAAAAGCAAAATGTAGATATATTATTCAACTTTGTATTTTAACAAAATTTTAATAGGTTACTTGTATTTATAAAATGTGTAATGGGAGACATACTGTCATATTCCATTCCGTATGTTAACCCTATGGTTAACACTTAACACCATTAGTTAAGATGACATATATGGCTAACCACATGTACCAAAATATATATGGCTAGCCACTAATCAGATGATGACATTTGTGATAATGTTTGCCTATAAAAACTATCTTTAATTTTAATTTGCTTGTAGAACTTTTATTTGATTAAAAGGTCAAAAAAAAATGAATAAAACATTATAATGCAAAAATAAAATCCCAACTCATCCTTTATTAATATATAAGAAAATGAAACATATCACACAAAAGGACAATTTCAAAAAAAAAAATCATTTGAAAGGAATTTCCCTCTTTTCTCTCCTTTATCAATTACCATTCTCTTTAACCCAAATATAAACAGCTTGTAAAAAGCAAGAAGATCATTATCGGTGCCTTGAATCATTTTGCAAGATTCAGATATTGTTTGAAAAACTCCTTAAATCGTGAATTCATCTCAAAACATGTGACTTTTGCCTTGTTTCAAATCAATCATTCCTTCTTTGATATGCGTTATAAACCTAAGACTAAATCCTTGAATTTTTCAATTATCAAATTTGTGAATCATCTCAATTAATAAACGTCAATGCATTTACTCATTGCAGGGCTGTTTTATCATCTTCTAATTATAGCCAGAGATAGGCTTTCACTCCTGTCCTTTGCAAACTGCTAAATCACCCATCCACAGGAAAAATGCAAAGAATTTTGTACAAGAAACATTTTACCCCAAAATTCAAAGTGAAAATGGCAAAGATGCATGCAATTTTCCTTTGAAATTATTCCCTCGGTTCCGAACAAAATGTCAATTTTAGGAAGTCTTTTCCTATTTGCCTTGCATTTTTGATTTTTCATTAGGGTCTACCTATGATTTTGCTAAAAGATTACATATGTGATTGCAATTCCATAATACAAATTATTGGAACTATGAATTGAATCTTCTTTAAATCAGATAGCTACTTTTTCGTTTTCATCCGCTGCACACACTTTTGGCCAAATATTAAAAAAAATCAATTTTACTAGTAATTAAAATTTACTAGGCAATTCAAAAACTATTCACGATGCATTTTATAGTTTCAAAATCATTACTCATTGAATTTCGATTTTACAGTATAAAAGGTTTGAGATGAAAATTGGGGGTTGGGGTGACCAAATTGGGAGGCCCGCTCAAGTGAGTTCTGCGCAAAGTAAGCGCAGCGTCAACACTCGGCCAGCCTATTACCCCCCCACAAATTCTTGCGCACCATTAAATTGAGCGCGGCAAGCGGCTCCCACCGCTCGCTTTGTTTTCCTTACTCATTAGTTTAAGGCGAATATTGTTGGACCTCAGCTTATCTTTATATTGCCCAAAAGCGTCTGGCTTTGCTACTTTCTCGATGTGGGATAGAACAATACCAACAAATTAATTGCTGATAAATATACAAAACGAGATTTAGTGTCTTATAAATTACCCTAATTAACCATTTTTTGTCAGTTAAAATAGCATTCGGCTTGCCAATGATGCTTCGGCTTAATGACAACTGACAAGAAGAGATTTTGAGACTTTAAAGAGCAAAAAAGTCTCAGATTTAAGCCAAATGTGTAAAGTGGTATGTCTAGTTTTATACCAGTTAAAAATATGGTTTCCAGTAAAAAAAAAGTAACAACATTCGGTTTGCATCTTGAAGAGGACGAAGATTAAGCTAATTGAAGAGAAAAACAAAGAGAGAAAGTAAATAACAGGAGATTCATGTAAATAATTAAATCAAATTTATATAAGAAGCAGTTTTACAGAGCTACCAAAGAAGGCAAGAGATTTATAGTACAAACTTTCCTAGAAGTTCTTAGTCCTACTCTTAATTAATCGCATTACCTTTTACAACAAACAAGCCTACTTAGAAGGAATCAATCAACCCTTCTTTTGTTTTCCAGTAGGTTACAAATAAAAAATCAATCATTACAGCGGGAACAATTGAAACAATATCCATATTGAAAATGCCTTGTTGAAAAAATGGCAGCATCGTAAAATTTTGCTTCAGATGCAAGCAAATTTCAAGACTTTCGGAACAGCAATGGCTCCAATTGAGGGTCACTTTGATTTGAATCTGAAGGCCTGTTATTACCTGACTATAGCTCTGAAACCGATAAATCCTCCCCTCTCTGTCTCAGTAATCTCTGGAAGAAACTTGGTTTTTCTTCAGGCGATGGATCGGATGCCTTGGGAGCTTCTTTTATGCTTTGAACATGCTGGAGGCAAACTTGGACAGCATCATGCACTCTCACAAAGTACCACTCCTTACCAATCAACTCTACAACACCGGCTTTTGATAAGGTCAACAGGACCTCCTGGTTTGGATTCGAGATGGCTATCTGCAAAAGGTTCGAGTTTTAAAACTTTGACTTAAAGCTCGGTCTTTCTAAAACATTCAGGCTTAGATGAAAAGAGTACTTGACCTGGATGTCCCGTGATTTGTACTCATGGTGCAAGTCTTTCAGAGCTTGGACAGCACTAGAATCTATGTATGTAACAGCTGCAGTAGAATCAAAGGAACATCTGGCTTATAAGAAGCTGCACTCTCAACAACTTCTTGTTTTATGCACGAGAAGAAAAGAGCAAAAGTTACTTAGCATCATTGGACACTCTATAAACATATTTAAAACTACAAAACCATAAGCAATTCTTTCTGATTTTGGACACAAAATGATCATATTACAACACGATTAATACTGTTCATGGAATGAATAAGACTTACGTGCCATCTCTAAAATCAGAAAATAAATCCTCTGTACTTCTGGTCCACGTCTGGTCGATTAATCAACCACAACTTCATACTCTCGTAACCTGACAGAGGAATCAACATTATGTGAATTTAAATTCTCAAATTTGGAAATCAAAAGTACATTCCAGTAAAAAAAAATTTGGCAAAGGAAATTCACAGATACAAGGTACCAATGCAGCTTATTTATTAAGGAAAGCATGAATATTCACCTGTCTTTGATGTAACTTATGTTTGCAAAATAGATAGGTGCATCAATACGAACAATCACAATTCCATTGTAAGTATATGCTTCCGGATACTGCTGAGTGTTCCTGTAAACAGTGGTGCCAGGAAGACGCCCCAAGACAGCTGCAGTACATGTCCCATTTGGTTATATACTTGGCAGATTAAAGAATAAACATATGGTGAATAATTTCAACATTAAGCCAAATCTGATTGATGACAAAGCTGTATCATGTTATCCTACTAGCATCAATTTTCAGTACCAGACTGCAAAAACAAGAAAACCTTTCTTATTTAATATATACCCATAGTATAGATTTTCTATCCATGTTGACTCCTACCAGATGTTTTCAGTGCACAAGTGCTCAGAAATCTGATTGTTTGTAGTTTCAAGCAAATTGTACTGTAAAATCCAAATATCTATTGCTGAAGTACACAACATGCAGCTTGAAGTCCCAGTGGACAAATAGAAAAGGAAGGCAGAATTAGAATTTCAAAACAGATTATATATTCTGCAGAGTGGAAAGGTGAAGAGGAATATTGAAGTCGATCCTGATAGATAATCTAAGACATTGAGTATTGCTATAGAGATAATGAAGTAAATTATCATAATCAGTTATGTCAACAAGAGATGATAGAAATAATCTCAGATCATCTAAAAGTTCAGATAAAGTAGAAAAGTAAATGCTAGGTAAAAAGTGCAACACATCACATGACAATTAAAATACATGGTGCGGGAGACATCCACTTACCAATATGAGGATTTGCTGATTCATGAATGACAAAGGCAAGTGAAACACCTACCTGAAATATCAAAATAGAATAAAAATTATTCCTCCTATGAGACTAAGGTCATGAACCAAAATTCAACCTTTGGGCTTAAAATCAGTGTTGATTGATGAATTGTCTTTGAAAAAAAAAACCAATAGTAATGAATGCAGCTGCGAAGATGTAGAAGGGAAAAGTTTTGAAGCAAAATTCCATGTTAATTCATAGATGCATGCTTGTAGCATGTGAATATAAAACTGCTGAAAAACATTAATGTTGATTGGCATAAAAAAATCCATGCATGTTATGTAGATATTTCTAAAGTGCTTACCCCAATAAGGACACCAATTTCAATTCCAAGAAACAATGTTGTTGTACTTGTAATGATCCAGAGAAGAAAATCTTTCTTATCTACATTCCATAAGAAAATTGCCTCTTCATAATCCACCTGAAATAATTAGAGTGCAGAAAATACAAATTTCAACCAAGATCTGATTAAACGTAACAATTACTTTATAGGACACCAATTTCTTTTTATTCTGGTAGATTTGTTATGTGTGAACAGTAAGTTGTATGATCCAACATACATTGAAACATAAAATGTGACATAATCTAGTTGTAAAAATGTTACAGGAACACAGGCTTGTCTCCTACTTACCAGACTTATAACAGCAGAGATTACTATAGAAGCCAGAGCACACTGCAAAGGTGATGAAATGCAGATACGCACAGTTAGTATTCATAATAATTCCTGTGGGAAACCGTATTATTTTAGGAAAATAAATATTTCCTAGAATCAAGTCCATATATTTAGTTGTAATTATGTATTTATTGAGATCCCGTAAGTTTAGGGATTTCAATTAGTATTAGGAGTAGTTTCCTAATTTAGTGCTAGAGCCCTTGTGTATATAAACAAACGTATTATTCAATAAACAATTCAATTCAAACCCTAAACATTGACAATTCCTCTTCCAGATACTTGGCATGACACTAAAATCAAATTGAACCATACACAACAAACAAGGAAATCAAACATTTGAGGCCATGGATCCCAGTAAACCACCAAATTCACTTGGTGAGAGGGAAAAAAAAGGCATAATAGCAAATGCACAAAAATGGCAATAATTTATCCAGGAGAAAAAAAGAGTCCATGTTTCTGCATCATTCCTAATAAATAAATCAAACGCACAAAGTTGAGAACTTACCTGTGGTATGTACTCAAATAATGGAGTCAAGAATAAAAGAGCACAACCCATTATGATTCGTGTTACAAGTCCAGATAAGCCAGTTTTCGCCCCACTCTCGTGATTCACAGCTGACCTGGAGAAGGAACCCGCATGACATGTGCAACAAAAAATTCAATTAACTTCAGTCTGCAACAAAAATTTCACAAATTGTTAAGAATAGAATTGAACAGAAGCAACAGAAACAGTCAAAAACTGAATCAAGATGCAATAGTTCAGTACATTGGGTCGGGAAGAACTCACCAGTTGTGGGGTATGCTGCAAAGAATGAACCAAAGATATTGGCAACACCAAGACCAAACAACTGTTGACAGAGAAGGAAAAAAATTCATTACAGCCTTCTTCCAGAGAAAACTTGGCAAACACAACACACAACTAACTTTCCATTATGTAAATAAATTTAAGCACTAAGCTATGTAGTTGAGACATTATATTCCTATTGAGAAACCTATTGAAGTTGTACTCCTCACAAGTGGTAAAATCTAGCAGTATACCATCCATAATATATGCTGACAACAAATACATCCAATAACTACATTCATTCCAATTAAAAAGATGTTTCTTAACCATAAGAATCTACAACAAGGAACATATTCAAATTTGAATGTTGACAGAAAATATTTACATCAGGAGAGAGAGAGAGATTTGAGATGTTGAAATAGGTTTTTCATTAGTTATAAAAGTACAAATCAATGACTTAAAAAGCCAGAGAACAAACACCAGCTTATGTAGCATAGACCTAAATGGTCTGATCCACTGCAGGGTAAGCCATGTAGGGCAAATGCTAACATGCAAGAATGATTTCATTCAGAGAAGAAAATCATGTCTTAATATAGAAAAGGATCAATTGTTACCACAGCAACTATAGAGGGATTTGTGCTACATTTTCAGAATATATACCTCTTGATTTGAATCCAGCTCATACCCATTTTTTGCTGCCAATGCTTTGGCAATCCCAACAGATTCCTGAAATTCAAAAATGATTGTAACCAAAAAAAAAATAAAAAATGACATATTACCATTAGCAATCACAACTCTAACTGAAAGCATATTCCTTTAGCAGAATGATTCATATAATTCCTTACCAAGATGGCCACACCAGTTATGAGCAGTGCAGTTGGAATTAAGGACTTTACATACTGAAAGCTTTTAGGGATGGAAAAGCTGGGAAGGCCTTGAGATATATCTCCTACCTAAATCAATAGTGCCACATTCTTTATCAGCTGTAGTTATGAGAATGTCTTCTTTCATGCAAACTTAAGCTCTAAGTATCATTTGACTGAACTAATTAAGCTAAGGTTCTTGTGAGTTGCGACTATGTTGCCTGATTAAATATCCAGTAGTCTGAAGCAAGTTAATTAACATCATTCTCACCAAAGTAATGGAAGATGGATGAAATATCCTGACAAAAGTTGTACCCAGAACAACTGCTGTCAGGGGACCCGTTGCTCGCAAGAACCTCAGGTGCTTACTTGATTTTCCCTATTCATGAAACATCGAACTTATTACCAAAACACACACAAACACACATTTTAAGAGAAAGAGATAGAAGAGGATTGGGAGGGTGGGAGAGAGAGAGACAGAAAGGCAAAGAGTTTTGGTACCAAATGCTTCATAGTCTGAAGTATCACAAGAATTACAGATCCCATTACAAAAGGGGGCCATGAGAACTACAAAACGAAAACACCACCTGTGTTTAAACAAAGGAATGAATGAGTTGTAGCAGAAAGCATAACATACTTACCAAAGTTGAAGGAAATTACATGGATGCTTCACCAATCACAATAAACAATGTAACCAAACAGAGAGCAAAGGAAGATTAAAGAACAGTTCATCAAATAAGCAAGGTCAAAGCCAAAACCCCATTCTAGTTAAGATTCCTAGAGTTTATCATCTATCAAAGAAAAATACTTATGATAATGGCACCCTAATTGGGGCCGACAACTGTAGCTACTCAAATTGAAAGAGAAGAATAGATCATGCTTAATACATGACACGGTTGACAAGAGTTAAAAATCTTTCCACTACAAGATACAACTTGAGAGGCCAAAATTTTATTAAATAGTAAGAATATATGCAAATTTTTTGAAGTTTGGAACGAATTTGTCAATTATACATTTGCGAAGTAGATGATTTTAAATGCCAGTGATGATGATAATGCCTTCTCTAATCAATGTATCAACATACAGATATATCACTGTAAATTTAATACGACTTCGGCATGCAAAGACTACCTCATCAGCTCCAGATATTATGCTCTTGATTATTGGCACAATCTCGCTGCTTCTATCAATTTCATACCCCAAAAAATACTTTGCTTGAGATAAAGCAATTACAATGGCTGAGGCTGTTGTGAAGCCAGAAATCACAGAATGACTAATGAAACGAATAAGCCATCCAAGCCTGAAAAAATGAGGTAAAAAGTAGATAAAAATACCTGCTTATAGACAAAGGAGAGGGCAGAGATGATTAATGCAGAAAGAGGTTCTAGAATATAGTTCACTTCTCTTTATTGTTTGGTGAAGGCTGCACAACCTCATTGAAGTTATAAAAAAAAGTATGATTTTCAACAAAGTTGCTTAAGCCCCCATTTCCCAGTTCTTTCAGTTGTCACCCTTCAAGAAAAAAGGATAAGCTACATGTGGAATGGTGGGCTAAAACACAGTAATTCAGCTTGACCTTGTCCATATAAGAACAAGCTATAGTAACCATTTGAAGTTGATTTCCTGATGACTCTAATTTGCCCTCAATTAATGATTGTAAACTGTAAAATAGTAAAATAATTGCCAATAGCATTTTATGCTCTCAAGATTTCAACCTGCTTATATTGGTGATGCTTTTTCTAAGAAAAGCAAACTTTCAGTCCAAATATTCAGCCGGCTGATAACTATTTGAGATGGCTGGGAAGAATAAACACACATAGTTGCAAGATAAACAAATTATCAGTCACTGGCACATGCAAAAAGAGAGAGAGAGAGCAAAATTTAGATGACAAAAAAGATGAGTGCTACCTCAACAGCCCCATTATGCATTCCAGGATTCCAACCATCAATGCCAACAGTATAGCAAGTTCTGTGTATAATGCATCTGTTGAATCAGCAATTCCACTTAACACGTTGGAGACCAGGAGGGAAACCAACACAACTGGACCAATTGCCAGCTGCCGAGACGACCCAAATACGACATAGATAAATATCGGCACAAACCCAGAGTCTGCCTTGCCAAAACCACACACATTCAAAGTAAACAAGATGCAAAATAAAAATTATTAGTAAAAAAGTTAAATGGATTTAGATCAAAGATGCAAGATTTAAGAAGACAGTAATCAGCTGTCATATGACACTGCCAAATTAGAGAAAACAGCCAATGACAGGTATAGAGATTCAATGATACCAACAATCAAGTTTTCAACACAAGAACATATCATACATTGAAGATGCGCATCTCTGTTTGAGTACCGTGTGGAGTTGACATGCTCTCATATAATACTTGGAAAGCAAAATTTTAAGATACTCCATCCTTCCAGAAAATTAAGTGTGTGAAGTTGAGTTGCTAATTCTTCATCCCTTGTTGTACTCTCTTACCATGAAAAACACTCAATTATGCATCAAGATGAGTTTCAAAAGTGTTCCATTATTTCATAACAAACTTCTATAGCATAAACAGAATCCAATAGTATTGGATTTGATAGTAACTTACATAGCCCATATATTGGTTCAAGTCCAGCTAATTTTGCATATGACATTGCCTGGTGACAAATACAATGAACAGTCAAAATCCAAATCATTTAAATTCATATACCACTAGATAACTTTAACAAACAGTAGAATAACTCACAAAAGAAAAGTTGAGTCCAGGAATTCATAAACAAGCATAAAAAAGGCCATACTTAGTACCAAAAAAGAAATAAATATCATATCAATTCCAGAAACTTCAGAATCATTTTTTAAGTAAGAAAATGCTGAAACCATGAATTTAGAATCCAAGGCTTCCAGTACTAGCAAAAATAATGAGAGTAGACAAATGAAGCTGAAGCAGAATCTGATCTTTCACTTTGATTTCTTTTGGTAACTTAAAAAAAAAGCCAATTAAAGCTTTTTAAAACAGTGATTGAAGTAATTTCTTTTCTCTTTTTAGTGTTATGTGATCCGGCAATAACCGCGAATTTATCAAATCGGCCAACGATCCAATCAAATTATTCAACCAATCAGAATCTATACGTCTGTAATGAATTCTGATTTAACCACGAGGTCAATTTAAGAACCATATGCGCATGAGATAAGCCTTGTTCAAATAAAAACTACGCAATTGGGAACGAAGAAAAAGTCCCCTTTGTTGCCTAGAAATTGACGGAAACAGAACGGACAACCCGAATCCTAACAAATCTGTTTGGTTACCAAGAAATTACAGAAAAATAAAAAATAAAAAAAATTCAACAAAGAATTAAATCTAGCTCACGTGCGCTTTAATTCAACCCACCAAAGCTTTAAGCTTCACAACTGTTTTTTGAAGAAAACGACATAAATTCAAAATAATATTTATATATAAATAAATATTTTCTTTCTTATATTCGTTTCTCTTCAATGTTTTCTTGGCAACGGAGCATAATTTTTTTTTTGAACTCAACGAAGCAGAATATAAACCTCGTTTATTTTATTATTATTTTTACTAAGAACCTCCGTTTAGTTTGAAAAACCAGATAATAATAATAATAATAATAATAATGCAAGGTTTAGCTTTCTAAAACTGAACCGGTCATCGCAGAAGGAAGAAAGAAACTGAAGTGGGAAAAATTTGTAAAAGTTCGTTAACCCGGAAAAAAAAATTCTTTTTAAAGAAAAGTTCGTTACTAAGCTAAGTTGACGGTACCAAAAAAATTAACCATACTTAATTCCGTTTATCTTGTCGTATCTTTCATTTTCCTTTTCATTTTCACTGTAACCAAACAAGCAAAAATACGTTTAAAGACCATTTCTTTCTTCTTCTTTTCTTTTACATGTTTTAAAGCCGGCTTTCTTTTCTTTTTTTTGGGTGGTCGGAGGAAGGAATTAATCACCTGCGGAACGAGCATGATGCCAACAGTGATACCAGCCATAAGATCAACCTGGAAATACTCCCGCCATCTGTAGGTCCGAATCCAACGGGAACAAGGAAGAAACATCTCGATCCAATCGATAAACGTCATCCGCTTGATTTTTCCGCGCCATCCAGAAAACAAAGAATTAGACCAAGACGAGGAAGAATAAGCACCAGCCGAGCTGGCAGACGACGTCGTGTCCGGGTGCTGGAGCGGGATGATCTTAACGGGTCGGGTAGGCATGCTGGATGATCCGGAAGAGGTGGATGAAGAGTCAGTTAAGTCGCCGGCACTCGGAGATGCGTAGGTTATCTCCATGGGCACCGACGGTGCATCGTGAAATTGAGAACCAAAACCGGTGATGGGGTGGCCTTTTAATGAGCCCCTGGGGACGTCGCTTGGTTTTGAGTTCCGTGGCGCAGCGAATTTGGCAACGTGCGGTGTGCGGGCCAACCAGTTCGGTATTTTGCGAGAATGAAAGCGAGGCGGGCCCCGAAGGTGACGTGATTAAAAGTTGAAAAAAATTTATGCGAGCAGAAAAAGATTCGTAAATGAATTTTATATATGATTATGTATATGATGTATCAATAGTATATAATTTTTATATATTATTAATATATTATATATTTATATTTTATCAATTGATAAATTAAAAAATATATCAAATTTTTAAAAATAAATATAAATAAATTTTTTTAATTTGCTCATAAAAACTTATTGATGAAATATCAATTTTTAATGTATTGATATTGTATAAAAATTATACACTATCAATACATAGTATATAAATGCTTTATATATATATATATATATATAAAAAGTGAAAGCATATCATTTATGCAAACCCTTCGAGTTGAGTTAGAAGTCAAAGACATTTTAATCTTTTTAAATATTGATTTCCCTTTGTAATAAAAAGGTTCCAAAACTTTATTTTATGATCAACATCAAACCATCTCTACGGGATCAATTTACAAATAGAATTTTCTTTCGTGATATGACAAAGTCTACCCGTGTTTGGGCTAGGCCCAATGTTGTGAGAAACTACCACGCGGCAAAAACTCACTGGTCCATGTGACCTTCGGCGACAGATGGTAAACGCATCACACCTGTCGCTGGGCGACAGACTCGATTGTGCCCACGTGGCCCTCGGCGACAGATGGTAAACGCATCACATCTGTCGCTGGCGCGACAGACTCGGTTGTGCCCACGTGGCCTTCGGCGACAGAAGTAGAGGTGCGCAATCACACCTGTCGCCTGCGACAGACTCAAAGTCTGTTGCCTGCAATCACAACGCGACCCATGGCACACATCTTCGGCTCCTGCTAGCGACAGATCCCTGACGTCACAATGTTCCGCGACACGACACGTGGCACACATCTTCGGCTCCTGCAAGCGACAGATCCCTGACGTCACAATGTTCCGCGTGGTATGAGTCTCTTGCCGGCGACAGGCTCAAGAAGCTCCCGATCTTCAAGGAACTTGTGTTATATTAGGACACAAACTCTCAGCAAGATAAGGGACTTATCCTTAAACAATTAACCTAGATTGTTGACCTATAAATAGGTCCCCAGGTACAATCTTATTCTCTAATTTTGGACTACTGACTTTTACGCTTCCCAATATTGAAGAACTCTTTGCTGACTTAAGCATCGGAGGATCTACGCAGGGAATCACCCCTGCGTCCCTCTGACTTTTCTTGTTTTACAGAAGCTTCTTGGACACAGGTGGAGACTTAGTACGAACATCGACGTCAGCGTATCTTTATTGTTGTTTTGTGCAACAACAATTGACGCCGTCTGTGGGAAACGTATAAAAAAGCCAATCAAAATTTACTAAGATGGTGAGAACAAGATCGACGAACGCAAGGACCGGCAGTGAAGAAAATTCTGTAAGTTCCCCGGAACAACATATTCGCCAGAGGAACCAAGTGAACAGGGAGGAAGAAAGAATCACTGTGTCAGCGGCAGAATTCGAGGCTCTGAGGCGACAGAGCGAAGAAACCACCCAGGCGCTACGAGCCATGGTGGATCTGTTCCACGGAGTTCTCCCGCAGTTGAATCTGCCGCCTACCGTGCAGAACTTGGTAGGAGGAACAAGTCAAGGAGTCCCGCCGCAGATGCCTTGGCGACGGGAGGACGAGACAGCGATAGACCCCTCTCGTCGGCGAGAGGCTCCCCCCGTCGCCGAGAATGACATTCAACAGGGTGCGACGGGGCCTGAGAACATGAGGCCCACCGCCGGTACTCAGCGAGAGACTGATGAAGCGGCAGGCCTAGACCCGGCGACAGGGGTCAGGCGACAGGCTCCATGCGTGGGGCGACAGGTGCCTGGGTGACAGGATACCGACAGGGCGACATGGTCTACCGCCCATCACCATGACCTATCAAATTTTGATGGTACCAACCTAGAACATGGTGTTGGAGGTGCTGAAAAGAATGGTGTCGAAGATCAAAGCACTTGGGGAGCCGGGTCGGAGTTTGACCCCACTTGGGGCACACAGATGATACGAACAAACGCACCCTAAGCGAAAGGTAAGGAAGTAGTCGTAGACCTACCTGATTCGTCCCATGCTAGAAATCAGCTTGCTCCCCCCGTAGACATGAAGAAAATGATAGAACAGGTGTTAGAGGAAAAAAAATTAGTGTCTGCAGAAGAGAGCCAGAGAAGAAGAGTACCGTTCTGCACAACCATCATGCAAAAGCCTTTGCCCTCAAAGTTCAAAATGCCGCAGATGACCGCATACACCGGGAAAACGGATCCCTACGATCATATGCAAAATTATGAGGCCCTGATGTTGCTACATGGATGGGAGGACGAGATAATGTGCAGGGCTTTCTCCTTAACTCTGTCCGGACATGCGATGAAATGGTTCAATAACTTGCTGGAAGGGTCTATTGCCTCTTTTGACCAGTTGCGAAGTGAGTTTCTTAAGGCATTTGCTGTGAACAGTCAACGAAGAAAGGAACCGACCTATTTGCTCACTATAAAACAAGGAGCTAAGGAGTCTTTGAAGAGTTATGTGGATCGGTTCAGAGACGCTACCTTAGAGGTACGAGACCTGCAAGTCGGTATAGTTGTGGCAGCTATATTACAAGGGACAAGGTCTGAGAAATTGCAAGAATCCCTGTCGCTAGATCAGCCAACTACCATCTCAGACCTACTTTCCCGTGCTAATAAGTATGTAACCCAGGAGGAAGTAATGAAAATGGTGACGACAAGAGATTCCAAGGATGGAAGGAAACGAGGAAGGGAAGTCACTGAAGCATCTTCTAGCCAACCAAGGAAGTTTGAAAAAGCTCCCACACTGAAATACTCAGCTTATACCCCACTCACTGAATCTCGAGCTTCCGTATTAGCAGCTATTGAGGGGTCAGGTCTTATACAGACTCCAAAGAAGACGTCAGGGAATCTGGGCCGTGACTCAAGGGCGTATTGCGATTATCACTCAGCGCATGGGCACACAATTGAAAAATGTAGAGAGTTGATGAATCAGCTAGAAAAGTTGGCACGAGAGGGAAAAATAAACCGTTTTGTATGGAAAGGTGATAGAACTAACTATCCCGCACAGAACAGAAGAAACGATTTCAGAGATAGAAGAGGTGAAAACAGAGGACCTGGTAGACGAAAAGAAGATGAAAGAAAAGATAATGACAGAAGGGTAGAAAGAAGGAATCGAGAGGAAGATAATGAACCCACAGGGCCAGCTATTAACGTGATATCCGGAGGTGAGTCTTTAGCTGGCGCTTCTTCCTCGTCTCGCAAGACCTACGCCCGACATGCTTATCAAATTAATTCAGTGATGGAAGAAAAGCATGATGAAGAGCCTATTACTTTCACGCCAGCTGACAGAGGTGATGTAACGATCCCTCACGATGACCCAATGGTGATTTCAGCGGTAATAGCAAAACACCCAGTGAGTCGCATCCTAGTTGATAATGGGAGTTCGGTAAGTTTGATTTACTGGAGTTGCTTTGAGAAAATGAGCATCTCGAAGGATCGACTGGAGCCAGTCACCACACCTCTGTATGGATTCTCAGGAGAAAAAGTGAAAGTGGAGGGCGCAGTTCAGCTACCTGTAACATTGGGTGAAAGCCCGAAGTGTGTCACTCGACAAGTATTATTTATGGTTGTGAAGTCAACGTCAGTGGCATACAATATGATCCTCGGGCGGCCATTGTTAAATGACATGAGGGCTGTGGTGCATCCCTGCTATTTGTTAATGAAGTTTCCGACTCCCCGCGGTGTTGGACAAGTGAGGGGAGATCAAAAGAAAGCCAGGACATGTAATATCGCATCTACCACATGTAAAGGGATGCAGAGGAAGGAAACCCTTACAATTGAAGAACCGCCTAAACCAAAACCTGATGAGGAAATGGAAACGATCCAGTTAGATGACGAGGATGAAGGGAAAATAGTATATGTGGGAAGCCAGCTGCCTGAACAAGTAAAAAAGGAGATGGTCCGATGCTTAAAAGAGAATTGTGATGTGTTTGCATGGACTCCAGCCGATATGCCAGGAATAGACCCTGAAGTTATTTGCCATCGGTTGAACGTAATCTCAGGGGCAAAGCCGATAAAACAGAAGAAGAGGAATTTTGCTCCCGAGAGGCAACAGGCAATTAACGAAGAAATCTCGAAGTTGTTGCAAGCAGAATTTATCAGAGAAGTTAATTATTCGGAGTGGTTGGCCAATGTCGTGATGGTGAAGAAAGCCAACGGGAAATGGAGAATGTGTGTGGACTTCACAGATCTGAATAAAGCTTGTCCTAAGGATTCGTATCCACTACCTTGAATCGACAAGTTGGTAGACGAAACTTGTGGGTATGAATTACTTAGCTTCTTAGATGCCTTCTCGGGATACCACCAAATCATGATGCATCCGGACGATGAGGAAAAGACTTCATTCATTACCGATATCAGGACATATTGTTACCAAGTAATGCCATTCGGTCTGAAGAATGCGGGGGCAACCTACCAGCGCATGGTAAATAAGGTGTTCCAAGACCTGCTGGGCAACACCATGGAAGCCTATGTCGATGATATGATAATCAAAAGCCGACAGGGAGAATCACATGCCAGGAAAATGACAAAGGTGTTCAATGTGTTGCGGTAGTACAAGATGAAGTTGAATCCTAACAAATGCTCATTCAGGGTAAGGTAAGGTCTGGAAAGTTTCTGTGATTCATGATTACTAATCGAGGGATAAAGGCTAATCCTGAGAAAGTTCAAGCTATTCTGGACATGAGGCCGCCTAATACAGTAAAAGAAGTTCAAAGGTTGACAGGAAGAATAGCAGCCTTGAGTCGTTTTTTATCCAAATCAGCTGAAAGAAGTCTACCATTTTTCAAGGCGATAAAGGCAGGAAAGAACTTCAAGTGGACAGAAGAATGCAACGACGCCTTTGAAAGGTTGAAAGACTACCTAAAAGAGTTACCTCTGTTATCCCGGCCACGTCCCGGAGACCACCTCCTTATGTACCTCGACGTAGGAGAGAAAGCTGTAAGTGCAGTCCTACTAAAGAAAGAAGGGGATAGAGATTGCCCGATTTATTATGTAAGCAAAGTCCTGCTAGATGCTGAGGCAAGATACCCCTTAGTTGAAAGAATAGCTTTATCCCTGGTGATGGCAACTCGGAAGTTACGGTCGTACTTCCAAGCTCACTCGGTGACTATCTTAACAGATCAGCCCCTCAGGCAAATATTGCAAAAACCAGAACACTCTGGACGTCTAATTAAGTGGGCCATCGAATTGAGTGAATATGACATTCACTTCCAGCCTCGCCAAGCAATTAAAGGACAGGCATTGGCAGATTTCATTGTAGAATGCACTGGCCGAGAGGTACAAAAGGAAACTGAGTTGGCCTGGTGGAAATTATTTGTTGATGGAGCTCGTAACATGGACGGCAGTGGAGCTGGAATTGTGCTAATATCGCCTGAAGGGGAAACCTATGAGTATTCCCTGCGTTTTGATTTCCCAAGTTCAAACAATACAGCCGAGTACGAAGCCTTGATAGCTGGGATGAGACTTGCTGAGAAAATGGGGGTCAGCAACTTAATGGCACACAGCGATTCGCAGTTAGTGGTAAACCAGTTCTTGGGTGAATATGAAGCACGAGAACCCGCTCTAGTCCCTTATCTGCAGAAGGTACAATTGTTGGCACAGTCATTCAAGCACTTCCAGCTGACTCAGATAAATCGAACAGAGAACAACCATGCAGACGCTCTTTCAAAATTGGCTTCTTCTAGAGGGGTCAAAGGGGGTATGGTGAAAGTGGAATCCCTCGCTAGGCCAAGTATAGAAGAAGAAGATGTCTGTGATGTCGAAATCGGAGGCGATTGGAGAAGCCCAATCAAAGACTACATACTGGGGGGCACACTCCCCACTAACAAAGACGAAGCTCGAAGGCTGAAGTTAAAAAGTGCCAGGTTTACCGTGGTGAATGGGGAACTCTATAAACGGGGGTTCACAATGCCTCTGTTGAAGTGTCTAGGGCCTCAGCAGGCCGAGTACACCTTAGCTGAAGTTCATGAGGGAATATGCGGCGAACATCTGGGGGCTCGAGCCTTGGCCTCGAAAATACTGCACACGGGGTTTTATTGGCCTACACTGAGGAAGGACGCCACAGACAAAGTGAGAAGATGCGAAAAGTGTCAGAAATTCACTCCTATAGCTACAGCGCCTGTTTCGGCTCTTCAGAACACTCTCTAACCAACTCCATTTGCACAATGGGGACTAGATATCCTGGGGCCTTTTCCCCTAGGCTCAGGACAAAGGAAGTATTTGCTTGTGGCCACAGACTACTTCACAAAGTGGATAGAGGCCGAGCCTTTGGCTACAATCTCTGAGAAAAAGGTGGAAGCAATGGTGTGGAAAGACATAATTTGCCAATTTGGGATCCCCCGTGTGATAAACGCAGATCATGGGAAGCAATTCGACTGTGATGCTTTCCGAAATTTTTGTAATGGCCTGAAGATTCTCCTAAGAATATCTTCTGTGTCTTACCCACAGGCCAATGGGCAGGCAGAGGTAAGCAATCGAATTATACTAACGGGTTGAAGACTAGACTAGACAAGGCAAAGGGAGCATGGGTGGATGAGCTCCCAAGTGTCTTATGGGCCTACAGAACGACGAGCAAAGTGTCAACAGGCGAAACACCATTCAATTTGGTATATGGCACTGAAGCCCTCATCCCGGTGGAAGTTGGAGCTGAGTCACCCAGACTAATCCCTTACATTGAAGAACGTAATTCTCAGGGACTAAGGGAAAACCTTTACCTGATAAATGAGCTGAGAGACCAAGCAAAAATAAGACTGGCTGCTTACAAACAGAGAGTAGCTGCTTATTACAATACACGGGTCAAGAACAAAGAGTTGCAAGAAGGGAACCTCGTATTGAGAAAGTCGGCAATTACGAACGCCCATAGGGAAGATGGAAAGCTCCGAGCTAATTGGGAAGGACCATACAGAATCAGAAAAATGGTCGGACCTAGCACTTGCACCTTAGAAACCTTGCAAGGAAAGAAGCTCTCGAAGACTTGGAACGCCAACCATCTTAAGCTATATTGGCAGTAAAAATTGTAATTTTTGCTTTCTGATTGTTATTCTTGTCTTTATTTTCCCATCTATTGCTACATTACTTCATAGATGATATTATTTTTCTGATTCATGAATAAAGTCCAGCCAGTCATTTCCTATATTCTCTAATGCAACATGTGAGATAGATTATGTGCTACAGGAATTGAAATGATACAACAGCTGGCTACCAAATAAGTCCCTAAGCGAAAAATGCGCGAGATGGGCACAAATAAGACCTTAAGCGTGAAGAAGACGCGAGACGGGCACAAATAAGTCCCTAAGCGAAAAATGCGCGAGATGTGCATAAATAAGACCTTAAGCGTGAAGAGGACGCGAGACAGGCACAAATAAGTCCCTAAGCGAAAAATGCGCGAGATGGGCACAAATAAGACCTTAAGCGTGAAGAAGACGCGAGACAGGCACAAATAAGTCCCAAAGCGAAAAATACGCGAGATGGGCACAAATAAGACCTTAAGCGTGAAGAAGATAAGCGAAAAATGCGCAAGATGGGCACAAAAATGACCTTAAGCGTGAAGAAGACGCGAGACGGGCAAAATACCAGTCCTTGAACACGAAAAGTGCGTGCGATAGGTAAAAGTACAAACTATGTAACAAGTTACGAGGTACGTTACAAAATCTCCAAATTCATGTGTTGTAATAAGTCGACAAGTTATGGTTAACACTTTGGCTATTTTAGTCTTGATTATCCTTAAGCGAAAATAACGCGAGATATGAACAACGCTCAAGAAAAGTTCATTTTTGAACGAATAGTCAACACGGTTTCAAAAAAGAACTTGGGGAGCAACATGATAAAGTCAAACAATACAAGGTACTCTACTAATTTCAAATAAGCAAAAGAAACAATACAAGGTACTCTACTAATTTCAAATAAGCAAAAGAAAGAGTTACAGAATGAAATGATACTTTCCATTGAAAATGAATCTATACATTGGAGAACAAACAAAAAGTACATTGGAGTTAACAAACAAAACAAAAACTCTAATCTACGGCAATAACCGAATCAGCCGGCTGGGAAGACGCTACATCAGCACTTACGGCGCGAGAAGCTTGAGGCTCAGGAACTGGAGAAGTCAAAGAACCAGGATCCTGGGAAGACGAGGAAGCCACCCCGGAAGCAGGAACGTCACTTGAGGGCCCAACCACGACCGCAGAGTCTGGCACGGGATCAACGGCAGCAGAATCTGAAATTTGGAACTCATCGTTGTCCAACCCCACCAGTGCCTCGATAGATTCAGGCTGATCGTCTGTGTCGATAGGCTCAGAGACGTCACGCACTGCCAGAGGCTCAGATCGATCAAATGCCTCGGAAGACTCAGGTGTATATAGCGGCTGTCGAAGAGGCCACGGACCCTCAAGGTTGTCCAGATTATCTACGGCTCCTTCCGCTAAATAGGCCTCCGGACTTTGTGCGTCGGGCTCATACTTGGTCCAAGAAGGAGCATCGTAGTACTTAGCCTCCTCGGTGAAGAGCAATTCAGGGAAAGCCTCACTAGGTCGATGCTTCTCCAGCCAAGCGCGAGCCAAATAGAAACCATACTTAATAAATCCCGTCGAGAACGCCGCCTTCTGGTCAAAACAATGCTGAGACAAGCGGTATTCACGAACGGCCTCAATTCGGGCTTCTCTTTGACGATCCAATACATTGTGCAGCTCCTCAATAGCCTCATCTCGTTGCCTCTCCATGGCTCCCCGATCCTCGACGGCCTTGTTATAAGCCTGCTGGTACCCTTGAAGTGAAGACACCTTCGCCTGCTCTTCTTGGAGCCTTAACTCAAGATCAGCATTCTTTCGCTCTAGGTCAGCGTTCCTTTTGTTTACCTCCTCCACCCTGTTGACATAAGGACGAAGCTGGTTGACCTCGTTTGAAAGCTCCATCTTCTGATCCCGAAGCTCGCGAATCTCTTTGCTAGCTTGCTCTCTAAGAGCCCGGTGCCGAGAATTGACGGCCACAATCTGTTGAGCTGACTGATGAGGCAAAAAACAAAAGTAACTCAGAGAATCTTTCAAATAAGAGAAATAGTTACCAAACAAATACGAAACTCTTACCTTCATAGCGAGATAGTTAGAGTTATCCTCCGCATCCGGAATGTTTGAAAAAAGCCCCGCCTCGTCACGGGGGAGAATGGTGCTCCAACCTAGACGAGACGCTATCCCGGCATCCTCGATGCTATCATTGTCGTTCACTCCGGGATAGGTCTGAAAATCGTCCCCACTGACGACGACCCCACTATCGATCAAATAGCGCCTCAAAGAAGGGTCTACCACCTTGGACAAGACTGGTCTTGTAGGCATTGAGGCTTCAACAATCAGCCTCTTCCTGTATTTGCGCCTCGGCTGGCGAGGCGCCGACCTACCCTCAGCAATACGAGAGCCACCTTCTTGAGGGACTAGATCACTTCTTTGGGAATCGGAGCTCTCGCGATCGCCTGGACCTCGATCAGGGACAAGAGGCCTCTTCCGTTTGTTTCTCCCAGCCTCTTGTGTAGGACGGCTAGATTCACCAGTAGAGGGAGGAGGAGGTGTAGGAGCACGAGCCGGTCTAGATGGAGCTCCAACGGGCGACCGAGGAGGAGGAGCTATCGAAGCAGCAACACTAGCATCCCTCCTGCGCATCAAATCTCGGAAGTTCATGCCTGCACAATATATAAAGAAAGGATTAGCCGACCAAGTAAAATATCACGCACATGAGTACAAAAAATAAATAAATAAAAAAGGATGGAAAACCTAGAAAACCACCAAAGTCCTCTAAACTATCCAGATTCGAATCCAACGGAAAATCAACGAAGGGGCTCCCAAAGGCGTCGGCTTGAGCCCACTCAGGGCCATCCCCTAAATAACCACTAGTACCCGCAGCCTCAGGGGACTCGTCCTCCGAATCTGAAGAGGACTCATCTACAAGGCGGCCCACAGGGGTAGATGTTTCGGCTACTGGGACCGAGGATGGCTGACTAGGGCCAGCATCAGATAAACGGGGAGTTGTAGGCAGGGTAGATGGGGCAGCAGAAGCTTCAAGAACGGTCCTGCTTACGCCCCAGCCAGCAGCGGCAATGTTTTCCGGGGTTAGAAGAGAAAATAAATTACGCTCCCCGGTAGAACAGATTCGCCGAATAGGCTCGCCAAATTGGTCTTTTAAAATTTCTGTCCTAAACCTATCCGAACGCTGTGAGTGGTCAGAAGCATCACGATTCCATCTTGAGCGAATCCGCAGATTGCTTGGAATCTCGACAATGACCCACTCGCTCTCAAAACCGCGCAGTTTATTGGGGAGATCCGAGAAGATTTTATTGTTAGGAAACTCCTCGACTGTTAACCGTTGAAGAGAGAACGTTATCAACCCTTTCAGCCTACGAACTCTGAAGAAGGCGCTTAAGAGAGGAATAGTGGGAATGATACCTAGGTGATGACATACTACGGAAAAAGCTACCAGCTGAGCCCACGCATGTGGGTGAAGCTGACACGGGACAATGTCTTTGTATCTAAGAAATGCTTCACCAAACTCCGGAAGAGGGAAGCGAAAACCGAAAGACAAAGAAGCCTTATGGACAGCTACGCCACTTCTAACCAAGGCAGGCGTGACCTCCCCTTGCACTGGAAGCCTATAGCCATAACCCGAGGGAAGAGGGAAACGCGTCCTAATGTCCTCTAAGTCAGCACTTGTCAAAGTGCACACAAGACCACCCATTTTAAGTGTTTTACCTGGGCGTAGCGAAGACATGGCAAAAAACTACCCGGCGACAGAGTAATGGCCACATACCCTTTGGGCGACAGACTCAATAAGCGACAGACCTGCTGAAGCGACAGACCTTTTGGCGACTGACCTGATTTCTAACCTAAAACTCTATGCAGAAGACCACGACATCAGCGGAAGACCACGATTCCAGCGGGAGACCTAAATCTAAGTTGCGAAAGGCAATAAACATGCGGTAGATGTAAACTTGCTGTTTCTGAGGTAAGCGAGAGACTGCTGGGGGAGAGCGACAGGTTCTTTTGGCGACAGACTCTTTTTTTGGCGAGGGGACTGCAAATGGGCGACAGACGGCTGCTCAGAGGTTTTCGTGGGGTCTCTCGTCTGGTCCCAGCGGTTTATATAGCCGCGACAGGGAATGCCAAACGTCGCGACTGATCACGTCCCTCGAGAAATAGACCTTTTTTCACCTGCAAAAAATACACAAAAAGCAAAGAGAACTAGTCACGGTGGGTTAAGGCCCAAAAACACCTATTTATACTCTCTTGGTTGGAGAAATCCAACAAGAGAGTGGGGAGCAATTGATATGACAAAGTCTACCCGTGTTTGGGCCAGGCCCAATATTGTGAGAAACTACCACGCGGCAAGAACTCACTGGTCCATGTGGCCTTCGGCGATAGATGGTAAACGCATCACACCTGTCGCTGGGCGACAGACTTGGTTGTGCCCACGTGGCCCTCGGCGACAGATGGTAAACGCATCACATCTGTCGCCACTCGGTTGTGCCCACGTGGCATTCGGCGACAGAAGTAGAGGTGCGCGATCACACCTGTCGCCTGCGACAGACTCAAAGTCTGTCGCCTGCAATCACAACGCGACACGTGGCACACATCTTCGGCTCCTGCTAGCGACAGATCCCTGACGTCACAATGTTCCGCCACACAACACGTGGCACACATCTTCGGCTCCTGCAAGCGACAGATCCCTGACGTCACAATGTTCCGCGTGGTATGAGTCTCTCGCCGGCGACAGGCTCAGGAAGCTCCCGATCTTCAAGGAACTTGTGTTATATTGGGACACAAACTCTCAGCAAGATAAGGGACTTATCCTTAAACAATTAACCTAGATTGTTGACCTATAAATAGGTCCCCAGGTACAATCTTATTCTCTAATTTTGGACTACTGGCTTTTACGCTTCCCAATATTGAAGAACTCTTTGCTGACTTAAGCATCGGAGGATCTACGCAGGGAATCACCCCTGCGTCCCTCTGACTTTTCTTGTTTTACAGACGCTTCTTGGACACAGGTGGAGACTTAGTACGAACATCGACGTCAACGTATCTTTATTGTTGTTTTGTGCAACAACATTTCGCAAAAATTATTTCAGACTGTAATTTGCATAGTTTCATTTTAATTTATTTATTGTTTTTTAAAGATAATAATTATTTCATATTGGTTGTATAATATTTTATTAAATTGTATTTTTTTTATTTTATTTAAAATTATTAAAGATGAAATTTTCACAAATAAAATTAAGAGTTCGACATTCTATCAATAATAATACCTACAATATGATTAAAAAGATAAATTTTTATTTTTAATATTATCATTAAAAAAAACTACGAAAATGTGAACTTTTCCTTCCACCAAAACAGGAAATTTCCAAGCCATAGCAATCAAAAAAGATGGGAAGAGGAAACTTCACGTGGTACAACAAAACTATGTTTAATAAACTGTTTTATTTTCAACTTTGATAAATATTATAAAAACTACTAATATATATTATATAGTATATATATTTAGTTTATTTGTATTTGTCATGATTGGGTGTGTAGCAATGATTTTCAGCAAAAGATTATTACAAAAAATAAAAATGAATGCAATCTAAGATTAGAAAACGATGCAAAGAAATGAATGTGGCCATGATTTTGGATAAATTCAAAGAGAGTAGACAAACATGACAACAGCCAACTGGCCCTCCCCAATGTCCAGAATGCAGATTCAGGGTTTGGTGCTCTTCTCTTTCCTGGTTTAGGGATTTGGGAGAAACACCATTTAATTTTGGAAAAGCTATCTCTTACTAATGGCTTATCTAAATTGGTAAGTACAAAGTTTATGCTTCTTTTTTCATTTTTAAGATGGTTTTAGTACAATTGATGAACTTTTATCATGCTAAGATTTATCATTTATGAAATATAAAATATTCTTTTATTTTTTTAGTTTATAAATTAGTATAAACAACTTATTCAAAAAAAAAATTAGTATAAACAAATGAAAATTTGTAAATTCTTTTGTTTTGAAAATTGAGGGTAAGAGAGACAATTGGTGTTCTAGATTGTAATTCAATGCCAAAGAGTACACAACTTTACATTTTTTAGTAGAATTAAACAAAATGTTTTTGTTCCAATATTCAAAGAATTGTGATGAAAAAAATAGGCTTAATAGTCAAATATGACCTCAACATTTGTCACAAAATAAAATTAAGTCCTCAACGATTAAATGCATGGAAATCAGTCCTCAACGTTACAAAATAATTGAATTAAGAATATTTTTGTTAAATCCTTTAATTTCCGTTACCTCTACCAGTAACAAAACTTAACGGAAATTAAAGGATTTAACGAAAATGTCCTTAATTCAATTATTTTGTAACATTGAGGATTGATTTTCATGCATTTAAACGTTGAGGACTTAATTCCATTTTGTAGCAAACGTTGAGGTCATATTTGGCTATTAAGCCAAAAAAATATGGCATGTTGTCAGGAGCGAAGCTCCATGGGGATCAGTGGGGGCCCAGGCCCCCGCTGATCCAAAAAAGAAATTCTAAAATTATGTTTTAAATTACAAATATTTTATATCTTGTTAAATTTTATTGGATTTTTTTTATGGAAGTTTAATATCAAAATTATATCATAGATGTCATTCTAATATTTAATTTTTAGAGTTAAAAAATTGACGATCTTACTATAATAATAATTGAAACTAAAAAAAGATAATAAATCCCTTAATTTATTTGTTGTTAAAACTACTATATACTCTGTTGAATAGGGAGAAAATTTTCACTAATGACTATCTTGAAAATATGTTTATACAATCAAATGAATGCTTGAATGATAGTTTAGTTGTATACATTGAAAACAAAGTATACATTAAAGTCTTAAGTTTGAGTCTTATCAAATGTGAGATTGAGTTTATTTTGATAATGTATTATTTGTTTAGTTTGTTATTCTTATTTATATTTATGAGTTTATCATACTATCAGTTCATGGAATTTAATATGCTAATTACAAAAGTAATTTTGAATGAGATTATACTATGCAAAAAAAGAATATTGATAACGAAAATATTATGCAATGTTTTCAAAATATAAATCCGAGTCAATAGTAATTAAATTTTTTTTAACAATTATGATTAGATATGAAAATTTTATTTTTTTTACTTTTACTATTAATATTATTATTCCTATGTTCATTTTTTATAATTTTATATACTTAATTAAGTTGCGACTAAATAAAATTTCTAACTCCTCCACCGTTAAAATTTGAATTCAAATTTAAAAAACTTCCAACCTCTAATTATTAAAAAAAAGTTGTGCATGTTCCAAACATAAAATTATATAACCAATCATTGTAATTCTATTTTTTAAAAAGGACTTACTCAAATTATATCACAAGTAATTTACTCCACACTCTTAGCTCCTTTAGTCAAATAGCCCAATGACAACATTTTAATTGTCTTGTAAATGCTGTATCAAGTGCCCGGTACAGTGGAAAGTACTTTGTTCGAATTTTTATTAAATCAAATTTTTTTAATCAATGCCGATCACAAAACTTAAATATGGATTAGTTTAATACATAGTGTGATATTAAAACATCTTTTTATTTACAAAAAAACCATATTTTAATTTTTATTTTGGAATAAAAATTTAAAAATAAAAATTTTCCATTATTGATGTGGCATTTTTGTGTTACATTAATTGGTATTTTACGAGCACTTCCTGGTTTATTATTGGCTGTTAAGTCCGTAATCAATTTGGTTAGCATAAAAGAATAAAGTGCTTTACGTAACACACATTCCAAATATTTAGTTGTAAATTTTTATTTCTAATATCAAATCTTTAGAAGTGATATAATTCCAGGGTAATTAAATTACTCGTTAACCCTAAGAAAAACCGTAACTATAATGAAAACTTGAAAATTGTAATACATTACTCATGTGAAATTCATTTTATCTGTGATTAATTAGATATAATTAGAATTTTTCGATCATCCATGACCATGAGTTAGTTTGAGGGTGATAGGTCTCCATATAAAACTTAGCACGCTCTTCAAGTAATGATTGTGATGTATTCTAAAGTGGTCTTTTGAATGCGTTAACATTTTGAATAGCATATCATAGATCAAAATGTAAAATTGAATACTGATTTCTAATTATTGAAATTGACAACTTCGAACAAATTATAAGATTTCATTTTTTTGGCATGAAAATTTTTAATCTTCTACAATCTCACAATAATGACGTTGGATTCACAAAATATTTAAGTTAAGAACATAACATCTAATCATGGGTCTTTAATTTATCACGGGCATGGGTGAGTAGTTGGGCATGTGATTTTGAAAGTTAATAGATTAACTTTCAGTTTGATAAAAAGGATTATATCCACATAGTGGATGAGAACATACCCACATATAGATAATTCCCTTTTACCATTCCCACAATGTAGATGATACTTTGTTGTGATAACTTACTTGTTATTATCAACAAATGGTTGAAAGAAGTGATAGTGAACTTCTTCTTCAAGTATTTAGATATGGTTCGAATTTTGAAGATACTATTATTGAAAGAGTTTTACAGTTTACCACTTCCGACTAGAACAAAATTAATCTCAGACTGTAAAACAGATAAAGGTATACGTAGTTACACAAAAAAACCCTTACTTGTGATTGAATAATTATAAAATTATAAAAAAGCAATAGTAAATAATATAAGATATCAATGTCATGTTTGGTGCATGAGACGCAGAAGATGATAGGATACTTAGATTAGATGATATCTTCATATCTTATGATTGGTGTATATAAAGATCAAGAATAAGATATGATGATTTTTATACATTTTTCATCATATTTGTTATGTGTAAATTAAGTATGATAAAATGATTTTTTTATTGATCAAAGTACTCTTTTTTAAAAGTAAATATACTTAAGTTTATAATTTTTAATAAATATAATTAATATATTTTTTTAACTAAAAAATATTTATATTTTCTATCTTTAAAAGTTAAAAATATTTTTTCAAAAAGAAAGTTGTTCTTTAATAAAAAATTGACTTTTTAAAAAAACATATGTTTTCAAAAAATTGCTTTTGTTAAAAAATATTTTTATTACAAATATTTCTCTCTATGTTTTTTACTAATTTTCTTTTGCTATTTTTATTTTTTTATAATTTAAATTTAAAATAATTTTTATGAATTTAAGTTAAATATATTTATTTTAGAAAAATGAAATTTTCAAATAAGATGATTGTTTTAAAAATACTATGATTTTTCGATAAAAAATCTTATCTTTTTTATTTTTATTTTTTCCTTTTTCTTTTCTTTTATGGCTGATTAGAGGAAAAAAATCTAAAAAATAAAAAAAAAAAGAGAACAGAAAAAATAAATTTAAAAATTTAAAACTAAGAAAAAATACTAGATATATGTAAAAGGTCAAACTTGATAAAGTAAAAAAATATTATTCATAATAATTTTTATATTGAAGATTTAATTTTAAAAAATGGTTTTAAGCATCAATTATTAAAAAAATTAAATTTTATAAAAATCATTATTTTATCTAAACTATATTTTCTTTATTAAAAAAAAGAAATAAATAAAGTGGTAAAAAAAGAAAGAAAAAATAACTTAGAATAACTAATTAATTAAACGACTATTGTCATCTTTTTAATTTAGAAATAAAATATAAGTATATATCACTTAATCATATGCGGTAGAGGGAGAGTTTTAAAGGTAGAAATCTTGTATTTGAATCATAACATCTGACGTTTGCATTTGTATGTACACAGCCATAGGTAATGATAGATGCATAGCTTCTTTTTTTTTTTAATTCACAAAATGCCTTCATATCACATTAAATATGAGATTAATTTTCGATCACATTTTGTGACTGACATTGGTCTAAAAAAATTCAACTTAGTAAGAATTCGAGTATAAAATTTCTTGCTATAGATCGTTTTTACTCAAAAATTCAGTAAAACCTTATATTATTAAACCAACTCTTTGAGTTCATAGATGCATAGCTTTTTTATGAGTATGACCCAAAGCCTTCCATCCCTGTCATGGCTAAATCAATCATCAACTTGAAAGCCCATTCAACCGATTAGAGCAGTAATGGTCCATGGCAGCATCCACCAGTCAGACTTCCAGACTCTTAATGAAAAAGAATAAAATTTGAGTCAAGAAATACATGCCCCTTATAGTCCAACGTCGCATCTATATAAAAAATTTTGCTAACGCATTAGTAGACGGAAACAGATCATGAAGTATTTGATTGTTGCAGCAGATAGTGATAGTAATCCTGCCACATTTCAAAATTATTTACTTTTTCTAGATGAAAATATTATGTCATTCCCTATCCTCACGTCAAACATTGTCCCGTAAAAACATTGCTCACTGAAACATTCTTATTACAAGTTCTGACTTATTTTAGATAAAATATAATTCTTAGTGAAATTTAAATAAATAAAATGTCAATAACCCAAATCAAATGTCTTCAGTAATCATCTGCATTTACTAATATTTACCGTAATTTAAAATTGTTCTCATAAGGCTCAAATTTCCGAGCGTACACACACAAGTGATAGAATTTGTTGGTGGAAACAAAAACAACCAACAAAATATAACATCTTAAACAGTCCATCCATCATACTTCCTAGCTTCTGCTTACAGAGCATGTGCCTGTGCATGTTCAGGTTTGTGACTGTATTCATAATCCAGATGAACGAAGGCACGCTCAATCTCAGGCAGCAGCTCCAGCTTCTCTTGCAAGGATTCTCCGATATCATGAGCTTCTTGCAATGGCATGTTTGCTGGGAGTACAATGTCAACCTCCACAAAGTAGTGTGACCCGAAGGTGTAAGCTCGAACCGTATCGATATGTCTTATGGCCTTGTGGTGGTTCCAACAGAGATAGGTTAGTTTCTGGAGATATTCCGGAGCAGCTGATCTCCCAACCAGTGAGTTCACATTCTCTAATACTGTCATTGACCATGTGCGGATCGTGTACAAAGCCAGCTGAAATTTTCAAGCTTATTCGTAAATCACAAGTTGCAAGTATTGTAACTCATTTATAAAATCCAGGCCATAATACTATGGCACACGGTAGCAGTTCTAGAGACAACCAAAACAACATTATTTCCTTGATAATTCATGCCACCAGCAAGCACAATACAGACCAAAACCTAAAAGAAAACAAAAGGCCAGGAAAGTGTGAAGAGATTTACTTACAATGATAGCTCCAACAGGGTCCATCCAATCATCAATGTATTTAGCAAGTAGCACAGCAACAAGGCCAATGATGTTTGTGATAACATCAAAAAAGTGATCCAGGGCATAAGCTTTGATAATTTCATTGGTAAATGTGCGGCAATAAAACACCAGAAGAAGCTTTACCAGGGTCACTCCAAGCATAATGCCAACAACCCAGCTTTCTTGCTCTTTCGTCAGGTCGAATTCATCCTCCTGGGCAAACAAAGAAAGGTGTCACTATCATTCCAACTACATAGGTAGTCAGATCTACTGAATGGGGAAGAGAACTTCGATGCATAATCAAAGTTGACTCACAGCTGATAGCATAGTTTGAAATGATTCTAAGATTATCTGCAGTCCGAGAGTTGCCATAACAGAGGCAAAAACAAGGATACCCTGCACAAAAAAAAATAAAAAATAAAAAGTTTTAGGTTTTGAGTGTCATTACATTTCAACAGTTAACAAGTCGTATACATGGTGACTTGAGAAAGGTAATCAAATGGATTAATTAATGTCTATTAAAAAACTCAAAGATTTAGAACCATCCTTAGGACATGCAGATAGGAATCTAGCTGACAATATTTGCCAATATTGTGGTATAAATGCAGAATGCATTCCTTGTCAAATAATTGCTATTCAAGAAAAGGTCAGTTAGCAAGATAACAAAAAATAAACAATATAAGTACAGCAATCAGATGCCCTTAGCTAGAAAAGTACTTTGTTGATAGTGCACTAACATTATCTAGAAATTTGATTACAACAAGAGGGTAATCAAGAATACTGACCAGTGGCTGCATTCTTTTCTTTCCAATAGGATACTGATACGGGTTTGGCGTTGACATGGAGAATGCAGTAAACCAAAGGATGAAGCCAGACAGAAGATCAAGAAGAGAGTCTAATGTAGACGCAATTATAGCTAATGAGCCACTTCTGACCGAAGCATAAACTTTAGCAGCGAAAAGAACCATGTTTGCAATATTGGAAATTCTAATGGCTAACGTCTCACTTCTAGCCACATTTTCCCGCTCTTCCTGCCAATCACAGCAAGAAGTTCAGTCTAATAATTCTTTGAGTATGCTAATCTTATTACGTAGAGAGAATAGAAGGCATCATGGTGACTCAAACCTTTGACATTCCAGGAACAAAACCACGCTCAGCTAAGGCATCCATTTTAGTAAAACCCTCAAGCATTTCCACCTGCTGCTGATAGTATTCAGCCACGTTATCTTCTGGACCTGAAACCATCAAAGAAAGCCATCAAGATGCATTCTTGTAACTCATTTTTTTAATTAGCAGGTGGTGTGTCACTTGAAGAGTAATTCAGCATCTGTGGCACATTCACCAAAGAGCATTGTTTAGTAGATGCTTAGACTACAAACTAAGCTATGCATAAAATCTCCGATTCCAACTAAAGAATTTTGTCCACTCGCTTGGTTTTCCACTCACAGCAAAACTATTAGATACAGAAAGGTAAAGGACATGTTAGTTCAACATAACTTAGGCATAATCATCATCATCATTAGAGCCTTTATCCCAATAGATTCAACATAACTTATGCATAGTATATGAAAATGCACAAATGACCAAAGAATGCTTAATAATCTCAAAAGCAAAAGAAACATGATATTAACCCCATATACATATTTAATCCTAAAGAGCTAACATCTCTATTCTTTCGAAAGTAGAGCTAACAAAACAAACTCCTTGACATTTCATAACTTCGATATATACACTTTAAAGTGAATTTACAACAGCAAACCAAAAAAAAAAAGTAAATTTACAAACAAGTCATTCATATGCACACACAAGTATAAGCAGTTTATTTTGTTTGTAAAGAAAGGGAGTAAGAACCCAAGAGACAAACTTCACTTCCACTTGATTAAGAAATCTAGCAATCTTTTCTAAACTTTCCTTGCAGTTTTTCTTTTGAATAATAGCTTTCCTCGAAAAACTTCAAACTAAAGCAATTTTCCAATGATAGAAAATAACATAAACAACATGAATTCACATAACATCAATCTCAAGTAAAGCAAACCCAACTGTCAATTTTCACTTGATCAAGAAAATTAGCAATCTTTTCACCATAGTTTCCTTGCAAAACCTCAAACAATAAAGAACATCATAAAAACAACATCAATAATAAGAATTCACATACCTCCTAAAACCAAGAAAACACCCAGCAAGCTTTAGTCACTCTTTTGCTTCACAAAACCAGGGTAGAACTCAAATTTAAAGACCAAAGAACAATAACCTTTTCACTCACATGAACCATTCCCTTCTTAAATTTATTAAAGTTTTGATGCTCAAACACATTGAAGAATAACCCAAACTCATAGTAGCCATCCACAGAGAATAATAAATAAAAAGGTAAACTTCCATTAAAAAAAAAAAGATACCCATTTGAATAAGTTCAGTGCCAAGCATAAAAATGATTTGAATAATGCTAATCAAATCTAAATTAATAAAATCCTAGATACCCAACAAAACTAAAGAACCAAAAAAAAAGTATTAATTATGATACAAAACAAACAAAAAAGGAAAAATAAAAATATAATTTTACTTTGGATAGATATTAGCAAAGAAAATTAGAGTAAAGTTAAGTAAAAAAAAAAAAGTACCCCTTGGATAGCTAAAATTAATAAAAGAAAGCAAAGTACCCATCTTTGTTTGGTTAAAAAGTGGAAACTTGAAATCATTCATTATAATTTTTTCCCAATTATAAATAAACTGAATATCAAATTATTATTTTCTGTTATGCCAAGATCATTTTTTGTTATTCCAAGATCATAAAACAATGCACAATAGTTTTTAATTGTAAGAAACAAAATGTTTTTCTTTATAAAATGAAGGACAACTTGATACCCTTGTCCTTAAAAAGTGAAGCATGGCTTTATTTCTTTACCAAATTGGAAATACCTAACTTTGCATAGCTTAAACTGCAAAGTATAGACCAGAAATATATCAATGCGGAGGTTTAAAACAATGAGTTAAAAATTTATAAAATTACAAAAGTTTAAAATAATCAAATTATTTTTTAGTTTTCTTTGGGTGGGTATTAAAAACTAAGTCAAAGAAAACAAGGGATCCTCAGCTCCTCAACCCCCGTCTCTTTCCTTCCACTAGATTAAACTTTTTTCCAAGCAAAGAATAAGATTTCAACATAACAAATGATAATCCACACAAAAACAAGTAAAATTTTAATTTTAACTAAAAATCCAAACAATCCACAGACAATAATTTATTTAAAAAAAAACATTTTAGAAAATTCACAACCAAACATTAAAAAAAAAGAATATTGTTAATTAAAACTAAATAAAAAAAATTCCAGAAACTCAACAAAAACGAAGAACATTATTAATAAATTAAAATTAATACGAAAAACTAGTAGTGGAAATTACCCAACACCCCAAGGCAATCATGGAGGCTACGAGGAGGCTTTTTGTCTTTGTGTTCAGGAGAAAACTGGAAACCATTGAAGTTCAACCGCCATGATCCGTCACCTTGGCTCTCATGTGGCAGCAATGACAGCTCTTCGTCGCATTCATGCGCCATGGGGTCTACCATTCTCCCTCTCACACCCCCGAAGGAAAAACTTGGGATCTGCCGTGTAATTTGATTTTGCTTTTGCAATTCAATTTAGCAAACGGGTCGAGATTGGATTGAAGGGAAGACGAGGGTATTTTGGGACGTGAAACTGAGTTTATGCAAGAAGCCAGGAGAGCTAGGCGGGCAGAGTGAAGGGGAGATTTTAAGGTGTTGGATTTACGTGCGGGAAATGGAAAGGACACGTGGACGGCAGAGATGGAATCTGAGTAGGTATTGTCTGAGATCATCAGCCTTTCATCACATCAAGTAAGTGAATTTGTGACCGTGAGGAAGAGTGATCCGAGGCCTGACTGAGTTCTTTGATATCTTTCGGACAAACTCGTTAGTGGGACCAGGGCTTTGTCACTTGAATGATTAGAATTTCAATTCATGTCTGAGGGTTGTGATAGAGCCAATACAAGAGTGACACGTCAAGATGTAATATTAGTTACCAACCTTAATGAATCAAATATTTTTTTTCTTACCCAAAAACACGTAGATCAGCTGGCAGGAGGCTGTTCTAGCTTAACCAGAGGTCTCGAGTTCGAGTCCCTGGGTATGCAGCTATGTTAAAACTCTTGAGGGAGAGCTTTGCTGCCCTTTGGGTCCTGTTCGGCTCGAATCCGGATTAGTCCTATACCAAAGTATGAAGATACCGGATGATCTAGACCGAAAAAAAATATTTTTTTCTTAATTGGGATTCTTCGTGGGCCCCGCTCTATTATTAATTAATAAATTAATGTTGTTGGTTTTCCCTCAACCAAAGGATTTCAACTTTGGTGGGCTGTCCACTGTCATTTTATTCTCATCTTCTTTTTTTTTTGCGCGGAGACGGGAAAGTGTGTTAGCAAAGCGAAGTAAATGGAAATTATGGAATATGCGGTTTTTTTTTCAAATTAGATTTAAAGCGTACAACACCTTGTGATAATTTTAATTTATGATAAATTTATAAAAATATAATAAAATTATAAAAAATTTATTTTTAGATACATGTTTAATAACGTGTTAAATATCTTGATGCGTATTGTATAAAATTGTATTTTGACAAAAAATTAAGCTCATAAAGCATTGAATTTAGACTTACTATTAAACTATTAATATGACAAATTTTTCAAATGGATTTCAAACTTTGTTAATGCATAACTGCGTTGACTAGAGTGGGTTGGTCATGATCATTAATTATACTTCTTTTAATCCATCACTGATTATTCCACTTTAATAAACTTCTATTCTACCCAAAAAAAAATACACTTCATATTTATAATTTTGTTTCACATGTATGTATGGTAAGCTACCCTTTTGTAACCAAAAAAAAAAATGGTTTGTAATCCTTTTATATCCTGTACCAATAAAAAGTAACCCTTTTATATTCATGTACGATTGTACGTACACATTTGTAAATGATTACTAATTAACGTATCGAGAAAACCCAAAGCTAGACCTGTTCATTGGGCGGGCCGAGCCGGGCCGAAGGCTCATAACAATATATTTTGGTTATGTCATAGCTCGGCCCGGCCCATTAATTCGGATCTGGATTTTAGTCCAAGCCCGTTTTTAATTTTATTACATAAGCCCGAGGCCCGGCCCTACTTGCTTGTATTTTATTTTTGTATTTTATTTTTTATTTTTTATTTTTTATTCTTTTATTCCCTTTAAATTTTAATTTGATTTGTCAAAATTTTCATGTTAATTTTCATATTAAATATATATAATCATGTTTATTAATCAATAATATTTTATATACATATAATTATATTATACTTAATAGATATATTTAAAAAATACTTAATTAATAATATGTTCGAGCCGGGTCGGGCGGGGCTCGGGCTTTAGACAATCAAGCCCGGGCCCGAGCCCATTTTTGATCGGGCCTAAAAATTTTGTCCAGGTCTGATAAATACGTCTAATATTTTTGTCCAAGCTCGACCAAATTTTGAACGGGCCTTCGGGCTTGGGCGGGTAGCCCGGCCCTTGAGCAGGTCTACCCAAAGCCAATTAATTAACTGGTAATATAACCGCGGGTTGTTACAGAAAAATTATAAATTATTTATTTTTAAATAATCATATATTTTATTTAAAATTTTAAGTTTAATAATTAAAATTATTTAAAGGAATAAAATATTTACAATGTAAAAAATATGGATAATAAACAATGAAAATGAGTTCTGACAATATTTTCACTTAATAAAAAAATAATTTTCTTGCAAAATCAATTTTAAGAAATAATAGTGATTATAACAATTTCCGACAAAATACAAATAAGTAACCAAACAAGATTCTGACAGATAAGGGATGTATGTATGAAGCGTAGGGATACTATGTTGCATGGATTTGATAACTCTGCTTCTCTCGACTCCGGATTAGTCACCGAAGGTGGATACCGGGGGGTTTTACGACCAAAAAAAAAGAATTCCCTATAGTTGGAATAGGATGTCAAGACAAATGAGGTGCTCTAAAATATCATTCTGTACTCAGCCTGATTATCTCATCCACTATATCATCCTTTCCAAAATCGTGCCTAATTTTTTATCATTAGTTTTCCGTAAAAGGTTATGTATATAAAATGCATATATATAATAATGATTATTTATGTTAATAATAAAAATATACCAAAAAATGTTACTCTAATACTTGAAAATTGTTAAAATATACTTTTAATTTCTATTTTAACATTTTGTTGATGTACTCAATAATTTTATTTATAATATGTTTTTATTTTTTTATTCCTCCTAATATTTGTTTATTTTGAATATTATAATTTTTAATTAAATATTTAATTTTTTTATGATTGAATATCTTGATTATATTATATTATATATATGTATTTTATATATACTTTAAACAAATAGATTAAATAATATTATTTTATATATTTATAAATTTAAATAATTAAAACTAATTCGTATATCGTGTAAGTAAAAATTAGTTTTTATATATATTAGATAAAAAGTTTTAAGTTTAGTGTAATTTCTATAAAAAATTTTATTTATTTATTAATTCACAAAGAAGGATGTTTCATGAATTTTTTTAATATATATCAAAAAGTAAAAAAGTAAAAAAGTAAAAAATTAAATAAATTAATTTAAATTTAAATATAAAAAGGATATTTCATGTCTAAATGTCTAATCAACTTTTACAATCAATAGGAGAGAAGATCCCAACACTCAAAAAGTCTGAGAAATAGGCCAATTGGCCAACACTTACGGCGTCGTTTTAGTTCAAATTGAACAAAAACATTTCGAGTTTAATGTGGCTGCTGGGATTCGAGCCCAGGTCTCCACGGCCACAACGTGGAATTCTTACCACTAAACTACAGCCACAAGTTAGGTGCACCTTGCTGAACGTAATTTAAATATAATTATAATTAATTATTTACTAAGTTCAATGACATTGTTCACCATTATAGACATGTTTACGGTTAGAGCATGATCGGATTTGGGTTAAAACTAAGTGGTATATTAAGGGATTTGATATGAGTTCAAATTGGGTTTGACTCAAATTTCAGATATGATATTTTGTTTAAGTCCATTTTTATAAAAAAAATAAATCCGTTCAAGTCAATCTGTTTAAATAAACATATTTTTCTTCAATTTAATGTTTATATTGAAAAATTTTCTTTTTTTTTTTTAAATTTTTACATAGCAAAGTTTAAATACATTATTTGAAGCAATGCTTAAGGTAAATGTGTCATATCTTATAGAATTATAATTATAAAATTATTTCTTGGTAACATTTGAAATAAATTAACTTAATCATTAATTAATAAGATAACAAAGTATTTTTTTCTTTAAATATTATTGACCCGCGCCTAGGTTTTTGTGAGCAAGATCTATTTTTAATTAGGTTTCATTTGTTAGTCCAAATCCATTTATGAATTTAATATTTTTGTTCAAATCCATTAAAATATAAAGTTGGATTTTAAATTTGGATAAATAATCCTATATATGAATAGATTTATTCACCATTCACCGCTAAAAAGTTTTATTGATTAAAAGGAATTTAAGTAAATGCTTCATTTGATTGAATGTTCTCTTCATTAATTACTTTAAAATAAAAAAGTAAATTTTTTTTGGTTACAAAAAAAAAATTAATCAAATACTAATAATTTTGTTTTAATTCATAAAGAAAAATACAAAGACCAAAATGTAATTTTGGCATTGTCAAATGAAAACAAACATAAATAAATAAATAAATAAAGTTCTGATCTCCGAACCATAACTGTAAAAACAGGAAAAAAAAGAGGGGGCCAGTGAAACACCTGAAAACTCAACTTTCACTTCACTCCACTCCACTCCACTCCACTCCAGAGTTCACAACACTTGTACCCTGCTTTTTGTCCCACACCTAACGCCAATTATCATTCGAGTCTTCTTTTCTTTGTCAACCCCCCGACACCAACCGGTCCAGCCCTTCCCATGCTGCAACCTTATTTCAGAAGTAGATTCCGAAAATACCAAGCTTTCCATCCCTCCGAAAAAAGAGATGCTACCTTTTTCTCAAAAACCCCATTCCAAATTCAGTTTCTTTATATTATTATTTTGGGTTTCTCAGCTTTTAGTTTTGAATTCTGGGTTTGAATTAGATGAGTCATTGACTTATATTTGGCCTTTGCCATCTGAGTTTACCTCTGGCAATGAAACTTTGGCTGTGGACCCGACTCTATCTCTGTCTGTCTTTGGGAAAGGAGGGGAATTGAAGATTTTGAGGGAAGGATTTGAGAGATATAAGAAGATTATATTTAAACATGTTGCTGGGGTTTCAATTTTTGAGAAGTTGAGAGGGATAAGATCTGTTTATGACATTAGTGAGTTGAGAATCATTGTGAATTCAGATAGTGAAGAGGTAAGTTAGAAGCTTTTTTTTTTCTAATTCAATTAAAAGATTTTTTATACTGATGATTGTTTCGGGTTAATTACGGCAGCTTAAATTGGGTGTGGATGAGAGTTATACTTTGTTTGTGGCAAAGAATGATGGGAAGTCCATTGTTGGGGAGGCAACTATTGAGGTAAACTTTGAGACTTTGAGTTTTGTGAGTTTTATTTTATTGAATCTATTGATGATCAGATGGAAGATGAGCTAGGATTTTTTTTTTTTTAAATTGGATTGGCTATTGTAAATTTGGTATGCTGCAAGTATGCATTTTTTTTGTTTTCAGATGTTGCTGGCTTTAAATTGTTGTTGCTTACTGCTTAGTAGTGTCTTTGGTGGTACTGGTGTGTTTAGTGTAATTAGTTTATGGGCATTCCAAGGTGTGAATATGTGATCAAAATATACTTGGCTAGCTTATTGATTGATTAGAATTAACTTTATGATGTGATTAAAAACCAATCCTGTATGTATACTGTGGATGTGTGCTGACTTATTGACAGTCTTCCTTTGAAGGCTGTGATAACATATGCTTAATTGCCAAGAGCTGTGTGGTCTGTTGGTAGACTGCTGGACTTTTAGTTCCAGCAACCTGGTTCAATCCTGGCAACCTCAAATACCATAAAAAAGTATGCTTAGTTTTTATTTTTTTTGAATTTTCAATTGCAAAATTCATCTCCATTGAAGTAAAAGTAAGATGATGACCATTTCTGAAGTTGAGTCAACTTGCATCAAATCAATGTGCAATGATGACTGATATTCTCTTCTTTCTCTGTCTCTATTCCTACATTTTGGCAGGCAAATACCGTTTATGGTGCGTTAAGAGGGTTGGAGGTATGGAGTCAATCGTTTACTTGTATACTGAAATAGCTATGGTACATTGTTGGTGTATATAATCTTTGAGAATATTGTTCCCAATTGTAAGTTAAGGTTAATAAATACTGGTCAAAAACATACCAGTAAATGGGTGAAATACTTTCCTCCCTAACATATCTCCATATGGCCATACGTGTATATTTGTACGTGTATATTTGTACGTATATTACTGTCTTTTGTTAGGAAAATTTCTTGGAATTATTTGCTCTCTAAGGCAGATGCTTGTGATACATTTGACGGAGTCTTGTATGACTCTTTCCCTCATTTATCTCTTTTATAATGTTCCAGACATTCAGCCAGTTGTGTGCTTTTGATTATGGGACTAAATCAGTGCAAGTATATAAAGCACCATGGTACATCAAAGATAAACCAAGGTTTGCATATCGTGGGCTTATGCTTGGTAAGCCTCACTTCTGTCTGTGACACAAAGAGTTACTGTATTTTCCTTTTAAATAACTATTTCTGGAATGGTACTTGATACCATTGTGTATGCAACCTGTTACAGATACAGCAAGGCACTATTTGCCGATTGATATCATTAAGCGGATAATTGAATCTATGTCTTATGCTAAACTTGTAAGAAATGCTACTACCTGTTATTTTTTGTTAGTCCTGTATTTCACAGTTCGAAATTCATTTGAGCCCCCACAAGATTATAGCACCATCATTATTTCTATAGTTTTTTATATATCATTTTGATACCGAGTATTGCATTCAGTAGAATGTCCTTCATTGGCACATCATAGATGAACAGTCATTTCCTCTGGAAGTACCTACATATCCAAATTTGTGGAATGGTGCTTATACGAAATGGGAACGCTATACGGTTGAGGATGCGAGTGAAATTGTTAGGTATGATGCATAATAACTTATAAATCCTGAGATGAACATTCCTTTGATTTTTTATGCTTGTTTATATCTCTAAAGTAAGAAAATTTGCATTTGCATGTTAGGTCAGAGATAGGTGCTTGTGCCTCCTAGCTCAAAGAGCTGGATTTGGTTCTCTCCCTCCCTCCCTCCCCGAAATTGTAAAAAGTTAAAGTTACTTCTCCTAGCCTATGAACTTTAAACAGATTAAACTCAATGTATTAATATTGATTTTTTTTATTGAAAAATGTTGGAAAGTGTTATGTTGTCACCTAGGATTAAAGTGGTTAAATGTTGAATTAAAAGGCACCAAATGGTAAAGCACTAGTAGTAAAAGAAGATAAATGATAACAACAGCCTTATCTTTCTTCAAGAAAATAGAAACTAAGTAAAATGCTCTCCATTGATAAAATTATTCTCTTCTGTTCTCCTTTTATCCAACTTTGTCAATTTAGTGTTCTTGTTTATTGGCTATCCAGATGTATGCTGAACATCTTTGCTTTACCATGTGTTGCTTCCTTTTTTCCTTTTTGAATTTTTTTTTTTTGTCATTTCATGCTTCTTACTCAGACATACCCTAATTGTGTGCTGTTTCATATTTTCATGCACGAATCTGAAGCTTCGCCAAAATGAGAGGTGAGATTGATCCTGTTCCACAACCCCTCTTTTTCTTCTAATCTAAATTTATAGTTACATTATGTGATTTGATGGTAAAAGCATAGTTCAATTTCTTGAAACAATTAAATAAGCATGTACGAGTGCTGGTCTCATGCAGTCCATATTGGTATAGCTTTTTTTATTATTTTGCTTTGTGTATGGCAGGTATTCATGTAATGGCTGAAGTAGATGTCCCTGGTCATGCAGAGTCATGGTAAGCTGCTTTGTAATGCCAATTATTGTCTTAGGCTGATATGACATCATTCTGTTGAGAGGTTGAGTACATCAAACCCTTTTTAATATACCTCTTTGTAAACTTCATTATGTGACAGTTGAAATCTTCTGGATTTTTTTTGTCATGATCATGAGGACATAGTTTCTTGGCTAGACATATCCAAGTGTATCGTAAATAGTGCAAAATAAAAAGATGCTTGGTTCTATCTTTTTTTCTTTTTTAAATAAAAGAAGTGGAATGTTTTATCGCAGTTTGCTGTTAGCATATTGGCTTTATATTTCTTGTTTAGTTCACTTATTTCTTAATTGGCTCCTTACCTGTTTTTTGTGTAGGGGAATTGGGTATCCTGATCTTTGGCCTTCTCCTTCCTGCAGAGAGCCTCTTGATGTTTCAAAAGACTTTACTTTTGATTTGATTTCTGGCATTCTGTCAGGTTAAGCTCCATGAAAACCATTCTTTTGGTACTATTAGTCATTTTCTGCAACTGTGCTAGTTTTGTGGATCAACAATAATCTTTTCAACATGCTATTGATAAGAATCACGGTTGTTTCTCTTGATATTATGCTTGAAAATCTTAACAGATTAGGTTACTTGATCATTAATTTAGTTGGTTGACCTGTAGACATAGACTGCCTGAATTTCAGTTTCCCCATTTATAGATCTTTGGTTGAATTTTAGGATCTTTACAAGGTTTGGAAAAATTTTTGCTATGGTTAAGTTTTTTGAGCATGTAAGCTACATTTGGCATCTGACTGCTTAAGTTTTATGTCATGACTGGAGACGATTTTGCAATGATTAGTACCATAGAATTCAGAAGTTAAACGTGTGACTGCCAAATGATTTGCTCACATTTTATGTATAAGAACTAAATGATATAGTATGTTGACAACAAAAAGTTATTAGATTTGGTGGGGGAATTAACTTGTAGACAAGATACCCAGTTAACCAAGTAAGATCATTTTACTGCAAAACTATTTTAAAGAGGTTTGGCAATCTATTATAGTCTAGCTCCAATTGTGGGTTTTGCATTCTAAGGATGAGAACAACTTCATGCTGAATTTTGATTATTGCATGGGAAAAGATCACTGATAATCTGAAGCATTTTATCCCCAATATGACTATTTACATTATTATTTTTAGTTAAGTTCCTTTCTTTTCAAAGATAATTGCCAAACTAAGCCCCAAATATTATGAAAAGTGAAGGGAACTCGTTAATTTGATTTTGCTGGAATTAGAAGAATATGAGCTTGAGGCTTGAGCCATGACTGCATGTACTATACCCTACATGTGGACGCATATTGTACACAGACACTCTAACAAGTAACAGTTAATTTTCTCATTTGCCATATAGCCTCTTTCTTGCGTTGATTAAAATTTGCCTTTTACAGATATCAGAAAAATTTTCCCATTTGAGCTTTTCCACTTGGGTGGTGACGAGGTTAATACAGGTTGGTGGAGTGGCTTTCTTCTTGCTAACAGACTTCTATGCCATCTCTTCATTAAAATGGTGCAACTATGTGCTTCCCGCTAAAATCTTACAAAAACTTGAAATTAGCAGTCAAATAAGTAGAATTTTTAACTATTTTTTTGTTGACAATGGTGGTATATATGTAAAAAATCCTCAAATTAATATTGATTTAAATATGATCATACTTTAATAAGCTTTAAAATGTAATATGTGGCATAAATTAAAATATAATTATTTCATATAATTTTAATGGATTATTATTCTATCCATTGCCAGTGGAGTTTTTTAACTCCACTAGCGGGGTAAGGATAATGACATGTGTCCTCTAGAAATATTAATAAAAAAAAATGGAACACATGCCATCATCCTTACCCTGTTAGTAGAGTTAAAAATTCCATTGGTGGTGGATAGAATAATAATCTAATTTTAATATATGTATATATTTCTATGTCTTATTATCATGAAGATTAGTTTTTCTAATTTCTACTATTCAAAAATATCATTTGCGCTTGTATCTAAACTCATCGGTTACTTTCTTGTTTTCAAAATCCAAAAGTAATCAAACTACATATATCTAACTTAACTCATAAAATTCTAGGTTGATTAAATCTTAAGCATGAGATAATATTTTATCAAAATAATTTTTTATTGAAGTAATGAGATGATATACTTGATTTTTTTTTATCTATTTAAAACTTTTAGGTTTAACATTGAAGTTTATTTCATATAATGAATAAAAGTATCATGTTATATAATTGGACTTCATATATGATCCTAATGAATTTTTTTGGCTACACCACTGTTTGTTATTTATGTGCATATGCATGCATGTGTGACTACGATAGAATGACACAAACCTGCAGTTGTTTGATTAGGTGACATCATAAATATCTCATTGTGTGAAATTTACAAAAACCACATAAATTGAAACTATTTATGTGCTTGTAAAAGTCATTGAAAAATTCAAAGTTTACATTTTTCGTTAAATTTTAGATGGATAGATTCATCACTGTTTCACGATAATCTTGTATATTTATCTACCCTTTCTGGTGTTATTTTCATGCTCAGTTATTATTTCTGTTCTGCCCTTCTGAATTCTATTAATTCCAGCACTAATTGTTTTGACAGATTGCTGGACCAAAACTCCGCATGTAAAGCAGTGGTACATGCCTCACTCTTCTTGTTGATCAACGTTTACTTCTTATATCTGATTCGTGATCTCTAATTAACTGCTAAATAGATCAAGCTTGCCGAAGATAGTAGTTATTTAGCCATTCAGTGTTGTCATGCCAGTGATTAATCTGTAACTTTTTGATACAAGGTGTGACATCCTATAAACCATTAAACTGATGAAAACAATTGCAGGCTCGATGATCACAACATGACTACTAAGGATGCATATCAATATTTTGTACTGAAGGCTCAAGAAATAGCAATCTCAAAGGGCTGGACACCTGTCAACTGGTATGTCTTGTCTATGCTCTACAATTGCTACTAATGTACTAAGCATGACTTTGCTTTTGGATTTTTTCTTCATGACAAGTTATATGGTCTAGCCCCACTTCTCACTAAGTTCTCAATAGGATTTCTTAAAAGTTGTAGGATTTAGCAAATAAATATAAAGTAAATTACCTAAAATTATAAAATGTGCTTGAGATCAAACCAAGATATTATTTCTACAAGCCTGCCAAACTAAATACAAAAATCAGCTATCAAAAGATTATTTTGCATTACTGTTGCATTTTCTGTAACATTTACCTATCTTTTTCTTTAAAATATGAATATTTGAATATTCTTCATCTCAGGGAAGAAACCTTCAATGCTTTTGCAGCAAATCTTACCCCACAGACTGTGGTCCATAACTGGTGAGTTAAAACTTAAAAGTTTTAACTGAAAGATTCGTATGTAAGGCTAAGAGGTGTTACTTTGTATTCAAAGCATAAATGATTTAATCTACTGCTGTAGGTTGGGTCCTGGAGTTTGTCCAAAGGCAGTTGCAAAAGGATTCAGATGCATTTTCAGCAACCAAGGCGTTTGGTATCTTGACCATCTAGATGTTCCTTGGGATCAAGTCTATAATGCTGAGCCACTGGAAGGAATAAATAATGTGTCTGAGCAAAACCTTGTTCTTGGAGGAGAAGTATGTATGTGGGGCGAGACAGCTGATGCATCCAATGTTCAGCAAACGATATGGCCTCGAGCTGCTGCTGCAGCAGGTAAGTTATATGCTTTTAGTGAAAGTTATGCTACAGTAAATCCCTAGTATAAAGTGTTTATCAGACATCACTGTTGTCTTACTAACCTTAGATGCTGTAGTCATGCTTTTTCTTTTTCAAGATAAGGTCTTTTTATCCACCAAATACCCCATCCTGACTTGAAACACCTACAAGAAAATAAAAAGCAAAGAATGTTAAAGAACTTGGGGGTATAATTGAAATAGGTGCCTTCCATAGGATCCAATAAATTAGTGATTACTTGGGGTTTTCAAGGACCCACAATGAAAGTTAATTTCATGGAAGAGGTTCACTTGGAACTGCAATGAGTCTGTCACTTTTCTCTATTTGAAATACATGTTCTAGGAAGGAAGTGAGGTTACCTTTCACTGCAGTGCCATTTCTAATCATTTGCCTGTCCAAGCATGTCGATTTTATATTTTGTGGATTGAAAAAGAATCATTTCAACTGTTTGGAATGCCATAATGCCCTTCTTTTATGTGTCTTAATCGTTTTGTATTATGACTTTTGATTCTACATCTGCTCTCTTTTTGTTGTGCATGTGAATGCTTTTAGATGGGAAAAATGATTACGGAGCCCACATAATAATTATCTTAGACAAGGGAAGGGATGAAAGGAAATATAAAGGTGGAAGATAGAGAGTAACCAAATTGCTTGAATTACTGTTTATAACCCGATTTATCCTGCATAATGATTAGTGTGTACCAAAATATGCATATTAGGTAAGCAAATCACATTGTTAGCTTCTGGTTTTTGGCTCTATTGAATATATATTAAATTTTCTTTCTTTTGGGGGTAATAATGTGTTGCATGTAGTTAAGCATTTTGGGCAAGCGACTAAATTGCATATTACCACTTTTCTCTCGGATTCAATCATTCAAGTCACTTGCATTGACACAAACCGTTGACTCTGTGTATTAAAGAAAAAACGTTTTAATAGTTTTTTAATAATGCCATTTTGTCTTCCTGCAGAGCGCATGTGGAGCAAGAGGGAGACTGTATCTGCACAAAATATTAATATAACTGCATTGCCTCGGTTCCATTACTTCCGATGCTTATTGAATAGGCGAGGGGTTCAAGCTGCACCAGTCACAAATTTCTATGCTCGACAACCCCCAACTGGTCCTGGATCATGCTATGAGCAATAATTCTCCTGTTTATTACTTGTTGCTATAGTTTTTCTGAAAGCTGCTTGTTTCTGCTCTTCTATATCCTGAAGAACATTCCAAATAGCTTAAATTGTCACCTTTGTTTCAGAATAAACCACTGCTGTTCATTTGGTGTTATGCAATCTTCAGTTTGATGTTGGGATTATCACTCTGAATTTAAATTTATACCTGTTTCTACCAGTGCATTCCTGATATGTTTGACTTGTTATTTTCTATATGGTACAGCATGGTTGATGCCAACTCTTCATCAGCAGTAAACCATATCATGCAAAGAATACTGCATTGCATGCTTGTCATCATATCTCAAAATTGCATGCATGTTATTAATGTATCAAAAATTCAACTTCTCTCTGATTTCCTTTTTTATCAAATCCTTTAGAAGCTTTAAGCTTCATGTTGGTGATGGGAATTACAATGACTTCTACAATCTCTTCCACCCTTACGTGACTTCCTAAACATGAAATTTGGGGTCCACACCACATGACATGATTATTTCCAAAGGGACTCTGAAAATATCATTGTGGTGGGGAACTCATAAATCATTGGATTTAATAGAATATCACTTAATGTTTTGACAAGTTTGCTGTCGAGATCAGTTTTTTTTTTTAATTATTTCTCCATTAAAGAGCATAAGAAATTGTTAGTAACTCGGCATAACCTATTGTTGTGTTGTTGTCATATTAGATTAAATATTAAAAATGTTTGAATTGTAAAGCTTAATCCAAAGTCCTCCTGAGCATTTTAATTAGACAAGGACAGCTAAGTTTGTTGCTTGTTGAAGCGAAAATTATGAATAAGTGATATTTTAGTAATTAGAAGTACTTAAAATAATTATACGTCTTCACATTATGTATGATTTGTATGAACAAAGAATATTAATTAACTACATAATATTAAAGTTTATTTAAATTAATAAATTTATTCTAGCATTTTTAAATAAAATTAGAATAGAAAAATATAAATATAAATATAAATATATTTTTATAGGATGTAAAATATTAAAAGTAATAAAAAACAAGGGTTAGATTGAAAAATCCTTCAACTAGTGGAATGAGAATTTTTCACTGAACTCTACTGGATCCAACAGAAATGGGGCTGTGACTCGGTGAGGTTGGTCCCACTATGCCACACCAATGTGATCCAAACAAACCCAAAATGATAGAGGCTTATTCTTCAAAAGCTTTTTCTTAAGTATGTTTTTTAAAATTATCTCTCTAGTTAATTTTAGTTATTTTATCATTTACCTTTATTTTGGTGAAATGTCTAATATTGTGGTAATAGAAAAAATACTTAAACCACTTGTATAAAATATGGATTAATTTTATTTACTTAAATTATTTTTGATTCATATGAAAATTTATTCACTATTAAATTACATGATTAAAGAAAAATTATCATCCAATACATTATTATTGGAGTTTTTAAATTTCGTAAGTGAGATTAAGATTGTGACGTATATTTGTATTATTTACTTTTTTAAAAATATGTATCATTATTTTAATTTTGTTGGTGAAATTAAAAAAATTTACTAATAGTAAATTGAATAATTATCCTTAAGTATCTGCTTTAATTGTATGCATGTGGATCGACAAAATTTGGGTTTGAAATTTTCAAACTTGAGAATTTCTAAATACACCCTAAGGAGTGCTAGGTGCACCTTAAGTAAATGATTTTTTTTTTACAAAACTAACCTTAGACAATGTTACCATTATACCCTCCCAATCTCAACACAGCTTAAATTCTCTTATCTTCTCTTCCTTTCACATATTCTAAACAATTCAAAGTCATTCAAAAATTCAAGTCATAGAGTATTTTGACGATAATACAAGCAAGAATTCATTTATAGATGAAGATGTAGATGAAATGTATCAGATTGCTGAAGAGGTATGTTCTTATATTAGTAAATTTTGACAATTTTTTTTCCAATTTAGGTTAGGGAAAAAATGAATTTCAACGCTCCCGGTAATGAATTACTAGGAGTTGCAATGCACTCCCAGTAGCTAATTATTGGGAATTTAGTGTGTCTCTCGGCAATTCATTGCCGGGAGATAAGCCACAGTCTCAACAGCATATTGCCGAGACTAATAATATGGTTGTTAGCTTTAAATTGACAAGTATTTTGAAATGACAAAATTCAAGTAAGCTTAAAAATGATTTTTCTCTAAGTAAATTTGCTTTGAATGAACTCAATGATAGAAAATATTTTAAACAAGTTTTGGAGTGTGATTTCAACTGAAAAAGTCAGTAAATACTCTTAAGAAAAGTGCTAGAAGTTTTTGAACTGACTTAAAATCACAAAAAACCATAAACTATCTCAAATTGCAGTTAAAGACGTGCAGGAAGGCATTCTGGTTAAAAGGGATCGATCCCTTCTGTAAAAGGATCGATCCCATTTTGGCAGTAAGTTGGACAAGCTTCCTGGAACAGGTTGGAATGCCTACTGGAGAAAAGGGATCGATCCATTTGGTAAAGGGATCGATCCCTTTGCACGGGTCCTGACACCAACGGTTAGTTTTTGAGGGTTTCAACAGGAAGAAATGCATTAAATGCTTCACCAACTGTTCCATTCGTTTGGTGGGTTATAAATAGAGGCATTTATGAAGTTTGGAGGTAGAATAAGCACTGAAAAATCCTCAAGCTTCAAGAGAGAAATTCAAATCTGAAAGTGTTCATTGTGTTACTCCATTTTGTGAGACTCATCTGTATTCTTCACCCATTCGCTGAAATTCTTGTTATTCAAGGGGTGAGCTATCCTTGTAAGGTCTGATATTGTAGAGTATTGGGTAGCAATACAAGGGTAGAGGCTTAGAAGGAGATTTCAAAGTTTCTAGAAAGATTGTAAGAGGTCTTGCCACACCTTCAAGTGGTTTGTAAGGATTCTCAAGGAAGAGGTGAATCAAAACCTTGACAAGGAGTTCAAGGAGAGAGGACGTAGGCAAGAGATTGGCCGAATCTCTATAAACTTGTGTTTGCTTCTCTTTCCCTTACTCTTATTTACTGCATTTATTTCATTATTGTTTATTTTGCTTGAATTATGCATTAAGAGCTAGGAAAATTAGAAAGAATTAGAAAAACCGATTCACCTCCCTCTCGGTAGAGACAACAATTGGTATCAGAGCTTGGGCTCGAGATTGAGTTAGATTAACATCTATCGAGTAAAACGATCACTAATGGCTCAAACTAGTTTGTCTACACCTTTGGTAGGAGAGGGACACTCTACGATTAGACCTCCACTCTTTAATGGTGAAAACTATGCCTATTGGAAGACTAGAATGATGCTATTTATTCAAGCCAATGATTATGAAGTGTGGAGAATTATTGTTAAAGGTCCCCTTATTCCTATTAAGAAGGTAGATGGGACGGATGTACCTAAGAAAGAAGATGAGTGGGATGCTAATGATATTAGGATGGCACAACTTAATGCTAAAGCAATGCACACACTATTTTGTGCATTAGGACCAAATGAATATAATCGAGTTTCACAATGTGAGAATGCTAAACAAGTTTGGGATAAACTAGCTATCACACATGAGGAAACCACACAAGTCAAAGAAACCAAAGTAGGCATGCTCACTCAAGACTATGAACTATTTAGAATGAAGAATGATGAGTCAATTAGTGACATGTTTACTAGGTTTACAGACATAATAAATGGTCTTAAAGCTTTAGGGAAGACATACTCTAATGTAGAGATGGTGAAAAAGGTTCTCAATAGCTTACCTAAATCATGGGAAGCTAAAGTTACTGCTATTGAAGAATCTAAGGATCCTCATACACTCCCTTTGGATGAACTTATGGGATCCCTACTCACTTATGAGATGAAAATTAAGAGAAATCAAGATCCCCCAAAGAAAGTTGGAGTAGCACTAAAATCCACCACAATTGAGGAATCAAAAGATGATCATGATGTAAGTGGTGATGAAGAGGATTTGGAAATGGCCATGTTTGCCAAGAGATTCAATAAATTCATGAGGATGAGAGCTAGTGGAAACTCTAGGAGACCCCCTAGGAGAGAGTTAAATAGAGGTGAAACTAGTAGGAAAGAAAAGGACTAAATTATTTGTTATGAATGCAAAAAACCTGGTCATATTAAATTTGATTGTCCCTTGTATAGAAAGCAAAATGAGAAGAAACAAAATAAGAAGGCAATGGTGGCTACTTGGAGTGATAGTGATTGCTCCGATGAAGAGAATGTGGAAGATGAAGTAGCCAACCTTTGTTTCATGGCTTTTGAAGATGAGAAGGTAACTTCTAAGTTGTTAGATATTAATGAATACACTTTTGATGAATTGCAAGATGCATTTGATGAGTTAGCCAATGAATTTGAATGCATGAATTTGAAATATAAGAAAATGATCTCTAAGTTGAAAAAGGAGAATGAAATGCTTGTGAATGTTAAATTAGAATGTGAAAAGAAATTAGAGAATGCAAATCTAGAAATAGAAGAATTAAATAGAAAGAACATTAATTTGCAAAACTCATTTTCTAGATTTTACATGGGTCAACAAAAACTTGATCAAATGCTAGAGACTCAAAGAGCATTCTTTGATAGAGAAGGGTTAGGCTATAATGCATCTAACAAAGAAACTCATCTTAAAAACTTCCTAGTTAAAGATAGAAAATTTGTTTTGTGCACATTATGTAATAAACTAGGACACTCTTCACAAGCATGCACCTTTAGAAAGACCATGATTAGAGGAAAAATGACTGTCAAGATTTGGGTGCCTAGACATGTTTTAAATTCAAGTGATGAGTCCTTAAAGATGAAATGGATCCCTAAAGGATCTAAAATTATAAGTACTAACTCTCAAGGACCCAAGAAAATTTGGGTACCTAAGATGAAAGCTTGATGTGTTTGTATGTAGGAGGAAGAGTATTGCTACAAGGCTAAGTCCAAGGAGCATTGGTACCTTGATAGTGGATGCTCAAGACACATGACGGGTGACAAGAGTCAATTCAAGTTCCTAAAGCATAAGAGTGGTGGAGAAGTCACATTTGGAGACAACTCCAAAGGACAAATTGAAGGAATTGGCTCAATTGGTAACTCTTCCTCAACTATTGAGAATGTGTTGTATGTTAGAGGCTTAAAGCATAATTTGCTTAGTATTAGTCAATTGTGTGATAAGGGATTTAAAGTTGTGTTTGATGATTTGTGTTGCAATGTTGTTAATGCCAAAACTAATCAAATTGTTTTTATTGGACATAGACAAGGAAATATTTATATTGTGGATTTAAATGAACTTAATAGCAAAAATGTATGCTTTATGGCCACTAGAGAAGATGAACCTTGGTTATGGCATAGAAGACTAGGTCATGCTAGCATGATGTTTTGTCTAAGTTAGCCAAAAGAGATCTAGTAGTAGGATTACCTAAGCTTCAATTTGAAAATGATAAAGTTTGTGAGGCATGTGTAAGAGGAAAACACAAAAGAATTTCATTTAAATCTAAGAAGTGTCACTACCTCTAGATCACTTCAACTTCTTCACTTAGATCTCTTTGGACCAACTAGGACAACTAGTTTAGGAGGTAAACACTATGGATTTGTGATAGTTGATGATTACACTAGGTTTACTTGGGTGTTCTTTTTAAGTGTGAAGAATGAGGCCTTACATAAATTCATTGTTTTCTCAAAACTTGTTCAAAATGAAAAAGGTTATTCTATTTCAAGTATTAGAAGTGATCATGGAAAAGAATTTGAAAATCTTGGTTTTGATATGTTTTGCAATGAAAACGGTATTAGCCATAACTTTTCAGCTCCTAGAACTCCTCAACAAAATGGGGTAGTTGAAAGGAGAAATAGAACCTTAGAAGAAATGGCTAGAACCATGCTTTGTGAAAATAACTTACCTAAATATTTTTAGGCTGAAGCAGTAAACACCTCTTGCTATGTTATAAATAGAGCTATGGTAAGGCCTATTTTAAAGAAAACTCCCTATGAGCTTTATAAAGGAAAAAGACCTAACATAAGTTATTTTCACCCATTTGGATGTAAATGTTTTGTTTTGAACAATGGTAAAGATAACATAGGAAAATTTGATGCTAAAAGTGATGAAGGTATTTTTCTTGGCTATTCTCCAAATTCTAAGGCCTATAGAATTTTTAATAAAAGAACACTTGTAGTAGAAGAGTCAATACATGTAATCTTTGATGAATCAAATATCACTAGTAGAACCAATCTTGATGATGAAGTAGAGATCTTTGATGAACCTAGAGTTGATCCATCTCAAGATAAGGATGTTAGAGTGCAATTAGAAGATCTTACTATTAACAAAAATGAGGAGTCCATAGAATAAGAAATAATTGAGAAGGAATCTAGGTGTCCTAGAGAACTTGGATATGTGAAAGATAATGATATTGTTGGAGATCCAACCATTGGAGTTAGGACTAGGTCAATCTATAGAAACATATGTCAACATGTAGCCTTTGTGTCACAATTTGAGCCAAAGAAGGTGGATGAGGCCTTGAATGATGAAAATTGGATCATGGCCATGCAAGAAGAATTAAATCAATTTGAGAGAAGCAAAGTGTGGACATTAGTAGAAAGACCTAAAGATTATCCCATCATTGGAACCAAATGGATATTCAAGAATAAGATTGATGAAAATAGCATTATTGTTAGAAACAAGGCCAGGTTAGTGGCTCAAGGTTATAGACAAGAAGAAGGAATAGACTATGATGAAACCTATACTCCAGTAGCTAGATTAGAAGCCATTAGGATGCTACTTGCTTTTGCATGCTACAAGGATTTTAAGTTATATCAAATGGATATGAAAAGTGCTTTCTTAAATGGTTATATAAATGAAGAGGTCTATGTTGAGCAACCTCCCGGTTTTGAAAATCCAAAATTTCCTAACGATGTTTTCAAACTTTCAAAAGCCTTATATGGATTAAAACAAGCTCCTAGAGCTTGGTATGAAAGACTTTCAAAGTTTTTAATCGAAAAAGGTTTTACAAGAGGAAAGGTAGACACAACCTTGTTTATTCAATCTAAGGGTCATGACTTATTAGTAGTTCAAATTTATGTAGATGATATCATTTTTGGATCTACAAATGAGTCATTGTGCAAAAATTTCTCTAAACTAATGCAAGGTGAATTTGAAATGAGTATGATGGGAGAATTAACCTTCTTTCTAGGACTTCAAGTTAAACAATGTAAAGAAGGTATTTTCATAAATCAAGCTAAGTACACTAAAGATTTGCTCAAAAGATTTGGAATGGATGAATCTAAACCTTTCTCTACACCTATGAGCATAAATATTAAGCTTGATAAGGATGAAGGAGGAAAGTGTGTAGACACTAAACTATATAGGTCTATGATTGGCTCATTGCTATATTTAACTGCTAGTAGACCTGATATAATGTTTAGTGTATGCTTGTGTGCTAGATTTCTGTCATCCCCTAGAGAATCACACCTACAAGCAGTAAAAAGAATCCTTAGATACCTAAAAGACACTTCTTCCTTAGGACTTTGGTATCCTAAGGATTCTACACTTGATCTCCATGCCTATTCCGATGCAGATTTTGGTGGATGCAAAGTGGATAGAAAAAGCACATCGGGAACATGTCAATTCTTAGGAAGTAGGCTTATTTCATGGTTCTCTAAGAAACAAAATAGTGTAGCTCAATCCACAACCGAGGCTGAATATATAGCTTCCGGAAGTTGCTGTGCTCAAGTGTTATGGATTAAGCAACAAATGAGAGACTATGGAATAGAAATGAACCAAGTTCCTATTAAGTGTGACAACACTAGTGCTATCAATCTTACAAAAAATCCCATCCAACACTCTAGAACCAAGCACATTGAGATTAGACATCATTTTATACGAGATCATGTGCAAAAAGGGGACATTATTCTAGAGTATGTAGATACATTGCACCAATTAGCTGATATTTTCACCAAACCCTTGGACAAGGAGAGATTTTGCACTCTTAGAGGTGAATTAGGTATTATGAATGCTCATTGAATTAATTTGATGGCTTAAGTTAGTTTGTTATGATTGCAAGAACAAACTTGGAAAATATACTTACCACTTGCAACTCATGACTTTAATTTGCTATGTTATTGTTCATGATCTTAGCTTTTGAGGTTGAACTGTTGAAATTTATGCGTTTTGATCATGTTAAATGTTCTTCATTAGCCAACACCCACTTTCTGATGTTTAAGACAGGTTCATAATCATGTTCACTTAGTTTGTCAAAGCTGTTCAGCATATTCTCAACATTCTTCTGCAATTTTCTGCATTTTTCTGCACTATTTCTACAATTTTTCAAACTCATTTCATGCATCTCAAGTGGAAACAATCAGATTTTTTGTTTAAGATGGTAAAAATGCATAAGTTCCATTGTTTTCAAATTATTTTTATGCATCACGAATGAGGCAATGGACTAAAGGGTCAAATCTTATGAAAATTGGATTGATTTCCGGGTCATTTAGGCCTAAAAATCTGGGTTTTTGCTATGAGGGATCGATCCGTTTCATCATCGGATCGATCCGATAGCATCAGAATGGGCAGGGTACACACTGCCAAAAACGGATCGATCCCTTCGGGCAAACCTTCACGCGTGCCCTTGTTAAAACGTCGGGATTTCACTCATTTTCTCTATTCCTCTTCCCCATTGTCCGTAAGCCTTCCCCCTTCTCCATTCCTCCTCCCACAACCTTCAAGATCTCACTCATTTCTATACCAAATCACTTCATTCTTTCACCAATCTTCCTCATTTCTTTCTCTTTTTCATTTCCCCTCCTCATTTCCTGACAAAATCTCTTCTTTTCTTCTCTTCCTTCTTCCTCCACACCATGGTTACTATTCACCCAACATTTCAATTGTAAGTTTTTCTCACATTTTTCATTCCATTTTTCTTGCATTTCTAATTTCTTTCATCCTGTCTTGACTGCCCATTTGCATATCTTGCATTAATTTCCTCTCTTTCTAGGTTTTCATTTCATTTGGCACTTGTCTTTTTCTAGGAATTATACTTAGCCTATTTGTAGTTGTTCATCCGAAATTCCTTATCATAATTGTTAAATGCATATTGGGTTGCGGCTCTCCGCTGTTGATTAGATCATATTTCTCACACACATTCACCCACAGTTCCCTAAACCTGTGCCCATCACCTGTTCGACAAACTCCTCTTAGAAATTTCCCTCATTATTCTTCCTCCACATGGCTCCCAAAGTCAAACATGCTGTCTCTCGAAAAAGATCTCGTCCCTCCTCTTCCTCCGCCCCCGTTCCAACTGCCTTCAATCGTTGCTTTAGGAATGTGGAAGAGAAAAACCGTTACCATGCCCTCTTTGCCCATATGCGCGTCAAGCACTGTCACCCAATTGACTTCGGTTTTTTGGAATCGATTAACTTTCCCTACTTGGCCAAATTTGACGCCTTCCATTGGACATACTTTCTCAAAATCAACACTCCGGTTCCTTTGAACATCATTCGAGCTTTCTTTTCTAATGCCAAAGTTATATATTCGCCTAATGACCCATGTAAGGCGGTGGGAATTCAATCGTTTGTTATGGGTCGAGATGTTGAAATCACCAAATATTCTCTCTCCCGTGCCTTTCGAATTTCGAAGCATGGTCTTGCACGCGAAAATGTCAATGTCCCATTAGAATTCAATATCGTCAATGACCGTGCGGTTGACCTTCCCGTCTTTGCTCGCCTTCTTCACATCATCATCTCTTGGAATCTTCGCCCACGTGGCACCAAATATTCCCAACTCCGGAGACTTGATCGTTTTTGGCTTCATCACATTCACTCCCCTGATGGCGATGGACCGGATCTTTTCCATTTCATTCTCCACGATTGGATCAAGATTGTTCTTGGCAAAGTTCAGACAATTGTCTTCCCATAACCACTTGCCTTCTACCTACTCGACCACGGTATCGACTGTTCATGTGAGCCTGGCATCCTTCCAGAGGCAGGCCACATCATCAACCTTGCTACTTTGCATAATCTTGGCTGGTACTCTCATCAGCAAGGTGATACCCTCGTTTGGGAAAAGGCCCATGGTGCTCCAGCATCTCTTAAACATGATCCGGATGAAGGCGGCGATGAAGGCGACGACGAAGAGACAGCTCCTGCAGCAGCCACATCTTCAGCCCCATCCGCCTCGGCCTCGGTCTCTCTTGACCAGATCATGCTATCGCTTCAAAACCTACATGCCACCTTTACTCAACGCTTTGATCATGTCGACGCTCGCCTTGACACCATGAAAGCTACACAGGCTGCCTTATTTGATGAAGTCCAAGACATCCGCATGCAGCATGAGGACTTCATGGATCAGTATCATTAGACATTTCCCAGGCGTTGATTTTGTTTCTTTCGTGTAGGGTGTGCATCTACCTTGTTATGCTTAGATGTTTGAACCTCTGTGCTATGTTTGTTGACTTTCGCTGTTGGATTCTGTCTTTGTCTGTGTAAACTGTGTTAGATGTTTGAACCTCTGTGATATGGCATGTATTTCTGGTTATTTTCTCATTTTGCCATGATCTGTCTGTGTTTTTCAATATCTCTCATTGACCTAGTGCTTTAAATTGACTAACCAATTCTTCATGTTTCTTATTCTTGTTGAGGAGGAGTATGTCATTTTTTTGCTATGACAAAAAGGGGGAGAATTAATGTAATCTTGGTATAAATTAATCTTGGTACTTAAAGGGGAAGCTAATTTTGAAATCTTGGTATAAATTAATCTTGGTACTTAAAGGGGAAGCTAATTTTGAGGGGGAGCAAATATTAATGGGGAGCATTATTTTCAAAAATTTAAGCACTATCATTTCCTAAGCAAATTTACCTTAAGTTTTGTCATATCAAAAAGGGGGAGATTGTTAGCTTTAAATTGACAAGTATTTTGAAATGACAAAATTCAAGTAAGCTTAAAAATGATTTTTCTCTAAGTAAATTTGCTTTGAAAGAACTCAATGATAGAAAATATTTTAAATAAGTTTTGGAGTGTGATTTCAACTGAAAAAGTCAGTAAATACTCTTAAGAAAAGTGCTAGAAGTTTTTGAACTGACTTAAAATCACAAAAAACCATAAACTATCTCAAATTGCAGTTAAAGACGTGCAGGAAGGCATTCTTGTTAAAAGGGATCGATCCCTTCTGTAAAAGGATCGATCCCATTTTGGCAGTAAGTTGGACAAGCTTCCTGGAACAGGTTGGAATGCCTACTGGAGAAAAGGGATCGATCCGTTTGGTAAAGGGATCGATCCCTTTGCACTGGTCTTGACACCAACGGTTAGTTTTTGAGGGTTTCAACGGGAAGAAATGCATTAAATGCTTCACCAACTGTTCCATTCGTTTGGTGGGTTATAAATAGAGGCATTTATGAAGTTTGGAGGTAGAACAAGCACTGAAAAATCCTCAAGCTTCAAGAGAGAAATTCAAATCTAAAAGTGTTCATTGTGTTACTCCATTTTGTGAGACTCATCTGTATTCTTCACCCATTCGCTGAAATTCTTGTTATTCAAGGGGTGAGCTATCCTTGTAAGGTCTGATATTGTAGAGTATTGGGTAGCAATACAAGGGTAGAGGCTTAGAAAGAGATTTCAAAGTCTCTAGAAAGATTGTAAGAGGTCTTGCCACACCTTCAAGTGGTTTGTAAGGATTCTCAAGGAAGAGGTGAATCAAAACCTTGACAAGGAGTTCAAGGAGAGAGGACGTAGGCAAGAGATTGACCGAACCTCTATAAACTTGTGTTTGCTTCTCTTTCCCTTACTCTTATTTACTGTATTTATTTCATTATTGTTTATTTTGCTTGAATTGTGCATTAAGAGCTAGGAAAATTAGAAAGAATTAGAAAAACCGATTCACCCCCCCTCTTGGTAGAGACAACAATCTCAACAGTCGGCTGCCGAGACCAATAATATAGTCTTGACAACCAACTGTCGAGACCAATTTACACGTCTCGGCAATCAGCTGTCGAGATAGGTGTTAAGGGCTCAGCAGCCCAGTGCCGAGCTTGTTTTAAATGTAGAATTTAACTATTTATTTAATTATTTAGTTAACTGTTACGTAATAAAACTAATAATTTGTTGAATGTTTGTAAGAAGAGAAAAGATTAGTGGTTTACCGGTAAGAAGTAGAGTCTTCTCAATTTGATTGCACTGAGTCATTTATGATGGATAAGGTTTTTTCTACACGAGAAGAGTTAATCACATGGGCAAGGGAGATGGGCAGAAATGTAGGATTCATAGTTGTGATTAGAGGTTCTTAACCAACAATTTTTTCAAGAAAACCTAGATTACGACTCTGTTGTGAACGAAGTGGAAGATTTAGAGTGTCGAAAAAGAAGAAAGCAAAAACAAATAAACCAGTTCGTAAGGGTGTTGGAACGAAGAAATGTGGATGTCCATTCGAGCTACTGGGTGTGAAATTAGAAAAAGGATGATGAGTGGTGAGTTCAAGTAGTAAATGGAATGCACAATCATGCGCTTGTGAGGCATTTTGAGGGTCATCCATTTGCCGCAAGATTGTCAGTTGAGGAGAAGGAAGTTGTGGCTTATCTGACCAAGAACATGGTCAAACCATGAAATATTCTCATGACATTGAAAAACAAGAATGAGAAGAATATAAGCACTATAAAGACTATTTACAATGCACGATAACCTTTCAAATTGATTGAGAAAGCTGGTAGGTCACAAATACAACAATTGATGAAATGGTTGAATGAGTGTAAATACATTGAGTGGCATCGTAGTGATGAGTCAACTGATGTTGTGAAAGACTTGTTTTGGGTGCATCCTACCTCGGTTGATTTGTTGCATGCTTTCCCATATGTGTTGATTATGGATTGCACATATAAAACGAATAGATATCGGTTGCCACTCCTCGATATCGTTGGTATCACATTAATGAATTTGACTTTTTCTGTTGCATTTGTGTACATGGAGGCCGAGCGTTAAGAGAACTACACATAGGCGTTGCAAAAGTTAAAAAGTTTAGTGACAGGTGTTGCATCACCATCTGTTATTGTCACAGATCGAGACTTAGCATTGATGAATGCAGTTCAAACAGTATTTCCCTCCACAACCAATCTGTTATGTAGATGGCACGTATCGAAGAATGTGCTTGCAAACTGTGAGTGCAAGGAGAGGTGGGATGCATTCATGGCATCATCGAGTGTTCTTATATTCTCGATGATGGAGGAGTAGTATGATAGGCATTTAAGGTTAATGCACTTGGATTACCATAGTTGTCCAAAAGCGCTGCAATATGTGAAAGAAACTTGGTTGGATAAGTATAATGGGCGATTTGTTGCGGCTTGGACTGATAACGTAATACATTTCGGCAATGTGAAAACTAATAGGTATGTTCATTGTCATCTTTTAAGTTCACATTTATTTTCAATAATTTTTGAATTGATAATTAATACATGTTTTAATTTGTATTGTAGAGCGAAAAGTGCACATGCAAAGTTGAAACGACATCTTGGATTGTCTCAGGTGATTTTGAATCATCTTGAAACATGATCAACTTCTTGATTGAGCTGCAACATACGGACATAAAGGCTTCATTTGAGGCAAGCCTTACTGTTGTTGAACATAATTTCAGGCCATCATTATTGAAGGAGTTACGAGGGTTGGTGTCAAGGACGACTTTGCATATGATATTGATGGAGGCAGAGAGAGTGAAGGATGCAGATATTGATATTCACACTTGCGTTGTGTAACGATAATGACACATGGGTTGTCGTGTGCTCATGAAATTGATGAATATATACAGTTTGGATGACTAATCCCCTTATCTGCTGTGCATTCACATTGGTCGAAATTAGACTTGACAAACTCTACAAATGATGACGTGCAGCAGTTGACATTGGATGCTGAGTGAGAGAACATTGTGAAACGGTTCGATGCATGTGATATTTCAGGAAAACTAGCCTTTAAAACAAGTTAAGAGAACTAGGTGATCCGGCAACAACATTCCTAGTTCCTTCAATTGAAAAGGCTAAGACAAAGGGTCATACTCGAGTATTAAAGATGGACACATCAACTTGATGGGAACCTTTTTATTTTGAGATTGTCGAGTCAAGTCATGAGAGTATCATTTCACCCACAACGGCAAGCTTAGTGAAATTGGCTAAGAAGAGGAAGAAATTACCTGTGTATCGTAAATGTGCTAAGATTCGATATATGGATTCTTCCGGTCGAGATATGTCCATTCAATCACAATGTTGTTGATGTTGAGTCTGATGAACATTGTGGATTTAGAGCTACAGTAAGGTTGTTAGGTATGACTGCAGATGCATGGCCACAAGTGTGACAAGATTTGATGGATGAGTTAAGCAGACACAAAGATGAATGTGTACGTCTCTATGGATCTTAGGAACGTGTTGATGAATTGATGCAATCGTTGGTGTGTTTCAACACGGTAGCTTATAAGGATTATTGGATGACCTTACCAGGCATGGGTCATTTGATATCCTCACGATATGACGTTATGCTTGTCTATTTATCTTCGAGATAGTGCCTGACATATCTTCCGCTCAGATTTATTGCACCTTCCCCACTGCAACATAGGTTAATTGCTATTAGATTTGTAAGCAATTTTCATTTTGTTAAGGTATAGATCATGTTGAAAGTTTATTATTGTTTATTGTTTTCACTAGGATTTAATTAAATATAATGCGTTATTGCAGGTATTAGTGGATCCAAGAGCACTGATACCTCCGATCGCAAGCAACTGACACAAATATCGATATGAATGCGCTCGAGAGTGGGAGTTGCCATACATATCTCGGATCGAGGATTTCAAATTATTATTCTCATTTAACACAGATGTTGCGACCTAAGAGACAATCAATCTAGATGAACCATGATGTATTAAGTCTATTTTATTGTTGTAAGCATTGTTTATTATATTTTGTAATTTTTTATTATTATTATTATTATTATTATTATTATTATTATTATTATATTATAAGTAAAAAGAAATGATTGTTTCAAATGACTTGATAAATATAATATGATGGATGAAGTAATGAGACAAAATTAATCTAAATATATACATAAATATATCTATCATTTCTTACAAAAGTATAAGTCAAATTATAAAATACAATATCTACTATCTCCTTCTCTTTTGTCTAACATATACAGATGGACATGTAGGTGGTGGTAGGGAAGATGCTGGTAGTGCAGCCGATGCTGAAGGTGGTGGTGGTGGTGAAGCTATTAGTGCTGATGCTGCTAGCAAGCGTTGTGGAGCAGCTGAGGATGGAAGTGGAGCTACTGAGGATGGAGGTAGACGTGGAGGTCGCGATGAAGATGCTGTCTGTGGAAGATGTGGGGGCACTACAGTACGCCTAGGCAATCTCGCTACCATGGCATAAACATCATACACAGCCCGTTGCCAAACATCCAAGTCTTGATCGTCTCCACCCACCTCCATTGTGTGAAGTTTGTCGTATATGTGTCCCACGATGCACTAGAAAATAATGAAAATATAAATATATTAGTTTCGAGATAAAAAGACATTATTAACATTAAATAAGAAATGAATAACTAACCTCCCAATCAATCACTCTGTGCTGCTCTGTCGATCTATATGCAGGATTTTGGATATAACGATGTAAAATGGTCATATACCAAATCATATAATTCGCTGTGGACTCTCAAGGGGTCCTGAATCGTGCACCTCTCCTCTCCTTATTAATCACATAATAGTCCCAGCTATCCCAGTACCCAGGCTGAAAGCTGTACAACACGTGATAATTAGCCGACTTCGATCCTCGTCTCGCGAGAGGTGAGAGGTGGACGTGGAATGCTCTACACATAACCCCACTACCGAAGAACTCTATCAGGATGGTACGGCTCTACGATGTCATTGAACTTAATGCATCTGCAAAAGAATGAAATCTCTGGCAATATATGTCTCTCTCTACTGTCTGCATATGGATCCCAGCAGACTTGATGATACTGAAGGTCATCAAGTTGCTCTCTTAGTATCTGTAGAGAGATGCTGCAGCTAAGTGGCTTCCATCATTGAGCACGCAGCTGCCTCTCTTTGTATGACATGTCTCACACTCAATTTAGTGATGGAAAATGTTCGTAAATCCATGCCTGCATAAAACAAAAGGAATATTTATAATCAAATCATAAGCTAATAAATATTAAAGAAATCAATATTATTCTTATTAAATAAATATTAAATACCTGAGGCAATGTCACATAATCTGCTATCGAATGGCACTCCGCTCTGCTGGCTTTGCCCAACTGTTTATACATCTGAGCAAGGCAAGCTGCACCCCATGTAATCTCATCGAGGGTAGTAAGATCCTCCAAACAAGAGAAGTACGCAACTGGTACTCATGTTGCACTCTTATCAGCAAAAATAGTTTATATTTTGTCTCAAAACATATAATTTTTTTTAGAGATTTTGAGACGGAATTTGCAACAGAAATTCCTTCTCAAAATCTCCCAATAAATAAAAAATATTTATAGGTTTTGAGACAGATTTTGAGATGAAAAATTTCGTCTCCAACCCTTTCAAAAAATAACAATAAAGAATATAAGGATATTAGAGACGGAATTTGAGACGGAAAATTCCGTCTCAAACCCTTTCAAGAAATAACAAAAGGAATATAAGGGTTTGAGACGGAATTTTCCGTCTCAAATTCCATCTCTAATATTAGAGACGGAATTTGAGACGGAAAATTCCGTCTCAAACCCTTATATTCCTTTTGTTATTTCTTGAAAGGGTTTGAGATTAGAGACGGAATTTGAGACGGAAAATTCCGTCTCAAACCCTTATATTCCTTTTGTTATTTCTTGAAAGGGTTTGAGACGGAATTTTCCGTCTCAAATTCCGTCTCAATTATTAGAGACGGAATTTGAGACGGAAAATTCCGTCTCAAACCCTTTCAAGAAATAACAAAAGGAATATAAGGGTTTGAGACGGAATTTTCCGTCTCAAATTCCGTCTCAAATATTAGAGACGGAATTTGAGACGGAAAATTCCGTCTCAAACCCTTTCAAGAAATAACAAAAGGAATATAAGGGTTTGGGACGGAAAATTCCGTCTCAAATTCCGTCTCTAATATTTGAGACGGAATTTGAGACGGAAAATTCCGTCTCAAGCCCTTTCAAGAAATAATAATAAGGAATATAAGGGTTTGAGACGGAATTTTCCGTCTCAAAATCTGTCTCTAATATTTGAGACGGAATTTGAGACGGAAAATTCCGTCTCAAACCCTTTCAAGAAATAACAAAAGGAATATAAGGGTTTGAGACGGAAAATTTCGTCTCAAACCCTTTCAAGAAATAAAAAAAGGAATATAAGGGTTTGGGACGGAATTTTCCGTCTCAAATTCCGTCTCTAATATTTGAGACGGAATTTGAGACGGAAAATTCCGTCTCAAATCCTTTCAAGAAATAACAAAAGGAATATAAGGGTTTGGGACGGAATTTTCCGTCTCAAATTCCGTCTCTAATATTTGAGACGGAATTTGAGACGGAAAATTCCGTCTCAAGCCCTTTCAAGAAATAATAATAAGGAATATAAGGGTTTGAGACGGAATTTTCCGTCTCAAAATCTGTCTCTAATATTTGAGACGGAATTTGAGACGGAAAATTCCGTCTCAAACCCTTTCAAGAAATAACAAAAGGAATATAAGGGTTTGAGACGGAATTTTCCGACTCAAAATCTGTCTCTAATATTTGAGACGGAATTTGAGACGGAAAATTCCGTCTCAAACCCCTTGAAAGGGTTTGAGACGGAATTTTCCGTCTCAAATTCTGTCTCTAATTCCTCAAGAAAATAGAAAAAGCAATATAGTGGTTTTGAGACGGAATTTTCCGTTGCAAAATTCCGTCTCAAACTTTAGAGACGGAATTTGCAACGAAAATTCCGTCTCAAAATCCGTCGAAAATTTGGCGGGGATAAACACTATTTGAACGCGCCTTTTTAGCTTCGGAATTTGTGACAGAATTTATTCCGTTGCAAATTTGCAACGATTTTCCGTAGAAAATCCGTAGCTAAATTTGTTGCTAAAACTTTCTTTGTTCCATCACTAATCCGTTGCAAATCCGTTACAAATCCGCATGAACTTGTGACGGAAATTTCCGTCTCAAAAATTCCGTCACTGAAAGTATAATTTCTTGTAGTGTAAGAATGCTCGAGTTGTGTACTCTATCTGTTCCTTCCTATCAGAGTCGGTATCTATGCAGAACGTATCTTTCAACCACTGCATCCTAGCTTGTGGTCTTTTTGTTGGATTATGCCCTTAGAACCATTCATTAGATGATTGACTTTGGCATTATTTATGTATCATGACATTTTATTTATTATAGTTCATTATTATATTTGTTTTATAACTGCGTAATATAATCTTATATGATAATGTCCTTAGAATAGTAATAACACACTATTCTTAAAATATCCCTAGTCAAGTATTATTGTGAACAAGGATAACAATGATACGATAAGACTAGTATGTGGTTGACTGATGACCATTGTCATGGATATAGGATATCAAGTCATCACATAGGTACATGTTAGAGAACTATGTACTGGATCGACCCTCCATGAGAACGCTACATGGATTGTTATATGAGTGTCATAAGCGATTGTCATAGTGATGATGGTGTATGTGATCCTTTGACTTGAGATCATCAGAGATCCCAACATAGAGAATTGCATACTTTAATGCTGCTAGATGTCATTCGTAACAGGATGGACTATAAAGGTAGTAATTGGGTATGCCTTGATCTATGTAGAGGGATGTTGAGTGATCAAGATAGAATTTATCCCTCTTATATAACAAGAGTGATGTCTTGGGCCCTTTGATAGAGTGAGACTAAGAAATGCATGGCCGTGCTCGAATAAGTCAATATAAGATATTGATTTTATTTGTTTAATTAGTCTACTCAGGAATCAAGAAACGCTGATTAGACTATACAAGTGTGACACATTCCATGACTTGTGTCTAATCAAGACATCAAAGGATAAAAGGATTAGACTACACGGTAACATCTATCACGAGTAAGGTTATGTCGAGTCATTGACATTCTCGTTACATGGGTAGCAATGATGTGTTGCTAGATACCGCTCATTGCCTGTGACAATTTTGTCATTGCCATTGTTTTGAGAACCTATTGGGTCGCACACTTAGAACGGATCAATGAGGAGCTTAATTAATCCTATTCTAAATTGGATTAAGGATATAACTAATCATATTCTGAATTGGATTAGGGATATAACTAATCCTATTCTAAGTAGGATTAGAGTTCTGTTTGGCAGTAAATTTTAGGGTAAAATTTACTGCCTATAAAAGGATGTTTTCTGAAACATAGCCACACAACAATTAGAAAACAGAAAAAGTATTCTTTTAATCGAAGCTAGTAGTTTGGTTAAAAGAATCAAAAACGCTCCTTAAGGAATCCGATCGTGAGACGTTCAAGAGTCGTGAGATCCGTTCGTGTGGATACCATAGAGGCAGGAACGAAAAGTTGCTGCTTGTGATTCGACCAAAGACAGAAAAAACAGAGAAAACGTTAGGTAAAATCTCGAAACCCTAATCAGGCAACCCTCCGAATCGATCCTGGTGGAGGCCGAATGTTTTATTTCCGCTGCGTGTTTGTTTCGGTCTCCTTCACTTTTAGTGGCGGTCGTCTCTTCCTTTGCCTTTGCTTCAGTCACTCCAAGCAACCGCACTAACATTCTATTTGCCTCGTCAACGGAAATTGTATAGAAAGATATAGTCCTCCTAACCATTGGGATGCCAAGCAATGTAGACACATCATCTAAAGTGATGGTCATCTCTCCGAAAGGCATGTGAAATGTGTTCGTCTCTAGATGCCACCTCTCGGTAAATGTGGTAATAATAATCTTGTTACACGTGAGATAACTACATCGAAACAATAGAACCAACCCTGACTGTGCGATTTTAGAAAGGATACGTGATCGACTCTGATCTAATGGCCATGTACCAACCTTAGGGTCGTGATTAATAACTTTTAACTCCCCTCACTCCTGCAATAAGACCAAATAAATAATTAGAATATTATTAAGTCTAATTTACATGACAATAAATATGAAATAAAGTTCACTTATACCTTTCGTTGCCAAATAGCTGCAGCAACTTGTGATCCGTAACTAAGTAGTAGAGATGTATCAACTGGACCACTAGGATACAATCTAGTAAAAGCAGCTGCCTGAGTAGATGTATTGGCTTGCTCAGCAACTGGTGCCTCGCTAGATGTACTCGGCTGCTGTCTCTCCGCCGTAGCTGGTGCCTCGCCAGGTACTAGACTGCTGCCTCTCCGTCGCAGTTGGTGCCTCGTCAAATGCACTGGCTTGCTGCCTTACCTCCCTAGGTACATCCTCAACATGTTGCATCTCATCGGGTAGTGCTGTGCGATCAGCTGTACTCGTATGCATGCTCTGCTCAGCAACTGCTGCCTCTAAAGCTCGTTTCCTTCTTTCAGATGCACTGGGTATCCACTTTGTATCCACTGAAGCCTTAATGCATCTCCTCTTCTCACCTCTAGATGACCTTACTCCTCATGTACGTGGTGGCATCTTTATAAACACACAAGAGAACTATTTCAGATATAAGAAACCAATTCACATGCCAATTTAATTCAATAATCTATTTCACATGTAAGAAACTAATCATCCTAAATGAATTCACATCTCTTTAAACCAATTTATATCAAATAATCAATTCATATTCACTTAACTTTATTTAAAACGTAATTTAACCTAAATTAAAAATAAAAAATAAGTTAAAATTATTATTTTTTAAATTTTTTTCCTCTCGTCGTGGCACCCAAGTGCCACGATTCCAACAGGTCTCGCGTCACCTTAGTGTCGTGAGGTCTGTTAACTACGCGGCAATTCATTACCGTGACCATGAACAAGCTCGCAACAATGAATTGCCGCGAGCTGCAGAATCGACACCCAATTGGATTTTCCAAAAATTCAACATATAAATTCATTTAAATGAGAAAAAAATGAACATTTAACATCTGTAATTGAACATAGAAGCTACACTTACCTTATTAACTTCAAATGCTCAAGGATTTGGGAAGGATTTGAGGGAATGAAGGTTAGGGAAAATGTTTGTGATGTGAGGGTGTAGGTGTCTTGTGGGTGAAGGGGTATAATGGGGTGAGAAATTTGAGATTTAAGGTGTGAGTAGCAAAAAGATTAAGAGAAACGAGGGAGTTAGGGTGTGAGTAGCAAATAGGGTGTGTCTAAAATGTTTTTTTGGGTGTGTTTAGTTTCACCATTCAAACTTAAGCTTTTTAAAACATCTTTAAATTTAAGATTTTTTTTCTTGTTTTTTAAATTAGCTGGAGAAAAAAATTCACAAAATGTATAGATGTTGACACATTCACATGTCCGAAAAACACACGCACAAAAAAAAAAGCTTGCTTCCACCCCGGGAAATTCTATAGTAAGATCACAAATTTTGTTCTTATTATAAGGTCAACGTAAAAAACATATGATTAAACGTAAATTAAAAGTCATTAGGCATAAAAAATATCAGACGTATCGTAAATACTTGATAATTAACTTAAAATTAATGTAAACAACACATGATTTAGCATAAATATAAAGTTATTAGGTGTAAAATATGTTAGAAGTATGTACACACATGATAATTAACATAAATATACATTATAACAAAATTATCATGTATTTAAATCTATTGACACTAATATTTATATTGATAATCACATTTTTACGATACGTCTAATATTTTTTATGCCTAATGATTTTAAATTTATGCTTAAACATATATTTTTTACGTTGATCTAATAATAAAATCAAAATTTGTGATCTTAGTATAAAATTTCCCCTTCCACCCTCAATCAAATAAATTAAGAAAAAGACCGCCACAGCCCTTCTTCACCCTTCCTTTACTTTCCCCTTCTTTTCGTTCTCATGATTTCCCTCTTCTTCAGCTTCACACTTCCATGGCTTCTTCCACTCCCTTTCTCTTCCCTGTAAGTCCCAAATCTCTCTTCTTTCCTTTTCTCTTAAGGCTTTCTTCCATATTGATTTTTTAAATTTTTTTTAAAATTTTTTTCTATAAGATATAGAGATTGGTTTTTTGAATTTTTTTTCAGTAATTAATTTGCCTTGTATTGAACTCTGGTTTTTTTAATCTTTTTTCCTTCCTTTATTTTTGTTTTATAAGATAGGATTTTGATTTAATCTTTAATTTTTTTGTATGCAGTGACTTTACTTGTTCCTCGTAGTTGAACTGATATGGGCTTTTGATTTCTTCACATTTTGGGTTAGTTCTACTTCTACCATGTATATTCGCATTTCAAGTAAGGTTTTTTTATTCCCAAGCTGGAGCCTTTTTTAATGGTTCTAGGTTTAGTCTTAAGATTTATATTGAGTTATTGAAGGTAGGAATGGTTTGAAAACGGTGAAACTTGTGAAAGTTAGGGTTTTTGTTAGGTTTTTGGATTTGGGTTACATTGGTTTGATGAGTTCATTAATGTATATGTAATAGTGGCAGCACGGTGAATAAGTAGTATGGTTTTGTTGGAGCTTTGTGTTTGTTTTGCAATTTTAGTAAAGGTGATACTGTAAAGTGGGTATGGTGGGTAAAGAGGATGCTTCTGTTAATCCTAGAGCTCCATCATGCCAGCTTTCTGGCCCTCGGTTTTTCTTCCGTTCAGCTTCATGGTCCTCTTCCCGAACAAGTGGTCAAATTCCTGAAATTAAGGACAAAGATCTAGGAGCAGATCGTAACGGTAATGATGTTCGTAATAATGGACAGACTCGCCGGGTTCCTCCTCCTTCTTTAACCCCACGTTCCCAACAGAATTGCAAGGCAAGGTCATGTTTACCGCCTTTGCAGCCGTTGTCAATTGCGCGGAGGAGTTTGGATGAGTGGCCAAAGGCTGTTTCTGATGATATTGGTGAGTGGCCACAGCCGCCAACCCCAAGTGGGAACAGGAATGGTGAGAGGTTAAAGCTTGATTTATCATCAATTCAGCGGAATAATGATAAGAATGGTGGGCTTTTAAAGAGGGATAAGATTGCTTTCTTTGATAAAAAATGCTCAAAAGTGGCAGAGCATATTTATCTGGGTGGAGATGCTGTTGCAAGGGACAGGGAAATACTAAGACATAATGGGATTACTCATGTTTAAATTGCGTGGGCTTTGTTTGTCCGGAGTATTTCAAGGCTGATTTTGTGTACAGAACTTTGTGGTTGCAAGATAGTCCGTCAGAGGATATTACTAGCATACTTTATGATGTTTTTGATTATTTTGAGGATGTTAGGGAGCAGGGTGGAAGGGTTTATGTTCATTGCTGCCAGGGGGTATCAAGGTCCACTTCATTGGTGATAGCATATCTTACGTGGAGAGAGGGACAGAGTTTGATGATGCCTTCCAGTATGTAAAGGCTGCAAGAGGAGTTGCTGATCCAAATATGGGTTTTGCTTGCCAGTTGTTACAGTGCCAAAAGAAGGTCCATGTGTTCCCACTAAGCCCTAGTTCCTTATTGAGAATGTATAGAATTGCGCCTCACTCGCCTTATGATCCTTTGAATCTAGTCCCTAGAATGCTGAATGATCCATCTCCTTCCTTGCTGGATTCTAGAGGTGCATTTATTGTTCATATACCTTCTGCAATTTATATTTGGATAGGCAAAAATTGTGAACCAATCATGGAAAGGGATGCTCGAGGTGCTGTTTGTCAGATTGTTCGGTATGAGAGAGTGCAGGGGCCTATCATAATGATAAAGGAAGGAGAAGAACCGGCTAATTTTTGGAATGCTTTTTCAAACCTTTTACCTTCGATGGATAAATTTGGAAATAAAGTTGAGTTAGGGGAGTCAGCAGTTAAGAATTGCCCTGGTGAGAGGAAAGTGGATGCATATAATGTTGATTTTGAGATTTTCCAGAAGGCTATAAAGGGAGGTTTTGTCCCTTCATTTGCAGAGAATGAACATGAAACCCACCTCCCTGCAAGAGAAAGCAGTTGGGGCATGCTTAGATGTAAGTTTGCCTCTGGCATAATGAAGGATTTTGTCTCAGCACCAAAGATATTGCTATCCAGGGTTTATTCAGACTCCATGATGATAGTTCATGCATCATCACCGTCATCAGCATCAACATCAACATCAAAATCCTCCTCCTCATCTTCATCTTCCTCACCTCCATATCTCTCTCCTGATTCTATATCTTCTGATTCCAGTGCTTGTTCAAAGTACTTTTCGGAATCCTCTCCGGATTCACCTTCGGCTGTTTCTTGTTCTCTTCCAGTTTCTTTGTCTTACTTTTCTAACTTGTCTCTTGTCTCATCTCAAGCTTCTTCTCACCCCAAATCTAATAGCTCAGCGATTGTCAGTGTCAATCTCGCTTCTCAACCTTGTTCTTGGACTGTGTCTTCACCCCTAAAAAAGGTTTCACCTTCCCTTGCAGAACGCCGAGGCAGTTTGTCAAAGTCTCTCAAGCTGCCAGTGATGAGTGATAATATAAAAGAGACATATGATCGATCATGTGTCAGGCAAGATGGGGTCAGGATAAATGACAGTACTAGCTCATCATGAGAGTCGGATATTGAAATTATCTTTAATTCCAAGCTTGGTGTTAAAAGTGGAGGGGATATATTGATTCAAGGTTCCAATTTGAAGATATCTTCAGCTAAAATAGCTAATGTTGACCAATGTAATAAGGAATCTACTTTCGTTAGTAGTTGTTGTGAACCTCTGAGAAATCATCCTCCCCAGGATAGTTTTTTGTCTGCTGTTCCAAATAGGATGGAGGAAAGTATTCCAGCATGCCCCCGTGTAGTTCAACCCTTAGTATATCGCTGGCCCAGTATAAAGAAGATGAAAAATTTAATAGAAGTGATCTAGATTCAAAATCTGCTTTTGTAATTTTTTCTCCGACTACGCCTGCTGGCAAAAGTGAAGATAGGATACTATATTTTTGAATGGGAAGGTCTTTTCATCATGACAAAAGCTGGATTCAGTTAGATAGCAGTAGAGTGCTAGGGTATAGAGAAGATATTGACTGGCACCTAGTTGGTAATGATGTTCTAACTCAAATGGGTCTGCCAAAGGATACCCCTCTTAAGGTACGGACTAATGTTTGAAGTTTAGACATTATATTTGTTTCATGCTTATTTCTGTGTTTGTGATAGAAGAGAACAAACTGGCAACTTGTGTGAGGGAAAGGATGAGAGTGATGTTTCATAATTTGAAGTTTGAAGGTATTAAGTGCATTAAGTTGTACATCAAACGTGTAGGGAATATCATTCCTTAATTCTTACCATTTTAAAATTTTGGTTATTTGTTTTTTAAAAATAGAAACTACAGCGTGGTTTGATTTGCTAATACCATAGAAAGAGGAGGAAGCATGAGGAATTGATTTTAATGAGGTACTACTGTGGTTCTATTCCAGTATCTCGTCCCTCCATTCTGCTGGTGACTTTAACAAAAGTGCTGGGTCTAATGGATTATCTTTTTAAGCAAGCATTAGACCCATAATTGATCTGCTATTCCAAGTAAAAGATCTAGTTATGTTAATGCCAGAATAAAATCAAGTTCGAGATGTCCACTTGTTGTCTTTCTCTGGATGCATTTATAGAAGTGGAATGCTTATTTACCTCTATAAAAGAAATTTTTAAGATTTGTCTCTGAACTCTCTTTTCAGCGCGTTCTGTTTGATTTTGTTATGCTCTGTTGTATTCAGCCTGCAGAAGAGATTCAAATCAATTGTGGTGCCTTCTAACCTTTTAATATGTACCTTGATATCAATTACAAGCAGATTGTTAAAGAAGATTAAGAACCAACAGAATTTCTTGCATTGCTGAGGACGGTGTAGCTCTACTGCAATTAAGGAGATTTGCAAGCCCATAGTTTATAGATCATCCTCCTGTTTCATTGAATGGCTTATTTTTGCACTTGAATTTCAGGCATCAAGTGTAATTCCCATGGCAAAACCAATGAGGTAGGTAACATTTTCTCCTGTCATTTCTCACGTTCAGTACGCACTTCCAGCAACATTTTATGGTAGTAGCTTTTCTGCAGATTGATATGGTTAGCTGCATGTAAGGATTTTAAGACATGTTTTGCAAATATTCTGCAATGTATTCTGTTGTTGTCTTTGTAGATGGTTTTAAGGCCACAATTTAAATTAGATGGATGGTTTTTTTTGTAGAATATCAAAATATTGCTTTTGAACAAGTGTTGTTTAGTATCTTTACATCAGCTGCTTGTTAGGTACAATTTGTTACCACAGGAAAACTTGTGCTGTTTTTTCTCCTTTCCCAATATTTTCAATGTTCAATTGGGAGCTAAATTTTGCATATCCTTCCCGTTGTCAACATGCAAGCATGAATAAGATCTATGCACAACTGTTGTGAGTGGGCTGTGCTAGCCGTTTGCAGGTTTCTTTTTCATATTTTTTCTTTACTTTGGATGCCATTCAGTTAAGCATCGGGTAATGTTCACTTCCATTTCAGTTGTTTTTAGTTCATTAACTAGACTTCAGTTGTAGTACATCAAGAGAACATGAGCAAGATGTTAGTCAGAGCCTGTTGTAAACTGTATTTTAGGGATGGGGGTTTAAAAATGTTTAAAAATTCACTGTGGATGCAAATGCATGTAATTTGAGCGTTTTCAGGTGTGAGTTGAGAGTTACACAATTTATGCTGGAGCTGAACGCAACTGTAACTCTAAACCTCAGTGATTGCTGTAACTCTAAACCTTGGTGACCTGGCAGTAAATGGTTTTTCCCTCATGGTTTGATGCGGCGAAAGGTAACGGGCTTGAATTTTGGTGGTCGGCGTCGACAAGTGGAGATTCTTGCCCATTATGGCCCTGTCCTTTTGACCACCATCTTTTTCAAGGTTTTGGGTCAATCCAGTGTTGGCTAAACACTTGCACACTTTTCGCATTGGGAGATCTATTTAGGTCCTTTCACTGTGTTAATATCCAAGTAGGATGCCCAAAAAAGTGGTTTTCTTTCTTAGCTTTCTGTTTGGGCTGCAAATAGAGAAAGAAGATTTTGTTGCTGCTGGTTCATTGAATGTTCTGTTTAGTAGTCATTGTACAATGAGCTGCTGAGTATTGAAAATTGACTCAGCAAATTTACCTTTCAATGTTTTCGTCATCATTGTGAATGTATGGCTTGTTTCAGTGTCTGTTTTGATGTTTGCAGGTAACTGCTTTTGGAAAAGAACCTGTGGCAATACACCTGGTTGTACAGCACCATAACAACATTGATAATCATTTGTTTAGCTGACTTTTATTGTATATTCAGTGTTACTAGAATCAAATTCTGAAAGGTCGGTTCCAGCTAAAATAGATACACAGTAATTCCCTTCTGTGGGCTAGTCTTGTTTTTTTTGGTCATAACTCTGCAATTAGAACTTCCTGCGAAGGCAGGTTCTAACTGGAACTTTCTAAGGCAAATGCCGGATTTCAAGACTGGACCTCTTTCTCTTTTGCTTACATGATATTGTTCTTCTCATATATTGGCTTTGTGTTTGCTCATCGGTCTTAGGTTTGAACTTGGCTAGGATTGGTCAACAGGTGAACCGCTGTGAAAGAAATGATTTAACATTGATTCATCTTCTCATATGTTTCTATAGTTTTCTTCTGCTGGTGGAAAAGAAAAAAAGAATAAGATTAAGCAAAGCGTCCTTAGAGTTATTGCAGTGGAAGTTAATCTAATAAAAGAAACTCCATTAATGTTACATGAAATTGCCAGGTATAAACTACAGATGGTGTACTGGAAAGTCAGAGGTCTTTTTAGTGAATGTTTATTTTGTCCATTCCAATTCTCTAAGAATGTTTACGTGAAAAGGGTTGTCACTTTACAATCATGGATGATCTGACAACTGTAGCCGTGTCAATTGTTCGAAGAATAATTATGCTCAACAAGTTCAATTCAATGTCAAAGAAGTTGGGGTTTAGAAGAGTGATTTACCGAGGTACTATAAATGAGGCGAGCATTCCTTCTTTTGCATGGTTTTGCTTTAGGGCGTGAAATTACAGAAGGCATCGCTGCAGTTTAGGACTGTGCTTATTGGGCCTAGAGGAAGCGTTCCAAATGATCATGTTGGTCGGTTTTCTTTGTTTATTTCAGTTTTTCGGACGCGTTTGAAGTGTTATGAACTTAAGTTATTATTGTACATGTTGATATGTCGAGATTTTGTTTCTTGGTGTTATAATCTTTGTTTCAAATAGATATGATTTATGAAATAAATAACTTGTTAATATAGATAAAATGAATTATTTTAATGTGTCATTCAAATAATATGTTACATATATCCAGTAATAAATTTATATATGTGTAATATTTATATAAATACACATTTCTTTTTTTTTTATTAGATATATATATGCACATTTCAGAAAAAGGTAGTCAGCGCAAGTAACTATTGAAATCTCAAGTCAGTAATTGTTAACATACTTATGCTGAGAAGACTATGTCATTTAGTTATCAGGTCCGTTAAGCTCGAAAAAAAATCTTCTTTGCTGTAGGCCTTTGGCCAATGAATCTCAGTAAAAAAAAAACTGGAAAAATTCTTAACAGGCAAAAACTGTATTGAAGAGTTCTTTGAAAAAGTCCCATTTCTTCGTTGATGATTCTAGTCATGGCTTCCACCATTGTTAGCTAGAAATTTTAAGTAGAGCCAAAAGACCCATTTGTTCAACAAGTTCAATGTCAAGGTTATAAGCGCAGATGAACAGTGAATAAAGCATTAAATTTTACTATCTCTTGCTGATAAACTATTTTTATTGCAAAGTTTTTTGGTGTCTAAAACTTAAGCTTTAATGTCTTCGTTGCACATGAAAAATAATAGCTTCAAGTTTCATTGATATGTGAACATTTTCTCCTTTAAACTTGCATTTTTGTTTTTTGCACTAGGGTGTGAAATTTGCTCAAGGCGTCGATTCATTCTTCCAAGAGTTCTTATAGTGATTTGTTCTTTGGGTTGAGAACGGATTTTCTCCTTTTCATTTTTTTAATTTTGAGTTTTATTATTTTATTATTTTTACTTGAATTTTTTAGTTTGATACTTTCAATGATGATAAGTACATATAAATTTATAAATAAATAATTATTTTATATTTTTGTGACATATAATTTTTAAAATTTTGTTACTTAAAAATCTTAAATATATTATTTTAGTATAAAATAATTATTGAATAATGTATATTAGAAAATAATATATCATTATTTATTAAATCAAAAGTTAAAGATTTTAAATGTTAAAACAGTATCAAAGTATATATAAATATTATTTTTAAATATTCAATAACAAAAGTATTATTTAGTATAAAAATAAGTTTACTAATTAAATATGCTATCAAATTGAGAATATGAGATATATGGTCTTGCAATTGTGTCATTAATTTTTTGTTTAATTATAATTGAACCAGTAAGCTGAAAATTTTAACGCTACTCGACTGATGACTGATGTAGAACGATGGCCATTGGGATTTTCTTCCCTTTGTTTTCTAAATAAAAAGGCGCTTTTGAAGCTTGTGTTTTCTAAATATTCTGCAAAACCAAGAACTACAACAACTAGGGATGGCAATGGGTATCCTATAAACGGGTACCCGGTGCTACCCGCCCCATTTAAGAAGGGTTAGGGTAGTGTATAATCGGGTTCGGGTAGGGTTCGGGTAGTGAAATTACTACTCGTCACGGGTTAGGGTAGGGTTCGGGTAGTTACCTTAGGGTACCCGCTACCCGAACCCGATTATAAATAATAATTAATTAATATAATATTTATATTTTTAATATATAAATTATTTATTATTAATGTTTTATTTAATTAAATTAAATCATTATCTATTATAATTATGATTTTTAACTTTAATTCATTTTTATGAATTAAATTAAATTTATTAATATAATGTTTTAATTAAGTAATTCCAAAATTGATTTTAAATTTAAATTTAAAAGTCAAACTTTGACTTAATAAATGGGTAGTTAAACGGGTTCGGGTAGTTAAACGGGTATTTTATATTTTATAGGGTTAGGGTTCGGGTAACATAAATAAAAATAATCGGATAGTTAATAGGGTTCGAGTATTATTAAAGTTAATGGGTCGGGTTCGGGTTCGGGTTCGGGTATCTCAAATTTAACGGGTACCCGACCCGTTTACATCCCTAACAACAACAGTTTCTAGTTTCACTTTGCTTTCAATATGAAGCATAGACTTTGCAAAATTAAACAAGGCAGTAATTGTACACTCGAAAGTCGTTACAAAACTTCTAGTGTCATGGCTAGTTGGCTAGTGTTAGCTTCAAGGTTATTGTGGAGTCTACAGAAAGTCTGAAAATTGATTTCTTGATGCATGTTCTTGTATATTTGTGCCAAAGAATATTCTTGATGGAATATTGCTTGATCATTAAACAGAGGAGGGAAAACCCATGGATTTTCTGGCATACAGAGCTTGAAACTTTTGAAGATAGAATGTGAAGTAGTAGCTTTTGGAGGGCAAAGAATGATGTTTTGGTTTACAACATCCATTTTTATTATGAAGTCGGGAATCTGGTACACAAGTATTGATTTGGTGGCGCAACCCTTAAATAAAGAAGAAGAAAATGATGGAAGAGAGCCAGAAACATCCAATTTTACGAGATTAGAGTGCGGAAAAATCAGAGGAAAAGTTATGAAAGAAGTTGTGTGGATACTGGAGAAGCTGGATAAGAGAGCAGAATCCCACATCCCTAAATCAAAGAAGGCGCACCCCAGCCGGTTTTCTATAATTCAAAGCGCACTTCAGTGATCAAATCACGGAGTCGTGCGGTGAGCGCAGAGCGAACTATTCTTTCGCCTTTTACTAAAGAATACCGTGTGCTCGCCGTTTAAAGCGGCATACGCCTATTTTTGGAGGCTGATTCTTCGGAATTCGGCCCAACAATTAGCAGTTGAAAAAATTTGTGATCTCGGCCCATTGCTGATGCGAACTTATGTTGGGCTTTTTATTGAAGAGTGTGTTTGAAATTGTTGAGTTACTAATGACTTGATATTATTGAATGGTTTACAATTAACGGTTTCCATGATCAGTAGAATCTGATAGGTTTTCCCTCAATGGATTTTTTAAGTTACTTATAATTATTCACATATTTAATCGCGTAATTGGTTCTGAGCTAGAGTGGTTCTAATGGTAAAATCATCTGTAATTTATGCCGAAAAAAGACTTAACTTTTTATTTCGTTACAAAAACTGGAAAAAAGAGAATGAAAGAAAAAAGCTTAATATTTACGTATGCCATTAACGTTGAATTGCATGAAAATTAATTCATTAAGTTTTATTTTAAACAATTAAAGTTCAATCGTTTCAAAATAACAGAATTAAATACATTTTCGTTAAATATTTTAACTGTCGTTATCTTTTCCCAGCAATTAAAACTTAATGTTAGTTACTTAATAGAAATATATTTAATTATATTATTTTAAAACGTTTAGATTTTAATTGTTTAAAATAAAATATAATGTATTAATTTTCATGCAATTAACTTTGAGAGTTTAATTCTATTTTTTGATAAACACTGAAAGTATATTTGGGTATTAAGTCAAAAAAAATAGAAGAGGTAAAACAAGGCAAGACATTATCTTCTTATGATGTTAACATCAACAAAGATTTAGTCTATTTTTGTTTAAATAAATTATTTCCTTTTTTAATCAATGAATAAATGAGTTTTTAACTTTTTTTCAATGTAAAATTTTTTTGGATAAATGTTTGTACTTTTGCTGTCAAAATGGGTCCCCTTAATACGGAAACATGAAAGTTGCTATCAAATTGAGATCATGAGATATGTGGTCTGCTATTCTTGCAATTGTATCATTAACTTGAAAGTCTTTCATTCCATCAACTGGTATAGTGTAATGGGATTTTCTTCACTTTGTTTTTCTGTTTGTAGTCCGTAATTTGAGCTTTCAAGAACGACGGTCCCAAATGAGAAACTGGAACCACCAACTTCAAGGCCCAAGTATTTTATTATCTCTTCAATCGTGGGCCTAAAAAAGCAATCCATTTTATTCAGATTATTGGAGGTAACAATGTCTTCAGATTCCAAGACTTTGCATTGAAGATAGTACTTGGGAACGTAAAAGAAAATGGCTGGCATTCCTACAAAAACTTTCATTACTTCAGAAAATGTAGCCGGTGCCAGTAACTATTGAATTCTCAAGTTAGTAATTATTGCCATAAGAATACTGAGAAGCGAACGTGTCTTTTAGTTATCAGATCCAGGTTTTGAACGTCTAAGTTCGAAGAACCAAGGTAAGTGATACGACGGCATATATACGTATGACAGATCTCCGAATGGTACTAATTGGGGTTGGGACTCTCATGCCACTTCATTTTGTTCGAGGCCAGTTATAAATTTATTGGAAATTCACAATTCCCTTGAAAATCAACAAAATTTATCCTATATATGTTTTTAACATGAGAATTTCTAAATAAATCCTATTTTTTTCTCCATGCACCGTATTCTCCTCATGTGTTCAGTGTTCAAACACAAGTAAAAATGGGTGTAAGAAGAAAAAAGATGGTGTATTTAGAAGCTTTCTTTTAACATTCCTTCGTTAGAATTTATTTATTAATTTTATGTAAAAATTAGAACACCAATTAAGTATGAACAATAAATTTAAGCGTATCTGTTTGAGTAGACATCATCACATGGGGAAGCAACTAGGATTATCAAAATCTTGACAAGCTAGTCTTCCTCTTCTTCTTCTTATTTCAGGTGGCTCTCAATGGATAGATACTAATAACGTGAGAAGTGAAGGAGAGACTTAGCCATATGTATGCATTCACATATCTTTTACTAAACCCTAATGGCTCCTCCATCAAAGGCTTATAGAGTTTTAAGGCTTACATAATCACCATGCCACACTAACCCAACAAGATGTGTAAAGCCCATACTATGTATGGTCACAATTAATTAAATTGGGCTCACTTGCATGTTTCATATACAATCATCAGTCAGTTTTATTAAACCATAAAATCATCAATTAATAGCAGTCCACAATCAGATTTTCTAACATCCTCTTCTCTATGGCTCTTGGTCACTACCAATTAACAACTATATGGAAAATGTAACAAGGCAGTAACTGTATTAAAAAACTCTCTAAATTCCATTAACAATAGTTTTTCGTTAATGGTTGCCACCACTGTTAAGTTGAAGCTTCTAATAGATGCAAAATCCTAGAGAGTTTTGTTTGCTGAAGCTGGCAAAGATTTTGTTGATTTTCTCTCTAGCATTCTGTCATTGCCCGTTGGCACTGTCATAAGGCTTCTAACTAAACAAGGAATGGTTGGTTGCCTTGAAAATCTTTATGACAGCATTGAAAATTTGGATAAAGCCCACATGCAGTCGATATCAAAGAAAGACACCCTTTTGAGGCCTATGTTTACTAAAGATTTTGCTAATGTCCTTTTAAAGTCTATGGTTACTAACCATTTTACTAATGTACCTCTTTTGTCACCAAATAGTCAACATCCAACAACCATTATAGTTGTAGCTGCCGAAATGCAAATTGTCGTGTGCATGGGGCAAAAGATATGAAGTTCATTTATCGTTTCCACGACTCTTTACATATATGGTCATAGATGATCTAGTGGTGAGGCTTCTGTCAAGTATTTCTAGTATCACTTTGCTCAAATGTTCAATGTTAAGGATGTAGTTGTTCTTTTATAGTAAGTCATTGCCATGGGAATGGACGAGGTAAAGGATATATCTTCTCTTACCATTACGTGTATTACATTTTTTTGGTTGTACATTATGGTCATCTTTAAATACAAAGAATTTGTGATGTAGTCCAAGGCTTATAAGTTCTAATAACATTGGCTTCAAAGTCTAAACTTTGTTTTATGTAATAGGGAGTGAAATTGCTGAGGTCAACAATGCAGTCCAAGGAGGTGCTTACTGATGTGTTCCTTAGGCAGAAGTCACAAAGTGATTCTGTTAACTCTCTGGCAATTGCAGTTGTGATTTAGGAAATGATGGTTTAATTTAGATTGGCATCTTGTTAGTCCATGTTTAAAGTTCAAATATTGTAGAAGTTCATAGATTTTCTTAAAGTCTTTTTGAAGCCTGAACAAATTTACTCATAGTAATTAATTATTTGCAAATGAAGACTGAAGTAGTACATTTGAAACATCAAAGCTAGGAAATTTTACTATCAAATTGAGAAGTGCTCCAGTTGTTCTAGCAATTGTGTCATTAGGCAGGGAATTATGTTATGTTGATTGATAAAAATGATAGGTTCTGTTATGTTGTTTTATTTTTGTAAATTGAATTTCATGCATGTCAGTTTAATTTTCTAACTGCAACCTATATCAAATCCTCAAACCCTTATTTATAACCTCATTCTTGTGGTTTAATTAATTTTTTTATTTCCCGGTGTTGGAGATCACCAAGAATTCGTATTTACTAAGTAATCTTACCTTTTAAGAATATTATCTCTAAATAAACTTAATCACCCAATAAAATCCATGGAGAGCGACTCCCAAGGCCTTTCAGGAATAGGCAGTGGTTGAAGCAACCTAGCCTACTTCTTCTTCTCAATGTTGTCTAGTTGGCACACTAGACATGTGCGCACATAGTGCTTAACATCTTCCAACATCTTTGGCTAGTAAAAATATCTCGATGTTAAGGCTAGCATCCTTTTCATGCCTGGATGTCCAGCCTACTGTGGGTTGTGTGTTTCTTTCAACACTTTGCGCCTTACTCCCCCACCCTTAAGGACAAACAATCTATTACCATGAGCATATAACAAATTGTTTTCGACCCAATACTTCTGAAACATGTCATTTTGAACTTGTTGCTTCAACGTGCAGTAGGTGAGATCTTCCTTTGCTACTTGCTTGATATGGTCCAACAAGTCGGAATATACTGTTGTTAAGGAAGCCACATAAGATTGCACTCCCTTTCTGCTTAATGCATCCACAACCCGATTTTTGCTGCCTAGAGCCCTGGACGGTGTAGCCACTCAAAATAGAACTCAGCAAGGAACTTCTGCCACCTTACTTGCTTAGGGGACAGATTCTTCTAAGTTTTGAAGTAAGTGTTTGCCACATTGTCTGTCACAACCGTGAATCTAATCCTAGCAAATAATGCTTCCACACAGTCAAGCAATAGACAACCGCAATTATTTCCTTCTCATGGGCTGAGTAACGCTGCTCAGTATCCTTCAACTTCCGACTTTCATAAGCAATGGGGTGTCCTTCCTGGACCAACACCCCTCCAATTGCTTTATCTGAGGCATCGACATATACTTCAAAAGGTAACTCAAAATCCATAAAGATAGTAAGAACTGATAGAGGTGGGGAGTATTACGGTAGATACACTGAAGACGGACAAGCACCTAGACCATTTGCGAAGTTTTTTTCAAGAAAATGGGATTGTTGCCCAATATACCATACCTGGTTCACCGGATCAGAATGGTGTTGCAGAAAGAAGGAACCGAACTTTGATGGAAATGGTGCGTTGCATGCTTAGCAACTCGAAGTTGCCTAAGTCTTTGTGGATTGAAGCTCTTAAAACGACAACGTATATATTGAACCAGGTTCCAACCAAGGCCATTTCAAAGACGCCTTTCGAATTATTCAAAGGTTGAAAACCGAGTTTACATCATATACGCGTTTGGGGATGCCCTTATGAGATAAGAGTTTACAACCCACAGGAAAAGAAACTGGATCCTAGGACCATAAGTTGGTGTTTCATTGGATATGCCGAACGGTCTAAAGGCTATAGATTCTATTGTCCATCTCATAGCACTAGAATTGTGGAATCAAAGAACACCAAGTTTCTTGAAAATGACTTAGTTAGTAGGAGCGATCAATCTCAAGAACTAGTTTCTGTGAAAGACCAACCTTCTAACTCGAGTCAAGGATTGGTTATCATGAACAACGTCCCTTCAATACAGCTGGACATTGAATAACCAATCATTGAAGATCCACAAGTAGTTGATAACTTACCAGTAGACGAGGCTCCTCTAGATACACTAGAATTGAATGAGCAACCAGTTGAACAACATGATCCTTTGGAGAATGTTGAACCAACATTAAGAAGGTCTACTAATGAAAGGAAATTAGCTATTCTTAGTGATTACATTATGTATCTACAAGAGTATGACTTTACTATTGGGCCCGTTAATGATCTAGAGACGTTTTCACAAGCCATGAACAGCAAAGAATAAAAACTTTGGTTCGATGCTATGAAGGATGAGATGGATTCAATGCCATCTAATGGAGTATGGGATCTTGTCGAGTTGCCTAATGGGGCTAGGGCTATAGGCTGTAAATGGGTCTTTAAGACCAAGACTGACTTATTAGGCAACATTGAGAGTTATAAGGCAAGACTCGTAGCCAAAGGATTCACTCAAAAGGAGGGAATCGATTACAAAGAGACCTTCTCTCCTGTATCTAAGAAAGATTCTCTCTGCATCATAATGGCGCTTGTTGCACATCTTGACTTAGAATTGAATGGATGTGAAAACGACATTTCTCAATGGTGATCTAGAGGAAGAGGGTTACATGAAACAACCTGAAGTTTTTTCCTCCAGTAATGGTGAGCATTTGGTCTGTAAGCTGAAGAAATCCATATATGGGTTGAAACGAGCTTCCCGCCAATGGTATCTAAAATTCCATCAAGTCATCTCTTCATTTGGTTTTGTTGAGAACATCATGGATCAGTGTATATACCAGAAGGTCAATAGGAGCAAGATTTGTTTCCTGGTGCTATATGTGGATGATATTTTGTTTGCAACCAATGACAAGGGGATGCTACGTGAGGTGAAACAATTTTTTCTGAGAACTTTGATATGAAGTATATGGGCGATGCATCTTATGTCATTGGCATTAAGATCCATAGAGACAAACATAGAGGTATATTAGGTCTGTCACAATAAGCCTATATCAACAAAGTCTTGAAAAGATTTAGAATGAAAGATTGTTCACCAAGCTGAGCTCCCATTGTGAAGGGTGACAGGTTCAATTTGAACCAGTGCCCAAAAAATGATCTTGAGAGGGAACAAATGAAGAACATTCCATATGCCTCAGCTGTTGGAAGCATTATGTATGCACAGGTCTGTACCAGGCCTGATATTGCTTTTGCTGTAGGACTGTTGGGTGGATACCAAAGTGACCCGGGGATGGACCACTGGAGAGCTGCGAAGAAGGTGCTTAGATATCTTCAAGGCATTAAGGATTACATGCTTATGTATAAACGGATTGATGAGTTGGAGGTGATTGGCTACTCTGACTCAGACTTTGCTGGTTGTGTTGATACCCAGAAATCAACATCTGGTTACATCTTCATGCTTGCTGGTGGAGTTGTTTCATGGAAGAGTGCTAAGCAGACACTAACTGCCACTTCCACTATGGAGGCCAAGTTCGTTTCCTGTTTTGAGGCTACCTCACATGGTATATGGCTTAAGATTTTCATTGGTAGGCTCAGAGTTGTTGACTCCTTATCTAAGCCATTGAGGATATATTGTGACAATTCAGCTGCGGTATTCATGGCTAAGAACAATAAGAGTGGAAGTCGAAGTAAGCACATCGACATTAAGTACTTAGCCATTAGAGAACGTGTTAGAGATAAAAGAGTAGTCATGGAACACGTTAGCACTGAATTGATGTTAGCTGATCCTTTGACTAAGGGCATGCCACAGTTTAAATTTAAGGATCATGTAGAGAGAATTGGACTTGGTCCCACATTATGATTGTAATTGAAACTCTTATTAATAATATGATGTTTCTCATTTTGATTTGTATACACTAAAGTTTTATTTGAGAAATATCCTTGTTGTTTGGACCGAGAATAAACATAATGTTTATTTATTAAATAAAAATGGGTTGATTTAGAAACATTTTACATAGTAATACATGGAAGATAATACTCACCATTTGAGGAATTGTCACCATGATTCACGTGATTTGTTTCTTCTATAAGTGAAATATATGGACCAAGTGGGAGAATGTTAGTATATCTCCACAATTATGGAAATAAATATTTGGTTGACCAATTCTAGATATGGTCCATAATTTCACGCTGAATCTCAACTCAATATTTGGCTATTAAAAGTATGATTTTATTATGGTTAAAGCATGATTTTATTGCCATAATTAGCATGCTCTTGTTAGTAATTAAAGAGGGCTCCTTCCGGTCCTCAAGTACGTTAATTTCAAACACAAAAACACCATCTAGTAAGGTTTTGAGTGCTTGGAAGACTTGAAGGGGGTAATAATCCTGTCGTCAAGTGTAGAAATCGATCCACGCAAATTCTACAGAGGTGCAATGGCTGGAGGTTAGATCTTGTTGCTTCCGCTTTCAATTATTTTGATATGTTTCATATAGTGTAGAAGCATGTATAATCTGTATGATGTACTAACATCAACTTCATTTTTTAACAGTATTTTTATTTTTCTTGTTTATATAAAAATATATAGTTTATTTATACTTTTGTTTAACTTTTAAATTACCCAAATAATCAAGAAAGTATTCATAATTCAAAGAAATATTGTGTAATTAGTAATGTGTGTGATAGAATATGTTTTTCTTACCACTTCAATCTTGGGCCTGGAAGAGCAATCCATTTTCTTCAGAAGATTGGAAACACAGTCCTTAAAGCTTTGCATTAAAAGTCCTACATCACTTTCGCTTCACTGGCAGTCTTACAATTAAATCCTGCAAAGGGTTCCACCGTGCAATTTTAAAAGGACTTTGTTGTGTAGAAACAGTCCAAATCCTGCTTAATTCAATTGCAAGAAAGCTCATAGTCATTTCCCGAAAGTTGCTAGCGGCAGTCACACCAGCACTCATTTTTGGACACTCGAATCCGTATAAAGCCACATCATCTCATCTTTTTGGGTTTAAAACCGGTAACTTGCAATAGAAGTTACTTCACTTCTGTTTAAGTTTTTCAATTGACAAAGATAAAAAAGCTATTCTCCGTGACTTTTGTCAAAAAAAGACAAAATTTATATGCCCTTTCTATGATAATTGAAAATTCCTTTTCGAAAAAACATTGCATGGATAGAGTGAATTGCATCATAGAGATAAAACAGATTGCTTGAATGACATTGCATGGATAAAATAGACTGCATTACATGGATAGAATTGATTGCATCAATAACATTGCATGGATAGACTAGATTGGATGAATGATATTGCTTGAATAAGATAGCTTACATGAATGACATTGCATGGATAGAACAGGTTGCAATTGCATGGATAAGATAAATTTCCCAAGATTTCAAATTTTAACAAGACAAGAAATTTTAGAGGGGTTTCCTAAAATTTCAAAAATTAGACAAAATAGAAGTCTTGGAGGAGTTTCCCAAGATTTCAAAAAATGGACAAGAAAAAGAAATTTTATAGGGGTTTCCTAAAGTTTCAAAATTTGACAAGTAAAAAAAGTTTTGGAGGAGTTTCCCAAAATTTTAAAATTTGACAAGAAAAGGAGTTTTAGAGGGGTTTCCTAAAATTCCAAATTTTAATAAGATAAGAAATTTTAGAGGAGTTTCCTAAAATTTCAAAATTAGACAAGAAAAGAAGTTTTGGAGGGGTTTCCCATAAATTTCAAAATTTGACAAGAAAAGGAATTTTAGAGGGGTTTCCTAAAATTTCAAAAATTAGATAAGAGAAGTTTTGGAGGAGTTTCCCAAAGTTTCAAATTTTGGACAAGAAAAAGAGTTTTAGAGGGGTTTCCTAAAATTCCAAATTTTGATAAGATAAGAATTTTAGAGGGGGTTTCCTAAAATTTCAAAATTAGAAAGGAAAAGAAGTTTTGGAGGGGTTTCCCAAAATTTCAAAATTGAATAACAAAAGGAATTTTAGAGGGGTTTCCTAAGATTCCAAATTTTGACAAGAGAAATTTAAACGAGTTTCCTAAAATTTTCAAAAAAAAAAATCAGAGCCATTTTAGACAAGATTTTAAAAGTTTGACTGCCTGCCTGTTTAGGAGGAGCTTTTAGACAAGATTTTAAAGTTTGACTGCCTTTCTGTTTAGAGTGAGTTTTTTTTGAAAAAAGAAAAAAAAATTAAAAAAAAAAAGAAAAAAAAAGGGAGAAAGTCAGACAAAATAGGTGTCTATGTCTTTGTGCAATTACTGTTTCACAGCAAATGCACAAAGAGGGGCAGCTGTAGACACCCTATTTTGTCCGGGGTCTTAATTTGTATAAATAATTAATTGGGGTGGGTGACAATTGTATTTTAATTTAATAATTGGGAATTTGGCTAGAATTAAATTAGAGTTTTTAGATTTAGAATTAATATTAATTAGGAAATTAATATTAAAATAGGATTTAGGAATTAAAAAAAAAAAGAAAAGAAAAGAGAGAGAAAAGATAAAAAGAAATAAAAATAAAATTAATTTTAGGATTAGATAATTAGGATAATTAGATTTTTAGGATAATTATTTCGATTAATATTTGATAGAGTTAGATTAGGATTAATATAAGAAATAGATAAAATGTTAAAAATAGGAGATAATTAATAAAATAGGTATAGTTGTATTAGGACTTTAACTAATTTGTGGTTATAAAAAGGATTAAAGTTTAGGGTTTAAAGGGGACGATGAGATACACAATCTGCACTCTTTCCTGCTTGCTGCATTGACCTACCTCGCGCACCACCTGTCGCCGGCCTGTTTCATTATAGTTCCACACCGTTTCTACCCTTGCCTTTCATCATCATCGTCGCTTCATCCTCAAAACCATTTTTGTACATCCTCCTGCACTGCACAGTTGCTCGTCACTGCAGCAAGACCTTGCACCGATTCACTCTGCCACCTTGCAACATCCTTTCACGCTAACAACTTGGCCCCGTCTCTCCTTGAACAGTTTGCACCATCTGTTTCACTAACAAACCTGCAGCCACACATCCATCATCGCCTCGCTTCCTAGTCTGACGATCGTTGCATCTTTCTCATCTCACCATCATCAATCACCAACTCCATCGCCTATCCCTGCCTCGTGCCAAATCAGAAACCGTCACTGTCACCTTCAAGCAAACAACTTGTACTGGTTGCTTACTGCCTCACCGCTGATCACTACTGCTCCGGTGAAGCTCCTACGTGCCGCCCTTGTCCTGACAGTTTGCTGTTGTTCTTTGCTGCATCTTCACCGTTGCTTCCTGTCCCACGCCAGCCTAGCTGTTGCGGTTCACGTGGACGTCTACTTATCATCTTTTGGGATTTGCTCATTCATTTGCTGTTTCTGTTGGTGACTCGCACAAGGAAGTAAAAGCAAGAAAGAAAGAAAAGAAGTAATTAAGGCAGAGAAGAAATTTGACTGGGATTTTAATAAAAGGTAAACACGTGCAGGTATGCTTTTGTACAGATAAAGCTAATTAATTAATAATTTGTATAATATCTTAAATCAATAAGTGTTTGCATGATGTTTTAATAATTTAACATATTAACAATTTGATACTAATATCTAACTTGATGTAATCATTTTAATTGTAATATGTATAAAAGTTGATTTCAATAATTGGCATGATAATTTGATTTGTGTTTAAAAATAGTTTATATTAGTTAATTAATTTGACAACAACTTAATGGTTTAATATGAATTAGTTAATTGCAGATTGATTTAGATTGGCTTGTATAATATAATTTGACTTACTTTGCATGATTTAATTACTTTGATAATATTTGATTAATATATATATTGAATAAATAATTTGTGCATTGATGTTAGTTTAATTTGCATGATATTTGTATGATATGTTTTATATGTTTAGTATGACATTAGACAAATAGAATAATAGAAAAATAAATTAAATTAGAGAAAAAATGCAAATAAGAATAAAATATAATAAAATTGAATAAGGAAATAATAAAGTTATATTAAGAAGATGAATGCAAATTATCCGATGATGAAATTCCAAGAAAGTCAAATGGTACTCCTTGGAAATTTCTAGGTGAGGGTTTGCTCTAGACTGAACCAGATTGATGGAAGGTTTAGAGTAAATTTTCAATACAATGATATGTGTTCGTTTTCTAAAATAGAAGTAAAATATAATAATAAAGACAATTAAAATAAAATAGAAATAAGATATTGAAATAAATGCAATAAAAATAGAAAATTAGTAAAGGATTGGTTATAGAGCCAAAAATTAAGATTTTCATAATATATTCCGACGACGGAGCCTCTTCAAGCAAGTCAATCGGTACTACTTGAATACTCCTGAGGTGAGGAGATTTACTTATTGTCTGAACCAGATTGATGGAAGGATTTTAAGTAAATTTTCAATATTTATAGCATATCGAAATTAATTTAAATTAAATTTAGAAGGATTTATTGGGTATAGAGTCAATATTAGGGTTATCATAATGTATTTAAATGATCCGACGACGGAGCCTCTTCGAGCAAGTCAATCGGTACTACTTGAACACTCCTGAGGTGAGGGGATTTACTTATTGTCTGAACCAGATTGATGGAAGGATTTTAAGTAAATTTCCAATATATTAAGCATATCGAAATTAACTCAAATTAAGAAAAATTTAGAATGACCTAGAATAGTTGGTACCATTTTAGGATGGGCGTTGTGGGGGTGCTAATCCTTCCCCACACGTAACCGTACTCCCGAACCCTAGATTCTTTGAACGTAGACCATGCCTTATCTTTAGACAAGAATAGGTGACCAATCACACCTTAGGTTTGAATGGTTGGTGGCGACTCCTAGGGTTTTAAAGTCTAGCGGGTTAGGTTCACGGACCTAGACGTTATGACAGTTTGGCGACTCCGCTGGGGACATTGGAGAGTCGAGTCAACATATATTTTAGGTAATTAGAAATTTGCTTAGAAATAATGTTGATTTCATAATGCTTAATAATCATTTAATACACACACTTCACATGCATACATGCATAAGCCCTCAACCCGGGCTCTATCCTTGTTAGGAGGGAGAAAAGTACCTACGCCTTCGTGAGGTGATAACCTCCGCATGGGCTGGCGAAAAACTCCCACTCAAATTGAACCTTTCCGCTTATAGCCTATAATGGGTGAGGATTGGGTGCCTTACTAGTCCAGTGTGGATGATAGTGAGGAACAATTTGGGAACCTTTAGAACCTTGGATTATCCAAACCCAGCATGTAATGAAACATAAGACTTAGCCTTAGGGTGGAACCATGATATAAACCCAAGATAGGACACATGAAAGAGCAATTTTTTTTTTACTTCCCTTTTTCACACATTTGTTTTTACAATAATAAGAAAAATTTTTTTCAAAACAAAAGAGAGTGAGTTTTTCTTTCCATTTTTTTCAAAAAAAAAGGGGTGAATTTGCATATACCATTAAGTCATGCATAGTTGTGTTTGATTTTGCATTGCATAACAACTCATTCACATAACTTTGCACTTGTCTTATCATGAGAATGAACATACTTTTGATTATTATGAGAGATTGTTAGACTTAAGTGCATTCCATATGCATTCATTTTTGTGCATAAACATATCACCACATGAAATAATTTCAACTTAATTGTGGCACTCAAGGTATCAAAATTGCATCCACTAGACGGTCCACCCTCCACAAATACCATACAAGATATCAAGCACGCATAATGGAAGAGGATAAAAATAGCAGGATAGAAAAGTTGGAAAGGGATAATGTAGAGATGAAAGAGCAATTGAACGAAATTACTCAGTTGCTAAAAGCCATGATTAAAGGAAAGGAGAAGATGGGTAATCAAGACGAGTCTGTCCAAGAGACTCAACAAAGCATGCAAGACAACCCCGTTTTTGTTCCCGAAGGAAGTACTGTCAAAGCTCCAACGTCTCTACATATACAAGTTCAAAACCCAGTGGAGGTGCCAAATTTAGATGATCCCACAGAGCTAGAAAAGTTGAAGCATAATGAAGAATATAATGGTACTAAAGCCCAGCTGAGCTTGATAGAGGAAAGACTAAGTGCCATTGAAGGATTTGACTATTTTGGACCCATTGATGCTGAAAGGTTGTGTTTGGTATCGGGTGTCGCGCTTCCACCAAAATTCAAGGTGCCTGAATTTGAAAAGTTCAATGGAACAGCGTGCCCAAAAGATCATCTCACCATGTACTGTAGGAAAATGGCGGCATATGCATGGGATGACAAGCTATTAATTCATGTTTTTCAAGATAGCTTAACTGGGTCAGCTGCTAAGTGGTATAACCAATTGGAAAGAAGCAAAGTTTCCTCTTGGTCTGAGTTGGCAAGAGCTTTCATAGCTCAATACAAACATGTGTCTGATGTAGCTCCTGACCGCTTATCTCTCCAAGGTATGGAAAAGAAGAAGGACGAGAGCTTCAAAGAATATGCCCAACGGTGGAGAGATGTGGCGTCGCAAGTTCAACCTCCTTTAACTGAAAAGGAAGTCACCATGTTCTTTTTGAATACTCTCAAGGCACCTTACTATGAGCGCATGCTTAGCAGTGTGACTAAGAACTTTGCAGACATGGTGTTGACGGGTGAAGCCATTGAGAATGCCATCAAGAGTGGTAAGATTGAAGCATCTTTGAATGATAGCAAGAGGAATGGGTTCTCAAAGAAGAAAGAAGAAGATGCACAAGCTGTTTCCAATAACTCACGTCGCTCCTATACCTCTTATTCACCTTCAGTGAATTACACTTATTCTCAACCCCACCCACAAACTTATCATCAGAATGCTTACCAACCCATTTCCCATTCACAAGACCCCACTTTTTCACCCAATGACCAAAAGAATACTCGAGCTAGCCGAAATGTCACCATAGACCCTATACCAATGACATACACAGAGTTGTTCCCACAGTTGGTAAGGGGTCACCTTATTGCCCCTGTTTATGTAGAGCCCTTGAAGCCTCCCTACCCAAAGTGGTATGATCCTAACGCAAAGTGTGCTTATCATAATGACAATGTTGGTCACTCTATTGAGAATTGTATAGGCTTGAAGAGGAAAGTCCAAGCACTTGTCAATGCTGGAATTTTGAGTTTTGGGGCAAAGAATGACCCAAATGTGAATGATAATCCTCTACCAGATCACACAAAGGATAGCGGTTGAGGCTATGGAAGAAAGTGGATGATTGATTCACTGAATTTAAAGATAATGGTTGTTTCTTTGTGTCTAATTTCATTCATCTTAGAACATTTCTTAGGTAATATAGGAGTGCCTAAGCCCAAAGGCATTAAGAGTTCTTTTATGTATTGGGCCAGCTTTCTTTCATTTTCATTTCAATAAAGGATTAGTACAATTCATTTTTCTCAATTCCTCATTCCAATCTTGTGCTTTTATGTAAAACACCAATACCTATATTCTTTACATTGTTACCAAGCTTGAAAGTATCCAAATAATGAACATGATAATGATAATGGCAATGAGTGTAAAATTCAATTTTGAAAGAACCACTTTGTTTAGTTGGATGGATTTTCAGTTTGCCAAGATTGTTCAAGCAAGAAGAGAATAGAAGATATTTGTCTAAAATCTTCACCTATAGAATGTTACGAGTAAAGGTGAATCTCTACATTAAATTCTAATGAGTTGGTCTTTGTTCAATAGATGACCTTTAATGAGAGTACTTGTATTGAGATGAGAAATGGCCTTCTTTCATTACCTTTCAAGTGTGAGTAAAATCATCCATTGATTACCCCTTTTGAGCCTATTATATTCTTTTTGATATAACCCACCAAGAATCACCCTCCATACTGGGGGGCAAAGAGAATAGAAGATGAAAGATCAGTGGGGTAAAGAAAAAAAAAAGCCTTTTGTGAAAAAAAAAGGACAGAAAAGAAAAAGAGAATGAAGAAGGAAAGAGGGTTTAAATCAAGAAAGTGAAAACCCTAATCACATTTGAATAGAAAGGAGAGAAAGCAAATTAGAATGAGGCAAAAGTCAAAATGCCTAATTGATTCATGAAAAATGATTCTTGGTTTTATGAACCCTGAAACACTTATTTTGGGCCTATATTATCCTTTCTTTCATGAACCCTCACCTGAGCCTACATTACATGCCTTAAAAGTCCATTTTGATCAAATATAAGTACTCGCATTGAAGAATCATGTGTTGAATAAAGGCACATTTACACTATGAGATAATGATCCTTTGGATGGAATTAAGACAAGCAGATCAAGATAAACAAAAAGATTTCGTCTAGATGGAAGAAGTGAGATTCCAGAGACTCTCTTGGATCCATGTGAGCATTAAATTGGGTGAAGAAATATTTGATGTTGGGGCATGAATCAGACTGGAGAACAGATAAGAGAAGCTTTAACAAGGACAACAAAGTTGAAAATGAAGAGAAATGAATAAAAAGAAGAGAAGAAAAGAAAAAAAAAGAAAAAAAAGAGAAAAAAATGAAAGGAGGATTCAAATTGAAAACCCAAAAAGGGCGGTTTGGATCAATGGAGTGCGTCTAAGTTGAAAACCTGAAAAGGCGGCTTAGATACCAAACAAAACTGGATGTCAATGATACTAAGACAAGAGGATATTTTGATGAACTCAACATGATCAGACAATATGGACTTTTGAAGGGAATTTTGTATTCATTGATCAAAATTGTTTGAATTGTTATTATTTGGATACTATTACCTAATCCTAAAAATTCTCACTTTTCATTCAAGCCTACTTTCCTTTTAAGCCTGACAATTTCTTGTTAAACTTTTTAGATAATGAATAATACCATTCCTTTCATTTTCACCTATTATTTCTTTACCGTGAGGGATTGAGAAATTGTATTGCATTGATTTTGAAATTGGAATGATAATGAATGTTTGCTTGGCAAAATATGTGAAAGACTCCTATATTATTTAGGAAAATGAAAGAAAAGGAAACTTGTGAATGAATGGAAATTGGAAATCAAGAAAAACCAATGAATAAGAAAGAATGAATGATGAGGTCTCAGTAAAGATTTTAATGAGCAAATGAGTGACCAGATAGAGAGGAAAGTAAAAAGAAGAATCAAGGGAGAAGATAAGATAAAGAGGGCATGAAGGCAAGAGTTTCATTGGGCAAGAAAAACGGAAGAAGGAAAATGAGGAAAGAAATAAGAAATAGAAGGACAAGAGGACAGATGAAAGAGAAGAATGCATGAGATGGATTGATAAAGAATAACCTTGTTGTTGCCACAATTGAGCTTGAAATGTTTTTCGAAAAAAAACATTGCATGGTAGAGTGAATTGCATCATAGAGATAAAACAGATTGCTTGAATGACATTGCATGGATAAAATAGACTACATTACATGGATAGAATTGATTGCATCAATAACATTGCATGGATAGACTAGATTGGATGAATGATGTTGCTTGAATAAGATAGCTTACATGAATGACATTGCATGGATAGAACAGGTTGCAATTGCATGGATAAGATAAATTTCCCAAGATTTCAAATTTTAACAAGATAAATTTCCCAAGATTTCAAATTTTAACAAGACAAGAAATTTTAGAGGGGTTTCCTAAAATTTCAAAAATTAGACAAAATAAAAGTCTTGGAGGAGTTTCCCAAGATTTCAAAAAATGGACAAGAAAAAGAAATTTTAGAGGGGTTTCCTAAAGTTTCAAAATTTGACAAGTAAAAAAAGTTTTGGAGGAGTTTCCCAAAATTTCAAAATTTGACAAGAAAAGGAGTTTTAGAGGGGTTTCATAAAATTCCAAATTTTGATAAGATAAGAAATTTTAGAGGAGTTTCCTAAAATTTCAAAATTAGACAAGAAAAGAAGTTTTGGAGGGGTTTCCCATAAATTTCAAAATTTGACAAGAAAAGAAATTTTAGAGGGGTTTCCTAAAATTTCAAAAATTAGATAAGAGAAGTTTTGGAGGAGTTTCCCAAAATTTCAAATTTTGGACAAGAAAAAGAGTTTTAGAGGGGTTTCCTAAAATTCCAAATTTTGATAAGATAAGAATTTTAGAGGGGGTTTCCTAAAATTTCAAAATTAGAAAGGAAAAGAAGTTTTGGAGGGGTTTCCCAAAATTTCAAAATTGAATAACAAAAGGAATTTTAGAGGGGTTTCCTAAGATTCCAAATTTTGACAAGAGAAATTTAAAGGAGTTTCCTAAAATTTTCAAAAAAAAAAATCAGAGCCATTTTAGACAAGATTTTAAAGTTTGACTGCCTGACTGTTTAGGAGGAGCTTTTTGGACAAGATTTTAAAAGTTTGACTGCCTGCCTGTTTAGGAGGAGCTTTTAGACAAGATTTTAAAGTTTGACTGCCTTTCTGTTTAGAGGGAGTTTTTTTTGAAAAAAGAAAAAAAAATTAAAAAAAAAAGAAAAAAAGGGAGAAAGTCAGACAAAATAGGTGTCTATGTCTTTGTGCAATTACTGTTTCACAGCAAATGCACAAAGAGGGGCAGCTGTAGACACCCTATTTTGTCCGAGGTCTTAATTTGTATAAATAATTAATTGGGGTGGGTGACAATTGTATTTTAATTTAATAATTGGGAATTTGGCTAGAATTAAATTAGAGTTTTTAGATTTAGAATTAATATTAATTAGGAAATTAATATTAAAATAGGATTTAGGAATTAAAAAAAAAAGAAAAGAAAAGAGAGAGAAAAGATAAAAAGAAATAAAAATAAAATTAATTTTAGGATTAGATAATTAGGATAATTAGATTTTTAGGATAATTATTTCGATTAATATTTGATAGAGTTAGATTAGGATTAATATAAGAAATAGATAAAATGTTAAAAATAGGAGATAATTAATAAAATAGGTATAGTTGTATTAGGACTTTAACTAATTTGTGGTTATAAAAAGGATTAAAGTTTAGGGTTTAAAGGGGACGATGAGATACACAATCTGCACTCTTTCCTGCTTGCTGCATTGACCTACCTCGCGCACCACCTGTCGCCGGCCTGTTTCATTATAGTTCCACACCGTTTCTACCCTTGCCTTTCATCATCATCGTCGCTTCATCCTCAAAACCATTTTTGTACATCCTCCTGCACTGCACAGTTGCTCGTCACTGCAGCAAGACCTTGCACCGATTCACTCTGCCACCTTGCAACATCCTTTCACGCTAACAACTTGGCCCCGTCTCTCCTTGAACAGTTTGCACCATCTGTTTCACTAACAAACCTGCAGCCACGCATCCATCATCGCCTCGCTTCCTAGTCTGACGATCGTTGCATCTTTCTCATCTCACCATCATCAATCACCAACTCCATCGCCTATCCCTGCCTCGTGCCAAATCAGAAACCGTCACTGTCACCTTCAAGCAAACAACTTGTACTGGTTGCTTACTGCCTCACCGCTGATCACTACTGCTCCGGTGAAGCTCCTACGTGCCGCCCTTGTCCTGACAGTTTGCTGTTGTTCTTTGCTGCATCTTCACCGTTGCTTCCTGTCCCACGCCAGCCTAGCTGTTGCGGTTCACGTGGACGTCTACTTATCATCTTTTGGGATTTGCTCATTCATTTGCTGTTTCTGTTGGTGACTCGCACAAGGAAGTAAAAGCAAGAAAGAAAGAAAAGAAGTAATTAAGGCAGAGAAGAAATTTGACTGGGATTTTAATAAAAGGTAAACACGTGCAGGTATGCTTTTGTACAGATAAAGCTAATTAATTAATAATTTGTATAATATCTTAAATCAATAAGTGTTTGCATGATGTTTTAATAATTTAACATATTAACAATTTGATACTAATATCTAACTTGATGTAATCATTTTAATTGTAATATGGATAAAAGTTGATTTCAATAATTGGCATGATAATTTGATTTGTGTTTAAAAATAGTTTATATTAGTTAATTAATTTGACAACAACTTAATGGTTTAATATGAATTAGTTAATTGCAGATTGATTTAGATTGGCTTGTATAATATAATTTGACTTACTTTGCATGATTTAATTACTTTGATAATATTTGATTAATATATATATTGAATAAATAATTTGTGCATTGATGTTAGTTTAATTTGCATGATATTTGTATGATATGTTTTATATGTTTAGTATGACATTAGACAAATAGAATAATAGAAAAATAAATTAAATTAGAGAAAAAATGCAAATAAGAATAAAATATAATAAAATTGAATAAGGAAATAATAAAGTTATATTAAGAAGATGAATGCAAATTATCCGATGATGAAATTCCAAGAAAGTCAAATGGTACTCCTTGGAAATTTCTAGGTGAGGGTTTGCTCTAGACTGAACCAGATTGATGGAAGGTTTAGAGTAAATTTTCAATACAATGATATGTGTTCGTTTTCTAAAATAGAAGTAAAATATAATAATAAAGACAATTAAAATAAAATAGAAATAAGATATTGAAATAAATGCAATAAAAATAGAAAATTAGTAAAGGATTGGTTATAGAGCCAAAAATTAAGATTTTCATAATATATTCCGACGACGGAGCCTCTTCAAGCAAGTCAATCGGTACTACTTGAATACTCCTGAGATGAGGAGATTTACTTATTGTCTGAACCAGATTGATGGAAGGATTTTAAGTAAATTTTCAATATTTATAGCATATCGAAATTAATTTAAATTAAATTTAGAAGGATTTATTGGGTATAGAGTCAATATTAGGGTTATCATAATGTATTTAAATGATCCGACGACGGAGCCTCTTCGAGCAAGTCAATCGGTACTACTTGAACACTCCTGAGGTGAGGGGATTTACTTATTGTCTGAACCAGATTGATGGAAGGATTTTAAGTAAATTTCCAATATATTAAGCATATCGAAATTAACTCAAATTAAGAAAAATTTAGAATGACCTAGAATAGTTGGTACCATTTTAGGATGGGCGTTGTGGGGGTGCTAATCCTTCCCCACACGTAACCGTACTCCCGAACCCTAGATTCTTTGAACGTAGACCATGCCTTATCTTTAGACAAGAATAGGTGACCAATCACACCTTAGGTTTGAATGGTTGGTGGCGACTCCTAGGGTTTTAAAGTCTAGCGGGTTAGGTTCACGGACCTAGACGTTATGACAGTGACCTATGATCCAAAAGTACATAGGAAAGAGATGAAAGGTGGTAGTTGTCGCATAGTTAGACTTTAATGGTGACCTAGTACCGAGTTTGGAGACTTGGTTTACAACATTCATTTTTATTATAATAAAAAGTCAGGGTTATGGTATAGAAGTATTAAGTTGGTGACGCAATCCTTAAATAAAACAGCAAAAAGGCTTTGTTTGACAGGATGGAAAGAAAGGGATGAAAAAAAAAAATTAGTTAATCAAATGATTTTGTTTCATAACAATTTTCTTACTTTGTAACTTAACTATTTGATTAACTAATTTTATTTTCTCACCATTTTTTTTCCATCATACCAAATAAAGCCAAATGATGGAAGAGAGCCAGAAACATCTAATTTCACGAGATTAGAGCGCGGAAAAATCAGAGGAAAAGTGACGGAGAAGTTGTGTGGCTTGGCAGGAGAATGATCCGTTAACGAAGTAGAAGTTGGGGTAGGGCAGAATCCCACATCCAAAAATGATAGAAAGCGCACATCCAACCGATTTCTATAATTCAAAGCGCAAATGGGAGGAAAAATCACGGAGCCGTGCGGTGAGCACAGAGCGAACTATTCTTTCGCCTTTTACTAAAGAATACCGTGTGCTCGCCGCTCAAAGCGGCATACGATAATTTTTGGAGGCTGATTTTGCTGAAATCGGCCCATCAATCTTTAGTCAAAAATTTTTGTGTGTTGGGCCGCATAAGTTAAGTCCGACGTATGCCACGTTTGCTATCGGCGTTATTTTTCTTGGAAATTGCCGAGTAATTGATGATCTGAAGCCATACGAGATTAGTGAGTTTAGTACAGTTCATTGGACCCACGCACATGATAAAATAGAATAATTTACAACCTATATTTCCATGATCAGTAGAATTTGATAGATTTCCCTTCAATATTTTTTTAAAAAAATAATAATTATTCACATACTTAATTGCGTAAGTGGTTCTAAAAGCTAGTCATCTGTGATTTGTGCCGAAAAAAAGAGTTAAGAACTCTTTGTTTGGTTTAAATCGTTGATGAGATGAACAAAAACGGATAAAAGAGAATAAAAGAATAAAGTGAAAAAGAGGTTAAATAAGGCAAGAAATTCTCCTCATATATCATCGGCAAAAACTTCGTTGACTTTTGTTTAAAAGATTATAGATTTGTATATATGATATACTAACAGTGTATAATCTTTATACACTCTTAATATATAAGAGATTGACATCTTATTAATAAGCTTTTATAAGAAAATTGAAAAAAATTTATTTATATTTATTTTTAAGGGCTTGATATTTTTTTATTTTGCATATTAATGATGTGTCAACCTTTAATTCATTGATAGTGTATAGAGCAAGGTTGTAAATTTCGTACTGAAGAGCGTTTCATTTTTTCATTTTATAATAAGATATATCAGTATTGGTTGTTTCGGTATATTATTTCAGGTTTTTCCGTTTAATTTAATAATATTTATAAATTTTTCATACATATAATAGTATTGTTGCAAAATAAATATATAACATTTAACATTGGTAATGATAAATACAAAATTAATAAAATTACTTGTACAACAAATAATAATTATTGAAAAAATTGTTATATTTGTTAATGCTTAGACTTAATTCATTATTTGTGTATTTATTAGTTTTAATTCAATATGAAAATATATTATAAAATAAAAAATTCAATTTTTTTTAATTTTTTGCGTAGCAACCAAAACAGTAAATTTCGCTAAAATTGATTGAAACCACCCGAAACCAACTAAGATTATCTGCACCAAAACTAGTACAAAAAATCAACTCAAGTGCACCAAATTTTATCAAAACTGATGCGTATCAGCTGATACAACCGAAACCCAAATAGTATTAACAACATTGGTACAGAGACTATACAATACATTGTCAATGTATCCTCTATAAACCCAAGGATTATTTCTTTTCTTTTTTTGGTCAAAGGATAAATGGAATGTTATTTTTTTCTATGTAAAATTGTTCAAGGTAAATGTTTTGTGCTATTGATGTCAAATGGATCCCTTAATACGGTAACATGAAAGTTGCTATCAAATTGAGATCATGAGATAAGTGGTATGCTATTCTTGCAATTTTATCATTAACCTGAAAGTCTTTACATTCTATCAACTGTTATTGTATAATGGGATTTCCTTCACTTTGTTTTTCAGTTTTTAGTCTGCAAATTGAGCTTTCAAGAATGTTTGTCCCAGATCGTGAAACTGGAACCACGTGCTTCAATAATCAAGGCCCAAGTCTTTTATTATTTCTTCGTTCTTGGGCCTCAAAAACAATTCCATTTTCTTCAAATTATTCAGACTTCAAGACTTTGCATTGAAGATGGTGCTTGGGAACGTAAAGGAAAATGGCTGGCATTCCTACATAAACTTTCATTAGTTCAGAAAATGTAGTTGGTAAAGTAACTGTTGAATTCTCAGCTCAATAATTATTATCATACGAATGTTGACAAGTGAAGGTGTCTTTTAGTTATCAGTTCCAGGTTTTGAACGTTGCAATTCGAAGAACCAAAAAAAACGAAGGGTACTAATAGGGGATTGGTACTCTCATGCCAGCTTAATTTTGTTTGAGGGTAGTTATAAATAGACTGTTGCGACTTGGGAAGTCACAATTCCCTTGAAAATCAACAAAATTTTTCGATATATATGTTTTGTCCATTCCACTTCTCTATGGCCCTTGGTTACTGCCAAGTGCCGATTAACCTCCATATAAAGAATAGACTCTGGAAACTTCAAGGCAGTAACTGTATTGAAAAACTATCAAAATCCCACTTTCTAACAATAGTTTTTGTTCAATTGTCCATGGCTGCCACCCTGCCCTGCACTGTTAGCCTAAAGCTTCTGATCGACAAAAATTCCCAGAGACTTCTGTTTGCTGAAGCTGGCAAAGATTTTGTTGACTTTCTCTTCAACATTCTGTCATTGCCTGTTAGCACTGTCATAAGGCTTCTGAGTAAACAAGGAATTGTGGGGTGCCTTGGAAATCTTTATGACAGCATTGAAAATTTGGGTGATGCCTACTTGCAATCAAAGGACAAAAAAGACACCCTTTTGAAGCCAATTATTTTTAACTATTCTGCTAGCATACCTCTCTTACGGCCAAACATGCAATCGTTAATATACGGCAACCTTTATAGGTGTACTAACTGCACGAATAATATTGCAAAATGTCGTCTGTGTGTGGGCTATGATCCGAAATCCGTTTGTCTTTCCTGCAACAATGATATGAACCAAAGTATAACTATTGTGAGTCCGGCAAGAAAGGCTTTATCCTCAGAGGAAGGTTATGTGAAGGGAGTGGTTACTTATATGATCACGGATGATTTGATGGTGAGGCCTCTATCAACTATTTCTATTGTCACTTTGTTCAACAAGTTCAATGTTAAGAATGCAGGGGATGTTGAAGAGAAAGTCATTGATATGGGAATTGATGAGGTAAAGGTTCCTTTTCTCTTGCCACCAAGTATGCTATATTTTCAGCCTTGTCCATTTAATAAAGAATTTTGTAGTCGAAGGCTTAACATTAAACGTTAATGGTTTTAAAGTTTAAACTTGTTTTCTGCAATAGGGAGTGAAATTGCTAAGGGCATCAATGCATACAAAGGAGGTGCTTACTGCTGTGTTCCTCGGCAATGAGGCAAAGTGATTTCGCTAATTCTCTGTCAATTGCAAGTGTGATTTTGGAAATGATGGTTTGATTAGTGACGGTAGGAGTCTTAGAGTAGGATTAGATGCGTGTTGGAACATTTCACAGTTCTAAAGTTGTAGAAGATCATACAGACTTGCTTTGAGCCTTTTGTTATTTAATGGGGCAATCTGTTTATCTATCTTTATCTGTTTTCTGGGTCCTTTAACCTGAACCTATTAACAGAAATCTTTGACTTACTGGAGTGTGGATCTCTGATCAGATCAATTTTAATTTGCTTTATTGTTCACTCAATTGAGCATTAATGTTGCAAATTAAAAAAATATAACACCTCAAATCAATGACTGATTAATCACCTCCGAATTTTGATGCCTTCTATTATTAATTCTTGGACATTAGTTCTAAGAAATTCTCTTCAGTTCTTTGGTCTAAGCAAGTCTTGGATTTAATGATTTTAAATCTAGCAGTCAGATCAATTTAAAATTTCCCAAGTTATTTGCAAATTAAGATTGAAGCAGCGCATTTTAAACATTGAAACCGCGAAATTATTGTACCACATTGAGATGTGTTCAGGTGTTTTTGCAAATGCGTCGTTAGGTTGGAAATTATGTTGATTGATAGAAATATGTCGGTTCAATTTTCTACATGGAACCTATATTCTCGGGGTCTAAGGTTTTATAAAATATAAAAAACTATACCATTAGGCATGTGAAAATATAAACATAGGTGTATTGAAAGTAGTGGAAAGAATCCCTTGCTACTCCAGTCTATTCCTTTGAGACCATAGGAAGAAAAGTTTGTTAAATATGTGCTTTATACCATTAGGCATGTGAAAGAAGAAATATAGGTGAATTGAAAGTAGTGGAAAGAATCCCTTGCTACTCCAGCTTTATTCCTTTGAGACCATAGGAAGAAAAGTTTGTTATATGTGTGCTTTGCCCATTCCAACTCGCATTAGTCCTTTATTGCTTCTAATATAAAGCATACTTCGTATATAGACCAGGCTTTTCCATAATTTGCTTTATATGAATTTTTTGTTGCATTTTTTCTCATTATTTATTGTTTGATGGAGTCAAACTTGCTGGGGTTCTTCCATAAGTTGTTATCTTAGTAGTTATATCACATGCACGTGAAGACTTACTTATTCTAAGAAAATTATATATTAAACATAGGTTGTTACATATTGTATAAGTAACCAAAATCAATAAGTATATATTTATAGAAATTTGTACTAACATGTAAAATTTGTTTCATGTATAGTATATACCAAATTAGCATGAACTTTTTGGCTTTTAAGGTTTATAAAAAATTAGAACCCTACGAAGATAAAACAATTCAATTTAAACTTAACTCTTTTTTTTTAAATTTATTCGCAAATAAATCTGTTTTAGGAAAGTAATTAGAGTTCTTACATTTACATTGTAAATCTTAATCATCATCATCAAAACCTTTATCTCAATAGATTAGAGTAGGCTACATGAATCAATATCCGAAATCATGTTAAATAGTTCATATGAATTCTCCTCCTCTACTTCTATCCAAAGTGATACTTTCATCCAACTCTAATACATCTATATTTTTTCAAATTATTACCTTCTAAGTCTTTTTCGATATTCCTTTAGTGATGACCTTTCTTTATTATAGGTTCGTTTCATGAAATTGTTCTGATTTTTATAGCTGGTTGTCTAATCCTACTGCCACCCTTCTCCATTACCTGAGCTGGGGATCGGCTACTCAACACAGGCAGAGTTATTGCAAATCTTAATAATGAATAAAATTTAAAATGGTACAAGTAAATATTGGACGTTGAGAAGCGAGGGTGTCTTTCAGTTACCAGTTCCAGGTTTCCAAAGAGGACTGATAGGGGGTTGGCCAGTTGGGATTCTCATGCCAGCTTCATTTTGTCGGATGCCAATTATAAATAGACTCTTGGGAAGTCACAATTCCCTTGAAAATTAACAAAATTTATCCTCTACGCTTTGTCCATTCCACTTCTCTATGCCCTTTGGTTATTGCCAATTAACCTCAATATAAAGCATGGACTCTGAAAATTTTAACAAGGCAGTAATTGTGCTGAAAAGCTTTCAAAATCCTACATACCTACAATCGTTTTTTTCATGGCTGCTACAACTATTACCCTGAAGCTTCTGATAGATACAAAATCCCAAAGAGTTCTGTTTGCTGAAGTTGGCAAAGATTTTGTTGATTTTCTCTTCAACATTTTGTCATTGCCTGTTGTCACTGTCATAAGGCTTCTAACAAAACAAGGAATGGTGGGCTGTCTTGGAAATCTTTATGATAGCATTGAAAATTTGGATGATGCCTACATGCAATCAACATCAAGCAAAGACACCCTTTTGAAGCCCATGGTTTCTGACTATTCTGCAAATGTTCCTCTCTTGTTGCCAAACATGCAATCCTCAACATCCAGTTACCTTTATAGGTGTAGTAACCAATATAATGGAAATTGTGGTGTGTACGTGGCGAATGATCCAAAATCTATTTGTCCATCCTGCCGAAATGCTATGAACCTAAAGTTTAAACTTGTGAATCCAGCAAACCAGGCTTCATCCTCGAGATAAGGCATATATAGCATAAAATGTATTATTTTCTATTGTGAGGAATTAGAATAGTTTCCATTATTTTCTGATAAAAATATTCAAGATATATATAGCAGAAAATGTAAGACTGATTTCCTAAGAATAAGGATACAGGTAAGAAGACACCTAAGATTATGCTAATCTCCTATGATTAAGGTATAGATATACACACATTTGAATACAAATAAAGATAACCTGTTATCTAATATGCCCCCTCAAGATAGGCCGTGAGAAGAGAGGCCAATCTTGGATTTGAGAGATTGGATTTGTGATCGAGGTAATGGCTTGGTAAGAGCATCAGCAAGTTGATCAGCAGATGAAACGTGTGAGACACGTAGTGCACCCGTTTGAACTTAGTCCCGAATAAAGTGGAAATCGATAGCCACATGCTTCATTCGAGAGTGAAAAACTGGATTGGCACACAAGTGAGTTGCACCTACATTGTCACAATAAATAACAGGATGTTATGAAATTGTAATACCAAGGTCAATCATGAGATAGCAGACCCAATTAAGTTCAGCAGTAGTGGCAGCAACAGATTGATATTCTACCTCCGTGGAAGAGCGAGCTACTGTCTTTTGTTTCTTTGAGCTCCACGAGATAGGATTACGTCCAAAGTAGACAATGTATGCACTTGTGGAAGAGAAGTCGTCCTTGTTGCCAGCCCAATTTGCATCAGAGTAGGCATGAATAGAATCCGGGGAATCATGATATATTAGTATTCCATCATCTAGAGTACCACATAAGTAGCGTAGAAGACGCTTTACTAGCATCCAATGGTCGGTGGAGGGTTGATGCATGAACTGTGACAACTTGTTTACCGCATAAGAGATGTCAAGGTGAGTGAGAGACAAGTACTGAAGACTTCCAACAACTACACGGTACTCAGTAGGATCAGAAAAAGGAGTGCTTGAGTGTAAGCTGAGCGATGAATTGGTGGGTAATGGTGTGACAACTGGTTTGGCACCCATCATCTTTGTCTGAGTAAGTAGGTCGATGATGCATCAACGTTGAGACAGTAATACACCATGATGATGAGGAACCACTTCAATGCCAAGGAAATATGAGAGAGGCCTAAGATCTTTAAGAGAGAATCGTTGAGATAAATTGTCAATGAAGTGGGCGACTAAAGTTGGGCAATCACCTGTGATTATGATGTCGTCAACATAGACAAGGAGATAAATGAGATGAGTACCATTATTTAATACAAATAAAGATGTGTCAGCATGAGAATTTGTGAACCCAGCAGCAAGTAGAAAGTGACGGAGTTCATGGTACCAAGCTCTCGGTGCTTGTTTGATACCATATATGGCTTTACGCAGCTTACAGATATAAGTTGGATGATCAGAGTCAATGAAACCTGGAGGTTGAGTCATGTAAACATCTTCTGTAGGGTTGCCTTGTAAGAAGGCATTATTGACATCCAATTGTCAAAGAGACCACCCTTTCTTGATAACAATGCTAAAAACCAATCTGACGGTGGTGGGTTTCACAATCGGGCTAAAAGTGTCATGATAGTCTAATCCAGGTCTTTGATAAAAACCTTTGGCCACAAGCCGAGCTTTAAACCTGTCAACAGAACCATCAGAATGCCTTTTAATACGATAAATCCATTTACAACCGACAATGTTGGGGGCTGCGATAGGCGGAAATAGTTCCCATGTTCCATTGTAGACTAAAGCATCATACTCCTCGGACATGGCTTGATGCCAATTATGATCTTTGAGGGCTTGGTTAATTGTAATGGGTTCAACACTGGTAGGCATGTGAGTGTAAAGGTTGGGTTTTTGGATATGCTTTCGGATTTGATTTTTGGCCCTTGTAATCATGTGATGTTGGTTTGAATGTGTTTGAGCGGGCAAATTGAGTGGTATGGATATCGGTGGTTAAGGTGCAGGTTCAAGTGGGTCAAAGTTAGGACAAGGGGAACGAGGTGATTGCTCGGGTATGGTAACTAGAGGTGCAGGTGAAAGATCAGCACTTGTTGATAATTCTTGACGGCAAGCTGCACATGGAAGTTGTGACCCCGACTGCGTACCTGTAGATATAGTGACTTTGAGAGGTGATGGAACCCAAGTGTCAATGGTGGTAGAGTCAGGTCGTGGTAAATTGGCATGAAGTGACTTATAAGGAAAAACTGACTCAACAAATTGAACATGATGAGAAACATAAAGTTTATTTGCGGATGTATCAAAACATAAATATGCACTCTGAGATAATGAATACCCAAGAAAGGCACAAGGTGTAGACTAGGAATCAAGTTTGTGAGAAGTGTACGGTCGTAGCCAAGGATAGCAGAGACACCCAAGTATTTTAAGCTTGGAATAATTCGGAGTGGTGCCAAAGATTTTTTTCATATGGTGAGGACATATTTAGTGTGGTGGTTGGTAATCGATTGATCAAGTAGACAGCAGTAGCAAAGGCATTGGACCAGAAGGTTAAGGGAAGAGACGCATGAGAGAGTAAGGTGAGGTCAGTTTCAACTATGTGGCGATGACGTCTTTCTGAGTACCCATTATGCTCGGTGTATGTGGTGGTCTAATGAGATGACAAATGCCTTGTGTTGCTAAAAGGCCTGTGAGAGCCACATATTCGCCCCCATTGTCAGAGAAAATGGTTTTAATTTTGTTGTAGAAGTAATTTTCAACAAGGGTTTTGAATCTAGTGAAAACATCTTTGACGTCAGACTTGTGTTTTAGTGGATAAAACCATATGTATTTGGTATAGTGATCAGTAAAAATGACATAATATTTGAACCCATCATGTGAAATAATAGGTGATGTCCAGACATCTGTGTAAATAATCTCAAGGGCTTGTGATGACATAATAGAAGATGTAGAAAAGGATAATTTATGCATTTTATTGCAGTGACAAGCATTACAAGAAAATTGTTTGGGAATGGGGGAAGACACATCCAAATTAAAACCTGAAATAATATGTTTTAAAATAGGAGTAGCTGGATGACCCAAGCGATGATGCTAATTTAAGGAAGTAGTTTTAACACTGGAAAAGGCAAAGATTGGGGAAGACATAGACTTCGCAGTCGGCCATTCGTAAACTCCATCTTTAGCATTGCCCTGTAAAAGAATTTCACTTGTGCGAAGATCCTTCACCTGAAAGGATGTTGGTAAGAATTCAACAGAAACATTATTAGTTGAGCAAAATTGAGAAATGGAGATTAAATTTGTTTGCACATCAGGAACACAAAGTACATCATGTAAGTTAAATATAGCATTAGGTGTGGGAAGAGAAGTGGAACCAGTGTGAATAATGGAGAGACCCGTGCCATCGCCAATCATAATGTCATCAGTGCCATGGTAAGGAGCATGCAAGGAGAGATTAGCCAAGTCTGCAGTGACATGATGAGATGCACCATTGTCAAGTAGCCAATTTTGATTGCTGGATGCAGTAGTGGTAGTGAGATGAGCCCGTGGTTGCCAAGGTGTCGTCAAAGTGTTAGGTATTGGTGCATGGCTAGAGTTGAAGGTCTGAAGTGGTACCAATTTAAATGATGGACATTGTTTGGCCGTGTGTCCTTGAATAGCACAAATCTGACAATACCCAAGGTATGGACGGCGTGGTCGGTTGCCACGAAGTGGACTGCCTGAGTTGTTGTTGGTCATTGGTGATGGAGCAGCGGAATTATGGGGCCAACCATTGTTGAATCGTTGAGTCAAAGTACTAGGGGAGGAGGAACGCCAATTGTTGGCTGAGTTTTGTGGACGTCGATGTGAGGATGTCCAATTTGTGGGATTGGCAATGGCTAGGAAAGGAGTAGAGGATTTCCCTTGGAGAAAGGCTTCAAAGGTTAGAAGTTTCTCATGGAGTTCATCAAAGGAGATAGGGTTGTCACGAGCTTGAACAGCACGTACCAATTCTTTGTAGTCATCACCATTTCCTCCAAAATTTTATCAACAAGATCTTCTTCATCCATTGGGGCACCAAGAATAGCAAGTTCATCTGCACGAGCTTTGACAGATTGAAGAAAATCAGTGATATTAAGAGTGCCTTTGGTGGAGTTTTTGATGATGGTTTTGAGTTGTTTGATACGGCCTCGGGATGGTTTGGCATAAGTGTTAGCTAATATTGTCCAAGCTTCCTGCGATGTTTTAGATCTTGCAACAAATGGAATAATGGTCGGGGAAAGCGAACCAATGAAGGCGTTGAGAATGAGCTGATCCTAACGAATCCAATTGTTGTAGGCTGGATTAGAGATGGTGGTATTATTAACCGTGAGAGTGGCTGGTGGGCACGATTTTGAGCCATCAATGTACCCAAGGAGATCATACCCGATGAATAAGATTTGGAACTACAATTTCCAAGAAACATAGTTGTTGGTGGTGAGTTTGAGAGGGGCTTGAGCCGAGATGTTGATGGTGATGAGTTGAAACTCATTGGTATGAAGATTGATTGAATGTGCAAGGGTCGTCACATTCTAGTTTGATGTGGCGGAAGTAAGAGTTGTGTTGCTTTCAGTGGTCATTCTGGGAATAGAGAAAAGAAAAGAAAAGAAAAGAAAAAAAAAATTATATGGGTAGAGCGTTCCTTCTTGCTCTGATACCACAAAGAGGAATTAGAATAGTTTTCATTATTTTCTGATAAAAATATACAAGATATATATAGCAGAAAATGTAAAACTGATTTCCTAAGAATAAGAATACAGATAAGAAGACACCTAAGATTATGCTAATCTCCTACGATTAAGGTACAGATATACACACATTTGAATACAAATAAAGATAACCTGTTATCTAATACGAGGGAGGTTATGTGAAGGGAGTGGTTACTTATATGATAATGGATGATCTGATGGTGAGGCCTATGTCAACCATTTCTAGTATCACTTTGCTCAACAAGTTCAAGATTAAAGATGTAGTTGTTCTTGAAGATAAAGTCATTAATGTTGGAATGGATAAGGTAAAGGATCCCGTTTTTCTTGCAATTACGTGTAGTACAGTTTTCTGGCCTTGTACATTATTAATAATCTTTAAACACAAAAGTATTTTGTAAGCTGAGGTTTATTTTCTTAATATAATTGGCTTTAATGTTTAATCTTGTTTTATGCAATAGGGAGTGAAATTGCTTAGGGCATCATTGTGGTCCAAGGAGGTGCTTACTGATGTGTTCCTTAGGCAGAATGTGGCGAAGTGATTTTCTTAAGTCACTGGCAAATGCAGATGTGATTTAGGATATTATGGCTTCATTTAGTAAGAGTAGATGCTTGTTGGTCTATGTTTAAAGTTCAAATATTGTAGAAGTTATTATAGAGTTCTTTGAGTCGTTTGTTATGTAATGGGGCAAACTTTTTATAAGTCTTTTTTCTGTTTTTAGATCAAGGCTTCAATCTTTTCTTTTTTGCTATAATCTTCTGTTATGCATGAAGTTCGTATTGAAATCTTTTTGACTTGCTGGACGGAGGAACCTTGATCTCAATTTTAAGTTATCACTTAATTGAGCATTAATCTAACAAATTAAAAAAAAAAAATACAAACACCACTGATTAATCTTCTTTGACTTTTCTGAATACCCCTTATTTCTCTGGTCAAATGAAATCTTGGATTTAATTAATTTAAAATCATGCAATATGTTCAATTTAAAATTTCGAAAGTAATTCATTATTTGCAACATAGGATTGAAATGTCTCATTTTATCCATTGAAACTAGGAAATTAAAGTATCAAACTGAAGTAGTCAAGTGTTCTTGCAATTGTGTCACTAGGGTGGAAATTATGTTTTTTTTTTTGGTTACAAGGAAAGTATTAAATAACTGGGGATGGTGTGCTTGGATTCGAACCCAAGACTTACAATATGCCACAACTCATCTTTAGCTACTAGACCAAGAGGTTGTTGGCAAAATTATGTTATTTTGATTGATAAAAAAATGGGTTTTGTTATGCTGTTGTTTTATTTTTGTTCATTGATTTGTGGAGTAATATATTCTACAGAGGGAAAACCCATGGATTTTCCGACATATATAGCTGGAAAATTTTAAAGAATGAACACGAAGTAATTAGCCTTTGGAGGGAAAAGAATGCTTTTTTGGTGACATAGTACCCAGTTTGGAGTTGTGTGGCTTGGCAAGAGAATGATCTATTAACAAAACAGAAGTTGGAGAAGAGCAGAATCCCACATCCCTAGTGAAAGAAAGCACACACCCAACCGACTTTTATAATTCAAAGCGCAAAGGAGAGAAATAGTTACGGAGCCGCGCGGTGAGCACATAGCGAACTATTCTTTCGCCTTTTACTAAAGAATACCGTGTGCTCGCCGCTTAAAGCGGCATACGCCTATTTTTGGAGGCTGATCCTTAAGAAATCAGCCCATCAATTCCTCAGTCTTAAAACGTTTGTTTTCTTGGGCTGCAATTACCGGCCAATGTGTAACCTGTTGTGGGCTAGCGAGTATGATAAAGTGGGAAATTTCGATCGCAGGAAATCTTATAGTGAGGTTATGACTTTTAATTTTATAGTAAGGTTAACATAAAAAATTATATAATTAAATATACATTAAAAGTCATTAAATATAAAATATATTAAAAATATTGTGAACACTTTATAATTAATTTAAAGTGAATGTAAACAATATATGATTAAGTATTAATATAAAGTTATTAAGTGTAAAATATGTTGAAGTATGTAAACACATGATAATTAACATAAATATAAATTATAGCAAAATTATCATATGCTTAAATCTATTGACACTAATATTTATATTGATAATTATATTTTTATAATATTTTTAACATATTTATGCCTAATGACTCTAAATTTACACTTAATCATGTATCTGTTACATTAACTTTACACTGAAGTTAAAGTTTGTGATCTTACGGTAAAAATTTTCATGATAAAGTCTCTTCGAAATTGCCTTGTATTTAGAGGACTGGAAACCATACTCGAGTTTTTAGTATTTAATTAACTCACAGGTCATTTGACTTGTGCACATTACATAATGGGAAATTCTACGGTAAGGTCGCAAAATATCGATCTTATTGTAAGGTCATGATATCTCATGAGATATTGAATAAAATTTAAAAATTATTTAAATATGTTAATAATGGCTTAACATGTTAACAGGTAAACCAAAATTTAATTAAAAAGATTTAAATTACATTTTTATCCTTTAAAAGGTAAGAAAATATTTATATTTACATCTTTAACCATTAATCAAAATTAAATTACGATAATACCCATTAATATTAAAAAAATACAAGGTAATTGCCCAGAAAAGTTTGGAAAGTCGACTACTCGTGTTTAGGGATTTCTGCCTAAAAAATCCTGTATGAAGTCTAAATTTTCATGGGGAGTCGACTTCTCGAGAAAGGAAGTCGACTCCCCATTTGAATTTTGTTTCCAGAATGCTTCTGGCGATGCAACAGTCGACTGCTTCATCGCCAGAAGCATTCTGGAAACAGAATGCATATGGGGAGTCGACTTCCTTTCTCGGTAAGTCGACTCCCCATGAAATTTTTTTTAAAAAAATTGTTATTATATATTATTTTTATTTATTAATATTGTTATGATTTTTTTATTGTTATATTATTATTAATAAATATTTATTTTTTTTGTTTAAATTATTAATATTATGATGAATCTTATAATTTTTGTGATTATTCTTTGTAAAATTACGAACAATCTACTTAAATTAACTATGAATCCCATTATTTTTACAATTATCCTTATTTAATTTACAAACAATATATCCAAATTTACGATAAATCTCATCATTTTTACGATTATCCTTTTTAAATTTACGAACAATCTACCGAAATTTACGATGAATCTCATCATTTTTACTATTATCCTTATTAAATTTACGATGAATCTTATCATTTTTATGATTAACCTTATTAAATTTACGAACAATCTACCGAAATTTACGATGAATCTCAAAATTTTTTTTTTTTTTTTTGTTTTACGATTATCCTTATTAAATTTACGAACAATCTACTTAAATTTACGACAAATCTCTTCATTTTTATGATGAACATTATTAAAGCTACGAACATCTTCTATTAATTTATGATGATCCTTAGCTAAATTTACATTTAATTTATTTAGTTTTACGATAATTCTAATCTAATTTACGTTAGTGATGTGAGAATTACATTTAAAATACATGGAATGTCAAATTTTCAATAATAAAAGTCGACTTAACATAAATTGAATAAGAACAACGGGCTTAAAAAAATTAGGAAATCGACTGCCCAAGAAAGGTAGTCGACTGCCCAGATGCATTCTGTTTCCAGAATGCATCTGGTAATGAACCAGTCGACTGCTAATTATTAGCAGTCGACTGCTTCGTTACCAGATGCATTCTGTTTCCAGAATGCATCTGGGCAGTCGACTATCTTTCTCGGGAAGTCGACTCCCAGTATGAAACTTTTTTTTTATTTTGTTATTATATATTTATTTATTAATGTTGTTCTGATATTTTTTATTATTATATTATTATTAATAAGTATTTATTATTTTTTTGGTTGTATTTATCATTATTATTATTACGATAAATCCAATCATTTTTACGATAAATATAATTAAATTTACAATGAATGTCAAAATATTTACGATTATCTTTATTAAATTTACGAAAAATCTACCCAAATTTACGATTATCCTTTTTAAATTTACGAATAATCTACTCAAATTTACGATGACCCTTTTTCAATTTACGATAATCTTTTATTAATTTCTGATGATCATTGACAAATTTACGTTTAATCTATTTACTTTCACGATGAATACAATCCAATTTACACAAGTGATGTGAAAATTATGTTCAAAATACATAGGAAGTCGAATTCTTAATAATAAAAGTCGACATTCTATAAATAAATTAAGAATAGCATGCTTAAAAAATTTGGGAATTCAACTGCCCGAAAATATCAATCGACTTCCCATATGCATTCTGGAAACAGAATGCTTCTGGCTATTTAGCAGTCGACTGCCTTACGCATTCTAACGTTCTGCAATAAAGTTTCTCTTAGGAAGTCGACTGCTTCAATTGAGCAGTCGACTTCCCCGATAAATTTTTTTATCGAAACACTTATAAAACTAGACAGTCAACTGCCTGAAAACATGTCAAGAATTAAAAATCGTACTAGTAAAAAATATAATGATTCCTTGGTCGCTTGGGAGGACTTTCTTTGTAAATCATTGGTTCTTTGCACTTTTCATCGCAATTTCCATCGTTTATGCAATTCTCTTCCACAAACTTACCCATTGTTAAAAATATAAGAGGGGAATAAATAAGAACAACTATTTGATTGAGGTTAGACTTAAAGTTTAGGATTTATAAAATATTGAGATAGCTGCAAACTGGATTAAAGGTGAAATAGACAAAAATTGGAATAAAGGGGTTTATGATTTGGGAATTAGGGTTTATGATTTAGGAATTAGGGTTTAAAAATAATAAAAAGGTTTATATAAGAAGAAGAATAGTACTACAATTATAACAAGGGTATATTAGTAATATAATAGTATAATTTTAATAATATTTAGTAAATAATGTTAATTTTAATAATTGGTTTAGCAGGTTACAAGGTTAAAGAGTTTTTTAATTTTTAAAATTTCATCAACGGTTTATATTAGATTTGACTAATCCAATGGTTCTAATTCAATGACCTTAAAATAAGGTCAATTTTTGTGACCTTACTGTAGAATTTGCCATTACATAATAGAACAATTTACAATCCATGATTTCCATAATTAGTAGGAGTTGATTGGTTTCCCTATCAATTTTTTTTTTAAATTACTAATAACTATTCACATACTTAAATCACGTAAGTGGTTCTAAACTGGAGATGTATGTAGGCCTACTTTGATATCTAATGATAAAACTAGAAGTAAATCTTTCGTAATTTATGCCGAAAAAAAAAAAGATAAACTTTTTAAGTTTTATTTTTATTTTTTTTTGGTATAAGCACAAGCATTTTCATTAGTTTTACAGCCTGAGATTAATCTTATTCAGATCGAGAGTAATAAACGATATAACCCACTCAATTGTTTTATTTGATTAATCGTTGATGAGGCTGAACAAAGACAGCTTAAAAAAATGAAAAAAAAAACGTAAGAGGTAATTCAAGACAAGACATTCTCTTCTTACTGTATAGCACTGACAAAAATTTTGTTGATTTTGTTTATATAAATTATTTCCATTTTTTTATCGAAGGATAATGGGTTTTTATTTTTTTTTCTATGTAAAATTGAGGTAAATGATCTGCTTTTGATGTCAAAATGGGTCCCCTTGATACGGTAACATGAAAGTTGCTATCAAATTGAGATCATTATACATACGGTCGGCTATTCCTGGAATTGTATCACTATTATTTTTCGATGAATTGCAATTGTATCATTAAGCTGAAAGTCTTTACATTCTATCAACTGGTATAGGATAATGGGATTTTCTTGACTTTAGTTTTTCTGTTCTAAATTCAGCTTTCAAGCATGTCATTCCCAATTGAGAAACTGGAACCACCTGCTTCAAGGCCTAAGGCTTCCAACAGAAAAAACAAAATAAAAATAACAAAAGACAAAAAAAAACACATGTAAAAATATTTTTTATCATTTCTTTTAAATATTTTATTATTAGTTATTTTTACTTAATGATCATTATATCTTTTTCAATTTCATCGAAATTAATCTCACCACATATCCAAACTAGTCCTAAGTCTACTTCAATCGAAGCCTAGAAAAGCTATCTATTTTCTTCGGGATATTGGAGGAAACAATGTCTTCAGACTTCAAGACATTGCATTGAAGAAAGTACTCGAGAGATCACACCAAATGCTCAAGAAGGAGTTGGGATTAGCCAACCCTTCGTTGATGACATGAGACTGTGGAAGCACAATGTGTTAAAAAGGAAGTCATTGATATTGGACTGGATGAGGTAAAAAGGATCCCTTTTATCTTTCTATTACGTGTACTACATTTTTTCTGGCCTTGCACATTTTAATCATCTTTAAATAAAATGTATTTTGTAGTCGAAGGATTATTTTCTTAATAAAATTGTCCTTAAAGTTTTAACTTGTTTTATGCAATAGGGAGTGAAATTGCTGAGGGCATCAATGTAGCCAAGGAGGTGCTTACTGATGTGTTCCTTTGGAAGAAGGTGGCAAAGTGATTTTGTAAGCTCTTGCATTTTCAGATGTGATTTCGGAAATGATATTCTATATCCAAAGTTCAAACTATATTAGAGTTCAAATATTGTAGGAAGCTAAACCAAATCCACTGACAGGAATCATCTCGCAAAGTATAACACCCCAAATCAATGACTGATTATTAATTTTTGATACCTTTTATCATTAGTTGAAATTAATCTCCGATCTCAGAAAATACTCATTAATTCATTCTTTTAAGCAAATCTTGGATTTAACAATTTTAAATATTGCAGTCCGTGCAAGCTAAAATTTTCAAAGTAATTAATTATTTGCAAAATTGCACTGAAATAGTAGTCTTTAAACATTGATTCCAGGAAATTTTATTATCAAATTGAGAAGTCGTCCAGGTGTTCTCGCAATTGCGCCAGTAGGCTGGGAATTATGTTATGCTGATTGATAAAAATGATGGGTTCTGTTCTGTTTTTGTTTTATTTTTGTAAATTGAACTTAATGCATGTCAGTACCATTGTCTAACTGGACCTGTATGGCTTTATCAAATCCTCAAACCTTTATTTATAACCACAAGAATTTGGTCTAAAAGATTTTATGATTTACTGGTATTGGAGGTTGCAGATCTCTTCAAGAAACGAAATTTGAAAAAATTGAACACAGATGGTGAATTTATCCCCTGCTCTTTGATCAGCGTTCGAATCTCCCTTAAAACTCACGTCAGTCTATTTGATTGAGACCAAAGGAAGATAAGTTGTCATACATATGCTTTCCCATTCGAACTCTCATTAGTCCTTGATTGCTTTCAATATAAAGCAGACTCTGCAAAATTAACCAAGGCAGTAATTTTACTTTGAACTTCCTTACATAAGTTTTCCTGTCATGGCTCTCCTCACTGTTAGCTTCAAGTTTTTGGTAGAATATACAGAAAGCTTGAAAATTGCTATCTTTCGTGATGCATGTTCTTGTATGTATGTGCAAAAGAATGTTCTTGATGGAAAACTGCTCTATCATTCAATAGAGGGGGGAAAACCCATGGATTCTCTGGAATAAGGAGCTTGAAAATTTTAAGGATTGAATGTGAAGGAGTAGCGTTTGGAGGCAAAATTGCGACACAATCCTTAAATAAAGAAGAAGAAATGATGGAAGAGAGCCAAAAACATCTAATTTTGCGAGATTAAAGTGTGAAAAAATCAGTGGAAAAGTTAAGGAGAAGTTGTGTGGCTTGGCAGGAGAACGATCTAGAGAAACTGGAGAAGAGCAGAATCCCATATCCCTTAAAGAAAGAAAGAGCACCCCCAACGGACTTCTATAATTAAAATCGCAATTAACAGAAAAAAATTACGTAGCTGTGCGGTAAGAACAGAGAGAACTATTCTTTTGCCTCTTACTAAAGAATGCCATGTGCTCGCCGCATAAAGCGGCATACGCCAATTTGTGGAGGCTGATATATGTGGAGTCGGCCCTCGAATCTTCGGCGTTAAATATTTGCTGTCTTGGGCCTAAGGGCGTATTGAGTTACTGTATCCTTGTGATGGGCTAGCTACAAGAACTATTCTTTGAAAGTTCCGAGTATTGAACTGGAAACCATACGAGTGGTGAGTTCGTGCGAAGAGAGCTAGAGATGGGAAAATGGGCTGGGGGTTGGTCCTGATAGGTTTGGTCATAGGGTCAAGAAGTATTTAGTATTTTTGTTAAATGAGTATTTTAAAAGCTAACAGGTTTAAATCGGTTGGTCCATATAAAAAATAAAAAATTAAAATTTATATTAAAATTTCACTTTTTAGTATATAAATAAAATAAAATTTGAAATAAATATTAAACAATATTAAATAAATTCATATAAAATCTATCAAGTCTTTAACATCATTTGAACATTACATATTAATAATCTAACAAGTATAATATGAATTGTTTTAACAAACCTAGATACTGAAAAACATATTTCAACAAATAAAAAATAAAAAACATGATAAACATATCCATGTCCATCCATCTCCTCCATAGTGTCAGTCAAATTCAATCACTTTTCTTTTCAACTTCGCCATCTACAAACATAAATAAAGAACAATATAAGAACTCACAAGAATTAAACTTATGAATTGATTAAAAATTGTCAACTAATTAATAACATTATCTTCAAAACCAAGAATCCAATTTTGGGTGCAAATGAGAGTTTTTACGCTTTCATGATCCAGAGAATTTCGATACTTATTTAAAATAAGAATCAATACTAAAAGAACTCTGATATCACCGTTGTTATTGGAATGCCCAAAATCACAAGCTATACTTACAAGCTCTGGAAATCTTGTCTTATGATCTTTCCACCATTGCAACACATTTAAATCTTCTACCATGAGACCCATAATCTTTAGCTCTTCCAAAAAAAGATCTAATTGAGATTTTGATTCTTCCACTTGAATAGTTTCAAATCTTTTGAAAGCTTATATCATTGGATATTTCCTAATAAATTAATTGTCATTATAAAAGAGAATTTAAAATAAAGTATATACTTAAAAAACAAAAATGGACTTACATCACTCAAAGCATATGTATTCTTTTCCTTCCAACTAGCATGTGTAAGAGGTTGTAAGTCATTAGGTTGGCTTGAAGTAATTTAGTAATACTAAATAAAATTAATTTTATATATTTTACTTTGATTAAAATGTTAAAAATATAATTAATTAAAATAAAAATAAAATTTTAATATAATTAAAAATATTAAAAAATTAAAACGAGCCAGCCCATTTAAGCTCAGGTTAAATCCATTTAGGCCTCGGCCTAAATAAGCCAGGCTAAAAAACCCTCTTTCTTAAATAGGTTACAAAAATGAAATCTAAGTCCTAAATAAATAGGATAAGTCGGGCTGGTTCAATAGACTTTGATCCATTTTGACAATACTAAAAAGAGGTCTTTGAGTCTTTAGTTTCGACTATGATGCTTTGAAGACAACAAATCCGCTCAGTTTGTTGAGTTTATCGTCAGTTCCAATATAAAAATAAAAAATCCCTAGAAAAAAGTCATGTAATTTTTCACTACTATAATTTGAAAGGACTGCAAAGGTTTTAGTTTGCATCTTTTCTTTTCTGCCCAAGTTTTTGGTTGGCGCCCGGTTTAGATGCAGCATATATTTGCGATAAGAACAAGCTGAAATTTCCATGTTTCTTAGCAGGCAGAGTCAAGATTAAGGGTAAGTTTAGATGGATGGTAAAGTCGAAAACATAAGTTTAAGAAAAAAAATTATTAAGAACATTAAATTTAAAAATTGAGTATAGTAAAGGGTTTCATTGGATTCTCATCAATGAAACAGGAACTCTGTAAATCACTGTCGTTAAGCATTAATATTTAGCAATTTGGATTTCTACTTGCTAGACGTATACTAGATCTACAAGAAAAGTGTTATTAGTCTTGAACAAAAACTAGGAAAATTACTCATAAAATTTGATGACTAAGGAAATGAATAAAAAGTAAAAACCATTCATAACACGTCAAATGTGTAAATCCTAATCCAAATCCTGCGCAGAATTTAATTAGGAACATATAATAATGCCAAAATGAAACTGAAAATGAAGTGAATCGCTCCTAACAAAACTGTTGAAAAAGTATGGAAGGCATTGGTTAACCAGCTAGATATCCTTAGATAATTCCAATTTTGTTTGCCACATCCAAGGCATCATAATCTGGAGTCAACCTGACATATGCCTTCTTACTTCCATCAGGCCTGCATATGAATATACACAAATTAATTCAAGATTCATATAAATTATGTAAATATTCAGTTTCACAGAACAATTGCCTTGGGCATAAGAGTGTAAATTGCCAAGTAGATATGACAGGTCCGCACAAGCAAGTGGCTAAGTCACTCAAAAGACCATGTAAATCACTTAATGAAAGCTGTATTAGACTTGATATATCAGATTTTCTCCAAGTTTAAAGCTGATAAGTTCTAAATGCGTAACTAATTCTCCTCAATTCTTCTCTTCAATAAATATAAAAATATTATACCTCTAATCTAAGTAGACATAAAACTAGAATGCACTCTTCTTCAAATCATGTGGTTAGACCTCAGAATTCAAAATTTTATAGGTTATCAACTAATCTGAACAACAGCTAAGAATGTGCTTCTCTTCATACTTCACATGACTAACAGAATGGAACCTACCTGATCAATGTATTCACTTTCCTCGTCTGAATGTCATACAGCTTCTTCGCTGCATCTTTAATCTTCCTTTTGTCAGCTCGGATGTCAACAATGAAAACCAAGGTGTTGTTGTCCTCAATTTTCTTCATTGCAGACTCAGTAGTTAGAGGATACTTGAGGATCTGATATTGATCCAACTTGTTTCTGGGTGTTGCACTAATATGCGGATATTTAGGGTTCCGATCTTTTTTCAGAGTCTTTGGACGATGAAATGTAACTTTTGTCCTGATCTTCTTAGCCTTCTTCTTAAACGTAGCACCAGATTTAACAGCCTTAGCAGTCTTCACTGCTTGAGCCTTTGGATCAGTTTTCTTCTTGCTATCAACTGCAAAAGGAGAAAAATGATAATTCTATAAAGCACCTCAATAATGACAACCCGACTAAATTGCTCAGAACAATGAAACTCTTCTGACTACATTGGATGTTTATATACAAGTTATTTTAAAAGAACTTAACCCGTGAATCAGTGGCCTAACAATTCACCTAATTAAATGAGATAGATTATATATGGTTCAATTCACTATAATCTTAACCTTTAGAGGTCATCCTTCAATGACTGAATGTAAGTAGGCAATATCAGCTTACATGTTTGAGCAAAAGCAGGCTTTCCTCTACCATGCTTATATATTTGAGCAAATTAAATCCACCAGAAAAAGATGTAAGAATGGAGACCAAACTACAAACTAATAAGTGAGAATTCATCATTTCCTAAAGACTTAATATACAAATATAAACTCAAACTTTAGTAGAAAATGGAATTAAGCTCCCAATATTTTATCGTGCAAAAATGACTTATTTTTCTATAATTATAATCATAAATATTTAAAATCAATTAAAAAAGTCCAATTGGAACACCTTTTAAGTTGTTCTACAACCTAAGTTATTCAATAAAAAATCTAACTGAAATTATGAAAAATTAATTATGACTAAGCATGTGTTCTTTAACAGTCCCATTATTTCAATTGCGCCATTTTCATTGATTTTAAATGCTTATAATTATAATTACAAAAAATAAGACTATAACTTTGTTTACACAAAATTAAAGGTCAGAGGTTTAATTCCAATTTTCACTAAAATTTGTCGATATATTTGGGTATTAAGCATTTGATAAATAACTTTAAGTAGCAAAAGAACATGGACACCCAATTCAACTCAAGAATTTCACTTCCATCCAATTAAAACAACCACATCCCAATTCCAACCATCACATTGAATCAAGGGTCTTTATCCTATCCCATACCCCAACCGACCACAAAACACCAACCAAGACTAAAGAGCACAGAAAGCAAAATAAAAGTTCTACTCCCACAACAGATTTCAGAACAACCCTTTTTCTTTATTTACCATCTCTATATTACTCTCTTGTTTCATTACATTCTAGAACATATATAGCATCCAACAGTATATGTTTTTCCTCCCTGTTAACAAACTAATATCATGCTAATTAAAAGTATTAATTAACATATGGATTTACTCGGTATTTAGCTAAACGACTGAGTTCTTTAGCTTCATTGCTTTTGGTCTGTGACAATACCCTGCCCTCCAAGACATCCTTGTCCTCAAGGATAAAGATTGGTGAACTTGTTCCACCTCAGTCAGTTTTGCATTTGTAATAGTTAGGAACTTGTTGACAGCAACATCTCGTGTCTCCATTCCAAAAGAAATGACATCAAGCAGAAATAACTTTTGAAGGTTCCCAGGAAATAAACCACCCTGAATTGTTGTTCTCCTGTTCACTCCTTTGCTTGAACTCTTTCCAAAGCTCCATGAATTTGCTTCTTGTACTTTCTTTACATCTGTCATTCCTCCAATAAGAAGAGCCTTATTTCTAGCCCAGGTTTTAAGAGTTCTATGCTTGAAGACGTGTCCAAATGAAGATGAAGTTGGCCGTGGCTTCTTGGTCTGGAGCATCTTCCTGGAATTCTGATTAAAGGCAGTCTCCTCCTTGCCTTGTCCGCTAGACAAGTGCACAGTAACAAGAGTTGTAGCAGATATAGTGTGCTGTAAGGCACAGTCAATGTAGCCAACAAAAACCTTTAAGGCAACCTTTGGGAAACCAAAACCAAGGGTCACCATTTTCGACTTCAATAGAATACCTTCAATCACAACATAGTAGTCATTTAGAGTCCTGTAGCCTTTAGCTAGGACGCACTTAGTCAAGTCAGTGCACTTCTTGATGTCACATGGTCTGTCAACAAGGATTTTGAGTTCAACAGTAGGTACGAGGTAACACTGATGGTGGATGGCAGCAAACATAGTTATCCCCTTGGTATTTTCTTGGTTTTAACTTCATCAATAACACTATAATGTGTCAAGAGCAGTGCAAGAACGCTCGACATCTCATCAACCATAGCTTTGACTTTTGAATAGAAAAAACCAATGAAATTGGTAATGTCTGCCTCATTACAGCCAATGTCAGAGGTCTTAGGATGTGCAACATCATTGTCATCAGAATTATCCAAATTCTCCACAACAGTCGTTGGTAACGCTACAACCTTTATGTCTTTTAGGACAGTAAGGCCCACACAAGATCTAGAAGGCAGAGAAACTCCATCTATTACTGCCAACTTATTGCCCATTACAACCTTCGATGAACCAAAACACTCTCTTCTCTCTAAATTAAATTTCAATGCACCTCCTGCACCACTTGTAGATGGTTCTGCTATATAAACATGCATCTTGTTATAGCAGCACTTCATTTGCTTGAAACCAAAAGTGAAATAAAGCAAAGCATGCTCACGTGTTTGCCCCTCCTTGGAAATACCAAACTCAAAATTACCAGTGGTGAAATCAAAGATAAGGACAACATAGTCAGCCTGAGAGGTACTAATTGTCTTGTTCTTGATGAAGTCACAATGTCCAAGAACCTCAATGACAACACAGAAATACTTGGTTTTCTCCAATTTCCACAAGGCAATATCAATGATAGTCGGAGTTGTCGACCAAAGCGTTATCTCAGCTTTCTTACAAGTAGCCTTTAACCTTCCCAACATTTCAGAGTTGTTACTAGTATTTTTCTCCTCACCAACTTTAGCCTTATTAGCTCTTCCAATCTTTAATACAGCCATATCACAATAGTTTTCAAGCCAAAAGAGCAGGGAGGTGACACCAATCTGGATCTCAGCATCACACCTCATACTCTTGCTCCATGCAACAATTTTAGTCCTCAAAGCTTTCTTCTGTTGCTTAACATACGTAGTGTCCACCTCAAGAACCCAATCGTAGCCATTTCGGTTGGAACCCTTAAGAATAATCATTGTTCCATCTTCTTTCAAAAGAATGGTTGAATGGTCTTTACATGGCTTTGGTTTTGTTCCTAGCACTGTAGAAATCACCCATTTCCCTGAAGTTTTGTCCATAATAGCTGACGTAGAATCATTGTTTAGCTTCTGCAGCCTCTGAACGGAAGCAAGTGCTCTGTTCTTCCCAACATCATTCTCATTGAAGACAAAGTTACTGGACAATTCCCACAACTCTACCACTCCATCATGCAAGGACACAATTTTGACACCAAGAATATCAACTATCTTTTTGTCTAGCTTGTTGACTCTAGCAATCAAATGTTTCTCTCTAACCTCCAATCCCAAGACATTTGCAATATCTTGGCCAAGAGAAATCGTTTTGTCTTCCACTCCATGCTTTATTCTTTCCATTACTAAAAGTTGAAAGCTGTAAGGGTCTCGAATTGTAATCAGCTTATTCTTAGACAAATACAACATTGAATAAGCTCTTTCACGATTCTCACAAGCACCAACAACCTTCAAAACGGAAGGCCAAGCTGCATTTTCTTGTTCACGACATTGGAATGGATGGAAAGGACGAAAATCTTCATGGTTAAACAGGACAGCATTTTTGGTGACCTTGGGTTCGAATTTTGGAGAACCCCATTCAAGGTAATCGGAACCTCCATCTCTCCATTCAAGAATCTCATAAATTCCAGTGGATGTAGCTCCAGAAACTGCGGCTCTAACCTTTTTGCCATCCAATATTTTCGCATCAACCTCGAACGTTGGATTTCTGCGATGGTCAAAAATTTGCCTAGCATTGATAGGGACGATGGTAACAGCCATGAGATTAAAGCTATTTTTGAGATTGCTTTCTCTCTTTCGTAAACCTCAAATGGATTGTGCTCAAACGGATCCAAAGAGTGGATTGAAGGAGAGAGTGTCATTGCCTTGATTTGATCTTGATCATGTAGATCCCGCTTGCAGAAGGAAATCTGGTTGCAGTTTTCGAGCTCATCTAATTTCTGGCAATCCAACCTTGACATTGAATCAGTAACTTGGTCATCATAAGGAGGAATCCAGCCAAAAACAGAGCCGGATTCATTCTGTTTTATGCCCAACATCAAACCATCATTTTCCTTTTCTTCCTCTTTTTTATCATCAACAACATTAGAGTTAAAATCTTCTGATGTTAAACCACTAACTACACCTTCATTTTCAAATTTTACAGATCTGAGAGAAGTCCTCATTTCATCAAACATCTTGTCTACTCTTACCATCATTTCCACGATCAACTGTCGTTGCTCCACCGACCACTGAGCAATCATCAATACACCGTTTGCCATAGCCAAGAATCGACTGCTCTGGTACCAATGTTACAATCCAAACCGAGATATTGCAGAAACTAGAGAAGAAGATAGCAGAAGAGGAAGAATAGAAGAGAAGATAGAGACCAGAGGCAGAGAGAAAAAAAGTACTGAGAGAGAGTGTTAAAACTGTTGTATATTACTCTCGTGTTTCATTACATTCTAGAACATATATAGCATCCAACAGTATATGTTTTTCCTCCCTGTTAACAAACTAATATCATGCTAATTAAAAGTATTAACTAACATATGGATTTACTCGGTATTTAGCTAAACGACTGTGTTCTTTAGCTTCATTGCTTTTGGTCTGTGACACCAACGTACATTAAGTCCTCAAAATTCCAATACTTCAGTAAAAATCTAAATTAAAAAAGTAACATGTCTAAAGGAAATTGCTTTTCGCATATATATATATATATATATATATATATATATATATATAAATTTTCAGCCAATTTAACAAGCTTTTCCATCATATGAACAAAGATACCTTCTTTTAACACAAAAATAAAACCCAAAATCTCAAAAATTAGAAACAAAACAGAAAAATATAAAAAAGATCACCTTTAGCTGGAGACATTGCTAAAATTCTTACTTGAGCTACCTGAAAAGAAAAGATAAAAATGCAAGATATTTTAAAATAATATTAGATTCCAAAATAATGAACTAAAGGACAGTTAATTTTCTTAATTTTAAAAAACCAAATACCTTTTTAGCTGCGGCTACCGGAGAGTTTAGGGTTTTAATCCCGAGTGAAGAAGATGTGGAGCTTTTATTTTTAAGTAAAAAATTACCGATTTAACCTACATTTTATGGGCTTGTAAAGGTAGATTTGATATGGGCCTAAATGATTAAGCCCCTAATTGATGTCTGACTAATTATCCCAAGAGTTGGGCGAAATTGGGTATATTGAGGCCATAGAATTTTTTTTTCTTGATTTTCGTTGTAGATTTTCTTATAAAGGTGGCAAACAGTTCGGTTCGGGCAAGTTTGATCCAAGTTATTTTTAGGTTCGGGCTATTTCAAGTTTGAATTTTTCGAGTTCGGGTATTTTCGATTTCTAATATTTTCAGGTTCGGTCCGATTCTAATCAGGAGAGTTTAGCAGGCTTAATTAAATTATTTTAAAATTTTATTAGTTGTATATTTTTTTATAATTTTGAATGTAATAATTAATTTATTTTTTATATAGTTATATAAAAATATAATAGAATTGCTAAAGTAAAGTTAAAATTATATAAATTTTTACATTTTAATGTTTTTATTACTTGACAATGATTTTTTTTAATTTCCTGTAATATTCACATTTGTTATAAAATATATAATTCTATATATTAATAATTATATAAAAATTTATTTTTTAAGTGAGGCAAATATATATATATATATATATAGAGAGAGAGAGAGAGAGAGAGAGAGAGAGAGAGTAAAACTAAAGGAAAGTGAAAATCTAAAAGTATTAGCTATACAAATAAATAACTAACAAATTATAAATAAATCACTCTAAATAATTAAACATTTATATAAATGGCGTTATACTTTTAACAATAACTTATTGGGTATTTTAAATTTTTAAAATTTTTTTATATTTATTTTGTTTTGGGTTAATGTATAATTTAGCCCCTAAACTATACCACTTTTATCACTTGAGTATTTAAAGAATTTTCGTTATTACTTTGGTATATAAACTTTACTTCCGCCACATTTTGGTACCTGTGACTAACACCGTTTAAAAAAAGTAACATGGCATGGATTACCTAATCAAAGTTTGACACATGACAATAAATGTCATGTCATTTGCATGCCACGTCAGGATTATTTTTTTCAAAAAATATTTCAAAAATATTTTTAAAAATATCTAAAAATATTTAAATTATTTTAAAAATATTTAAAAACTTTTTGGCTTAATAGCAAAATACATCCTCAACCTTTAGCATAAAATGGAATTAAGCCCTCAACGTTTTATTGCATGAAAATCAGTCCATAAACTTTTATTTTATTATAAATAAACCTTCAACCTTTCAAAATTATGCAATTAAGTCCAAATCTATTAAATAACACTAATTGTCGTTAGTATTGCATATGTGGCATGCCACGTGGCAGCCAACTAAGCTATCCACGTCAGCTTTCACGTTAGATGTCCAAACGACAGTTAGTGTCATTTAACAGATTTGGACTTAATTGCATAATTTTGAAAGGTTGAGGGTTTATTTATAATAAAATAAAAGTTCATGGATTGATTTTCGCACGATAAAATGTTAAGGGCTTAATTCCATTTTATGCTAAAGGTTAAGGGTGTATTTGGCTATTAAGCCAAACTTTTTTGAATCAATAATAAATTAGTTTCGGTTTTGGGTTTTTATTCTTCAGGTAGTGTGGTTTTTTTTATTTTTGAGTTTGAGATCTACATTAGAAGGTTGGGATTTGGGTAAATTTGTGAGAGCCAGTTATATTATTACTGTACATGATGTTGGATGATGGTTCACTATCCAATTCTTATATATTTTTGCATGTTATAAGTGAAACAGTGACGTGGGCTCCACTGGCTCTATAATGCCCAAATGGACGTGAGATTGTTCAAAATGTGTCCGGAAGGTACGATAAGCCTAAGGTAAGAATTTTGAGCCCAAAATACTTTATTTATATTATTTTTGGGATGCGTGCCAACAATTTAAATAATGACAATTAAGGACATAGCCCGGTGGCATTTTTGTAAATTGTGCTCAAACTAAAATGAATTTGGACCAAGTGAATATAACATGATATTCTACATAAAAATATTCACAAAAAAAGATATTCTACATAAAAATAAGTTCTAGGCTATGTCAATTGATTGATCGAATCAGTGGTTAAATTAGAAATTTACACGATTTACCTATAGGGGTAATTTCGTAATTTCACCTTCATGGTATGTCAAACCCGAACCAAACCACCTTTATTCATCAAAATACATTTAATAAGAATTTTTGGTGATGGAAACTGAATTTTTGGAGTGCAATTACATAGTTATAAAAATTACAAAAGCTTAAGGGCACTTTTGTCCAAAAATTTCATAATGAAGGGCATTTTAGTAATTTTACCCATGTCTAGAATTCTATTAATAATTCACTCAAAAAGTACCGGCCACTATTCATCATCTTCCACCCTTCACCTCATGACACCATAGAAGAAAGAAAGAAGAAAAGAAAAGAAAGCTTCCATATCTCACTAAATTCACCATATTTCACAAAATTTCCTTTTACAAACCTCTTCTACTCATCTTCCTCTTTTCACCCATACCAAAATCTTATTGAATAAGTGACAATACAACGAGAAAAGAAGAAGAGAAGCATTTGGCCATAAGGTATCATTTCACCATGCTTGAAGTTTCATTTGATTTTAATGGTAGAATTTGATGTTTTCAAGCACGATAAACATGAATTTAATGTTAGATTCAATAGAATTGAATTAAATCATGATCCACCATGCGTGAGGGTTTCGACCAAGTGTAGAAGTCCATGAAACCATAGTGTTCAATGCAGGAAAATAATGCCAAAGTAATGAATGAACATGGCTAAGCATGAATATAAAGTTAGATTGTTGAAATTTCATGATAATGGCAAGATGGTGAATTCGGCCATGGCAAGTGGAGGTAGTTTTGTGGCTGCATTTGATGAGTTTAGGATACCATTAGACTGTAGAAATTATGAGGAGTCCACCGGTGCAATTGGATTTGAAATCAAACTTAAAATGAAGAAGTTATGTTTTAGCACCAATAGAATTTATACTGGTTTAATATTTCCAATATATCAAATGGCTGCAATTATTGAAAGAATTTAGTTTAAAAATTATATTGAGGTTAATTAATATTTTTGGTGAATTTCTTTATAGCCTGGGAGAATTGAATTACAAGTGGTGCTATTGAGAAAGTCGGGATCGTCGGACAAGTAAAGGATGCGTGTGTAGACTGTAGGGATATTATGAGTGCATGTTTCGATGAGAATAATTTTATGAGAATATTTTGGTACTCAATTGCCTTGGAAACTGTTCGAATTGTGGTTTTTGGATGGATTATGAACTGTGTTTTACATGCAAAGAGGCTAGGTCAATAGCAACTGTTATGCTGTTGAAATTCCTTAAATTTTTTTTAAAAATATCATGAAATATTTTAAGTGCATTATTGAGTGAATCCCTAGCCTTAGAAATTAAATATTTAATATTCTTCATAAAATGGTGATTTACCGAAAACATTATTTAAATATTCATGTTATCAATTTTAATTAAAGTGAGTCGATTGATACCTTCCTATAAGTGTTTTACAGTGTAATAGATGATTTATAAAAATTATTATTGAAGTGTGAATATTTTATAAATTGTTTTCAGTGTACTGTTCACTGTGCTATAAATTAACCTTCGTGGACTGACTGAAGATTTTATCTATTTTATTAATTTCCATATAGGCAATACTACTGTTTATATATTGTTTTAAGACTGTTAGGCCTCGTATCATGCTCACGTGTTATTATTACTGTTACTGTGCTGTTAATACTGATCCTATCTTCAGCGTCCCAGTTGTCACCTGATCAGTGCGCACTGTGGACACCTATAGACTATGACCATATGTCTCAAGTGTTACTGTTACTGTTCCCTACGATGATTATAGCATGATATATTCTGGGTATTGCCTGGTCTCCATCACTGTTACTGTTTACTATATTGTTTTATTGAATTGCCATTATTATCAAAGTGTTTACTGTTTATTGAACTGTTTATCGTACTGATTATTGAAGTGTTATTGCCACTACTGTTTACTGAAATTTGTTGAAGTGTGTGACATATATTTTAAGTGGTTTGATAAATACTTATTGAAGTATTTTATATAAATGGTTTTACAAACCATTTTATATTTATTTATTTGTTGAAATTTTATTAAATGTAAATTTGTATCAAAAATCAACAATTACTCCTTATTGTCGCTTCTAGGATATGGGACACGATAGGTATTTTAAAATACCTCCCATACTCCATCCAGTTCCCTAGCTGACTATAGTATCCTTCCTTTACTGTCCCTAGTATACTGATAGAAAAATAAATGCTTTTATGTATATATATTTCATAATATCAGTTCTACATACACTTCTCTTACTGAGCACCTTTCGCTCACCTCTTATTTTCCACCTCCACGATTATTTATCGTGATTACGTGACATATCGATCCGAGGATTTCAGCTGCGCTTTTGGTTACCCTGAGGAAGATTAGCGCGGATCTTGGAGGTATATTTATTTTCTTTATACGTTCATACTTATTGTACAGTACTATTTAATTAGTAAATTATGAACAGGGGATGTAATCGTTGAACGAAATACTGTTATGTGAATATTTATATTTATGTAAATTAAAATAAATTACTTTTACAAAGTGTTCACTGTTTAATAGAAGTGTGAAATAAAGGCACCGCAGACAGTGCAACCATTAGTATAAGTGTAAAAATGTGTGATTTTCTGTACATACGGATTGTGACAAAATTAATTTTGGATTTAGGTTTAAGAGGGTCTAAAGATTGGTTCTGGAGATTTTTGTAGAGTTTATGGTTGGCAACGAGTAGTTATGTCCTTAGGCTTGGATAATTTATATAGAATGCAAAGGAAAGGGGACCTTCAACTTCATTGAATCCACCAGAAACAACACACCCACATTCATCCCACATTCATCCACAAACCCAGAAAAAAATTCAAAGCCAAATATCCTCCTTGGCAACACCCAAATTGAAGAAGCTTAAAATTGAAATCGATAAACCCAACCCTCAGTTCATCCTAAATTCATTAAAAAATATATTTTTGACTACTAAGGAAGTAGGGAGTTGAACAAAAAATTTGTGCACTTTTCAAAGAATTTTCAAGCACGGGAGAAGTAGGCACGACATCCAATGGTTGTTTGGCTGACTGGTCATGTTCGTAGAAGGAGAGAAGGTGGCTGCCGATTGGTAATGGACTGCCCGACAACATAAAGAACAACCACTAAGCAAAGCATTCAAGGCTAGCAATTGAAAGAACAGTGGAAACTGGATGAGTGGAATCATTAAAAGGGTTGAAGGCTGATAGGATTAGGAATGATTTGAGAAAGTTTGGCGAGGAGACACAAATATTTTTTATATATTTTGTTGAATATTTTTAAATATTTTATAAAAAATTGTATTTTGAAATATTTTTTTGAAGAAAAAAATAATGCTGAAGTGGCATGCAAATGACGTGGCATTTATTACCATGTGTCAAACTCTGATTGGGCAATCCATGTCTCATCACTTTTTTTTTAAATGGCGTTAGTTGCAGGTACCAAAATGTGTGTCGGAAGTAAAGTTTATATACCAAAGTGATAACAAAAATTTTTTAAGTGCTAAAGTGATAAAAGTGATATAGTTCAAGGGCTAAACTATACATTATTCCTTTTGTTTTTTACATACCAACATAATTAGTAATTAAATTAAAGCTAACGTATAACTAGTTAACTAATTGTTCAATTATAATGTTGAATAAAATTATAGTACAAATTAAAAAAAATACTTAATATTATTAATAATTGGTCGACTAATTACCTCATTTTTATATTTATTTTGTTTTTGATTTGTACATAAATCATAATATTAATATTATTACAATAAATATAATCGTACTCGTACATATTAATTAATCAAATATCTCATTAAAAATTTGGAACAATGAATTAAAAAAGTTATATACATTAATTGACATTATATTAACAAATAATAACATTCGACATAATAATATCATATATAGTTATACGCTAGTTGAGTACTAATTTTTATGTTTACATTACATAATACCATTAGATATACATTAATTGATCGAAAATCTAATGAAAATGTTAGATAGTAGATATTACTAAATTAATTAATATAATGCTAGTTATTTAAGCATAATTAATCATAATAATGATAAAGTATAAAAAACAAATTTTATTAAAACTACCGCTTATACAATAATACTACAGTAGTATATTGTTAAATTACACTTTAATTTACTATTAGAAATATTATTTTTATCTACACGTTAATTTTTATATTTAATAGAAAATAAATAAATTATTTTTAATAAATAATTAATTCTATCAGAATAATACTTACGTATTAAGAGATTACATAATTTATTCTTAAAAGATCATTATAATATAATATATAAATAATTGTTATAAGATACCAAATTAGAATCTTATTAATATAACAAATAATTAATTACTAATAGCTTTATTTATTTATGTATTTTATTAAAATTACCACTTACATTATAATACTACCGTAGTTTATTTTTAAATTACACTTTACTATTAGAAATAATTATTTTTATCTATACTTTATTTTTATATTTAAAAAAGTGTATCAATTATTTATATATTTTTAAATTATAATTTGGGTTTTCTTGGGTTATAAATTCGATTTTTTACAAGTTTCGGATCGGATCGGTCTAGGTTTCAGATCGTAACGGGTTCGGGTTGTGTTGAGTTCTAATTTTTTTGGGTTTGTGCTTTTTCGAGTTTAGGTTTTTTTGGTTTTGGGTTTTTCGATTTTGGACCTTTGACTTTTTGGTCAATCGAGAGGGTTCGGGTTCGGTTTCTGGTGGGTTTTCGAGCTTGGGCTAGCTTTTGCCACCTTAGTAAGGGTTATGCACCTGCTGCAAATTTTTAATTTAAATAATATTAAAAATTATTTATTTCAATTATTTTTTGTTTTACTATACATAAAATGTTTATTTTATTAATTGTCAAAATTAAATATATAAAAATTAATCATTTGCAAATTTCATAATACAAAAGTACTTGTAAGTGTAATTTATATGAATTTTTTTTAAAAAAGGGTAATTTATATGTATTTGCAAAAACTATTTAAATATTTAATATTCTTCTTGGGTTAGTTAAGCAATATCTTTGAAGATTGTTTTTATATTTTTAAAATTTATTATCATGGACGTGTGAAAGGCAAACAAGTTAATTTCCTATTATAGTAGGACTACTGTAGACACCTAATTTTGTCCGAACAATTTTTTTAATTAAAAAAATCAAAAAAATAAAAAAATAATAAAAAAATGATAAAAAGAAACAAATTAATTTTGGTCAAATCTTAAGTTGGAACCCCATGCAAACTCTAAAATTAAAAATTTCAAATTTGAAAATCTCATGTGAAGCACATGCAAAATTCACACTTTCAAGAGTTGACTAAAATTGATATTGTTGCCAAAAATAAAAGAAATTTGTTGCTATGAGAAAGATAGTAATAATAAAAGAAATAATCACAGTGAAATAAAATCTGAAGATTGATTGCAAAAATAAAAAAATGAAATGGAAATAAATTAAAAAAAAAGGAAAGTCAAAGAAAATAAATGGAAGAATCCCATGATCATGAGATCAATAAAGGGCCTTTGATTTATTTTCCTTGAAAAAAAATATAATGATAAACAAAGATATAAAAGAGGGAGCCACGGTTGGTCGGGGGGAAAAAATACACGGCAAAAAGAAAAACCTAAAAAAGAAAAAAGGTCTCCCATCAACACCGCACGCCGTCCTACTCTTCATCTCCATCTCTGCAGCTTCACGCTGTTATTGTGCGACACATTTCCATCGCTCTTGCACTGGTTCTGCATCACCAGCTTCTTGCTTCAACGCCGGCACCATTCTCTGCCACGCCACTGATCAACACTCACCTGCTTTGCTACCAAGTCACTTGTATAAGTCTGATCCTTGCTGCTGTACGTTGCCGAACAGTTCCTCTACTACACAACCCCTGCTCCGTGCCCTGCCTTTAAACTGTCCCCTGTAATTGGCTCCTGTCTGAAGCTCATTATCACACCGCAACCAGTGTCCGCTGCTGCTACTACACCACTGTTACCATAGCTATTTGCTGCAACGTGAAACAAGAAAAGAAGGAAGAGAAAGAAATAAAAGGGCTACAACGTTATTGGCTGGCAAGTAAAGAAGGTATGGAGGTTTGTTATTAAAAATGGCATTTACTTATTCACGTAATTCAACCAAACTTTCTTCATCATTTTGTATATTGTCTTGTTTTATTGTATTTAATATATTTCGTAATTAATATTTCCTATTCATATCTTCAATATCTTATTAGTTTAGTGCAATTTATTATATAATTTAATTAATTAATTCTTTTTATGTACGATAGTAATAGTTTCTCTTATAATGTGAGTTAAGAATTGCATGATTTAGTATAGTATATTAGGATTAGTGTTTATGAAATAAATGTAGGACAATAATTAATTTAAAACTTATAAGATAAAAATAAAATTATATAAATAAAATTAAATAAAAATATAAAAAATTAAGAAAATAGAAGATGAGTTATTCCGACGATGGAACTCTAAAGGGATCACGCTCAAGTGGTACTTTTAGATATCTTGAGGTAAAAAAAAAATTCTATTCAAGGCCTCACCAGCTTAATAGAAGGTCTAAATAGGATTTTTGATAACAAATCATTCGTATTCATTTAAAAAAATAATAAAATAGAATAAAATAAGTTTATTATAAAATAACAATAAAAATAATTAGTTACAAAATTAAAAAGGGATATTAATGGTTTGTAATAATAAAAATAATATTAGTAGGCAACAAAATAAGGAAGGAAATATTAAAATAACCAGAATTATGTAGTAAAATAATAATATGAATTACTATAATGATGGAATATCAAGAAAATTACGCTCAAGTAATTTTCTTGAAAGTTTCTAGGTTAAAGAATTCTCTCAAGACCTCATCAGCTTAATGGATGGTCTAAAGAGGATTTTCGATAACAAATGGCTTGTATTTAGTCTAAAAATAAAATAAGACGTATTATAGAACTAAAATTAAAATAATTATTTACAAAGATAAAATATAAAGAAATATTAATAATTCAATAACAATAATAAATAATAATAATACTAATAATAGTAATAAATGATAAAATAAGATGATAATAGTTAATAATAATTGTTGAGATTGAGTATTGATTATTCCGATGATAAGATTCCAAAAGGGATTATGCTTAAGTAATACTTTGGAAATCTTTAGGTCAAACAATTTCTTTCAAGATCTGACCAGCTTAATAGAAGATTTAAAAAGAATTTTTGAGAAAAATAATTCATATTCATTCTCTAATAAAATAAATTAATAAAATTAAACATTAATAAAATAATAGAAAACAATAGAAGTTATAAAAATGATAAGATAGCAAGAATGAATTAGATAGGAGTCAAAATTAGAAGTTTCATAAAAGATTAAAATGAATCTGACGACGGAGCCTCTTCAAGCAAGTTACATAGTACTACTTGAATACTCTTGAGGTGAGGAGAATTTTTTAAGCTGTTCCACCAACTTAATGGAGGATGCTTAGAAATATTTTCCAATATTTGATTATTGAACTTAAGATTAACTAAGGTAAATTTGAGATAACTTAAAGCTAGTTGGTACCATTTTAGGATGGGCGTTGTGAGGGTGCTAATCCTTCCTCACACGTAACCGTACTCCCGAACCCTAAATTTGAGATGTAGACCAATCCTTATCCATAGTTTGAATAGGTGACCAATCACGCCTAGTAGAATGGTTGGTGGCGACTCCATAGATTTTGTGTCTAGCTATTAGGTTTTCTCCAAAACTTAATACGTTATGACAACTACATTAAGGGTCGGCGTTAAGCCTATTTCTGTTTGCTACAGTAATGGACAAGCTAACAAAATCTATTTAGGATAATGCATCTTGGTGTATGATGTTTGCAGATAATATTGTTGTGAGTGCTGAGACTAGGGCCAAGGTTAATGCAAAGTTAGAATTGTGAAGACAAACGTTAGAATCAAGAGGATTTAGATTAAATAAAGAGTAAATACATGAAATGTAAATTTAGTTCAAACAAAAAAGATGATAGAAATATAGTGATGCTAGATGGGGTGGCTATCCCTAAGTGGGATCATTTTAGGTATTTGGGTCGATTGTACAAAAGAATGGAGAGATCTATTGTAATGTGAGCAATAGGATACAAGCTGGTTCGAGTAAGTGGAGAAATGCTAGAGGTGTGCTGTGTGACAAAGGAATTCTTGTATGGTTGAAAAGCAAGTTTTACAGGACAGTTATTATACCAACATTACTCTATGGTAGTGAATGTTGGGCAACTAAAAGATTACATACATAGAAGATGAGTATAACATAAATGCGAATGCTAAGATGGATGTGCGGATATACAAGAAAGAATAAAATGAGAAATGATGACATTCGTAAAAAGGTTGGAGTGGCATCTATCGAAGACAATATGGGTGAAAGTCATTTACGTTGATTTGGACATGTACGACATAGACCTATAGACACCCTTGCTAGAGTGGAGGCTATGAGTGATGTAAAAAGGGTCAAGGCTAGGGAAAAATTGAAGAAGACGTGGAAAGAACTAATCTAGAAAGATATGGCGAAACGGGAGTCTGAAGAAAACATTGCTTTAGATAGGAATGAGTGGAAGAGGAGAATTCATGCTGACGACTTAGCATGAGGTCATATATTGGTTCACATAGTCTAGTCCAGCATTGGGATAAAGGCTCTGATAATGATAATGATGGTTAATAAACATTAGTAAAAATTATTTTTAAAAAATTATCAGGTAACATGCAAAAAACTCATTATGTAATAATCAAATAACTCTTTAGATTTGTTTTTTTTATAGCTAGTAAATTTCTTGTGATACACTTCAAAAATTGTAAGAATAACAATTCTACATCAGATGATAAATATCTAATTAAAAAATTAAAATTTTAGAAAAATTAGATGTAAACTTTTTTAAAAAAATTGAATAAAAACATATTATAGAACTTAATTTAAAAAATGAGAGCTTAATTGTAGCAAAAATAATTGAAAAATCAATAAGAGGACTTAATCAAAAAAAAATTGAAATGCTTAAAAAAAAATCAAAGATTGAATTAAAGAAAGTGGTCATCCAATAATTGATTGACAAAAGGTGCAAAAATTAAGAAAAAATTGAATAGTGCAATTCTAAAGATTACTTTAAGGTCATGTTTGGCGCATAGGATGAAGATAGGATATATAATATAAGATTATGGATAGGATAAGATTAGATTATATCATCCTATCTTATGTTTGTGTGTACAAGGATTAAGAATAGGATAGGATGATTTTTTATGTCTTTCACAATATTTGTTATGTGTAAAATTAAAAATAGTATAAACTGATTTTTTTTAAGTACTCTTTTTTAAAGTAACATATTTTAAATTTATAATTTTTTTGTTATAAATATAAATGAAAAATTAAAAATTAAAAATTTAAATATTATTTATAATACTATAATTAATAGTCCAATTTATTAGCTGATTTTTTAATAAAAAATTACTTCTAAAAAATTTTTATTACTTTTTCAAAAAAAAATATTTTGTTAAGAAATGAATTTTTATAAAATGCATTTTTTGTATTTTTTTCATTTTTTTCCTATTTTGTTTTTATTTCTTTTATATGATTTAAATTTAAAATAATTTTTTATTGTAAATTAAATATATATTTTTTTAGAAAATTGAGTTTTTCTTGGAAATAAGTTTATTTTTTAATTACATTAAATTTTCCAAAAGACTGTTCTTAAATATTTTTCTTTGTTTTTATGGTTTCTTTATCTTCTTTTTTTTGTCAATTATAAGGAAATATAGAAAACAAAAAAAAAGAAAAATACAAGTTAAATTTAGTAATTCAATTTTGATGAATTAAAAAATATATAATTTCTAATAATTTATGGTTAATAGTAATTTTTCTTTCATTTTTTCAGGCAAAAAGAAAAAAATTAAGAAAGAAAAAATAAAAATTTAAATGTAAAAAAAAAACTAGTTAAAAAGTATATTTTATAATAATTTTTACGTTTGAAAATTTATTTTCTAAAAAATAATTTTAAAAAATGTGTACAAGAAAATATTATTTTATCAAAATTATAGTTTTTCTTTAATCAAAAACAAGAAGAAAAAAAAAGAAAAAGAAGGAAAAAAATTATATTAACTAATTAAAGATCCTTACTATTTTATTAAATGTTTAAGTTAATTTTTAAATATAAATGTTAAGGATAAAATAATAAAATATGAGTATTTATTTCTAATCCTATGGGATTAAGAATAATCCTCACCTTTTGGAGAGGATTGAGTTATCCTATACTAGGAGGATGACTAGTCCTCCTTGCAATCCAATCATCCTCTTAATGTGTACACCAAACATAAGATAAGATAATTATCATCCTATATACCAAACATGACCTAAATATATACTATAGATTTGGCATGGATAGAAATTGCATCATAATCATTAAAATTTTGATACTTTATCAATAAATCACACTTTTGAGAAAATATTTTATGTAATTTCATATTTTATTTATCTAATAGTCGAATTTTATGCTATATAAATTCATGTTATATTTTAAATTAGTGTAAAAGATATCGTTACTATTTTCTTAATATTAAATGATAATAGTTTCAAGATGAAACTAGCAGAATTAGAAGAAGAAGAAGAAGACGATGACGAAATTTTTTGCATTGACGAATAAACTGTTCGATTCTCATTTGCAAAACCCCTTGGATAGTTGTTTTGGTAAGGCTGTGAGCTTGGACCAACCTTGCTGTTACCAATTTGCTGATGGGATCTAGCCTTAAAAATAAGAAAAAGGTTTACAATTGGGTAGCTTGCTTTTGGAAAATCCCATTTTAACTCTTATGGGAGATATATACTTGGTAGAGATGTTTAGTTATACATGATGATGAGAAATCTCTTCTACATATATTGTTCGGATACATTCTCTCTTCTGTTCACGTTAAGAGCTTTCAACCGTAAGGAATTTGATATGGCGACTGGTCAAATTTCTACTGTGTTCGTGAATAACAACATTCCATTGAAAATTCACTGCACTTGGTTGAGGCGTGTCTTCTAGCGATTTGGAAAGGTGGTGGACGTATTCATTCCACAGAAGAGGAGCAAAATAGGGAAACGTTTCAGTTTCGTTAGATTTGCATATAGGAGAGAAGCATTGGAAGCAGTTTCAAAACTCAATGGAGCTTGGTTTCTGAACTGTCGCATTGGGGGTGAATCTTACTCATTTTAATGGGCGGATGAAATTTTGGAGAAACGTTAGACAAAGCCCAAAACAGGGTAGAGGAGTGCAGCCTTCATAAGTTCATGGAAGTAAGGATCAGTTTGAAGAGTTTGGTGGTAAAGGTTCGTATCGTCAGGCTTTGTTGAAAGATGTGTTGCCTTATTCTTCTAAGAATGATATGATTAAAAATTCAGCGAATCTTTGTGATATTGGGGAATCGGCATCGAAAAGATGTATAGGGGTCATCGATAGTGAAGCATTATATCGGTTGGAAAGGTGCCTCGTGGGTTTTGGTATTGGAGAATTGGATACAAAGGCTATGCTGGATGAGTGTAGGAAGGAAGGTGCATGAGATATCTCAGTTAAAAATATTTTAGAGGATAGATTTTTGATTGAATTTGGTGATCCTGCAATCAAATAGTCCATGAAAGATTCTGGTTAGGCATGGTTGAAAAGATGGTTTGCCAAGATTAAAGATTGGTCTGATTGTCCCTATGAGGTGTCAAGAAATGTCTGGTTAACTTGCTTTGGCGTCCCACTGCACGCATGGAATGCTGAAACATTTACAAATATAGCAGAGCTCTAGGGTGAGTTTCTTTATTTTGACGAGTCCACCATGTTATTTGAAGATTTTAGGAGAGGCTGTTTTAAGATTAGAACAAAACAAGACAAGAAAATTGATGAGTTGATTGAGTTAAATTGCGGAAACAAGATTCATCATGTCAAAGTTGTTGAAACAGAAGTGAATATGAAAGCTTTGATCCAGAAACTTTATTCTAAAGGGGTTATGGCCCCTGAGTCTTCTAGATTGTCAAATGATGTTCTTCATGAAGCTGGTAATGGAGGTTCAGACCGCGCAGAAGAGGTACAGTCATTTCAGTCAGAGGATGGAGCAATAAATGAAGTAAAGATGGATGAGTTGGAATGTCAGAGAGTAGCAGAGTCTGAAGACGTCTACATGGAGGTTGCTAGAATGAATGGGGTTTCCGAGGTGCATGCTTTGGAGGAAAATAATTTAGTTAATAAAAGTAGGAGCGACGTTGTGGAAAGAACAGTTAATTCGAATTTGAATAATAGGAGGGATGAGGGGCTGGAAATTTTTGATAGGAATAGAAAGGATAAGTCTATCAAGAATGTTGGCTCACAAGAGAACAGCGAAGATGGGCTTGACATTGGACTAATACACCAGGAGGAGGCCCACCCACAACTTAAAGGATGTTCGAAGGATACGTCAGACTTAAACACTGACAATGTTGTCTACAGGGTATCTGTTAAGAAAAGAAGCAAAAAATCGAAAAGTGTGGCTGAGATTGAAGAAGAGCTTCTGTCAAAGATTGAGAAGAAAGGAAAGAACAAAACTAGAAATTTAAGAAAGAGTAAAAAGCTTCAAGAGAATAAGAAGGACGATCTAAGAATTGTGAACGAGTCTTTATCAGATGAGGATATTAGAATTAGAAGTAAAAATATTTGCAGATAAAAGGCAGAGTCGACTTGGGAGATTGGGAAGTTATTAGGAATGAGAGTAGATTGTGATGATGAGCTAGTAATCAAAAAGCTTTAGGAAATGGAAAGGAAGGATCAGTGCTTATTCTAAAGATCGAGCTTTACTGAGGCGTCTACAGTCAGGAGGTGTTTCGGCGACGATTGTATCATGAGAATCTTATTTTGGAATATTCGAAGCATGAGAAGTTCCGTAAAAAAGGAGTGGTTTGAAGTTTGGTTAACAGCCATAAGATAAACATGGTTTTATTGCAAGAAACAAAGATGAAAGTGATTTCAGACAGTTTGATTAAAAGATTATGACCTGATAACAATTTTGAATGGTGTTTTTCTGCAACTGTGGGTAATTCTGGTGGATTGGTGATGGTATGGGATAAAAAGAGCTTTAGAAAACTATTTAGTGTGGCTAATAAAAACTGGATTTGTCTGGGCGGATGTTGGGCTGATTTAGAATTAGAGTGTATAATTGGAAACATATATGCCCCGTGTAATAATGAAGAAAAAAGCGGTTTGTGGAAAGAAATTGTTGAAGAGTGGAAAGTTAAGGGTGGGAGTTGGTGTTTAGCAGGTGATTTTAATTCTGTTAGGTCATCTGATGAAAGAAGGGGATGTACCTCACTTAATTTAGGATCTGAGAAGTTTAATGACTTCATTCAAGAAATGGAATTGATTGACTTGCCGTTGAATGCTAAGAAATTTACTTGGTATGGCTCGGAAAATAAAAGAAGCAGGTTGGACAGATTTTTGGTGTCTACTGAGTGGATAAACAGGTGTAGTAACTTGTGTCAAAGAGGACTAAAGAGGTCTTGTTCAAATCACATTCCATTTCTTCTTGAGTCTGAAAATGCAGAATGAGGTCCTCGTCCTTTTCGATTTTTGAATTGCTGGTTGCTTAATAAGGAGTTCTTGACTGATGTGGAGAAGGAATGGAGAAGCTTTTGGGTTGAAGGAAGTGCTGGTTTCAGTTCAAATAGAAAGCTGAATAAATTGAAAGTGTTTTTGAAGAATTGGAACAAGAGTGTTTTTGGTGATATAAAGTGTGGAATTAAGAAAGTGGAGGACAGAATTGAACAACTTGATAAAATTGGTGAAAATAGAGATTTGTTGCCACATGAAGTTGATGAAAGGAAAAGAGTTAATCAGGAATTATGGAAGGGACTAAGGAGGAAGGAGTCTCTGTGGAGACAAAAATCTAAAATGATGTTGGTCAAAGAAGGGGACAAGAATACTAAGTTCTTCCACAACCAAGCAAAATTTCGTGCAAGAAGGAATTTTATTTCGGGGCTAAGGGTGAATGGTAGCTAGATTTCAGATCCGAGAATGCTGAAAATTTTGGTTTATGATTTTTTTAAGAACCAATTTAAAGATGATGGACCAAGATGGATGATGGAGGCTGGTCTTTCATTTAAAATAATTTCTGTCGAAGATGCCTCAGCGCTGGAAGCTCCTTTTACAGAAGAAGAGATATAAGATGCAGTTTGGAGTTGTGATGGGGAGAAGGCTTCGGGTCCATATGGGTACAATCTTACCTTCTTTAAGAAAAGTTGGCTCTTTATAAAGGATGAGGTGAAGGGGTTCATGGAGGAATTTTTGTCACAGTTAGGCTCGTTAAAGGAATCAATTCTTCTTTTATTGTGTTAATTCCTAAGGTGGAAAATCCTGTGGAGTTAAAAGACTATAGACCAATCAGCTTGATTAGTTCCTTATACAAGATATTATCGAAGGTTTTAGCAAGAAGGCTAAAGAATGTTTTGGAGAAAATTGTGAGTGACACACAGTTTGCATTCATAGCAGGAAGACAAATTTTGGATGGTGTATTTTTGGCAAATAAGATCATTGATGCTGTTAAGAAAGAAAGAGATTTGAATAGTGGATGAGGAATCATAATGAAACTTGACTTCGAAAAGGCATACGATTGTATGTGTTGGAGATTTTTACTTCAAGTTATGGAAGAAATGGGGTTCGGTTGTAAGTGGAGAAGATGGATTTTGGAATGTATTTCTACAACTAGGGTGGCAGTTCTGGTTAATGGTTCCCCCACGAATCAATTCCACATGGAGAGAGGTTTGAAGCAACGAGATCCGATTTCTCCTTTTCTTTTTGTTTTGGTGACAGAAGCCTTACATCCGATGTTGGTGAAGGCCGAAAGTTTACAGCTTTTCAAAGGTATTTCTTGCTTCTCCTCTAGCTTGGCGATATCTCATCTACAGTTCGCAGATGACACTGTGTTATTCTTGGAGGCCAAGGTGGAAGGGATGGTGAATGTCAAGAAGATCGTAAAGTGCTTCGAATTGTCTTCAGGTTTAAGGTTGAATTTTAAAAAATCTTTATTAATTCCTATTGGATCTAATGATACGGTTGTGGAGGAAGCTATCAGGGTGTTTAGTTGTTTAAGAGGGGGTCTCCCATTTGGTGCTAATCTTAGGAGATTAGGGGTTTGGAAATTGATTATTGATGGAATCCAAAACAGGTTAGCCAGTTGGAAGAGGAAGCTTCTTTCGTTTGGGGGAAGGATAACTTTAATCAATTCGGTTTTATCTAGTTTACCAATTTATTATCTTCAATCTTTAAAGCACCTAAGGGAGTTATAAGGAAGATCGATCACATTAGGAGATGTTTCTTGTGGGGTGGTGCTGATTTACAAAAGAAAATTGCAAAGGTTAAATGGGTTAATGTATGTAGACCAAAAAGATTTGGTGGACTTAGGATTCAGGACCTTCAGGTTAATAACCAAGCTCTTTTGGCAAAGTGGTGGTGGAGAAACGCGTCGGAGAAACAATCGTTGTGGAGAAGAATCGTTATTGCTTGATATGGTGATAATGTTCAAAGTTGGCTCCCATGTGTTAACAACTTTAGTAGGATGTCAGTAGTTTAGGGGGATATTATTAATTTATCATCTATTCAGCAGGTTAAGAAATTTATTAGAAATGAGGCTTGTCGATGGCTGGTGGGAAATGGTTATGATACTTTGTTTTGGTTGGATCAATGGTGTGGTGATAGTACTCTTAAAGACTTATACCCAATGCTGTTTTCTCTAGCTCTTAATCAATTTGCTAAGGTGTTTGAATATTCAAGGGATAATGTTTTTAATCATAATCAGTGGAAGGATTTCTTTAGAAGAAATTTATTTGATTGGGAGGAGGATTTGCTTCTGGAGGTTGTTTCTAAAGTGGAGAAGATCATTTTGTTTCCTTCTATAGTTGACAGAGTTGTTTGGGAGCATGATTCGATTGGTATCTTTTCTGTCAAAAAGATATCAGTCCTTATGAATTCTTTTATTAACTCTGCTTCTTCATTTGATTTTTGTAAGCTTTGGGCAATAAAGGTACCACCAAAAGTCCAATGCTTTTTATGGTTAGTGGTTGTTGATAGGATTCCTATTAAAAGTTTTTTGATGAAAAGAGGTATCCCATTTTCTCATGCTCAAAGCCTTTACCCATGGTGCAAATTGGTGGTGGAAACTACAGGACATGTTCTATTTTATTGTTCTTGGGTGTGCTCTTTTTGGTATAGATTTTTTAATTGGTGGAATTTATGTTGGTGTCATCCTAAGACCCTTAGGGAGTTTATGCTAATGTGTTTTGATATTGCTTTTACTGGTATGATAAAATCATGGTGGCTTGCATCAGCTTCAGCTGCTTTTTGGTCCTTGTGGTTAGTTTTTGATAATAAAGCGGTGTCAATTGAAGAGTTGTTATTCTTGGTTAAGATGAGATCTCTGATTTGGATTAAAGTAATTTGGGAGAACATTGTTTACTCGAAAGCTTTTTGGTGGTCTGATCCTACTTTGTGCATCCCTTCTAATGTGTTCTATCTTCGTAGACCTTTTAGTCAGTGGCTGCCGCCTCCAACAGGTTTTCTCAAATTTAATGTGGATGGGTCGGCTAGAGGTAATCCAGGACCAGCAGGGTGTGGAGGGGTTCTGCGTAACGAGGAAGGTTTCATTGTTGCTATGTTCTCAGGACTAGTTAGTTTGTAAGATTCAAACGCTACTGAAGTTTGGGCAATCTGCTTTGCATTGGAAGTATTTTCTAAAACTGGTTGGAAAGGCAATAGGGGTTTGATCATAGAGTCAAATTCAAGAGTTGCTGTTGGTTGGTGTTTGAAACCATTGACTAGACCATGGAGGCTTTGAGATGTTTTTGTGAAGATCAATACTTTTTGGGAGAATTTGCAGCATGTACAGTTGGTTAATATTTATAGAGAATCAAATGGGATGGCTGATTTCCTTGCTAAGTCAGGGGTTTGTAGAGAAGACATGTTTATGGCTTGGTGGTGATTTACTCGTGGGGAGTGAATAATTTTGACATCTTATTAACTTTGGTCTTGACTGTTTGTTAAGAATTCTTCTTATAGTTTTCACTTCACAGAGGCGACATCAGGGGCGCTGCACTTGGGGATTTCATGGAAAAGTTTTACTCTGGCTCTTGTTTCTATACTTTGTTTTCAGTGGATTCTATTTTGTCTTTGTTTTGTAGGGGTGTCATCTGTTTGTTTTCTCTCCTGATTTGATTTTCCTTAGGAGGTTGTTTGTTGGTTTTGGTGTGCTCCAATTGTTTTTGGTTTCGCAGCATGAATATAATTCTTGGCTGCACGTATGTAACTTCTCATCATTCTAATAAATTTATGAATTATAAAAAAAATGATAATAGTTTCAAACAGTTGAACATATAAAGAAAATTGTATTTTCAATCGATAAACGTGATATAATATCATATTGATTTAAAATTTTACTTGGACAATAGATATATAAATAAATTGTTAAATCTAAATGTTGGTATATTAAAATATTTATTAAGCTAGTAAAAGTTATATATTTATAAACCATGTTTACAGACAACAACACAAATACTTTAATCAATGTTTAGTTGAGGTTGGTCATGTTTTGGAGTTGTATATTTTCATTAGAAGTTATAATCATAATTAGCATATTATATTTCATGAACTGATAATTATGAAAGTCACTTTAATCAAAGTAAAGAAAATATAAATAACTATAATTAATTAAATTAATAAATAACTAAACTCAAGCTTAAACTTAATGAGACTTGAACTTAAAATTTCAAAATCTTAAGACATTTTTATTGTCACTAAACCAATACCTCATAAGTAATTGATGTTTTAAAATATCAAAAACATTACGTTGGGTACTTCAATTTTCTTTTTCTTTTTTAATGATTTCATCACTCTGGCTAATCCAGTTGCCATAATAATTATATTCTTGAAATTGACTGACGTTGGTCTAATTTGGGCAAGTATTTTCAATATGCATAAGATTTGGATAGCTAGTTTCAATTGTCAATAAGCATATACATATGATTGGTTATGTCAACAAGCATAAGTTTCTTGACTATATATAAGCAGGTAATCCTCAAAGTAGTATTTTTATGTCGTCTTTTCAACTGGGGAGTTGAGACCCTGACTTGGATTCATCCTTGTTGATTTCTATAGTAATAAGAATAGAAGATTTTTTTAACATAGAATAATGGTTTTATATATTTTTGGTAATATCGTTTTAAAAAAAAATGAGTATAGATATATACAAGTTGATCAAAGTTCATCTACCCAAACTGCCAAATTGGGTCTGTGTTGTTTTCCATGTGCTTAGTAGTTATTACTCAAAAAATTCTGCTCATTCTTGCTAGAATCTTCAATACCTAATTAAGAGGTACTGGACTAGTTCATGCAGTTTTTTTTTCTTTTTCGGGTAATTTTCATGAGGAATTAAATTCATGGGAGAATATAGATGGGAATAATCTTGTTCTTCCTCCTGCTAAAAGGGGGTTATTACAACAGATAGGTAATCCTGAATTGTTGAGATTCATGTCTTTTATATAGGATAGATAGATCATAAATGATATTAAAAATGTCTCTAATGTTTTTGCAAATTTCACTTCTTTCCTCTTATTTTATTTGTTTAAATTTCACTTCGTTCATCATCATCATCATCATAATTGTCAGAGCTTTTATCCCAATACTGGAGTAGGCTATATGAACCAATATATAATCTCATGCTAAGTCGTCAGCATAAATTCTTCTCATTTACTCATTGTCGTAACGGTTTCGCCCTCGGAAACTCGACTGCTCGACGATTTTGAAAACATTTAAAAACAAAGGGAGTCGCTACCAATCTTTTTTGTTAGGTGTGATTGGTCACCTAAAAATGTTTATCTTTTTAGCAAAATCTCCAAATTAATTAAGTTTTATTAAAAAGATAATTTTTGGTCTGCGAAAACAAAAGTTAAGTTCGGGAGTATGGTTATGTGTGGGGAAGGATTAGCACCCCCACAACGCCTGTTTAAAAAACGGTACCATTATAATCATGTGCTTTCCTTTGGTTTTAATAAAATGGTCTTAATTTAACATTTAAAAAGAACTCCATTTATTTTGAAATCATTTTTTATTTGTATTAATTTTGAAACATTTAAATTTTATTTTTTATTTGAAATAAGTGAAAATCTTTTGTATTGAAAATTATTCCGAAGTACCCCAATACTTCTGGTAGCATTTCGGATAATTTCCTTACCTAGAGATTTCTTAAGAATCACTGCTTGTGAGTTCTATAAAATCTCATTATCGGAAGATTCACACTCACTTCGAAAATTATTATGAATGCATATGATGCAAACAGATAATGAATGATACACATGTATTTATAAAAGAACTTTATATTTTGATTTTTTAATGAAACTCTCAATATTGAAAAATTTAGCTAAATATCCCAATATTTTGGTAACATTTAGTTAATTCTTCTCACTTAGGGATCAGTTAAGAAATCACTACTTGTGAATTTCATAACATTCCATCATCGGACCATTATTTAATTATTAAATTTCATTATTTATTTTTCTTTGTTTTTTTATAAAAAAATAAATTGTTTATTTTCATTTTAATAAAAATTTAAATTATTGAAAAATCATACTAAATATCTCAATGCTCTGGTAACATTTAGTAGACTCTTCTCACCTAGGGATCAGTCAAGAAATCACTAATTGTGAGTTTCATGACATCCCATCATTGGACAACTATTTAATTAAATTTAAATTTTATTATTTATTTATTTATATTGCTTTGTTTTAAAAAAACTTATTCATTTTCATTTTTAATAAAAATTTAAATTATTGAAAAATCATACTAAATATCCCAATACTCTGGTAACATTTAGTATACTCTTCTAACCTAGGGATCAGTCAAGAAATCACTACTTGTGAGTTTCATAACATCTCATCATCGGAACATTGTTTAATTATTAAATTTCATTATTTATTTTTCTTTGTTTTTTTATAAAAAAAATAAATTATTTATTTTCATTTTTAATAAAAATTTAAATTATTGAAAAATCATACTAAATGTCCCAATACTCTGGTAACATTTAGTAGACTCTTCTCACTTAGGGATCAGTCAAGAAATCACTACTTGTGAGTTTCATGACATCCCATCATTGGACATTTCTTTATTTTTTTTTATATATTTTTTTAACAATGAAATAAATTACATATTTTCATATTTTCAAATTATATCAACTAATATTTAATTTTATGTTTTTTTAAATGAATTATTAAAATATATTAATTAACAATAATATTTAAAAACGAAAACAAAGTAATTAAATAAATAAGTGGCATAATGAAGTAAATAGGAAAAGGAAGGAAGTATACCCAAATAATTTGGGTTTGGAACCCGAATAAGCTTTTCCAAGCAGCCTAAGCTCGAGCCTAACAGCAAGCTAGATTGGGCCAGATTCTGTTGGGCCTGGAGCCGGGTCAGCCAGCAACCGGTTGGGTCAGGCCGGGTTGTCTTTCTCCCGCGGGTCAGGCGAAGCGGGTCGGGTGTTGGAGCGGCACGCGGATCTTTTTCTTCCTGCAGGTCGTGAGCGCGGATCTCGGGTCGGATCCGGGTCCACATGCGGGTCGTCAGCTTTCTTTTTTTTTTCTATAAAAGCTGCTTTTTTTTTACTTCATTTTCAACCCAAAAAAAATGTTCAGAGCCTTCAGAGGCTCTCGGCCAGGCGATTTCGGCCGCCGCCGATTGCCGTCTTTGGTGGTCGAATCACAAAAAGTTTCCCACTTTCCGATGCTCTTCAACCTCCTCTTTCCGATTTCGACTTTCGTTTCTCCTAAAAAGCTTCCTAACCTCGTAGATCTGGCCTTAGCGAAACCCCTTTTCTGTGTTTTTTTTTTTATATCTGGTATTCAGGCTTCGTGCCTTTTTTGCTGTTGTTGTTGTTGCTGGTACGTGTGTATGTGTGTGTGTGTGTGTGTGTGTTTGTGTTTGCTGTTTCAGGGGTTGGGTTCTGTGATGATGATGGTTGTTAGTGTGGTGAAAATCGATGGCTGCTTTGGTTAGGGGTGGTACAGGGGCTGGTTCACGGTGGTGAGGCGTTTGAAAGGTGACCGAGAATGGTGTCTCGGTGATGATGGTTTTGGAGGTTGATCTGGTTGCTGAGTTTGAGGGAAAGAGGGTTTCGGGTAGTGTTGAAGATGATGCTCCGGGGTGAGGAATGGTGTTGGAGGCTGATAGAGAAAACCAAAAAGAGCTATGGCTGACCCCCTCCTCTCCTGAATGGTGATTAATTGGCTGGGTTTTTAGAAGGAGTCAGCTTGGCTTAGGGTCTAATGGAGATGGAATGGGTGGCAGAGTAGCTGGCCGACACTGGTGTCAGGCAGCAATGGCTGATGGACAGCCTCGGGAGAGGAGTTGGTGCTGCCAGTTTTGGTGTACTATACCCATATTAATTGTTGATTGGATTTGATAAAATTAATTAAAAATAAAGATAATAATAATAATAATAATAATAATAATAATAATAAACAGATAATAAAAATAAAAATAAAAATAAAAACAAATAATAATAACAATAATAAATAGGATAAAATTAGGTGTCTACACTCATCTTATATAAAATAATGTGTTCTTTCAAATTTCACTTCATTGTTATAATAATTAAAATTTTTAACTTTTGTTTAATATTGATTTTCAATAATTTTTAATTTCAATTTGTTAAAAATTATGAAAAATAAGTGGATAATATAATAATAATTCATTTTTTTTTTATAATTTGAGTAGGGAATGAAATAATTTGAAGGTTAAAGTTAAATTTTTTAATATGTCACAATTCTTCATTTATTGACAATAATAATTAGGCGTTGAAAATGTACACAAAAGTAGCATGCCAGAAGACACAATAATCATTACAGCCTAACAGTATGTTGTTTTTCAAGATTAATTTTCAACTAAATTAATAGATAGAAAGCAACCTCCAACCTCTAACCCTTAGCTGAGGTGTAAGGTTTGGTTCAAGATGAACAATCAATTGAAAGCTGGTTCTACAGCTGCTTTTGTCTGTACGAAATTAGAGATGATATTTATTATGCATTTAAAGGGAGTACTTTCAAGTTTCAAGACAATTGCAGAACTCCAATTTATACAAGGAATCAAGATTTTTTTTCTGCCATTTCTGCAATTCTTTCCTACTGCTGCCATGCACGTATAACGTTACACTGTGTTGTTATCTATAAGGACTGATGGGAACAAATCTTTTCCATAAATCTATCTAAATTGAATCAAGTTTTATTCTGGTACAAAAGTAAATATTTTTTTTTAATTTGGAAGTCACGAATTCAAATAAAATTAATTTTTTTATTAAATGTAAGAATCTTATATATTAGATCATTTTTTTTAATATTTGAATTGAATCAAGTTTCTTGCAATTAATTATAAATTGGAGATATCTATACACTGAATATTGTTATTCATATAGGTAGGACGTGAAAAGTTCAAATCAGATTGATCAAAGAATAACGAATCATTATGATGTTCCTCATAACGCAAATATGAAAGCCAAACTGCACATATTTTGTGTTCACACTTTTTATTTATCTCATATTATTTTATATTTAACAATTATCACGAGAACAAACATTTCATTTTTGGAGAATACAGCGGCCCGGCATGTTCTGACATGATTTGGTAGAATAATTGATCAACTATATATGGAAATGGACTACACAGGTAGAAAATCTGACAAGTCTTTCAGATTTGCCATGTGAAATGTCCTAATTAACAACAATTAATGGTAATTTCCTCTTAATTCCTGAAAATATGAAATGCATGCAGCTTATTTGTGGCTAGCTAGGGTAATACAGGAAACACATTTAAGAACCAGACTATATATGCAGCAGACAGCTACTTTCTAGTCAATCCTGACGAAGTTTAGACATTCATCATTGATCCAGCTATACTTCTCTGTGAAAGGATTGACCAGGTTTTTTTTGGGGTAATGATCTATATCTTCCCACACTCTAGTATTCTCCAAATCATCCTTCATTACCTCCCACACACAATTGTTGCACATGAAGCCTGCTCCAAGGCTAACCATCAGAATCCTGTCACCTTTCTTGAGCCTCTTCTTAGCTTCCATGTAGCTCAAAACATACCACAGACCACCGGCAGATGTGTTCCCGAACCTGTAAAGTGCCATTCTAGTAGGCTCAAGATCATATTCACTGAGCCCCAAACTCTGTCCAAGTCCATCAATGACTGCCCTTCCCCCAGGATGAAGACAGAAGTGCTCAATCCCGGACTTGAGATTGAAATTGAAACTTAAAGCTCTAGCTGCTTCAGGAGCTTGGCCTTTGATATGTTTTCTTCCCAGGGTTGATATTCCAAATCGAAGTAGTTCTCTCACTGGTAGTATTTTGGGTACTAGGATTCTGAGATTCCCGATGAAAGCTTTAGCTGCTGCTTTTGTCAAGCTTTTAGTAAGGAGGAAACCCTGGTACCCTTGCTCATCTTCAAGTTGCATGCAACATCCATAGGCTTCATCATCATAGCTAATATTGGTTCGTACAGCACAGTTCAACTTGAAGAGGGCTCGATCTTTCAAAGCTCTTTTGTTTGTCAAAAGAAGGGAAGCCCCTCCACTACGAAACAGGCAATTAGATAACATCATGGACTTTTCTTTGCCACAATACCAATGTGAGCCTATCGATTCACTGCTCACAACAATTGCCAATTGATTTTTGTAGGTCTTGAACAAGCGCTGAACAAGGTCAACGGCCACCATACTTGCGCTACATCCCATTCCAGAGAGGTTGAAGGACTTGATGTTATCCCTCATCTTGTATTTGTTTATAATCCGAGATGTTAAGGAAGGTGCTGGAGCAAACAAGGATACATCGACAACGAGTATATCTATTTCGGACGGAGACACTCCTGTTTTAGCAAAGAGTTTGTCAAGAGTAGTAACCATAATCTCGTCCATCTCCGAATGTGCATCCATTTCAGTAGGAAACTCTTCTTGACCATCAAGGACATTTCTTGGACCATAAGTTTCTTCCCCAAGACCTGAGCTGACAATGGTCTTTAAAAGAAACCTGTATTGTTCTAGACCAAGATTCTTGTTCCTCATCACAACTCTTACACAGGACTCAGTGTCCAGCTTTCTGTCATCAGGAGCCTTGTAACACTCATAACCCAACATATAGCAACATTGGTTTCTCTTCTTAAACAGCATATTACAAAAGAAGGACATGAGGATACAAAGATATAAGAGACATATTGTCACTAAAAACTCCATTGAAAGACCAAAGAATGGGCTGGGAATGTGTTTTTTTTCTTTTCAGAAATTGAGAGAAAGACAAGTTTGCATGCTCGATATGGGCTGATACATATCTATTTATACTCCTTTGGATTGATCATTGCTTCTTAATTAATTTACACCTTTTTTTTTGAAAGGGCTAGCTAGCTAGAATGTAGTTAGAAATTAAAATACAACCAACTTTAAAAAAAACAAGATAGTCTAACCTATACTTAATTGAACTTAATATTGTAATTATCCTCGTTTTTCCTGTAAGTAGCAAAAGAAGGGGACATCTTTAAATGTCATATTAATTTAACTATGGACCTATTTTTTTATGGTTGTAAGTTTGTTCACATCAGGCTGTGTGTTTATGTAATGAGAGGAAAATTGTTTCACATCAATTGTTTATATAGTGGATAAAGAAGACGGGATATTAAATGTCAAAGATAATGCTTCATCTCTATGTATAACAGGACATTATAACTATATCTTCAATTTTGAAAATGTAGTTAGCAGCTAGGCTTTCAAAGTTCAATTTCAAAGGCTAAAAATGATGATATTAACTTATACTAGTCAGTTTAAATGGAAATCAGAGCAGAAATTGCTTTCATTGAATCTCTTGTGTGAATGTACAGATCAAAAACAAGTATGATGGTAGCTAGCTTAATGGCTTAATAACAGTTTCAATCTATATAATTATTAAAAAAAAGGAAAAGCTCAACTTAAACCATCAATTCATGCATCTCAAAAATCACCAACTCTCTTCTCTCTACAACATTGAAAATTCTCATCTTCTAATTACTCTTTTTCAACAATAAGATCGATGATGCTAACCCTCAAAGTCTTTTATCTGCAAATTAAGAAGATTTTGAATAACTTAGGATTATTGACTATTTATTTCTACAAAACTATATATACTTATTTTTTTCAATTTTATTTTTTTAGGACATATTTCAAAATTATCCTTTTTTTCCCTTTTTTTTGTGTGTAAACCACAGATATTCTCATCCGTTTTAATGGTCTGAGACATATCTTGTTCGGGATTTAGTCACAGTTAAGGCTCTTCATTCCTCTCCAAAGATGTGTTTAGTGGGAGTCGAACCCGAGAGCTTTTCCCACAAACTCAGCCTACGTTGTCAACTGAGCCACAACCCATGGGTCTTTTTTTTTCCCTTTTTGAATCTATATTCTTAATTATTTGATATTTTTATTCACATTATCTTTTATTTTATTAACCTTTTAACGTTATAAAAAATCAGAATCTTCTGTGAATTTGACTTGGAACAATTGGAGGCAATCAAAAGATTCCCAGGTGCTTCCATTCATCCTGTGGTCTGAAAGTTAACTTATCCAAAAGTGCTTTGTATGGCATTAAAAAATTCTGTCACCAGTGAAGAATGGGCTAGAAAAATTCACTGCAAAAAGGGCTTCCTCCCTTGTACATATCTTGGTCTTCCTTTGGAAGCTAATCTAAGGCTGATTTCTTCATGGCAAACGATAATAAAATCCTTTAAAAATAAGATCGATCCTTCGAAGAACAAGCTTTTGTCTATGAGTGGTCGAATTTCTCTTATCAAATCCATTCTTTCGAACCTGCTTATTTACTACATGTCTCTGCTCAAAATTCCTAAAGGGGGTGATTAAAGAACTTGAAAAAATCTAAAGACAATTTTTGTGGGGAGACACTGATGATAGAAGAAAATTAAGATTGATTGATTGGAGCACTATTTAAAAAAATAGAATTATGGGAATTATCAACTTAAGTGCTTGGATTCAGGCCTTGCTCATTTTAAGTGGCCTTGGAGATTTGTGAAAATTCCCTCAGCTCTATGGAAGGAAGTTATATCTACTTTTCAGTTTTCACCATCTGATTTGTGGCCATCTCCCTGTCTAGCTGGTTCTCTTTCTCGAGTGTGAAGAGATATAAAAAATAACTGGTATGAGGGGGGAATTTTAACTTTATAACATCTAGTTTTTTGCTGCCTGTCACGTAGCAAAATTTCTTCCTAGTCTAAATCTGTAAAACTAAAGAATATAATCTACCTCTAACCTAAAGAAGCATGTAAAAAAAAAGCATTAACGTTTTATGCATGGTTCTTGTCACCAGACAATTTTATTCCTCTCTCGGCAGCTTCATATTCTTTATATATCTAGGTTTTTTGGTGTCTTCTTGGCAGCACTTTCATCCTCATAGGACTCTTCTTCAAACCGTGTATATGTGAGGCAGCCTTCTTGAATGGTGTTTGGCCAGTTATGTTAGCAAGGATCTGGCTTGAGTTGAATGGTGGGGTTGCTTTCGTTTAATCTGCATGGCCAGTTGGATGGATTTGCGGGCTTAACTAGGTGTCCTTGTAAAATTTAGGGGCTTTAGCAAGGTAAAGGTTGATGTTTTTGTTTAACGTTGGGGTTTAGTACAGTGTAGGTATGGTTTTAGCTATCCGAGGCTCTAGGTTAGTTTTAGAGTTTCATGTTTTTGCATAAGTTTGATAGGTTTCAGCTAGTAAGGTTTAGGTTATTTTAAGGGTTAAGTCGAGAGGATTTAGTTTTAAGGTTTTAGTTATCCTAGGGTTTAGTTATTTTAGGTTAAGATGAGCTAGGGTTAAACTAGGGTTTAGGTTACACAAGGGTTTCAAGTAGGGTTTTGGTTACATAGAGGTTTAGTTTAGGGTTTTAGCTAATTTAGTGTTTAGATAGTGGTGCAACGGTTTGAGTCAATGGTTTAAGGCAGAGGATATGTTTAGGGTTAACTTAGAATTTAGTTGTGAAAGTTTAGAATAGGTTAATGCATGCAAAGTAGGAATTAGGGTTTTTTAGGGTTTAATGGCGGTGTAGCTTAGAGTGAGGGTTAAGGTTTTGGGTTTAATTACAAAACCGACCACATTTACGTATCTTGTACATAGTTTCTTGGATTCTCTTCATTATTTTTGAATTTTTTATGCATGAAATAAATAAAAATTTTAAATTTTACTAAAAAATCATGTAATAAAATACTCTAAACAAATCTATATTAAAAAGACTTATCGGTTTGGTCCAAGTTTATGAATACTAGTTGTAAATCATGCAGTCGCTTTCTTTCGTTTATGGTTTGATGAAGGCATCATATATCAATTGTTATAATGACTAGTCATGTGACTAGTCATGTGAAGCATAGTTGGGCCTCAGTATCACACCATACAGTCATATCATTCTTTTATATATAAAGATTTTTTTTTCGGCCAACTTTACTATTTATTCTATGGATTGATATTATTAGTACTCGATTATGGATTTTATTGACTAATAATTAAAATATGTCACCCCCCAACTCCTTCCATTTTATTTCACGTCTCACATATATGTTTTCTTAGCCATTTTAGACATAATTTTTACTTTTTTTTCTAAATTATATTTCTTTCATTTTTTTTTAATTTTTGACTTTAAAAAATATAAAACATCAAATTTAAAAGGAATTTATAATTTTAAAACAAACTGTACTATATTCTTTTAAATAAAAGGCGAAATGGTAGTCTGCGATGTGCAGCACATGCAGCTGCTTCATTTCTGTCAATTTTTTTTTGCTCTGACATTACTGTCAATTTTTGTTCGGACTTTTCTTTAGTAAACATTGGTGATGTTAGGTTGTGTGCTTTATGGTGTCCCAACGATGTTAGGATTCTAGTTCTTTTCTTGCTATTATGTTCATGCATTACCTCTTTCCCTGCTCACCATCTCTTTAGCCAAGCCCACACACTTATCCATCACATTTCCTCTAACTTTTCAGCCTCTATTCAATGCTCCCATTTCCCAACCAATTTGGCCAAAAATTCAATATTCCCAACCACATACTCTGCATTTTTAGTCCACCCCTATAATTAGTGCTTCTGTCTACCGGATCACTAAACTACAATTAATTCCTTTTTTCAAGTTCTAATTGAAACTGAAATGAAAGCTCTGTTTTCAACTACTAATTTTGTAATGGTTCAAATTCAGTTGCTTATTATGTTGACAAACACAGTGACATAAGCTTTAAATTTTATCCAGTTTAAGGTAATCTTATCCATTTTTGGATTATTTAACATTTTTATTTGATAAATAGCCTTTGGTTTTGACTTTTGAGTCCAAAGATTGAACTGATTCAAAATTTATCATGTTGAGCTGATCAAGGTTATTTTTAACTCGTCTGTCGGCAAATTGGGATGCTTCTTCCTTAGAATGCAATGGACTAACTTATTGTGGATAGTATTTACTTCTTACATAATGAATGCTCAAAAACCACATCTTCCATATTTGGATTCTACAACTACAATAAAGAAACAAAAGAAAACAAGAAAGTGCGAATAATGAAAATACATCCCTTGATGTTAATAGCTATGTGCTTGGTTGATAGACTGTGCTACATATACATTTTAATTTTAATGATAAGAGTTCAAGTCTGAACAATTTCAAAAAATAATAAAAAAAAAATAAAAATGCATCCCTCAAACCAAATTAACAACTATGATTTTGATTAGCGGTATTTCTTTTTTTCTTTCTTTATGTGTACTGGTTTTTATTTTCTTTATTGTCGATTCTCTTTTTCATTTTCATTTTTTTTCATTAAGTCTTGTGAATTGACCTTAAATTATACTTTCTTCCCCCATCAAATTTGTAACTTTGTAATCCAAATTAAGCCTAGGGCAAAGGGGGTTTTAGCAAAACACTCATGGTCCGATTAAAATGCAAACTTGGGCTACTCAAAATCCATGTTATGAGCAAGCTGGCTTTTATTTCAACAGGCCTAATGTTCCATTTAGAAAAAGGCTTTTCCAAATTCCAACTTATTGAAAGTAAAAAGCAAGCTCGAGTTCAAGGTAGACTTTGATCCTCGGCTTGTAAGTAGAATTCTTTCCACTTTGATTACGCAATTACTAAAGATGTTAAGGGATGGAAATTTAATTAGAATTCAGATCCCAACCCACCTTTAAACTTCGTTATATATATATATATCAAAAAAACAAAAGAAATGTAAAATAAATTATTCAAATTAATGAGAAATTGGAATGCAAGTTTATTGAAAAAAGGTAGTCTTCGGCCCAGAAATGATGCAATGCAGTTTGTCAAACATGGGTTTAAATACATATAAATTTGTCAAAAGTGGGACTGAAATACTTTTGATTTTTATTCCCGACCTCAAAGTCTGTCAACGGCTTAAGCCTTTTAACGTGAATGACAGACGCAGATGCAGTCAGATATCAGCTGGTGATCGTCAAAAGCCGCATGTGATTACTGGGGCCAAATCCAATGTTGTCACATGTACATGTATATAGTTAATTTCCACCCCTTCTTGTGTCTCTCCACGTGATCCACACACTCATTCTTTTAAATATTTTTGTTGAAGTTGTGCATCAAGTAGTTGCTTTCATGGAAGTAGTGGATTTTAGTGGCAAGAGACTAGGAGAACATGTTAGTTGTGTAGTGGCAAGAGACTAGGAGAACATGCTAGCTGTGAAGTGGATTGTAATGGCAAGAAAGTAGGAGAACATGCTAGTTGTGTAATGCATTTTCTTAGGAATTTTCAGTTATTCGTTTATGTATTTAAATCGAATTTGACTTGTCAAAATGTAGTTGTAAACTTTTCAGCCTATTTTCTTTGTGTTATTTTCCTTCTCTTTCTGCAGTTACTGCTCTTCTTTCCTTTTTTAAACCAACAAAGTGGTATCCGAGCCTATTTTCTTAAGGGACCATAAGCCAAATTTCTTCTCTTGGAAAGTCATCAAAACAATGGACACAGAAACACCATTTGCAGTTGTTGCTCCGCCTGTATTTGATGGAGAGAATTATCAAGTTTGGACAGTTAAAATGGAAGCATATTTGGAAGCAATGACCTTTGGGATGCAGTTGAAGAGGACTACGAGATTCCTCCTTTGCCAAACAATCCAACACTTGCACAGTTGAAGAATCACAAGGAAAAGAGGCAAAGAAAGTCAAAGGCAAGAGCCTATCTGTTTTCAGCTGTCTCACCAACAATCTTCACCAGAATTATGACCTTCAAGTCAGCCAACGAGATCTGGGATTTTCTCAAAGAAGAGTATGCTGGCAATGAGAGAATCAGAGGAATGCAGGTGCTGAACTTGGTCAGGGAATTCGAAATGCAGAGGATTAAGGAGTCAGAAACAATCAAAGAGTATTCTGACAGACTTCTAAGCATTGTCAACAAGGTAAGATTGCTTGGTACTGATTTTCCTGATAATAGGATTGTGCAAAAAATCCTTGTTACTATACTTGAAAGATTTGAGGCAACAATTTCCTCTTTGGAGAATTCTAAGGACCTGTCAAGTATCACCTTGGCAGAGTTGTTGAATGCTTTACAGGCACAAGAACAAAGGAGAATGATGAGACAGGAAGGCTCAGTGGAAGGAGCTCTGCAAGCACAGTTGCAGATCAATGAAGGCAAGAAAGGAAAGAAAAAGAAATGGAAGAAAAGTTCTGCTAACTCAAATGATGCTGCTGCAAATAATGATAGTAGTAGTGGAGGCAACAACAACAAAGGAGTATACCCTCCTTATCAGTATTATGGAAGAAAGAATCATCCTCAAGTCAAGTGTTGGAGAAAACCTGATGTGAGATGCAGAAAATACAATCAACTAGGCCATATCGAGAAAATCTGCAGGAACAAAAATCAACAGTAGAAGAATGAGGCTCAAGTTGCAGATCTACAAGAGGAGGAGCAGCTATTTGTGGCAACTTGTTTTGCAACCAACAACCCAAGTGGAAGCTGGCTAATTGATAGTGGCTGCACCAATCACATGACTTATGATGAAGAGCTTTTCAAGGAACTTGATAGATCTGTAACATCACAAGTCAAAATTGGTAATGGTGACTGTATTGTTGTTAAAGTGAAAGGGACTGTTGCCATTGAAAGCTGTTCAGGTGCTAGAATCATAACCGATGTGTTTTATGTACCTGATATTAATCAAAATTTGTTAAGTGTGGGTCAGCTGCTAGATAAAGGCTTTAAAGTGATATTTGAAGACAACATATGTTTGATTACGGATGCAGATGGTCATGATATGTTCAGAGTCAGAATGAAAGGTAAAAGTTTCTCCTTGGACTTAATGGAGGAGGAGCAAGCTGCATACCCAAGCTCAATCAATACTGCAGAACTTTGGCATAAGAGGCTAGGGCACTTCAATCATGTAGCACTTCTATACATGAAGAAAATAGAGCTGGTGCAAGGCTTACCTTCACTGGAAGAGTTTTCATCAAGTTGTAGTGTATGTCAATTTGGCAAGCAAAGAAGGCTGCCATTTTCACAGACAACTTGGAGAGCATCGCAGAAGTTGCAGTTGATTCATACAGACTTCTGTAGACCTCAGAGAACTCCATCCTTAAAGGGAAGTAAATACTACATTGTTTTAATTGATGATTTAACAAGAATGTGTTGGATTTACTTCCTTAGGTTCAAGACAGAGGTGGCAGAAGTATTTTGGAAGTTCAAAGCATGGATTGAGAATCAGAGTAGCTACAGAATTCAAGTCTTGAGATCAGACAATGGCAAGGAGTATACATCAGAACAGTTCAATTTATTCTGTGATGAGGTTGGCATTGAGCACCAGTTGATTGCTCTTTACACTCTACAGCAGAATGGAGTGAGTGAAAGGAAGAATAGAACCATAATGGAGATGGCCAGATACATGTTGTACGAGAAAGGGCCTCATAAACAATTTTGGGTAGAAGTAGCCAAATATGTTCTTAGATATGTCAGAGGGACTCTTAATTATGGAGTTTTGTTTTGTTATAATCAGAATTTTCTGTTTCATGGGTATTCTGATAGTGATTGGGCAGGGTCCTTAGATGATATGAAGAGTATTTTAGGATACTGTTTCGCATTTGGCTCAGGAGTGTTCTCATGGAGTTCCAAGAAACAGGAGACTGTGGCACAATTGACGGCTGAAGCTGAGTTCATTGTCGCCACTGCAACTGTGAATCAAGCTTTATGGCTTAGAAAAGTCTTGACTAATTTGCATATGGAGCAAAAGGAGAGTACAAAGGTGTTTGTTGATAATCAAGCAGCAACTGCAATCTCCAACAATCCTGTCTTCCATGGGAAGACAAAACATTTTAATATTAAGTTGTATTTCTTAAGGGAAGTACAAAAGAATGATGAAGTATGCTTGTTGTATTGCAAGACTAATGATCAGATTGCTGACATATTCACCAAAGCACTTCCTGAAAACAGATTTGAATTGTTGAGAAAGAAGCTTGGAGTCTGCAACTATTGAAGCAAGGAGGAGTGTTGAAGTTGTGCATCAAGTAGTTGCTTTCATGGAAGTAGTGGATTTTAGTGGCAAGAGACTAGGAGAACATGTTAGTTGTGTAGTGGCAAGAGACTAGGAGAACATGCTAGTTGTGAAGTAGATTAAAGTGGCAAGAAAGTAGGAGAACATGTTAGTTGTGTAATGCATTTTCTTAGGAATTTTCAGTTATTCGTTTATGTATTTAAATCGAATTTGACTTGTCAAAATGTAGTTGTAAACTTTTCAGCCTATTTTCTTTGTGTTATTTTCCTTCTCTTTCTGCAGTTACTGCTCTTCTTTCCTTTTTTAAACCAACAAGTTTTGACTTTTGCTTATTGACTAGGATCTAGGAACCGAAATTTCCAAGGTTAAGCTGCTGGGAAGTTTCATGATAGCAAAGTTTCCATTAATGAAGATGGAAACCTTCTAGCATTTCAATCAGGAAACAATAGGATCAGCATCTTTACTCTTAACTTCCTTTATCTGATCCAAACTTAGCCTATCCGATTTGGTTATGGAAGAAAGATTGAGGGCCGCAGCTCAATCAGGAAGCAGTGATCGGTTGTACGAATTAATTCAGGAAGATGGAAATGTTTTGAGGCGCCTGCATCAGGATGAGTACGCTGCTACTCCACTACACATTGCTGCAGCTGCCGGGCACACTGATTTTGTGATGGAGGTTTTGAACTTAAAACCATCATTTGCCAGGAAGCTGAACCAAGATGGCTTTAGCCCTATTCACCTGGCATTACAACATGGGCAAGGAGAGGTAGTGTTGAATGTGCTATCAGTTGATAAAGATCTCATTCACGTCAAAGGCAGAGGGGGCTTTACTCCTTTGCATTATGTGGCTAGAGTAGGAAACCTTCGTCTTCTGGCAAAATTTCTGCTGAATTGCCCTGAGTGTATTGAAGATGTAACAATCCGAAACGAGACTGCTCTGCACATTGCTGTTGGAATTTATTAAAACCTCACCAAGTCACTAACACGAAATTAAACGCGATAAAAACTGACCTCGATGCGGGCGAGAGCTCAATCCCGCTATATCATATTATCACGTTGTTGAAGCCCTCTCCGATAGCGTTCCATTGACTGTTTTCAGACCTGAAACGGAGATAAAACGAAAGAGTGAGAGAGAGAGGTAGAGAGAGAGGGAGAAACTACTCTCATCCCTCTTCAACGAAAGTTATGAAACTTAATGGGCCAGCCTCATATATATAGAGGTTGAGAATAGGGACCTCCCTCCATGAGATTCATGTACAAACCCATCCCATTATAGGTTTATACACATATATTATATATTTAATATAATTAATTATGAGTCACACTTTATACAAAATTATACTACCAATTAAATATTATATGAAATTAATTACACTTAATTAGTCCACACAAATAGGGATATTACAACATTCTCCCACTTGGACAATTAAGTTAATTAATGAAATCATCATATAATATCATCATGTATTCATAAGCCCTTTAAATACATTGTACCGAAAGGGCACAAATGTATAGACTTATAAATACTTTAACAACAATAAGCCTTTACAAGCTGCAGAATGTATCATACCGACAGGGTACAAATACGTAAACTTATAAAGACTTCAACAAAATAGTAGTATGAAGTGTGAAATGGAAATGATATGAAAAATAAAATCAATATCCATTTTCATTAGGTCCATGCATCTAAACCGAATGATGCATTGCTTCAACGGAAGCATATAAGACTAATACAGAATGCCATATTCACCTAAATGCGCGCAAACATAATATGCATATATGGCCAAAAGGAATCCAACCACACAACTGCAGTTGATTTCATTACAGAGCTCCCACTAACTTAATGCAATAAATGGCTCCATATGCCTCATACAAGTGCTATGTCGTCAAAGCACTTTAGCAGCCAAGCTTTCAGTTAGCCAAAATGAGCTCTTTCACTATGTGCTCTACAATCCAATCAAGCAATGGATTCCATTATTTTCTCTCTAACAAATCGAATGATGATATCCAAACATTTTGGAGTGTGAGGAACTCCTAACATTTTGAGAGAGAAAATACTTGCTGCAGCATTACCACAGTACACCTCCAGGACTTCAAAATGGGAAGTACAGAAACCTAGCCCTGAGATAAAATTTTGCAGCCTAAATGGCCCATCATGTAGCTTTACAACATGCTACATATTTAGCCTCCACAATCAAGGATGCTATAAGTGTTTGCTTTACACTTTTCAAAATACAGCTCCTTTATGTCCACAAATATATATAACCAAAATAATTTTCAATATCTGGAGAGCTCGCAAAATTAACATCAAAATATCTGACCAAACCTAAAATGTCAGACTTGTCGATATCCAAATACTCTCTTTTCAGCTTCCAATTCTCTATTTGCAGGATCGCTCAAGTATCTCCGAAATACATCTATAATATACACAATATCCAACTGTGTATAAACTTGAGCATACAGTAATTACCCACAATAAGGCATACATCACACTCGATATGAGCTCTTTCATTATCATTTTGAGGACTTTGAGATTTTCACAATATGTCACTTTTCACTAAATGACGTCTTATTAGGAGAACAACATACAATAAACCTACTCAACACTCAATGTAGGTTTTATGAGACCAATAATGTATGCCTATTGATATGTCATGAAGAATCTCAATCCTTAAAAAAATAGAGCCTTACTTAGATTCTTCATCCTGAAGTAACATGACGACATGGAATGTCTCATACAATAGGCCAGTGCTATAGGCTGCTATTTGATATCATCAATTTAGAGCACAATAAGCACATAACTCCCACTGACCTCGCAATGGATCCAATTATCAAACGACAATTTTCTCCTCAAAGTGACAATCTCATTACTTTATATATTGCAATCTGGGTGCCTTTTAATGTTCGCAAATGAACTCCTTGAGTTCACATAAACTGTATGTTCCATCTTAGGAACTACAAACTTTTAGGTTGCTTTATTTAAAGCCTTGGCCAAAATTGGCTTTAAATCATCTACCTAATCTTTAGAGTCTCCTTTTTGTCTATAATGATGTGACAACTAAAATAGATCTCATGCATCCTTATGCAACATAAATGCTCATTTATCCTGCGTGACTAATATCCAACTCTAAGAGCTCGAATCAGTATAGTCTCCTGACAAATATCAGAAACATAAGATACATGAATCTTACATTCATGTTTCTCTGTAAAGTCAGGTGCATGTTTGAAATATGGTATTGGGATCAATCATTGATTCATTTTGTTTGTGGTTTTTCATCATCAAAAGATGATGCATATATGGGAATGGCACAACAAATGTATCTTAATAATGACTTTGTGGGGTTCACAACTCTCACTCTTTAAGTCATCCACTAAATAGATGCATTGTCAGACTTAATGATTCTAGTGTCACATAACGAGAAATGAAATCTAGAATCTTTCTAGCCAATATAATAGCCAACAAAACTACCGCTGATAGTTTTCTTGTCAAGTTTTCTTGACTATGGATTATAGCTCTTTTGCCTTACCTTATAACCCTAAACACAGAAAGCGGCATAAAATCGGCTTAATGTCTGACTATAACTTGGGATGCATTTAGGAATTGGTCTTGCTTAGAGATCAACTTTGAATGTGAATTGCAGTTTTAATTTCACTACACCCGAATTTTAAAGATTTAGAGCGATAAACATAAATCGTACTAGGTCAGAATGTACGATTGACTGCAACTGTAATCTCATTCTGTTTCAATATTCCAAGCACCGTACACTAGGCGTCAATATATAATCCTATAGTGCACTTAACCAAAAACCGGTATATGATTTCGCCTAGCTTCATTATACCGAACATGATATTCATCACTACTGTCTGATCATTGCCTTAAGCAGCACAGCGGAATTAATCAGAATGCATAAGGCCTCTACAAGATCAGATCTATTACTCTATATGACCTAAATCAAAATGTTCTTTAGTAAAAGCGATGAAACACTTATATCCACTAAATACAGTATGTGGAAATAGTCTACAAATGTCGGTATATATATTAGTTCCTAGTCATTTCCATATCTGCTAATCATGTCCTTAATATTAGCAACAAGATATCCCTTAATACAATCTGTTCATGTGCCTCGAAATGTCCCTAACTCTTACGCCACTATATGATAGATTTCCTATTTATTCTATCATAATTTGAATCGATAGTCACATCATTCACAACTAAAGAAAATTTACCTAATATTGGGGTATAAGTCTATTGCATATAATCCATTACGCAAAATGCCAGAATCAATGCATATGTTGTTAATAAGCAAAATACTTTTTTGTTATCAAAGTGAAAAGTATAAACTGACAATAGTTCCAAAATTTTCTTCAAAAGTAACAACGATCTGGCTATGTTTTCAATATGGATTTTAACTCTATAGCCCCAATTCACAACAATTTTCCCTCATTTGATCTTCGATAGCTTATGGCTTTATAAATAATAGCACCGGTATCCAAATACCAATAGTTAGAGGGCATATCTTCTAGATTGGATTCAAAATAAAGGCAAACGGAATGCCTTTTTTACACATTTCAATCTAGAGGACTCTTGCAATCTACCCTCTTGTGCCCAGGATTATTACAGAAGTGGCACACATTGATATTTAGAGGTGTTGGTGAAACTAGAATGGGAAATAGACTTGACAAATTTCTTCTTCTAAAATGACCTTTTATTGAGACCTCTTAGTAATATTCCCTTTTGGCAGTAATATTTGGCATATGTCATCATTATGGCTAAATAAGATCTGTTAACCCAAAAGATCTCTTATTCTTGAATGACAATATCAATTTTGATATTAAAATGCCATACTTTCTTCGACATTAAATGAGATCTGTAAAACTGGAAGATCTCCAATTCTCCATCCCAGAAGGAAGTAGTACTAAATCTACCATATTTGTAATCAAACTCCTATTGCAACCTTTATCGATCTTATGCGAACTACTTTCTAATGGCATCCATAAATACTTCTTGGTTTTCATTAATTGGAACACTTCCTCTGATGTGCTCATTAATGACATGTCCTTATAATTAGAGGATTCTTACTTGAGTGTTCTCGAAATTCCAAGTATATTGTCCTCAAAGAGCTCACATTATTGGGTATAGTTGATTTATCGACTCTAGGAACTATTTCCTATTTTAATATGTCCATAATCTTATGGATCGATTCATACCATCTATTTAATTTGATCCCACTAGAAATTCGATATGTGATAGTTGCACAATATGGAGGCTAGTGGAATGACTCGATAAATTCCACAATACACTACCGAGGATAAGACAAAACTAGTTGAATATAACCTGAATGATCGCCCACCGACAGGGTAGGAAGACCGTGTCATATCCCAACCAGAATCCTCTCAATCCCAAGCATCTCTAAAAGCAACTAACAATCCGAGAGGGAGAGACTAGCCACTTCTAGAGACCTCAGTAAATTTATGCAACTGCAACTATCACTATGCATTGCCTTATTATGATATCCTTAAAATTATCAGAATAAATCGTCAAAAAATCTTCATGACTATTCCTGCAACAGGCAAGTACTAGTCAATCCAATTAATGATTTATAATTTTAAGAATATTCACAAAATTTATTGACCAAAATTAACTACATCCAAAATATGCAATTTCTGAAGCATATGTAGTAATTTCAAGTCCAACATTAATTAATTAAATTAATTCAACATAAATGTGAATATTCAAATAATAAGGCAATTTTCATTCCTAGAGAGTTTATTTATTTAAATAAATTATTAACGAAATGGGTAAACCATAATCCAAAATGGCTTAACAAAATACCCAAATAATTTATTTAAACTTATTTATTTAGGCCAAATATTAGTAATTTATGGGAATGAATATATATTTCAAAATTAAGTGAATTATGAATTAAATAAGTAATTGAATTCCCAAAAAATTACCTCAAAATAATTCCTCCAAAAATTCACTTATACACCTTTAATTTTTTGGGCTTAACAAATAATTATGGCTATTAAATAAAATTTGGCTTATGGCCAAAATTGTCCAAAATAATTAACCGAATGAACCATAATTAATTAATAAAAAAACGGCCATTAAAATCATAATCAAAAATTGCCTTTTAATTAATTATGCAAAATAGCCATAAATTAATCTAAATTTAATAGCCAAATAAAATTAATTAATCAACATGGCCCCTAAATTAATTAGGCAAAATGACCTTAAAATTAACTAATTTTAATTGCCCAAAATTAATTTAATACTAAATGGCTAATTAATAAAATTAAATATAAGCCCATAATTTAATAAAAATAATTTTGGCCTAAATTAATTAAAACATTAAGGCCTAATCAAAATAAAACAAATAGTCTTTTGTTTTATTTTAGTTTTAATAATGGGTGGCCCAAAAAAATTAAACAAATAATGGCCCTAACATAATTAAACCAAAAAAAAAAATTTTGGCCCACTTAAAAGAATAGCCCAGCCAAAATTACCAAAATCAGCCCAAAATTAAAAAAATTTTGCCCCAAAAAATCGAGCCCCAAAATCCAAAAAAAAATAAGGCTCAAAATCGTACGGCCCAAAGATAAAAAAATAATTTTAATTAATTTTTTTTATTTTTTTATTTTTTATTTTTTAATTTTCATTGGCGGGCGCGTGCTTTACACGCGCTCGCACAGCAGAATTGAGGCGCGCGGTATCGGGCGCGTGCACTCCACGCGCCCGACCATCTTCTCCACCCGTTTCGGGTGTTTGCAGAAAATGGGTCACAGATCCGACTCGGTTCGATTTTAGCCATTTTTAGCCTTATTTTTGCACTGAATTAAGGGGTTTTTCACCCTTAAATATCATACAACATAAATTTAACAATTTTAAGTCAAAAATTATAAGAAATGGCATGGGTTTCAAAAAACCCAAAATCCAAAAACTTCAAAACCGAAGCTTCCATGGCTTCTGTTGTCCAAACCAGTAATGGTTAGTGACTTTGGTGAGTCTGGCTCTGATGCCAATTGTTGGAATTTATTAAAACCTCACCAAGTCACTAACACGAAATTAAACGCGATAAAAACTGACCTCGATGTGGGCGAGAGCTCAATCCCGCTATATCATATTATCACGTTGTTGAAGCCCTCTCCGATAGCGTTCCATTAACTGTCTTCAGACCTGAAACGGAGATAAAACGAAAGAGTGAGAGAGAGAGGTAGAGAGAGAGGGAGAAACTACTCTCATCCCTCTTCAACGAAAGTTATGAAACTTAATGGGCCAGCCTCATATATATAGAGGTTGAGAGTAGGGACCTCCCTCCATGGGATTCATGTACAAACCCATCCCATTATAGGTTTATACACATATATTATATATTTAATATAATTAATTATGAGTCACACTTTATACAAAATTATACTACAAATTAAATATTATATGAAATTAATTACACTTAATTAGTCCACACAAATAGAGATATTACAACAATTACTGCACAATACAGTAGATTAGAAGTTCTTGAAATTCTAGTGCGATGGCTTCTGAGAGCCTACAAGAATTGGGAAAAATACCTGGAGTGGAAGGACAAAGATGGCAACACTGCGCTGCATGTAGCTGCATCCATGAATCAACCCCAGGCATGATCACATGACTCATCCACTCTTAACTATCTAAATTTTTCCCAGTTTTTGGCATTGAATTTTACTATTTGCTAACTAACTGTGGCATTGTGTATGCTAAGCAGATGATCAGAGTACTAATAGAAAGTAAGGTCCGCGTGAACATCATCAATTCTAGCAATTTGACAGCTCTGGACGTCTTACAAAGCCAAAGACAAGTTGACACCAAAGAGAGTATGGACATCCTAAGCCGTGCTGGAGGTTTGAATGCTTCCTCAATTTCTAGAGCTCTAAAATTAGAAGAGAAGTTAAGATCATAGATAACGCGATCTGAAAAAGCTGGAAGATTTTGGATTGCTTTTACGGAGAGTATATCAGCTGAGACCCGCAACGGATTACTGGTCGTCTGTGGACTAATTCTAGCAGCCACATATCAAACCACTCTCACGAGCCTGCTGCTGGTGGCTCTTCACAGGCCAAAGTTGGCTTCACGTCTAATGAAAAAAGCACCCTGATCAAAGGACCACCCAAGGTGGAGGATTCGGTAATGGATCAGTATGATTATTCGGGTTATACTGTATCAACATTCTTCGCCTTTAGTACAGCACTTCTAACATATTTCCTCCTGTTAACTGTCCCACGAGGCCTCATGCATCCCCTCGTCATGTCACTAATGTTAGTATATCTCCACATATTATGGAAATAAATATTTGGTTGACCAATTCCGGATATGGTTCATAATTTCACACTGAATCTCAACTCAATATTTGGCTATTAAAACACGATTTTGTGATGGTTAAAACGTGATTTTATTGCCATAATTAGCATGCTCTCGTTAGTAATATAAGAGGGCTCCTTCCGGTCCCCAAGTACGTTAACCTAAAAAAACATACAAACACCATCTAGTGAGGTTTTGAGTGCTTGGAAGATTTGGAAGGTCTGTGATCGACACAGAGTAGACTGTCAGATTCGGCAATTGCTTCAACAGCAGAGTTACAGAGTGCAATGGCTGGAGGTTAGATCCTATCGCTTCCGCATTTTATTTGTTTAACATGTTTCATATTGTGTAGAAGCATGTTAGGCTTGTTATGATGTACTTACATTTGGCATCAGAGCCGTAGTTTAACATCTGTCTTGCTATAGATCTGTAGAAAGAAGCCATAAAAACCCATATTTTGAAACTTTAAGTCTCGGATTTCATGAAACCCCTTCTGTTTCCATGTGATTTTGGTTCAAATATTTTAGATCTATTGTTGTAAAGCTCTAGGGATGAAAAATACATGAAAAACGGGATTGTTTGAAGGGTTTTGTGCCGGGTCGGGTCAAAAGACCCAAATTTCTGCAAAACACCCATTCGGGTGAAGAAGAAGCCTCGGGCGCGTGAGTCACACGCGCCCGATGGAGGGAGAAATGCGGGCGCGTGAGTCTCACGCGCTCGATAGGGGGAGAAAATGCGGGCGCATGAGTCTCACGCGCCCAATAGAGATAATGCGGGCGCGTGAGTCTCACGCGCCCGCCTGTTAACAGTGCAATTACACTGTTCCAAAAAAAAAAGGGAAAAAGAAACCTTTTGGGCCTCGGGTTTTGGGCACTGTTTGGGTCCTTATTTGGTTAGTTTTGGGCCATATAATTTATGGGTTTCCATTTATTTTGGGTTAGATTATTTGGGCCATGTGGATTAAATAAAAGGGCTATTTGATTTATATTAGGCCTTAAGAATTTATTTAATTTAAGTAATTTAAATTATTTAATTTAGGCCAAATAATTATATTTTTGATAGTTTTATCAAATTTTCAGTTCTGTAATTTTCATAATTTTATGAATAATTGGATTATTTTCACAAAATTAATATAATTATGAAAACTTCTCATTATTTTGGATTTTATGAGGATTTTTCATAAATTTGAAATTTTTTATAAAAGCTATAATTTTAAATTGAATAATTTTTGTGAAAATTATCATAAAATTATGATTAAATTATGAAAATTTGATTTGAATGTGTATATGTGCTCATTTTGAATATGTATAATTTTGTTATTTTTATACTAGAAGCACATGTAGCTAAGTTATTCATATTATTTGGAATTAAAATTGCCTTGTGATAATTGCAATTTTTTAAAATATGAATAAGCTTAGAATTTTACCAATATGTCTAAGTGATTTATAATTTATTTAATTAGGGCTTAGCCACAGCAACCTTAATTAAGTGAAATTATTTTTGTAAAATCACAAAATTATATGAGACATAAATTGTGATTAGTTATAAGGTTATGATAAATTTTATCCCACAGGAATTTTTATTATAATTTTATAACTAATTAGGATAAAATATCAAATTAGTTTCTTAATTTACCCACAGGAATTAGGAAATGATATAATTTGATAGTTTTATCATTATGATATGAATCTATTAGAATTAGAACTTTAGCCCACAGGCAAGTTTTATGTCTAGGATTCATTAATAAAATATGTTTACATTGGTAGACATAATTAAGTTTGCCTCAAAAATTCTAGATACATAAGCATGTTTATTTTCTATATGCAGTGTTTCCTTAGGCTAGTATTAACCTAGAAGTTCCCGAGCTGGATGGAGAGAACTACAAGGTTTGGAAGGAGAGAGTTCTCCTCCAATTAGGGTGCATGGATATAGACTATGCTATAAGGAAAGACGAGCCCGTATTGACAGAGACCAGCACTCCTGCTCAAGTAGCTTTACATGAACATTGGAGTGATCCAATCGCCTTAGTGTCATGTATATAAAGACAAAGATATCTGCTGGGATACGTGGTTCAGTCGAACAGCATACCAACGTTAGGACCTTACTGAAGGCCATAGATGATCAATTTGTCACTTCAGACAAAGCGTTGGCCAGCACCCTGATAATGAAGTTCTCATCGATGAGGCTCACCAATGTCAAAGGAGTGTGCGAGCACATAATGGCCATGAGAGATATAGCGGCCCAACTCAAGAAGCTAGAGGTGGAGATGTCTGAGTCTTTTCTTGTGCATTATATATTGAACACTCTACCAAAGCAATACGAACCATTCAAGATATCCTACAACACACATAAGGATAAGTGGACCATCAATGAATTGATGACCATGTGTGTTCAAGAGGAGGGAAGGCTGCTTATGGAATCGGGTGAAAGTGCATTTTTTGCAAGCCAAGGAAAGACCAAAGATCGAGCCAAGAACAAGGGAAAAGGGAAAATCCCTGCCCAAGCTGACATTAAGAAAGAGTCCAAGTGTTTCTTCTGTAAAAAGAAGGGACACATGAAGAAGGACTGTGCTAGGCTTCAGCAGTGGCTCGTTAAGAAAGGTAATCCACTCTCATATGTTTGTTTTGAATCAAATATGGTTGAGGTTAATCATAACACATGGTGGATTGATTCTGGATCTACAATTCACATTTCAACTTCCTTACAAGGTATGACAAACCTAAGGAAGCCAGTGGGAAATGAGGAGAGCATCTATTCAGGAAATAAGATGCGCTCGCATGTTGAAGGCGTTGGAACGTGCACTTTAGTTCTTAGGAGTGGTTTTGTTTTGCAATTGGAAAAGACCTTTTATATTCCTAGTTTCTCTATAAATTTAATCTCTGTTTCTAGGCTGGTACCTTATGGATATTCCTTTCAATTTTCAAATAAATCAGTATTGATATATTTTAAGTCTGATATTGTTGGGAATGGTACCTTATGTGATGGTCTTTTCTTTATTGATTTGCAAAATGACGCTGCTCATAACGCCTTGCATGTTCAAATTGGGCACTAAAAGATGTGTTATGAATGAGGACTCCTCCACGTTATGGCACCGGAGATTAGGTCATATCTCCATAAATAGAATTAAGAGATTGGTAAATGACGGAATACTTAGTACTCTCGATTTTACTGATTTCGACACTTGTGTGGATTGCATTAAGGGTAAGCAAACCAACAAGTCTAAGAAAGGAGCCAATAGGAGTTCAACCATATTAGAGATCATACATTCTGACATATGTTGTCCAGACATTGATGCATATGGTCAGAAATACTTCATCACCTTTATTGATGATTACTCGAGGTTTATGTATCTCTACATGCTTCATAACAAGAACGAAGCATTGGACGCCTTTAAAATATTTAAGGCTGAAGTAGAGAAACAATGTGGGAAACCCATAAAGATAGTAAGAACTGATAGAGGTGGGGAGTATTACGGTAGATACACTGAAGATGGACAAGCACCTGGACCATTTGCGAAGTTCCTTCAAGAAAATGGGATTGTTGCCCAATATACCATGCCTGGTTCACCGGATCAGAATGGTGTTGCAGAAAGAAGGAACCGAACTTTGATGGAAATGGTGCGTAGTATGCTTAGCAACTCGAAGTTGCCTAAGTCCTTGTGGATTGAAGCTCTTAAAACGGCAGCGTATATATTGAACCGGGTTCCAACCAAGGCTGTTCCAAAGATGCCTTTTGAATTATTCAAAGGTTGGAAACCGAGTTTGCGTCATATGCGCGTTTGGGGATGCCCTTCTGAGATAAGAGTTTACAACCCACAGGAAAAGAAACTGGATCCTAGGACCATAAGTGGGTATTTCATCGGATATGCTGAACGGTCCAAAGGCTACAATTCTATTGTCCATCTCATAGCACTAGATTTGTGGAATCAAGGAACGCCAAGTTTCTTGAAAATGACTTAGTTAGTGGGAGCGATCAATCTCAAGACCTAGTTTCTGTGAGAGATCAACCCTCTACCTCGAGTCAAGGATTGGTTATCATGAACAATGTCCCTTCAGTACAACTGGACATTGAACAACCAATCGTTGAAGATCCACAAGTAGCTGATAACTTACCAGTAGACGAGGCTCCTCTGGATACACCAGAATTGAGTGAGCAACCAGTTGAACAACATGATCCTTCGGAGAATGTTGAACCAACATTAAGAAGGTCTACTAGGGAAAGGAAATCAGCTATTCCTAGTGATTATATTGTGTATCTACAAGAGTATGATTTCAATATTGGGTCCGTTAATGATTCAGAGACGTTTTCACAAGCCATGAACAGCAAAGAATCAAAACTTTGGTTCGATGCTATGAAGGATGAGATGGATTCGATGGCATCTAATGGAGTATGGGATCTTGTCGAGTTGCCTAATGGGGCCAGGGCTATAGGCTGTAAATGGGTCTTTAAGACCAAGACTGACTCATTAGGCAACATTGAGCGTTATAAGGCAAAACTCATAGCCAAAGGATTCACTCAAAAGGAGGGAATCGATTACAAGGAGACCTTCTCTCCTGTATCTAAGAAAGATTCTCTCCGCATCATAATGGCGCTTGTTGCACATTTTGACTTAGAGTTGCAACAAATGGATGTGAAAACGGCATTTCTCAATGGTGATCTAGAGGAAGAGGTTTACATGAAACAACCTGAAGGTTTTTCCTCTAGTAATGGTGAGCATTTGGTCTGTAAGCTCAAGAAGTCCATATATGGGTTGAAACAAGCTTCCCGCCAATGGTATCTAAAATTCCATGAAGTCATCTCTTCATTTGGTTTCGTTGAGAACATCATGGATCAATGTATATACTAGAAGGTCAGTGGGAGCAAGATTTGTTTCCTTGTGCTATATGTGGATGATATTCTGCTTGCAACCAATGATAAAGGGATGCTATGTGAGGTGAAACAATTTCTTTCTGAGAACTTTGATATGAAGGATATGGGCGATGCATCTTATGTCATTGGCATTAAGATCCATAGAGACAGACATAGAGGTATATTAGGTCTGTCACAAGAAGCCTATATTAATAAAGTCTTGGAAAGATTCAGAATGAAAGATTGTTCACCAAGCCCAGCTCCCATTGTGAAGGGTGACAAGTTCAATTTGAACCAGTGCCCGAAAAATGATCTTGAGCGGGAACAGATGAAGAACATTCCATATGCCTCAGCTGTTGCAAGCATTATGTATGCACAGGTCTGTACCAGGCCTGACATTGCTTTTGCTGTGGGAGTGTTGGGTAGATACCAAAGTGACCCGGGGATGGACCACTGGAGAGCTGCGAAGAAGGTGCTTAGATATCTTCAAGGCACTAAAGATTACATGCTTACGTATAGACGGACTGATGAGTTGGAAGTGATTAGCTACTCAGACTCAGACTTTGCTGGCTGTGTTGATACCCGGAAATCAACATCCGGTTACATCTTCATGCTTGCCGATGGAGCTGTTTCATGGAAGAGTGCTAAGCAGACACTAACTGCCACTTCTACTATGGAGGCCGAGTTCGTTTCTTGTTTTGAGGCTACCTCACATGGTGTATGGCTTAAGAGTTTCATTGGTGGGCTTAGAGTTGTTGACTCCATATCTAAGCCATTGAGGATATATTGTGACAATTCAGCTGCGGTATTCATGGCTAAGAACAATAAAAGTGGAAGTCGAGTAAGCATATCGACATTAAGTACTTAGCCATTAGAGAACGTGTTAGAGATAAAAGAGTGGTCATTGAACACGTTAGCACTGAATTGATGTTAGCTGATCCTTTGACTAAGGGCATGCCACCATTTAAATTTAAGGATCATGTAGAGAGAATGGGACTTGGTCCCACATTTTGATTGTAATTGAAACTCTTATTAATAATATGATGTTTCTCATTTTTATTTGTATACACTAAAGTTTTATTTGAGAAATATCCTTGTTGTTTGGACCGAGAATAAACATAAGGTTTATTCATTAAGTAAAAATGGGTTGATTTAGAAACATTTTACATAGTAATACATGGAAGATAATACTCACCACTTGAGGAACTGTCGCCATGATTCATGTGATTTGTTTCTTCTATAAGTGAAATATATGGACCAAGTGAGAATGTTAGTATATCTCCACATATTATGGAAATAAATATTTGGTTGACCAATTCCGGATATGGTCCATAATTTCACACTGAATCTCAACTCAATATTTGGCTATTAAAACACGATTTTGTGATGGTTAAAACGTGATTTTATTGCCATAATTAGCATGCTCTCGTTAGTAATATAAGAGGGCTCCTTCCGGTCCCCAAGTACGTTAACCTAAAAAAACATACAAACACCATCTAGTGAGGTTTTGAGTGCTTGGAAGATTTGGAAGGTCTGTGATCGACACAGAGTAGACTGTCAGATTCGGCAATTGCTTCAACAGCAGAGTTACAGAGTGCAATGGCTGGAGGTTAGATCCTATCGCTTCCGCATTTTATTTGTTTAACATGTTTCATATTGTGTAGAAGCATGTTAGGCTTGTTATGATGTACTTACAACTAACATTTTTGTTATACAGCTTCATAACTGCATTATATGTCCAAGCCGCTCCAAAGATTCATCAGGGTCTAAATGCTGGTCATTGCATTTCAAGTGTCCTTTTTATGCAGCTCCAGTTATTTTCAGCATAATACTTAGTGATAGGCTCATAGCTTATTTAAGAAAAGTGAGGAACTTTCCACCTTTGCATCGGTGAGAATGAGATCGCATCAGCACATCATTGAGAAAGATTAGACAATGTTGTGAACATTTTAGAGCCTTTGTTGAAGATTGTCAATGGATGTTAAAATGAATAAGCGGCAGAGCGCCACCACTCACCATCCATATACCCTTATCCATGAAAAGGCCATTTGTTAGATGAAATTGGAGAAGTTGAGAGCATTCTCTTGTAAGTTGTAATTTTTGTATCTTTCCTGCATTTCGATTACGAAATAGTTTTCAAGCTTTGACTTGCACCAAATTAAAAACTTTCAACATTTATAAGCATCAAGAAAGCACAAATTTTGAAGAAAATAAAACAAATGAACTCTAAATTTTTTCTACAAGACATCAAGTTCCACATGTATAAAAACAGAATAAAAAAAAACAAGAGTCTTTTGGTTTAATTATATCACCTTAAACCAAACGTGGGCTGTAGCTAAAGATTTACACTGTCCAACCAACGAATCATACACACGCATGTAGAGGAGGCATCTACTCATGTTAATATAAAATTAATTTAGTTTTACATTTTAATATTTTTATATGATTTATAGTTTTTTATTTCAATTATTAAATTTTATGTTCTATTTATGTAAATCATACATATAAAATTTTAAATTAATAAAAAAATCTAAATATTAGTTTGATTATAATAAAATTTTAACTATTAATACATTTTAAAATAGGATATTCTCCATTGAAATGATAACAAAATCAGATTGACTTAAAACTTTACATACAGAATATATATGAATATATTGTTGAATCTAACAGTTGATTTGCAAAAATCTTAATCCTACATTAAGTTATAAAAACATGTAAATTAATTAGTTTTATTACATCATTTCTTGATGACACATAGGATATTCAAAACCAAAAACCTATTATTTTCACTTCTTTAAAACTAACTATCCTCTATCTCTCACATTTTAAATATATATTTAAAGTCAAACTTTAATAATGTAAATATCTCTTTAGCAATTTCTCCACTTTATACTTATATGATGGTTTTGTCTTACAAAATGTGTTTTGTAAGTATGGATTTAAGTCTTTAATTATATATCACGGTAGAATTTTTAAAACTTCTCAATGTGAGATTAGGGTGTTATAAACCCTCCTTATTTAAAGCTTGACTTTCTCATCAAGCCAAACACAAAACAGAACCATGATCACACTAAGCACTGAGATTTTAAAAGTGACTCTTTGTAAGACCTGATTCTACACTACTGTAGAGTCTAATTTCATAAAATTGATAATGGAAATTAAATAAATAATGAATATTGATTTCCAAAAAGGGTGGAAAGCTCCTTAACTTGAGTTGTAAACGAAGCAATTTCGGTGAAATAATGTATGGGCGAGTATATGGAACAGTTCGCCAATGGGCGAGCAAGGTAGGACGATCGCCAATGGTAAAGGCGAATTGGATGATGGCAAGGGTGAATAGGTGAGTTCGCCAAGTTGTTGGTAAGGCGATCGCCCGAATGGGGCGAGGACTTGTGATCGCATATATGAATTGAGCGAGTAGATCAAACCTAGTGATCGCCAACAATGTAACTATGGCAGTGATTGCCAAATTTTATGGAGATCGTCTAAGGCAAGGAAGTCAGCTTATAACCGCCAAATCTTAAGTTAGAATCAAGACAAAGTGGCAATGAGTACAGGCAAGCCTGAGAATGTTGGCGAACTAAAATTGAGTTGACGAGTTGAGGTCTCAAGATGAAGAGGCGAACTGGAATCAGCATGTGTGGACAAAATGAAAATAGATTCAAACCATTTTGCAGCCAAAATTGACTTTGTAAGTCATACGATTGAAGACAATAAATAGAGAAAAGTTAAAGTCAATAAAGAAATTAACCTTATTGGACAAGGAATAAGACAAAGGTGTAATATGTCAAGAAAAGAGGCTATGGACTTCACGCCATTTGCTTCTTCCGTACGAATTGGTTTAGACAATTAATAGCAAAGTGAAGTAAGTCAAAACGTGCAGAAAATAGTTTCCATAGCCGTTCCTTTTTGCTACAGTTTTCTTCGGTTTTAATGCATGATAAGACGTGAAATAATGAAAAGAAGCAGAATACGGGATAGGTGGTAGATTTGGATTGGATTGGCATGGCTATATAAGAAGAAACACTTGAGGAAAACCGATTTAGCAAAATTCCACCCTCTTCACGAAAACTATGTAACTGCAAGTTTATGTTCTGATTTCTTCCATTCCTGTCATGCTTGATTTACTAAACTTCCTTCTTAAGTTGGCTAAATAAGAAAATTTACTTGTAAAACCCTTCCTCCATCGTTGATGAGCTAAAGGAATAAGCAAAGTAAGGCCAACAGTGATCTGTTCTGGAAGTGCAGTTGGTTAAGGTGAGTTTCCTATTTCTATGGTATTTAATGGTAGATTTCTATGTTTTACAAAGTAATAAACATAGATGCAGCCTTGTTTTTAGTTAAATCCTTAGAGAATATGAAAACTAGAAACAAGATGTGGTCTTGGAAATAAACAAAAATAAGGAAAATATTGGAAAAGTGACGAGAATGGCGACTATTGTGATCGCCCATGTTGAATTTTAGAGATCGCCAATAAGGCGAGTATGAAATAAAGAACTCACCAAGTTAAAGTTCTTGTTGAAATGGGCAAGGTCGCCCAAAACTAGTTTAATTCATGGGCGAGCCCATTTTTGAATAGAAAGACGTGTCAGGTGAACTCACATGCATAGGAATTGGGCGAGTTGAATTGTGGGTGAACTCTCACATTTAAGCCAATGTAGGCATGACGAATTGATTGTGGGTGAGCTCCCACTAATTAGCCAATATATGAATGTAAGGCGAGCTCAACAATTAAGGGCGAACTAAATCACATGGAGTGGTAAGTGGCGAGGTCGCCACATGTGAGTTAAGTCATAGGCGAGCTCCCTTGTGTAAGCCAACTTGGCAAAAAGATTTGTGGGCGAGCTCCCTTATGTAAGCTAATTTGGCGAGATGAGTTGTGGGCAATCTCCCATGTGTAAGCCATTTAATGAATGGCGAGCTCGGTTGGACGAGCTATTAAAAGCTATGTTGGGCGAGCTAGTAAGATGTCTGTGGGCGAGCTGGTTGATTTATTTTCAGTCTCACCCAAGTGATGGAAAGATATATAAAGAAAATATTAATAGAATTTATAAATTATTTTGCAGCCGGGAATTATGGACTCGGTGAATACGATTAGGAAGGAGAGCAGGAAGTAAGGCTTCGTTGGACCAGGTAAGGGAGATGTGTGAGAAGTGAATGCATGTCCTGTGGAGTAAATTTCATGGAAATTATTGAGAAATTGTTTTGTTTTATGACATGCATTGTTTTGATAATTGTTTTGATTTGGGCGAGCTAAAACCCGACCCCTATGTTATGATTGGGCGAACTGGTACAGGCAGGCGAGCCCTTCTTTTCTGATGTTTGGGCGAACAACCTCTTTTATAATGTTTTGGGGCAAGCGACCCCTTTGTTAAGAAAGTTTTGGGCGAGCCAGTTCTACTTGATTTCTTTTAAAAGCAAGGGTTGGCGGGCGAACACTTGTTCACCCCACTTTCGAGTTGACCATGGGCGAGCCATGAAGGGCCAGTTGACCATGGCGAACGGATTTCAATTTGCATTTTCTCAACGAAAAATGAGTAAATTTTAATATCTTTGTAAAAATAAACTATGTTTTTAATAAAAGGCGAGTTGACCTCATTGGGCGAGTTGACCATGGTAGTGCCTCATTAGGCGAGTTGATTATGGGAACCTCCTAATGGGCAAACTGACTGTGGCAACGCCAAAATGGGCGAACTGACAGGGGCGAGCCGATATGGGCGAGCCAGTTTGAATTGTTTAAACGCTAGTTCACCGTGTTGGGCGAACGCTAGTTCACCGTGTTGGGCGAGCTGGCCATGGGCAAGCCATGATGGGCGAGCTGGCCATGGGCAAGCCATGATGGGCGAGCTAACCATGGGCGAGCAGGTTTTAAATGTGCTTTACGAAAACCAAAGAGAAGATTTTGGAAATCAAATCATTTTGAGAAAATGATAATATGGGCGAAATAATTCCATAAAGATTTTCATGAGATATAAAAGTGATTTTTGAGACTTTAGGCCCTGAGTTCATGCATTATTATTCATGTAATTGCGTGACTCACCTAGGGTGGTGGCTCGGGTCGATGGACCAACAGGTGCACCTCAGGGCGTCACAAGGCTTATGGACCCGCCAAGTCATCAACGGTCTCAAGGTCACTTGGCAAGTGGACCCGAGAACCACCTATAGATTATGGCTATAGATCTAGCCGAGATAGCCGTGAGGGACGATGGCCTACGGGTGCACCCCAAAAGTGGACGACTTGTGTTCCTGGGGGAACAATGAGAGCATGATTTATTTGTTACCTAGTCTCAACTTACTGAATTCTATTTACTGAGAGGATTTATTGAATCCTATTCACTGTTTACTACGTTTTATTGTAAACTGTTGAGCCAATGATTTGAAAGATGAATTGAGAGTACTGTTCACTATATCCACCGCTTTTCCTATTGGGTATGCTGTTAGGAAAAATAAATATTTAGTGGTATATAGTTTTGGTTTTATAATGCAGCATATGTCTCTTTTACTGAGCGTATGATTCGCTCACCCCTTTGTTTTAACTCTACAGATAAAAGACACGGAGTTAGCGAATTAGCTCCCAGATGGAAATAGCTTAATATAAAGTGTTGGAGCGAATTATGCTAAACATGACAAGTACAGTCTCCTCTCTTTTACATTTTAGACATAAGTATACAGTACTACTTTATTTAAACAAAGATAATAGGGGATGTCAAATGTAAGGAAATATGAAAAGAATTTCATATTCCATATCTGTTAAATAAATGTTATCATTTATCACTATCACTGTAGAATGTTAATGGCATCGCAGACAACCCAATCGGAAAAATCTGTGTAAAATACGTGAAAAATGTGGTAACAGGCTGTTACACTCTTACCATATAACACTTAGCTAGCCCAAGATTTTATAGTTGACTCTCACAGTGTAATACTTAGTTCTCATGTTTCGACTAGTGATTGTTTTGATATCATTTGTAGAATCCTACAATCAACTTGCAAGGTATTATCTACTTTGACCTGAAAATCTCATAATTTTGCCCACAAAAAAAGTTTTGCAAGTTGAGTTTACGTCTCTACCTATATATATCAAAAAAGAATCTTAAAACTTTCCAATGTGATATTAGAGTGCTATAGAGACCACAATCTAAGTTGAATAAAAATTTTTGGAAGAAGAAAAGAAAAGAATATGACTAAGGGGACTGGTTGGTTAAAACATTATAATGAAATAGGTAAGGAAGAAATTAGAAAGTACCGTTTTGTCTTTTAATAAAAAATAAAAAATAAAAAAATAATACATTTCTTTTTTAAAAATACAATTTATGACAATTCTAATGGAAGGGAGAAATGTCTTCAACAATCTTCAGGGTATCAAAGGACAAAAACAAAATACAAAAGTGAATCTATACACATACTTGTCTTTAAACATTTGAGCAGACTTGGTGGTGTAAGGGTAGGGGTAGAGGTGTCAATGGGTCGGGCTAGATCGGATTTGGATCGCAACTATATAAGATATTGACTATTTATGCATAAGCCTAAGCCCGATCTAACTTGAAAAATTAGACCTCATTTTAAGTCTAAATCTATTTTGAACATTCACTATGCAGGCTCAGGTTATATAATTATATATATTATATAATTATAAATATAATAATGCTCATAAAAATATAGAATATATAAAACAGTATTTTAACTATACATTAGGGCCGAGCCCAAGCCTCAAAGGGTAAAGCCTTGGCTCAACTCGATTTTTGATCGGACCTAAAATTTTTTCCAAGCCCACTCATTGCATTTGATATTTTTGCCTAAGCCCTTCAAAAAATCGAGCAAGCTTTCAGGTTTTAATAGACTTCCCAGCCTTTAGACATGTTTATGTAAGGGTCATTTGGATCACCAATCGACTTCAATGTGGTGAGGTTGGACCTCCAACCATACTAGTGAGTAGACTTGATCATGGACTAGGTTGGGTTGGGTTCGGGTCAAGCTTGAACATGATATTAATAAACTCTATGTGAGCTAAAGTCTGGCCCGACTTGATGTTTGAGTTTCAATTTTCTGTCTAGATCTATTTTTAAAAATAACAAAAAACCCCAAGTTCGCTCAAATAAATCAATTTTTTCTACAAAAAAATGTAATTTAGATTCTATTATTAGGTTGGTTTCTTTAATTGAGTCATTCAATATAAGTTTATTTAATTATTAATAGGTTGGCATATTTAATGGGTTTTATTGATTGTGCTCAATTTTGTTGAGTTTAATTAATTTTGACATATTTAATGGGTTTATGTGAAGACATATATAAAAACATATGTGTAAATATTATCGGATCACTCCACTGCATTTCAGTCGAGGAAGTCATTTGAAGCCATCTAGCAAATTAATTCGTTAATTATTATTATGCGGATGAAAAACACTACAACTGGCCAAATTGTTGGCCGGATGAGCTCGAAAAATGGCTTCCTCCTCTCTTCTCCCATCTCAGGTCTCCTTTGTTTTTGTTAACAACATTCCCCCCAACATCCATTAGAGATGGCTCAAGCAAATTTTCCAACACCATGGAAAAGTCATCGATGTCTTCATCCCACAAAAGAGAGGTCGGTCAAGAAATATGGCTTGTTAGATTCTCAAATATTAAAGATGCTAAGAATGCAATTGAAAAACTCAACGGTGCCTGGTTCATGGATTACATAATGGGGGTTAATATGGCCAGATTCAACGCGAGATCGTCTTTCTAGAGGAGAGTTGACATGCACAACGACAGGAAAACTTAGGTGACTTACTTGCCCAAAGGTTCTGAAAAGGATGTGCAGCAAAAATTTGGCTTAAGTCATAAGAGATCCTTTAAACAAGTCCTTTTGAATGAGGCAGTGACAAAGAGGATGTTGGAGCATGTCGAGAAGAGAGTAAGTAGTGCCAGACAAAAGTTTGCAAATGATTGATTGAAGATGATCAAGTACACTACTTGGAGAGGTGCGTGATTCGTGTTGCGAGAGACTACTATGAACCAAACACTCTTATAGAGTACTTCAAGATACAAGGAGTATTCGACATCTTCGTCAAGAAAATTTCAGGTAGGCAATTCCTAATCTCCTTTGAAGAAGAAGTACTATGGCTACTATGGAAGAGCGGGGCTGGTCGTGGCTAAAAGAGTGGTTCGTGGAGATTTTTCACTAGTTTGAAAACATAGAGTTTAAATATCGAACTACTTTGGTTACTTTGTATGGGGTTCTATTGCATGCATAGAACTATGGTACCTTTCAGAATATTGCTAATATTTTGGGAGACTTACTCTCCATGGATAGTAAGACCTCAAATTCAATGACTTTAGCAGAGATGCCTTTCTTCTTATAACTTATAACTAACCAGTTAGAAAGAATTGATGAGGTGATCGACTTGGAATGTGGAAGTAAAAACTTCAAAGTGAGGGTCTTCGAAGTTGGCTCGGACGTTGTCTCCCTATTCCATAATTCTTGTAACTGCTACAAATCCTTTAATTCCAACATAATTTTTCATGATACAGAGGGTGAAAATTTTCCAACCATTGGTCAAGGACTGCATGAGACAATTCATGCAGATGTTAGTTTGAATTTCAAAAACAATTTCAATGATGCTCTTTGTTCCCCTGCTGGAAAAGAGGACGAGAATTACAAGGAGGTTGAGGTTGAAATTGAAAAAAACGTTACAAGCACGTCTTTAGATAGAAATAGCGGTCTGAAATCCAATGCTGGGAAAGTATCTATTCCTAGCACTAGAAAGTTCAAATCCTTGGAAGAACTTGAAGAATCGTGGCTTTCCAAAACCTCCAAAAAAGGTAAGCTAAAACTCAAGCCTAAAAAAAAAGGAAGCTCTCAAGGAAGGTGGGCTTGAAAACATCTAAGGCAGCTAATGACACTCTCTTGGATGGAGATTTTATCAACAGAAATAAAATTCTAGACAAGATGGCACGTGATACTTGGGAAGTTGGCAAGATGATGGGGTTCCAAACCAATCTCAGTGATGATCAAATCATCGAGAGCTTAAAGAGGCTAGAAGAATCTAATTAAAATTGCAGCCACTTTATTTGCTACTCGCTAAGAAGCATTTCTTTGTTTGAGTATACCATACAAATCCTTAGCTGGAATGTGCGTGGGTTAGGAAGCAAAGCCAAGCTTAGTCCTCTTAAAAATGTCTTAATTTCTAGAAAGGTGGAGATGGTTCTTTTTCAAGAAACTAATTTAGAATCTGTCATGGAACAACATATCATGAGGTTCTGGTGGGACAACAATTTATGTTGGCTTTTTTCAGCCTCGGAAGGGCATTCAACAGCAAAGAAATTCGTTGTGGAATGACATTCTTAAACTCAGAATGGATGATGATGAACAGTGGTGTCTTGGTGTGAAAGATTAGGATGCTCTCAGGATGGAACAGGCATCGTAGACTTCAATTTTATTAATACTTGTCATTTAATTGACCTTCTCTCCTTCAAGGATCTGTGTCAAAGAGGTCTTAATTGGAAACTCTTAGACAATTGTCCTATTTTGCTCTCATCAGAGAATGTCAATTGGGGACCAAAGCCATTTTAGTCTTTAGATTTTTGGTTTGATGACCGAAAGTTGTTAAAAGTTCTTGAAGAGGAATGCTCAATGCTGAGGAGAGCTTTTAACAACTTCAAAAAAGAAGTCTTTGGGGCCCTTGAAGTGAAAGTTGCTGCTTTAGAAGACAAATTGATTCCTTTGACAAATTAGCAAATCAAAGGCTCCTTATTTCTGTAGAAACCGTTCCAGATATCCATGGAAGTTATGGCTCATTTTTTGTGAAACTGACATTCTGATGCAATCGATAGCTTTGATCACCCTGTCTAAAATCTATAAAAACGCTAACAGCTGCTTTGTAGATACATTGACTAAAGCAGGGGTCTCCAGAAAGGAATTTTCACAGCGTCGTTGTAGAAATTTGTTGTGTGGTAGAACTCTATTTTCTCGATTTTATTTTTGGCTGACACAGGCGACTTATTTTTGGTTCTGTTTGTTTGTCAAGTTTATTTTGTATGTTCTGGTTCGATTGGCTTTTGTACTTTGGTAGCCCTTCTTTCACGGAAAACCTAGGATTACCTCATCCCTTTTATTAATAAATATTTTCTTATAAAAAAACTATTATCGGATCGAGTCAAATCAGATCTAAACTTTTAAAGATAAGACCAAACTTTCACTGTGGCACCACAGTGGAGCTGTTTTCACCGTGCCGTAGTTCAATCTGTTATTGGACCCATCGCAGCTCTGGTGAAATTTTGAGATTTCCACCACATGCCTTATTCCAAATTTATCCATGTTTTTGTAACAAAAAAAATTTCACCTTTTCTCCCCCTTTCTTTCTTTCTTTCTTTATATAAATATATATATATATATATTATAGTGTCGAGACAAAAAAGCCCACATCATTTAGCTTTCCTTTTTTATCCAATTTTTCTTTAATAATTTTTAAATAAATTCTTTAATTAATATAATAAATATTTTTCTATAATTTTAATATAACTAATTAATAAATCAATAATTAGAAATTGAATAAATACATAAATAATAGATTTTATAATGAAATAAATTACTAATACACGAATAAAAATAATTAAGTTTATAATTAGAATGAATTAATTAAAATAAATCCATAAATTTAAAAAAATATTAGTTATTTTATATGAGCAAATGTATTATTATCTTTTCAAAAACTAATTATTTTTTGATATAAAAATTATCACATAAATAAATATAAGAAATAATAAATACTTTAATATTATTTTGTTTAGTTTCAATTTGTTTAAGTATATTATAATTAAATTAAAAAAAAACTAATATAATACTATCATTTTTTTAATTTTCAATAACTATTAACAAAGCTATTATTTGATATAAACATAATTTTAATAATTTTCAATCACTTATTAACTTCAAAAATGTAAAATAATCTAAAACTTTTATTATATAAACTTTAGCCTAGTATCCTTAATGGTTATTTTTTTCTCATTATATTTTGTTTTATTGTCATTGCTATTTTGCATCTAAGCACATTTTTCACAAATGATTTTAATCTTATCACTACAATATTTAATCACCCCGTCACTGCTATGTTCAATCTTATTGAGCATCCAATTTGAGCAATAGTCAATGAGAAGATATCACCTAGAATTCTTTTCTAACGATACTAGAATAATTAATTATAAGTAAAATTTCTCATTACTTTATGACTTTTGGAATATGGTTATTTGAAAAATCTATTTTATAGAAAAAGAAGAGAACAATTCAAGTTGGACCTAAATGTTGTTACATTTTTTTTTAAAGAATGATTGATCAACTCCAATGTTCGCATCTTTTTTTTTCTCTTATACTTCATTATGAATACAAAAACAAAACTAAATTAACCCGAAGTTGAGCTCAAAAGAACCCACCCCTAAACCGCGCCCATAACATCACAACCCACAATTAAAATCCAGTTAAAATCTTAGAAAATAAATGATAAATGGAGATGAAAGTGATGAAGATGAACATTGTCTGATTCATTTTTAACATTCTATGGTGAAGGAGATCTACTTGTACAAAAGTCCATTGCCTTCATGCTAGCACTGATTTGTTGATTTCTCCTGAACTTCTGTTAACTTGCCTTATCTTTAGCAGCCAATAAAGATGAGCTCCAAATAACCAACATCCAGAAGCAACAGCAATCGCCAAAGTCAGCCAAATGAAATAAGTAAACTTTGGAGTTGGGGTTATGACCAGCGTCGACATGACATAACAAATAACTAATGGCAGCAGAGGTAAGAGAACCGCTTCACCATTTGGACCCATTATAAGGAAAAGAACCGTCAGGAAAAGGGTAATGAGAAATGATGCAGTGTTTGGAATATAAAACCAAAGGAAACTACTTGTGTTCATGATTGATCTGCCTGCTTCACTCTGACCCTCAATAGAACCTGCTTCAGCTTGTCGAACACCACCTGGTGGGTTGAAAATGGCTTGATAGGTTGCTGTTATTACCAACCCGGCTAGGACCAGGAAAGCATTGCGTGTGTCACTTGGTATATTGAGTCTGGCCCTGGTTATAATTATCATTAATCTTTCAGAAAATTCAACCTTCGATCGGAAGAGCTCAGCCATGGGTCTTGTTTTGGAAATTGAGCCAGCAGTTAAACCTCCTGCCTGGGATAGAATGTCCACAGCCTCCCTGCTGTTAGCACGACTTTGGCTTTGTAAAATATCCAGAGCCGTTAACCCACTCGAATTGATTATGTTCTTTTGAACCACAGATTCCAACAGTAGTCTTATCATCTGCTCCAAAGATTCATGTAAAAGAGAAAACAAATGGTTGCATTAATTGACAATTATGCGAAAAATGAAACATTATGACAGATCAAGGACTATAATAAGGCAATTTACTCTTTAGTATAGTTAATTAGAGAAAGATACATGAGATCTTGCCTTGGCTTGACTTTGGACGTTGGATGCCGCTACGTGCAATACAGTATTACCTTCCTTGTCTTTCCAGTTCATGACTTCCATTTCCCAGAATCCGCCATCTTTATTGTGAGTCCTTCGTAGCCAACGTACCAGGAGTTCAAGAGCTTCAAGCTTGTTTTTTTCTGCTGCAATGTGCAACGCAGTCTTACCTCCGACAGTCACATCATTGATGCATTGAGGGCAAGCTACAAGGAACTTAGCCAGAAGGTCAGTGTCTCCTAGTTCTGCTGCGTAATGGAGAAGGGTCACACCCTTTTTCCCCTTGACTCGAACGAGATCTTTGTTAATTTTCAGGAGCTCAAAAAGTAACTGATTTTGGTTATTTTGCAAAGCTAGGTGCATTGGGGTAAAGCCATCTGGGTTCAGCTTCGTGGCAAACGATGGCTTTAAGTTCATCATCTCCATTGCAAAATCAACTTGCCCTGCAGCTGCAGCTGTGTGCAGAGGAGTATCTATGAAAGGAATCCCATCGATGCGCTCCAAAAGGTGCGGATCTTCTCGAAACAGCTTGTACAGAGCGTCGATGTTTCCTGATTGAGCAGCTTCTGTCAGTGTCCAATCCATGGCTGGAAAAATCTGCAGTGTCCGATCCATGGCGGGAAAAATCTGCAGGAGCAGCACTTTCCGTGCATCGAAGCTAGATATATTCTACGATTCTCAGTCAGGGTCTTTTAGCCTCACAAATTTCACAATAAGCATAAAATCTTGAGATTGATTTCTGTTTTAAGTTTTAACTTTTTTTTTGGCTTATGTGCCATATCCAAACTTTTTAATTTTTCATCAATGCAACTACTTTTACCATTATATTTTTTAATTTTAAGAAATTTATTAGTATTTAATTTTAGAAACAAGCTATCCAAGATGCGAAGCGTGTATGCAAAGAAAAACAAAGCATTGTAGGCACGTCTGTCTTTAACTTTCTTTGTTGGAGACGTTCTAAAGGTTGGCTAAGGACTTTACAGATTGAAGAAGGCATCCCGCAAGGTTAATGTACGCCTTGTTAGAGAATTGGAGAAAAAAATTCGGTGGAAAAGTAATTCACTCCGCTTTTCTTTTACAAAATTAGAAAAAAACTTATTAGTGTGCGATTGTGTAATCCAATGTCGCTCCATTGAAGTTACTTGGCAACTAGACTTAATTTTGGTTGTAAATATTCGGTACATGTATTTTCTTACTTTGATAAAGTGATTTCCTCTTTTATTAAAGTTCTTTTCACATTGTTAAAATTAGGTTCTCTCTTTTGTAAAAGTAGCTCTAGTCATTTTAGTAATACGGGGTGAGAAAAAATTGTATGAACCGGTTACTCAAATGTCAGTATAAATTTTTTCCATTCAAATCATGTCACATAATTATATTATTAAAAAAATCAATCATTGATTACACATCATATGTAATAATTAAATTATGAATATTTAATTCAAAAGATTCGTTAATAATTTAAGAAATAAATTATTGACTTTTATTACTCACCTAATCTTACGATTTTATATAAACTACTTATGATTTTATATAGACTAACTTTTTAATCACCCTGTCTATTGAGGTATCCTACATCCAGATGTTAATGTGGCGCACTGTTTTTTGGTGACTACCAAGCAAACTTTGAATATTTTTCACTACATTTAGACTCCGAAGAAACGTCTTTGTATAAGAGACAACCCATCATTTCGTTTAAGTTGGACAAGTTTCATTGTTGATTGTCCTAACTTAGGCCAACCCTACTTTTTTACCTAGGCTCGAAATCAGTTGCATTGATGTATAACACGCAAGTCAACACAAATGGATTTATTTTTTATTGCCCACGGTCCACCATTTAATACAAAACTCAAAAAATATGAATTTTTCTATTTTTTCAGTTTATTAATTATATCTATATATTTTCACATATCTAATATACCTATATTATCTACTTTTTATATCTTTTATATCTAATATAATTATTTTCTTTTATAATTAATTTTTGGTGAAATAAAAATTCGGGGGTGGGAAGGGTTGACCCATCCCCGGGCAGGGCCAAGGGAATAGCCTTGGATGCCCACCTCACCAAGAGCCAGTGACGCAATTCGAATCCAAAAATGAAGTCAAAGACAAACGAACGCAATCACTTGAATTTACTCTTAAGGGCATTAGAATTATTTTTTATTTCATTAAATTCAAATAATAAATTTTTAAAAAATAATATTTATCCAAATAATATAATTACAAATATTAGTATTTTTAAATACTTTTATTTTAAAATTCTTTAAAAAATTCTCGTCCAGAATGCAGCTAAGGCACTGTAAAAGTCCATGGAAATTTCCATGTAAGAAAACAATCCATAAGGCGATCGTTTTCATATAGGAAGCGGCTAATTTGGTCAAAACACGCAAGACTGATCGCACTTATCATTATTAGTCTAACTTGACCTTTATTACCTGGACGAAACGGAGACGTGGTGTAGCTGACTTCCTTTTCGTAAACATGCTCTCAAGGGTTGAATTATATATCTAAATTCGAAAGCTCATTTAATATTTAATCAAGTTTTGATAAAAAAATTTGATGTAATTATAAGGTTTGGACAAAAATTTTTTTAACTCATTTAAAAATCGAGATTGGTCGGAGCATAACCTTTCAAAGTTAGAGTCCGACCCTAATATTAATATTTTATATTATTTTTTATATATTTATTAAGTGTAATGTAATTTTATATATAAAACATTATTGATTTATAAATATGATTATAAATATTTAATAAAAAATTGACATATAAATTTTGATAAATTAAATTAAAATTTAAAATAAATAAAATAATAAATAATTAATTAAAATATAAAAAATATTAAAATTATATTCTGACCAACCGAATCGAGTTCAGATTTATAGTATAAAAATAAAAATGAACTTATACTAAAAATCAAGCCTTAATTTTTGAACCGAATTGAGCTTGAGCATACACCAAAATTTTTATTACCTGTCATGAGCTCGACCTCAGCCCGGCCCATGATCAGGTCTCCTTGTCATACCTATTCAGATTCATAGACAATTTCTCGTCACTCTCTCCGACATTTCCTGTGATTACCGTCCTAGCTTTTTTGTCATACAACATAAAAGTTATGATCAAAGGCAATTTAATATATAAATATAAATCACATTTTTGAAAGGAAATATAGTCGAACTTTAAAAAAGAAAATATTGGAGATAAAATTATAAATAATATATTTAATTTAAGTAGAAAGAGTAATTCGGAGGGAAAAAAAAAAGCAAATTCATTCATTTATTTTTCTTTCTTCCTATTTCTCTCTTACTTAACGGAAAGAAAGGAAGGAAAGAAGCACTATTTTCTTTCCAGTCCATTCTTTTTGTTTTATCAAGCGTAGTATTATGTTTTATTTTTATTTTTTAGAAAAATTTTAAAGAAATGCTAATAACAATCATTTTGATAGTCACATTTCAACATTCACTGTTTTATTGAATCATGCTACTTTTTCGTTTTATGTGAAGATGAGTTATATACTTATTACAAGTTATTTAAAATGTATTTTTTAGCATCCACATACTTTGTTTTTCACTTCTTACATGGATAATTTATTTTTATGTAAAACAAAAAAATGACATGGTCTAATAAAAAAAAAGTATTAAAATGTCACTATAAAATAATTGACTTTTACCAGCACTTATAGACAAGTTGACCGTCGGTAATAACCTTACCGACGGTTCGTTGACCGCCGGCTGACCGCCAGCCAGGTGAATGCCGATGAAGGTCTACCGACGGTGATGTACTCCAATGCCGGTAAAGGGTTGGGAATTGGGGCATAACTTTTTTCGACGCTTTTAAATGTCTTTAAAAGTATAAGGCTTTTACCGGCACTTTAAAGTGCTGGCAAAAGTCCTATTTAAAATTTTTATATTTATTAAATTTTATTTTAAATTTAAAAGGTTTTACCGGTACTTATAAGTGCCGGTAAAAGTCTTATTTAAAATTTAAAATTTTTATATTTATTGAATTTTATTTTAAATTTAAAAGCCTAATTTATTCTTTGTGTTTTCATAAAAGATAACACAATTGTTAATGCCATAGTTTACTAATAATTTAATAAAATGATTTTAACTCTTAATTCAAATTTTTCAATGCAAGTTAATAAAATAATTGTTAATGCAATTTTTTTGTTAATAAAATAATCAAATGAGACATTGGTAGTATACTTCATTTGGTAATTCAATTAATCCATGTCCATTACATTAATAAAAAGAGAAAGAACTATTTGCACTATAACACTCATATGCATTAACAATTTCTTAACAATTGAACTTTCATTTGTTGAAGTTTAGTTCAAAGTGCTTATAACCAAAATGTTTTCAAAACTTCCTAAAAGTCTAATACAAGCATAAAATTTCTAGCTAAATTATATACCGATTATCATCCTTGAAGCTTCCATCTTCGCTTAGGATTTGTAAGTAGTGACCCCAACGAACTAGATGGGTCTGAAACCTACAATAAGAGAAAATGAAACCTCTTAACTACTATCACTATGCTGTAAACAATGTATATAAACTTACAATAAATACTACTTTCCACCATGCTGATTTGGGTGTGTAGGAGGCAACTTAGCTTCTGTTGTAGTAATTGTTAATAGCAAGCAAATAACATAAAAAATCATCATTGGCATGATTAATAAAACAGACATTTGAAAGGTGTTTATAGCCATCTCAGGATTTCACAACGCAAGGCAAGCAACATAAGTCCATAGCATCAAATCAAACAAATATAATTGCAATACCAAGCATTAAAGCATTAAATTAAAATCCTTTACCCCCCATCTGCTCGTTCTATAGTTGCCTTTTTTTTTGGTACATTGTGTGGTTGAAACATCTTTAATGGGATCATTGCTGCTGTTCCACTACCAATAATCGGTTCACATATATGGAAGGATTGCATTCTTAGAGAGAATAGTTCTTTCCTTTTCCCCTTCTTTTTGCAACATCTGAAAATGACGAAAAGGTTTGTTCTTTTTTATTGCTTTTGGACTTCTTAAGGTCAGCGATATTCATCAATAATCCAACCAACCAATAATAAATTGGTTTCAGATTGTTCAAAGGCAACCTAACACCTGAACCAAACTATCCTTCAAAAATTTTCTACTTACAGTCTAGCATTCCAGCAAAAATTTAATTGCAATACCCATTTTCCTCTTTAATCTAATTCACTCAAGTTTGCATTTGATTCAATGATTCGTTGATTTTATTTAACCAAGTTTCTAAATTTTATTCTTTAAAAAAATAGTCTTTGGATTTCATCAAAGCAAAAGCTTGAAATACAACCTCTCAAATTTGGGAATACAACAATAGTTAAGAGTTGTTACTTCGTATTTATTCATATATAGGTAGAAAGATGAAATGTAAAGCACCTCATAAGTTGAAAGCATTTATCCTGAACTGATTGTTAAAGCACAACACACATCTCATACCCAGTGAAGAAGCAAAGCAACAGGTGAATGTAGTGGTATGCACCTCCATTCATAGTAACCCTTCCAACTGCACAAAGATTTTGCTATGGGACATGAAGGCCCTACACTGTTACATGTTCAATTCAAGAAACATCCATTAGACCATACCAAAATGCTAGAAGAAAAAGAGATACCTTGACATGGGCACAGGCTATTTGAGAGATTCCATGTATGACTTTCAGACCTGCAAACAAAGTTTTTAAAAAGGCAAAAAAAAAAGTAACAAAAATTTTTCAATCTGAGCTGTCATAAGTTATCAACTAGCTTAATCACGACTTCTTCTGTTATTCAAACGTACAAATTCTAATTTATTTGTAGATCAAGGAATTCTATAAAACTCCAAAAGGTACAAAGTTAAAATGCACCCACTTTTATCGTTCACACAACCCTCTTTTTCATTCTATAATCAATCTTATGAATTGCATTAACCTTGATACCCCCCTTATAGGATTACTAACTCTACCATTCATGATTAGAAACCTATGACACGTCTTACCTTTCACCTAGTTCGCCTCATCCTTTCAATTTCTTTTCTGACAAAGCCTTTTAATTTCAATTAGTTTTCATAACCTGTTTTGTTACAATTAGATTAAAGAGGAAAAGTTATATTTCAAAATCTATCATGAAGACATGAACTTCAGATGAAGTAGCAAAACATATACCTAGAGGAGAGCCCAATTTCTGTTAAGAACAATAAGGGATAAGTAAATCAGCATGAGGAAGTGATGTCATTTAGCATGTGACCCGCACCATAATAGAAAACAGACCATCTTCCAATAGGCTTAGAGAATGAATCATCTTCAATATTGTTACTCATTACAGTCGAGGGGGTCATATAAACCTCTTTCAAATGTGCAAAGAAATGTAGTTCCCGGTCAGTCCAAACGTATAAGGAAACCATTAATGGTTAAGAGCGCCAAACAAGGAATACATCTCTGATTGAACTGAAAAACTGCACCATGATATACTGATTTTATGTGAAAAAGCAAAGGAGAGTCAAGAAACAGGCAAAATTTTGAATGTTCTTTTGCTAAAAGTGATACAATGCCTCCAAGATTCAGTATTACTAAACTTGATGCGATCACAAGATCTTCGTGTCTAGCATATAGTGCACAGACAAAATGCTGCCAGCTTTATAATGTGGAAATTCTAAATAACATACAATATAAGCACAGAGCAGTTACTTTAATGCAGAACAAACAGAATTCAATTGAAGAATGTAGTCTTTTGAACTTTATCCATCACTTCGTTTTCCAGTCTTTTACCAAATCTTTGAATTTGTATTCGTTTACCTTTGTTTAGCATATGCTTAATCCTGTAATCATTGAATTCTATTTCATTATTCCAGCCATCAAGGTTTTTCTTTTCTTTTGAAAAAAAAAAGAAGCAAACATATGATCTTCTAAATCCCAGTTCCTGACAGAGGGTTCAGTCAACTATATTTTCTATGCCATGAAGCCTGCTACAGACTACCTCCAAAATGCAACTTAGAGTGACAATATCAGTTCTAGACTTTTTACCATCAATCTTGTTTTTGCCGTTCAACGAAAAAAAGTAATGTAATCCAAACATTCTAAGAACAACAGCAATCAAACCCTTCCTCCTAAACATCAGTTTTGCCCATTGGAACTCACTACACCAGCCCCCATCCATCGTTTTGAAATAAACCATTTATCTAACAAGTAATAGAAAGTACCATGAATCAGTTACCCTTTCACATAATAAAAGACTACTGATTCAAAGAGCAACATACAAAAGACGAAGAGAACAACAACAAGGACTTCCAGACAAGCTTTCATTGAAAAATAATTGAAATTAAATGCAATACTTATCAGACAGAAGGTGATAAAACGTTGTTTGCAAAGCCAAAAGAGGGGGAAAACAATACATAGAATCAGGAGTTCCTTTACCCACAGAAGCGAAGCAGAAGAAAGAAAAGAAAAAAAATGAAAGGAATTCAATGTCTAAGTTCTAACATATAACAACCAATTAAATTCCAAAAAATGTTAAATAAATAAATAGCTTACAAATGAATAGGATACCTAAACTTTTTGGAAAGAAACCCAGATCTGGAGGACTGAAAATATATAAAAATACAAAAAAAAACTCGAAACAAATAGTTTACCTTTTGGATCTAGAGAAAATTTGAAAAGAAATGCAATCTTGAGATGCAATTTTGTAGATTATCTCAACAGAAGAGAATATGAGATAAGGAGAAGAGGATCTTGAAGATTCTAAGAGCGCAACACTATTTCTGAAAGGGGAATAATGGAGTATAGTTGAAGATCCATCGATGGAGTAACAGAGAGGCAGAGGTGACGATGATGGTAGTGAGAGCAGAGGTGACGATGTGAGAGCAAAGGAAAACTGATTAACGGTGAGGAAAATGTAATTTTTGCATTCTTTTCTTTAAGGGAGTCGGGCAGAAAGTTTAAAGTGCCATTTAAACATTTGCTAGCAGCGCTTGGTTTAGAGTCGGTGAAAGTTAAATTAAAAAGAGAAATGCTGGCGGTTTCCAAAACTGCCCAAATAAAACTTCAGCTAAAAATTTTATTTTTTGTAGTGTGTGACTGCATAAGTGAATGCTGCTACCATTTCCCAAAATTATAACATTGATAAGCTACAATACTTAGTGTCATGAAGTTTTAAAAATTACATATGAAACTTAAAAAGAAAAAAAAAGTTCTAATTATACAAAGAAAGAAAAGAGATAATGTTGGAATGAATCAAAAAAGAATGATGAACAATATATATATATATATATATATATATATATATATATATATATATATGTATATGTAATGAGGAATAGAGAGACTAAATTTTTTTCTTTTTAAAGTTGAACGTAATTTTTAATAATGAAATATCAATATACAAATTATATATCAACGCTAATAACATTGATAAAAGAGACAAACTCAACAATTCAAACCAAAAGTTTACATAACCAAAAGCAACCCATCAATTAAGATGAAACAGAAAGCTAGTTCTTTTTTATATCAGTATTCTTGCGGATGCGTACCCTGTCAGCAAATTCTTTGATGCACTCCCTGTAAACCTTCCTATTTCTGACCTTATTCTTGACAATGAAAATCCCTAGAATTATTGTGATAACTCCGAAAATACAAAATACAGCAGTCCCAATATCCGAATTCGTCAATGCAAGCGACAAGCCCATCGATGCCACGAAGAAGATGAATACAAGCAGCAGAAGAACATGAAGCAACTGACCATAAGGAACCCAAGGGAGGATAAAAAGCGTAACTAAGAGTGTAACCAGGAAATCAACGGCATTGAAGATAGAGAAAGACAGGGCAACCAGATCAGTCTTGAATTTAACATATTTATTCAGATCATCAACGATATCACCAGCTGGTTGATTGTTATAAGAGTACAACGACGCCGGAGATGGGATACCATTATTATCAGCTGGTTGATTATTAGTAGGGAAGAACTGCGATGGGATATCGTCAACATTATCCGCTTGATCATTTTGTGCACCAAAGCCAACCGCAAAATTGTCTGTCTGGCGAAGAGATGCTTGTACGAGCTCGTATGGCGGGTTAACAGCCGATTGGTAAGTTGCTGTCAAAATTAATACAAGCACTACTAGTAAGGCGTTGCGAGTGCTATTCGATATGTTTTTTCTCATCCGGCTTACAACTATGTCTGATTTTTCAGAAAACGATATCTTTGATCTCAAGAACTTATCAAAGGTTGAATTGGTGGGAATGGAGGAAGCACTCGAACACCCAGCGTAGCGTAGATTTTCCATTGTCTCTGTGTAGCGAACGTGGGTTTGGCCTCGTACAATATCCGTAGCTGTCAACCCTTTCCAATTCTTGGCGTTCTTATCAATCCCACATTCTAATAAAAGTTTCACCATCTGCATAGTAATTAACAGATAAACGAGATCAATAAAAAAATTAAATCTCTTTTCCATATTAATTAACTAATAAACAACATCAATAAAAAGGTTCGGAATTGGGATTACGATTCATGCCTTGGGTTGATTGTTCGATACCGCAATGTGCAACACAGTATCGCCTTCCTTGTTCTTCCAATTCAGGACTTCCTTTTCCCATAATTTTCCATCTTTGTGGTGTGTCCTTCGAAGCCAACCCACCAGGACTTCGAGAACTTCAAATAGGTTCTTTTTCGCTGCGATGTGCAAAGTAGTCTCATTCTGATTCGTCACATCTCTGATACATTCAGGACAACACAGGAGAAATGTGAGTATAAGATTAAGGTCGACTGCTTCTCCAACTACGTAGTGCAAAGGAGTTTTACCCCCCTTCCCTTTGACACGAAGGAGATCTTTATCCATTCCAAGGAGATCAAGTGCTGTCTCCTTTTGCCCATTTCGCAAGGCAAGGTGAATAGGGCTAAAGCCATCGGAGTTCAGCTTTAAAGCTAGTGATGGCTTTAAGTTAATGATCTCCAGGGCAAAATCAGTGTGGCCAGCAGCTGCAGCTATGTGCAGTGGAGTGTCAAAGAATGGTATCTGATCAATACCCTCCAGGACATACGCATCCTCTCGAATTAATGCATACAATTCATCAATGTTTCCCGATTGAGCAGCCCCTCGCAGCCTCTCGTGACGCTCATCCATTGCAGAAAGACTGACAAAGGCACAAAATGAATGATGAGAGAATAGTTTTTTCAGACGATATATATGGGAATATATTCAAATGTTTTATGCTTTATTTTTTTCTCAATAAAAAAGCTATATATATAGAAGGTGTTCCTCGAAAGTACAAGGAAATTTCCATCTATAGTTTGGTCAGGCAATCTAGTAAGAAATTTCTTATAAGTTGATTGTTTTCTAGTAGGAAATACGACCCTCATTTCTTGAATCGGCTAATTTGGTCAAACACGGAAGACTGAATGATTGATTGCACTACCAACATCAAGTCTAACGTAACCATTGCATGGAGGAAAGGGAGACGTAACGTAATTGACTTCCTTCATTATCTTCAAATTCGTAGATGTTTCCAGTGACTGCCATCCCAGCTTTTGTCATGGAAAAATAAATTAAACGTGGATGATCGATAGAGTATGGTCGGTTTTATGGCCCATTCGGGTGGATAATGTGATTGGTTTCGTTAAATTTAAAGATTTATTTAAAAAAAAAATTTATATATGATGCATTGACAGTGTATAGTTTTTATATACTGTCAATACATCAGATGTTGACACCTCATCATTAGGTCCTTATATACAAATATAAATAAATTTTTTTTATTTGCCCATAAGAGCCTATTGATGAGGTGTCAACCTCTGATGCATTGACAGTGTATAGAAATTATACACTGTCAGTGCATCATATATAAACTCTTAAAAAAATTAGTTACTTTTGAGGCTGGCAGGCAGGGGGCTGTTCTAGCTTAACCAGAGGACTCGAGTTCGAGTCCCTGGGTATGCAGCTGTGTTAAAACTCTTGAGGGAGAGCTTTGCCGCCCTTTGGGTCCTGCCCGGCTCGAATCCGGATTAGTCCTATACCAAAGGTATGGGGATACCGGATGGTCTAGACAAAAAAAAAATTAGTTACTTTAGAATGAGATTATGTACAGCTAAATTAAAATTAATGATAAAATATGTATTTAGATGCAAATATAGCAATGTCAATGAAGTAAAATAAAGTGAGAAAAATAACTATTAAAGATATTATATTAAAATTTGTATAAAATAAATTATTATAGTAAAATATTTGATATTTATGAAATTAATAGATAATTAAAATTTACTAAAGTTATTTTCTATCAAAATTTTTTATAATAAACTAAAAATCACTAAAAATGGTAACATATAGATTAATATCCAATATACCATCAATGAAATTTTTTACTCTATAAACGGGGTTAAGATTATATAAAATGTCCTTTAGAAATATTAAGAAAATAAAAAATATATAAAATTAGACATCTAAAAACGTCCTAATCCAGCTTGTACTGTCAAAAAACTCTATTGACTGTGTATTAGATAATTATCCATATTACATCAAATATTATTTTTTTATTTTATATAATTATTTATATGGTTATCTATTTCCAGTTAACTCAAATTAACTATATAATTAGATTTATTTATTTATAACTTTATCATATAGTAATAAAATTTGTTTATTAATTAGTTTATTATATAATAAAATTCATTTGTTATATTATCTTATCTATAACTTAAAAATTAAAAGTAACTTTAAGAAAGTATGAAAAAAATGTTGTTTTTTATTTGTTTGACACGTCATCAATTGTGAGTTCAATACTCTTTAATTTTGTTGACCAATTTTGACTTAGTTGCGTTGTAATTTGCATTGATTTTTTTTGTTGTAATATTAAAATCAATTTTGACTATTTGTGAGAGAAATGTTTATAACATAATATTAAAATAAGTTTCTGTCAAGGTCTTACAAATTTCATCAAGCCATATATTTTTTTTTATTAAGTTTGGAAAAAAATAAGAGCAGAGAAAACAAAGAGAGAAAGAGAAATAATAAAGCTTGTTCTTGATTCTTCCACAGATAATAATCTAATACATTATCAGTAGAGTTTTTATCTCTATAAATGAAATTAAGATAATGATACATGTCTTTTAAAAATATTAAAAGATAAATAATAAATAAAATAAGACACATATTATCATCCTAATATCGCTTATGGAGTAAAAATTTCTACTAACAGTACTAATGCATTGGATATTAATCCATTCTTCCACCCACTTCTCAATTCCATCTTTCTTTTTGTATTTTCCTTTAGTTCCCCCACCTGATATGATTTTTTTTTTTCTTTCCAGTTGCTGAGTGCTCCGTTTGGATGCCTAGTAGCCATTGATGCAGGGTAGTAGGAAGGAAAATGACAAAATAGCCTAGGGTCAAATTACCCCCTACTCTTGCTTTTAATTTTTTTTAATTATTTGATTAAAAAATATCTTTAATAGTTTTTTCATCATTTTTAATCTCACTGAAATTAATCTCACTATCCATCTCCACTGACCCGAGATCCACAAAAATCAATACCGAAACATCCAACCTTGAAAATCAATTAAAAAAATCAATCCTAGACTATTCAATATTATTCTCAACATTCCCTTTCAAGCTGAATCTCGCCGGTTACACCTTTTCTTGCCGTTTACCATTATCGAGTATTGATTCTTTAAGGGTAGAGGCTGGGTATGATTAGGATGGTGCTTATTTCTTATAAATCAAAAGTGGGTTTGTTGGTGTCAATTTAAAGCTTGAAGGTAATAGCTGTTACTAAATAATCAGAGTATATGGTTTTGAGGCGTGTAGAATTACACTTTCTTGAGTGTAATATTGTCTCACACAGAAGCAAGTTACCCCAGGATACAACAAAGCCTTCAGAATATTGTGAAAAGTCAGAATGTAAAATAAGTCTTTTCTGAAAATCATCACTCTTATATAGAGTATGAAGAGACATAAATGAATGGTTGTAATTCTCTGTTAAATAACAACCATTCATTTCAGACATAACTGTTCCAGACATATAACCAAAAATATGTCTGTTGGAACAGTTAAAATAACTTTAAATTCGAAATTGAATTTAAAATATTCTGTCAAAAAATAAAACTTTGACTTAAGTACTAATTTAAAACTTTGAATTTAAAATATTTGATATTTATGAAATTAATAGATAATTAAAAAGTACTAAAGTTATTTTCTATCAAAATTTTTTATAATAAACTAAAAATCACTAAAAATGGTAATATATGAGTTAATATCTAATGCACCATCAGTGGAATTTTTAACTCTATAAGCGGAGTTAAGATTATAACAAATGTCTTTTAAAAATATTAAAAAATAAAAAATAAAATAGGAATGTGTAATCATCCTAATCCTGCTTGTACTGTCAAAAAACTCCATTAATGGTGTATCAGATAATTATACATATTATATCAAATATTATTTTTCTTTATTTTATATAATTATTTATATGGTTATCTATTTTCCGATTAACTCAAACTAACTATATAATCAGATTTATTTACTTATTATTTATTTATAACTTTATCATATGGTAATAAATTTGTTTATTATTTAGTTTATTATATAATAAAATTCATTTATTATATTATCTTATCTATAACTTAAATATTAAAAGTAACTTTAAGAAATTATGAAAAAAATGTTGTTTGTTATTTGTTTGACACATCATCAATTCTGAGTTCAATTACTCTTTAATTTTGTTGACTAATTTTGACTTCAGCTGCTTTGTAATTTGTATTGATTTTTTTTGTTGTAATATTAAAAACAATTTTGACTATTTGTGAGAGAAATGTTTATAACATAATATTAAAATAAGTTTCTGTCAAGGTCTTTCAGATTTTCAAGCCATCTTTTTTTTTATTAAGTTTGAAAAAAAAATAAGAGCAAAGAAAACAAAGAGAGACAGAGAAAGAACAACTATCTTCTTGATTCTTCCATAGATAATAATCCAATACATTATCAGTAGAGTTTTTTATCTCCATAAACGAGGTTAGGATATGATACATGTCCTTTAAGAATATTAAAAAATAATAAATAAAATAATACACATATCATCATCTTAATATCGTTTATGGAGTAAAAATTTCTACTGACAGTACTAGTGCATTGGATATTAATCCATTCTTCCACCCACTTCTCAATTTCATCTTTCTTTTTGTATTTTCCTTTAGTTCCCCATCTAATATGATTTTTTTTCTTTAAAATTGTTGAGTGCTCTGTTTGGATGCCTAGTGGCCATCGATGCAGGCAGTAGGAAGGAAAATGACAAAACAGCTGTAAGAACCTAGTGAACCCACCCTTGTGGGCCAGGGATCCACCCCTAGTAGCCAGCTTTACTCACAGTCTATTGTCCACTTTGGGTACCCCATAGGTCCCTCACAGTTTTGTCCCAAGGTGCTTGGAGTACCTCCCAGGACATTTATCATCTTGAGCGTATCCGAAGCGACTCGAACCCTTAACCTCTTCCAAGTTCAAGTCACTCCTAACCATTAGTGACTTGGACTTGGAAGAGGTTAAAGGTTTGAGTCGCTCCAGACGCGCTCAGGGTGATAAATGTCCTGGGAGGTACTCCAGGTACCTTGGGAGAAAACTGTGAGAAACCTGTGGGGTACCCAAAATGGTTAGGAGTGACTTGAACTTGGAAGAGGTTAAGGGTTCGGGTTGCTCTGGATGCACCTCAGAGTGATAAATGTCCGGGAGATACTTTAGGCACCTTAAGACAAAACCTTGAGGGACCTGTGAGGTACCCAAAGTGGACAATACGTTGTGAATAAGGCTGGCTACTAGGGGTGGATCCCTAGCCCACAAAAGGGGGGTTCGTCAGGTCCTTACAATAGCAACGGTCAAATTACCTTCCTGCTCTAGCTTTTTATTTTTTTTATTAAAATATATCTTTAATAGTTTTTTCATCATTTTTAATATCACTAAAATTAATCTAACCGTCTATCTCAACTATCCCGAGATCAAAAAAAATCAATACCGAAACATCCAACCCTGAACATCAATTAAAAAATCAATCTCAGACTATTCAAGATTATTGTTGAAATTCCCTTTCAAGTTGAATCTCGCCGATTACACCCTTTCTTGCTGTTTACCATTATTGGGTATTGATTCTTTAAGTGTAGAGGTTGGGTATGATTAGGATGGTGTTTATTTCTTATAAATCAAAAGTGGGTTTGTTGGTCTGTCAATTTAAAGCTTGAAGGTAATAGCTATATTATAGCTAAATCTTTTTATGTCGATCTAAGGGAAATGAGAGAAAACTAAAAGAGTTTTACCCTCCTTCCCTTTGACACGAAGGAGATCTTTATCCATTCCCAAGAGATCAAGTACTGTCTCTTTTTGCCCATTTTGCAAGGCAAGGTGAATAGGGCTAAAGCCGTCAGTGTTCAGCTTGAAGGCCAGTGATGGGTTCAAGCTCATGATCTCCATGGCAAAATCAGTGTGCAGCTATAGCTATGTGCAGCGGAGTATCAAAGAATGGTATCTGATCAATGCCCTTTAGAACATATGCATCCTCTCGAATTAATGCATACTATTCATCGATGTTTCTTGATTGAGCAGCCCCTAGCAACCTCTCCTGATGCTCATCCATTGCACGAAGACTAACAAGGGCACAAAAGGAATGATGAGAGAATAGTTTTTTCAGACGATATATATGAGAATATATTCAAATGTTTTATGCTTTATTTTTTTTTCAATAAGAAAGCTATATTTATAGAAGGTGTTCCTTGAAAGTACAAGGAAATTTCCATCTATAATTTATTCAGGCAATCTAGTAAGAATTTTCCTTATAAGTTGATTGTTTTCTAGTAGGAAATGCGATCCTCATTTCTTGAAGCAGCTATTTGATCAAACACAAAAGACTGAATGATTGATTGCGTTATCATCATCTGTCTAACTTAACCCTTCCATGGAGGAAAGGGAGACAACGTAATTGACTTCCTCCCCCATCTTCAAATTCGTAGATGTTTCCAATGACTGCCATCCCTGCGTTTGTCATGGAAAAATAAATTAAACGTGGATGATCGATGGACTATGGTTGGTTTTGTGGCCCATTCGGGTGGATGATGTGATTGATTTCGATAAATTGAAAGATTTATTTAGAAAAAATTAATTACTTTGGGATGAGATTTTGTACAACTAAATTAAATCAGTGGTAAAATATGTATTTTGATGCAAATATAGCAATGACAATGAAGTAAAATAAAGTGAGAAAAATAGCTATTAAAGATATTATATAAATTATTATAGTAAAATATTATCTATTTATAAAATTAATAGATAATTAAAATTTACTAAAGTTATTTTCTATCAAAATTTTTTATAATAACTAAAAATCACTAAAAATGGTAATATATGGACTAATATCCAATACACCGTCAGTAGAATTTTTTATTCCATAAGTAGGGTTAAGATTATAACAAATTCCTTTAAAAAAATTAAGAAAATAAAAAATAAATAAAATAAGACATGTGTAATCATTCTAATTCTGTTTATACTGTCAAAAAACTCCACTGATATTGTATTAAATATATATATTCTTATTACATAAAATATTATTTTTCTTTATTTTATATAATTATTTATATGGTTATCTATTTACCAGTTAACTCAAGTTAACTATATAATTAGATTTATTTATTAATTTATAACTTTATCATATATTAATAAAATTTGTTTATTCATTAGTCTATCATATAATAAAATTCATTTATTATATTATCTTATCTATAACTTAAATATTAAAAGTCACTTTAAGAAATTATGAAAAAATGTTGTTTTTTATTTATTTGACACGTCATCAATTTTGAGTTCAATTACTCTTTAATTTTGTTGACCAATTTTGACTTCAGTTACTTTGTAATTTATATTGATTTTTTTTTGTTGTAATATTAAAATCAATTTTGACTATTTGTCAAAGAAATATTTATAACGTAATATTAAAATAAGATTCTGTCAAGGTCTTTCAGATTTTATCAAGCCATTTGTTTTTTTAATAAGTTTGAAAAAAAAAAAGAGCAGAGAAAACAAAGTGAGAAAGAGAAAGAGAAAGAAAAACCTGCTTCTTTATTCTTCCATGGATAATAATCTAATACATTGTCGATAGAGTTTTTTAACTCCATAAGTAAGGTTATGATAATGATACATGTTTTTTAAAAATATTAAAAGATAAATAATAAATAAAATAAGACACATATCATCATTTTAATATTACTTATAGAGTAAAAATTTTACTGATAGTACTAGTGCTTCGATATTAATCCGTTCTTCCACCCACCTCTCAATTTCATCTTTCTTTTTGTATTTTCCTTTAGTTTCCTCATCTGATATGATTTTTTTTTCTTTCCGATCGTTGAGTGCTCCGTTTGGATGCCTAATGGCCATCGATGCAAGGCAATAAAAAGGAAAATGGCAAAATAGCAAAGGGTCAAATTACCCTCCTGCTCTTGCTTTTAAATTTCTTAATTATTTTTTAAAAAAAATATCTTTAATAGTTTTTCATCGTTTTTAATTTCATTAGAATTAATCTCACCGTCCATCTCAACTAACTTAAGATCAACAAAAATCAATACCCAAACATCCAATGTCGTAACGGTTTCGTGTTCGACGATTTTGAAAACATTTAAAAACAAAAGAGTCGCCACCAATCTTTTTTGACTATGTGTGATTGGTCACCTAAAATTTTTATCTTTTTAACAAAATCTCAAAATTAATTAAGTTTTATTAAAAAGATAATTTTTGGTCTGCGAAAACAAATTTGGATTCGAGGGTACAGTTACGTGTGAAGAAGGATTAGCACCCTCACAACGCCTATTAGAAAACGGTACCATCCTAACCTCATGGTATCTTTTGATTTTAACAAAATAGTCTTGGCTTAAGTTTAATTCATTTATTATATATAAAAAAATTCATGCATTTGCTATAAAAAAAAATTACTATTATAAATGTTTAAAAAAATTTCATTATGAAAATCAACATGAACACCATTAATTGAAAAATTAAATCAAATATCCAAATACTTTGGTAACATTTGAAATAATTTTCCTCACCTAGAGATTTCTTAAGAATCCCTACTTGTGAGTTCTATAGAATCTCATCTTCGGTGAGGCCCTCGCCATTTTATAATTGATTATGTACACATGTAGTATTGATAAAAATGTATGATTTATATGAAACTTAAAAGAAATGTTACTTATTTTGGTTTTATTAATGAAACTATTGATATTGAAAAATTTAGCTAAATATCCCAATACTCTGGTAACATTTAGCTAATTCCTCTCACCTAGGGATCAGTCAAGAAATCACTACTTGTGAGTTTCATGACATCCCATCATCAGAAAAATTTCATTTATTTTAAGATTAAAATTTTTTATGCACATGATACAAGCATATGGTACATGATGCACATGGAATTATAAAAAGAATTTTATATTTTGATTTTTATTAATAAAACTCTTAATATTGAAAAATTTAGCTAAATATCCTAATACTCTGGTAACATTTAGCTAATTCCTCTCACCTAGGGATCAGTCAAGAAATCACTACTTGTGAGTTTCATGACATCCCATCATCGGAAGAATTTCATTTATTTTAAGATTAAAATTTTTTATGCACATGATACAAGCATATGGTACATGATGCACATGGAATTATAAAAAGAATTTTATATTTTGATTTTTATTAATAAAACTCTTAATATTGAAAATTTTAGCTGAATATCCTAATACTCTAGTAACATTTAGCTAATTCCTCTCACTTAGGGATCAGTCAAGAAATCACTACTTGTGAGTTTCATGACATCCCATCATCGGAAGAATTTTATTTATTTTAGAATTGTTATTTTTATTGATTTATTATTTTTATATATTTATTCTTATATATATTTTAAAATAGGCATGAAATTGCGTATTGAGAAATAATATCGAATATCCCAATACTCTGGTAACATTCGATATAATTCCTCTCACCTAAAGTTTTTCGAAGAATCGCTACTTGCGAGTCCTACGAAGACTTATCATTGGGATTTTAAACTTATTTTATCTTATTTTATTTTTATATATTGTATTATTCCATTTATTTATTTACTTATTATTTTTCTTCGCCATTAAAAACACCTAAACAAAATTATTCAATAAACAAATAAATGAAATAATAAAATAAAAAGGAACATACCCAATAGTCCAAAAGAGGGCCCAAAATCGAGCCCAAGCCGCAGAGAAGTCTGTCAAGGGGATGGGACGAAGTGGGTCGGCGCACGAGTTGCAAGCAGATCGGGTGCGGTGAGCGCGCAACCTTTTGGCGGGCGGGCGAGCACTTCTGGCGAGCGGGCAAGCACGCTGATCCCTTCTCCTCACACAGACAGCGCGCAGATCTTCCCTCTCCTTTTGGCGGGTAGGCGAGCACGCAGATCTTCTGCCTTTGGCGAGTAGGCGAGCGTACAGATCTCCCTTCTCCTCGGGTAGACGGCAAGCGGACCTTCCCTCCCTTTAGGCGGGCGAGCGTACGAGACCTCTTTCTTTTGGCGGGCGGGCGAGCGTACGGGTCGCACGAATTTCGGGTCGAGTCAGGGGTGACGCGCGGATCCTTGGCTTCCCGAAAGCTCCGTTTCAAACTCTTTAAATAGCCTCTTTTTTTAGCCCTTCATTTCGCCTATTTTTCCCAAAAAAAATTGCTAAAACCTCTAAAGCTCTCTCGGGCTCTCTCCGCCTTCCGAACAACTGCCATCGCGTCGACCACCGTATGCCGTCGTACTCCAGTCACCGGTGGTCTATATGCAACCTTAGGAACACTCCCCTTGCCTCCCTCTTTTCAGATCTATCCTCCGTTTAGCCTAAAAATCCCTTGAACCACATAAATCTGATAACGGAAGCCCCTTTTTGTGTTTTGTTTTTTTGTTTTTGGATCTGGTGTTGAATCTGGTTGTGGTTTTGTTGTTTTCTGTTTTTGTTGCAGGTATGAAAAGGGATCTAGATCTCAGATCTAGGGTCCGGGGTTCTTGAGTTCTAGGGTTTCTCGGGTTTTCAGATCTGGTTAAGGGGTTTTTTTTGTTGTGTTTAGGTCGTTGGTCTTGGTGGTGAAAATGGTTGTGCGTGGTGTTTAGGGGTTTTCGGTGGTGATTTTTGAGTTGGAGGAGAGAAAAAAGCAAAGGGGCCTTTTTTTTCGACGAACGGGTAGCAATCCTCTTTTTTTTTTTAGGGTTTGAGTGATTGATTGCTTATAGGGTGAGGGAGTTACAGAGTTGGTGGCGGCTGGTAGAGAAGAGATGGGTTGGCAGAGGGGTGGTTGTCTCAGTGAGGGTGGCTGGCCTGGCAGGAAGGGGTGTCAGGAACTGGTGCCGTGCACGGCACTAGTTCTGTCCCATTTTTTTTTTTGAATATTAATTAGATAAATAAAAAAACAAAATAATGGAAATGAATAAATAAAAAATAAATAAAAATAATAAAAATGAAAATGATATAAAATAAAATAAAATAATGGAACTAGATAAATACATAAATAAGAAGTAAAAATAAAAATAAAAATATTTAAACTTTCAAAATGACAAAATTAGGTGTCTACAGCTGCCTCTCTTTGCTCATTGCTGAGGATCAAGAATAGAGCAAAGACAGTAGACAATAATTTTGTCCGACTAAAAACCTAACCTTTCTTTTTCTTTTTTCTTTTAGGTGCTCCTCTTACTATAGAGGCAATGAAACTTTTAAAATTCCTTTCCTGAAAAATGCTCCTCTTACAGCAGAGGCAATGAAACTTTAAATTTTCCTGAAATGTGCTCCTCTTGCAGCAGAGGCAATGAAACTTTAAAATTTCCTGAAATGTGCTCCTCTTGCAGTAGAGGCAATGAAACTTTAAAAATTCTTTCTCCTGAAAAATGCTCATCTTGCAGCAGAGGCAATGAAACTTTAAAATTCTTTCTCCTGAAAAATGCTAAAACATTTTTCTTCTTCTTCTTCTTCTTCTTCTTCTTTTTTGTCTTTTTGTCTGTTTGTTTTTTTTTTTTGTTTTGTTTTCTTCTTGTTGTTGTTGTTTTTTGTCTTTTTTGTTGTTGTTTTTTTTTTTGTTTCTTTTTCTCATAATGTGAATGAAATGCAAATGCATGTATTGACAAAGTCATGCAATTCCTATTGTGGTAATCAAATTCTCAGAATTGTCCCTTTTGTGTCTTTTCACCCGTGTTTCACAAAATAGTTGTCACCTATTTCGAATCGGAGCTAGTTCTCAACATGTACTTGTCACAATCTTCAATTCCCTTATTTCTCTTTTCCTCTTCTTCCTCTTTTTTTCTTTCTTCTTCTTCTTTTTTAGTAATGTTAGCAGGTGGATTATCATTTTAATCATCATCTTCATTTTATTTTGTTAACAAACGCAATGCATTCTTGCACTTTATCAGTTAGTTATGGAATGACCAAAAGAACAACCAAATTTAGAAGAAAAGCATTTGTTATTGGGCTGACGAGAGACAATGACAACAAAAGTACAGTTGGGTAGCGAATGCCACAAGGGTCAAGTGGTGAATTTCAAGGAATGGTGACCAAAACAAATAATGAATGTCTAGATAACCCTTCACGAACCAAATCGATGCTTTCTTTGGAAGAAACTAATCCGTTGATGCCCCTGTCACACTGAGTTCATCTGGCTGATGCCATGCTCCGTATGATTTCGATCCCCAGGTGTTGATCTTTTCCGCATCTAAGCCGCCTTTTCAAGTTTTCAACTTAGATATCCCTCTTTTATCCAACGCCCTTTTTGGGTTTTTAGTTTGAATTCTCCTTTCATTTTCCTTTTCTTCTTTTTTTTGTCCTTTTTTTCTTTTCTTTTTTCTTTTTTTCTTGTCTTCTTTTTTTCTTTTCATTTTTTCATTTTTTTGTCTTCCTTTTTTTTCTTCAAGTATAGTATTTCTTCACATCATCGGAATTTATCGGATTAGGCAGATCATTCCCATCCATCTCAGTCAAAATCAACGCTTCACCTGAGAATGCTCTTTTCACCATATACGGTCCTTCCCAATTTGGTGTCCATTTGCCCCAATTATCGTGGTGATTTGGGAGGATCTTTTTCAACACTAATTCCCCTTCACGAAAATGCCTGGTTCGAACCTTTTTATCATGGGCTCGCATCATTCTCTTCTGGTACATCTGACCATGACATAGTGCTTTAAGTCTTTTCTCTTCTATAAGATTCAATTGTTCAAAGCGACTTCGAACCCATTCAGCCTCGTCCAAGTCTAATTCCATTAAGACTCTTAGGGAGGGGATTTCTACCTCAACAAGCAGCATCGCTTCCATTCCGTAAACCAAAGAAAAAGGAGTTGTCCCAGTAGAAGTGCGAACTGACGTTCTATAAGCATGCAAAGCGAATGGTAGCTTCTCGTGCCAGTCTTTGTATGTGCTGGTCATCTTCTCCACAATCCTCTTAATATTCTTGTTGGCAGCCTCAACGGCTCCATTCATCTTCGGGCGATACGGGGCTGAGTTGTGATGCTTGATCTTGAACTGTGCACATACTTCCTTCATCATGTCATTATTCAAGTTGAGGGCATTGTCTGATATGATCCTTTCTGGGAGCCCGTACCGACATATTATCTCCTTCTTTAGGAACTTACAAACAGTAGACTTAGTCACATTCGCATAAGAGGTAGCTTCAACCCATTTTGTAAAGTAATCTATCACCACAAAAATGAATCTGTGCCCATTTGATGCCTTGGGAGAGATGGGTCCAATCACATCCATTCCCCACATAGAGAAAGGCCACGGTGGTTCCATGACGTTTAGTGATGTTGGGGGAACTTGAATCTTGTCAGCATAGATTTGACACTTGTGGCATTTTCTAGCATAATCTATGCAATCTCTTTCTAGGGTGGTCCAATAGTAGCATGCCCTCATAATCTGTCTAGCCATGAAATGACCATTTGCATGTGCCCTGCAAATTCCATCGTGTACCTCTTCAAGAATCCTCTTGGCTTCAGCCATATTCACGCATCTCAACAACATCTTATCTCTACCTCTTTTATACAACGTCTCCATCAACGAGGAATCCCATTGCCAATCTTCTAAGGATCTTTTTATCATTCTCCGATGCATGCTCTGGGTATTGTTGACTCTTAAGGTATTGCATGATGTCATAATACCAAGGTTGTCCTTCTGCTTCCTCTTCAATACTAGAATAGTGGACTGGAGAGTCTCTCATGCGCAGTTTGATTGGTGAAATCTTTGCTTCTGTCTCCGTTTTAGACATCGCAGCTAGTGTTGCTAAGGCATCAGCGACCTGGTTTTCTTCTCGAGATAAGTGTTGGAAGACGATGTCATCAAATTGTTGTACAAGATCAGCTATGTACTTCTGGTATTGAACTAACTTCTGATCCCTCGTTTCCCATTCACCTCGTAACTGGTAAATGACTAGTGCTGAATCTCCATAAACTTCCAAGTTCTTTATTCCCCTATCGATTGCAGCTTCTAAGCCCATTGCACAAGCTTCGTATTCAGCCATGTTGTTGGTGAAGTTGAAATTTAATCTGGCCGTGGATGGGTAATATTTTCCATTTGGAGATATTAAAACTACTCCTATCCCATGTCCTAAAGCGTTGGAGGCGCCATCGAAGAAAATTTTCCGTGGTTTGCTGCCGAGCTCTTCCTCCTCTGCTTGAAAGACAGACATTATATCTTCATCTGAAAAATCTAGCTTGATAGGCTCATATTCATTGGCAGCACGATCTGCAAGGAAGTCGGCTATTGCCCCACCTTTGACTGCTTTTTGAGATACGTACACGATGTCATATTCAGAAAGCATAACTTGCCACCTAGCTAGTCTGCCTGACAATGATGGTTTCTCAAAAATGTACTTAAGGGGATCCAATCTAGCTATCAACCAAGTCGAATGATACAACATATACTGCCTCAATCTACGAGCAACCCAAGCCAATGCGCAACACATTTTTTCTATTGTAGTGTATTTGACCTCGTAATTAGTAAACTTCTTGCTCAAGTAGTAGATAGCCTGTTCTTTCTTGCCCGTATCATCATGTTGGCCCAGTACGCATCCCATGGAGTGTTCATTGACAGTCATGAACAGCAACAAGGGTCTTCCAGCCACCGGCGGTACTAGAACAGGTAGATTTGACAAGTACATTTTCACCTTTTCAAAAGCCTCTTGGCATGCCTCATTCCATTCTCCCGAATCTTGTTTCCGAAGCAACTTAAAAATAGGATCACATTTGAGCGTGAGTTGCGAGATGAAACGGGAAATATAATTCAGTCTTCCCAAAAAGCCTCTTACTTCCTTCTGTGTGCGTGGAGGCGACAGATTTTGTATCGCGCTGATTTTATCCGGGTCCACTTTGATTCCTTTTTCATTGACTATAAACCCTAACAATTTTCCCAATTTAATACCAAAAGTGCATTTGGCAGGGTTTAGCTTGAGCTGGAACTTCCGTAGCCGTTCGAACAGCTTTCTAAGATTAGCTACATGATCCTCTTCTCTTCGGGACTTAGCAATCATGTCATCTACATAAACCTCTATCTCTTTATGCATAAAGTCATGAAAGAGAGTTACCATTGCCCTTTGGTAGGTGGCCCCGGCATTCTTTAGACCAAAAGGCATAACTTTGTAGCAAAATATGCCCCAAACTGTCACAAAAGTGGTTTTCTCCATGTCATCCTCAGCCATTTTGATCTGATTGTAGCTTGAAAAACCATCCATGAACGAAAACATGTAGTGTTGGGCTGTATTATCCACCAGGGTATCAATATGAGGAAATGGGAAATTATCCTTAAGGCTAGCTCTGTTTAGGTCCCAATAATCCACACACATCCTTACTTTCCTATCTTTTTTCGGTACCGAAACTATGTTAGCCACCCATTCCGAATACTTAGCTACCTTTAAGAACCCCGCATCGAATTGCTTTTTTACTTCTTCCTTCACCTTCAACAACATCTCGAGCTTCATGCGCCTAAGCTTCTGTTGTACTGGCTTACATTCTATTTTCAAAGGCAGACGATGCTCCACAACGTCAGTGTTTAACCCGGGTATGTCTTGATAAGACCAAGCAAAAACATCCACATATTCATGCAGCAATTCCTCTAGTCTTTGCCTCTCAACTAATGGAAGTGCTGTGCCCACTTTGACTTCTTTGACGTTATCATCATCCCCTAGGTTGACCATATCAATTACCTCTTTATGGGGTTAAATTGGTTTTTTCTCTTGCTCAATCATTTTCAATAAATCTGGAGACAAAAGCATCATCGTCTAAATCTACATTGTTATTGAGTTCACCAACATGCATAGAATTTTCAAAATCAAACCCCGGATAGCTGTTAAGGTTATCTTCACATTCATTATTCATTTTCCTGAAAAGGTAAAAAATTTGACAGATATGGTTGGTTGTTCACACCAATGATAATGAATGAAAAGAAAGAACAATTATAGAAATGATAATGGATGAAAAGAAAGTGCTCAAAATGCATTGAACTTTGTTAATTTATTGAAATGATGATGAAGATCAAGTTTACAAAAAAAATCTTTTAGAGCTCTCTAGATCGAGATGTTGACAATCTACCTTACTACATTACAAAAAGAAAAACAAAAAGATAGAAGGTATCCTTTCAACAATTCAGTCCTTCAGCTCTGTGCCCAACAACACAATCATTTCTATAACAAAAGTTGTCATTTTTCCATACATCACTTAGACTATGAACCCGTGAGAGGATCCTTTCACCAGTAACATAGGTATCCCCTTCTCAGTTTCTAATGAATCAGGGTGATAGCATCTGCCAAAACGAAATGTATCATAGAGCTACGAGATTACCATCTTCTCCGATTCTTCTTCGTATCCTCGGAGGCGGGCTATTCTTTTCTTCATTCTCTCTTCTAGAATCTTCTTTCTCTCTGAACCAGTGGCCTTATATCCGAGGCCGAACCTGTCTTTATTCTCCTCAATCCTTACAGGCTTCGTATGTCCTTTGAGATTTTTCCCCAAGCCTCTTCCGACATGCCAGCCCTTTAGCAGTGTCTGTTTAACAATCATCTTAGTAGTGGTTGACAATCGAGGGGTGGGTATTCTTGATCCTTCTCATACATATGTTGCATTCACAATTTCAAAGGCTCTAAAAGAACACTCTAATGCTTCCTCGGCTGCCTCAATGTAGGGCACAGATAAGGGCTTGGAGATCAAGAGGTCTTCTTTTCCGGAGATAGAAATTTGTTTATCACCAACAACAAACTTTACTTTCTGGTGCAGCGACGAGGGAACAGCTCTCGCCGTATGGATCCATGGTCTCCCTAGTAGGAAATTGTATGACGGGGAAATATCCATCACTTGAAATTGGACATTGAAAGTAACCGACCCAATTTCAATTGGAATTTCGATGTCACCTACTACATCTCGTCTAGAACCATCAAAGGCCCTCACAACCATGTTACTCGGTTGTATGTAAGACAGGTCAACAGGCATCTTTTTTAGCGTGGCCATAGGCATGACGTTGATCGATGAGCCATTGTCAATCAAAACCTTGGCAATTGTGTGACCCTTGCAGCTTGTAGTGATGTTTAAGGCCTTAATACTCCCTCGCCCTTCAGGGGGAATTTCATCATCAGTGAAAGATATGAAGTTTACCGCTGTGATGTTTCCCGCTAACTGGTCCATACTGTCAACCGGAATGTCATGAGGCACATAGGCTTGATTCAACACCTTCATCAAAGTGTTCCGGTGAGATTCTGAATTCAACAGCAAAGATAATAGTGAAATCCGAGCAGGCATCTTATTCAATTGCTCGACTACACTATATTCGCTGTGCTTAATCAACTTGAAAAACTCTCTTGCATCTTCATTCGACACCGATTTTTGCAGTTTTTCCTCTCGGTTCTTGGAAAATAATGCCTGTTACTCTTCTTTTTCTGTCCGACAATCCTCCTCCCCTTCTTTTGTTTTTCCTTTTCAAGCTCTCTCTAACGTCTCCGGTGTGTAGCACCTTCCACTTCGTGTAATCCCACTTACTCCACTTATGTTTGCGTTATCCGGCATAGCTGACTTGTCTGAGCCTACATTGCCTGACGCATCAATCACTGCTTTGAATTCATATTTTCAAGGGACAGCTTTATTACTCTTGTAAGGGAAAGAGCTCGAAATTTTGATTGTCATGGTTGGAGGGATGACAAAGCTAGATTCCTCCTTCTCAGGACCGGGCTTCTCCTTGTAAAACACTGTCATTGGTTTTCCCCATGGGTAATCACATCCCGAAGGCTCATTTGAGGCGGTGCTCACTACGTCTCCCTCTTCCTCCGTATAAAACTCTATTAAAAGTGAATCCATCATCAATTGGACTTTATGCCGAAATTGAGGGCAATTTTGGACAGAATGACACACATGTCCCATATGGTACTCACAAGTCTGGCTTAAGCTGACTTCATCTTGACAAATATTTGAGCTCGATGGTAGAGGCTGAATCATCTTGGCTTCGACTAAAGCATCGAATACTAGACTCACGGGAGTCTTAATTTCATCCACCTGTCTCTTTATGCAACACTTCCTCCCAACTTCAGCTGCGCTAACTGATCCTCCACTGTGACTAGGCAGTAGGTTAGCATTGATACTAGGTTCCACCTCCTTGGAAAAAGTCAATCTCCCTTACTTGACTAAATCTTGCACCTTATACTTCAGAGCCGTGCAATTTTCGGTTGAATGACCTGGGTTTCCACCATGATAGTCACATCGAGCGCTGGAGTCATACCATCTTGGGAAAGGTGGTTTCATTGGCTCTATGTAAATAGGTGCGATCATGTGTCCTTTCACCAGTTGTGGGAATAAGTCTATATAGGACATAGGGATGGGGTCAATGGGAGCTTTTTCAATGTTTCTTCGGGGTGGTCTTTGGTGTATGGGTGGGTTACTGTTTGGTTGGTAAGGCTGGGCTGTAGGTGTTGGTGTATAGTACGGTGCTGGAGGACAAAAATTTGACCAAAAATTTGGTGATTGTAATGGGTTTTGGTAGGGAGCGGGAGAGACATTGTTTGAGGCCGGGAAATAGGGTTGGTAATATGGGCAAGGTTGAGGCTGCGGTCGAAATCGAGGTGGGTAAGGCGCATATCCCCTATATCGAGGTGTTGTATGGGTGACTGCTTGGGTTTCAACCTCTTTCTTCTTGGATAACCCACCTGTCTTTGAATCACTGCCTTCCAACTTCCTGCCCTTAATTGCGTTCTCGATTGTTTCACCGGTGATGACCATGTCAACAAAATTCTTCGTTGCATTCCCTATCATGCGCTCATAATAAGGCGCCTTCAAAGTGTTTACAAACATCACCGTTATCTCTTTCTCGGTTAAAGGTGGCTAGACTTGGGATGCAATGTCTCTCCAACGTTGAGCGTATTCTTTGAAGCTTTCATTGGCCTTCTTTTCTATATTTTGCAGAGATAACCTATCTGGGGCCATATCCATGACATGATTGTACTGAGCAATAAACGCTCTAGCTAGGTCATTCCAACTATGGATGCGTGTACGATCTAGCTGCACATACCACCTAGACGCTGACCCAGTGAGGCTGTCCTGAAATACATGTATTAACAACTTATCATCATGATTATAGGCAGCCATCTTGCGACAATACATTGTCACATGAGTAATGGGGCACTTGGTCCCATCGTACTTCTCGAACTCAGGAGTTTTAAACTTAGGAGGGATTACCATATCTGGAACTAAGCACAATCTCATTGCATCTACTGCCCTGTAGAAATCACTCCCTCAATAGCCCGTAATCTTTCCTTTATAATGTTCAACTTTTTAGAGTCCGAATCGCCTTTTACCTCCGATACACTTCCTTTTAGTTTTTCTTGTTCCCTTGGATCATCTAAATCAGGGACTTGAATTGTATCCGCGGGTCTTGTACCTTGAGCGGGAGGTATAGGCACTGTGATATGAGGTTGTGCTGAGGCGCTCGGTGCTCCCGGATACATGCATGCATAGCTGCCCATAGGCTGTTGTGGAGGTGGAGGTATGCCTTGTGAAGATTAGGTATAAGGTGGAGGTGGAGGTATGCCTTGTGAGGATTGGGCACAAAGTGAGGTAAATCCTGGAGGGTATTGAGGATTGTCATCTTCCCAGGGCTGATCAGTCCCTAAGTTAGGTGTTTCTCTAGCCACTTCTTTCTCTCGGTTCATCCTTGTCATCATCTTCATTAAAGCGGCTAACTGCCCTCGGATTTCTTCTTGTGCTTTCTCCATTCTATCGATCCTATTACCATGTTCTTCCTCAATTGCTCTTGAAAGTAGCCGAGTATTATATGAGTGTTTGGGAATTTGGGCTGAAATCTTGAATGTTGGAGCAATCCTTGAATCTTGATTTCCACAATAAGAAACTAATTACTACATGATGCAATCTTTGAAATATTACGTTTTATTTAAACCATATGAATAAATGAACGAATGTGATGTTAAATGAATGAATGTGATGCAAAATGAATGATACTTTGAGGGATATTTAAGCCATAACAATTTCAACAAAAGGGAACTTTCATTCATTCAAAAAGCACTTGTTACATTCCGATCATATTCTGATTATATCCATAAAAACGACTAACTTGCTGATGTTGATCCTTAGCCTCATCTAAAAAGTTTAGCAACCTTTGTCCGTATTTTTCTGTTGGGAGGATTTCTCATCTCAGGGCTTCAGCTTTATCAACCAACTCCCTCGCCTTTGTCACAGCTTTGCAAACTTGAGTGGCCAAGTGCTCTATATATTGCTGTCTCCCCAGACATCCCACTCTCCACGTCATGGTTGCATCCTGTGCCATGTCATATCCATAACTCCAGTTGTTTTCACTTCACTCCCAATCTTCTATGATCACTTTAATGTGGTTCTTATGTTCCTGTAGCTGTTCTTCTAACATTTGAACCTTTTGTTGCAATGTAGCTTTTTCATTATCTATCTCGACTTGCTTTCCTTTTTTCAACTTCTCCTTTAGTTCCTCATTCTCTTTCTGATATTAGGCTAACTTCTTTGCACTTGCTGAGTACATGCCTTCCCAATTTTGTCGTTCTTGGGATAAATGGACAACTTCTTCTTCACTTTTCTTTGCTTTGTGTGCCCAATGTTCTACCCTTTTGTGCAAGTCTTCTAATTCCCTTTTCCTTTCACTTGAAGTTTACATAATTCCTCCAACCCTCATTTCAGATCTCAACTTCTTGTTCTCTAAGTGCAGACTTCTGAGATCCTTGCTGGTGACGTTGTGTTCTTGTTGGACCTTCTTGAGCTTGGCTTCTCGCATTTCTGCCTCGTATTTGAGCTGCTCCATCTCTTTCCGAAGCCTTAAATTCTCTTGTCTCCACTTTTCCTCATCTATCTTGAATTACTGCCTAGCGATCTTGGCCTCGGATACTTCTACTTCCGGTTCTAAAGGCATGCTACATTCTCTTGGGAGAAAAACTACCTCCCTCACTTGCTTTGTCTTCCACACCAAGTATTCCGGGGTAGCTTTATCAGAGAGAGGTCCAAGGTTGATTCTTCGTGCTTGTTTCCATGATCGAACCACTTGCTCCCCCTTTTTCATTGCCTTTGGCTCACCATAAGAAAATTCCAAATCACTAAGCCCATGTGTTAGTGGAATAAACTGTTTAGCTCCAAACTGTCTTAGTACCATAAGTGGCGCGTAGCTTACCACTCCCCATGGTCCTAGAAGTTGCACCCATGATTCTTCTCCACTTCGATATAAGATCGGTACATGAGGCATCTAAGGTGTCATCCATACAATCTGTTTTTCTCCAAGTCTTTGCAAAAAAATCCACCCATTCTTCCTTACTCTTCGGTTTCGGCCACTTACTGTTGCAGAACTCTTTGACCGGAGCACGATGATGCAGGAAAGTTCTCTTGAACGCCTTTTCCTCACATTTAAAATGACTTTTAGCCCAAACATGTATTAACTGTGCACATCCCACAAATCGCCCTTCTCCGTTCCTCCTACAATAATTCAATGACCTGAAGGTTTCGACAAGTATGGCAGGTGATGGATTCCCATTATTCTCGATTTGCTCAAAAAAGTCTATCACGGCTACTTCAATGTGCCCTAATACCTTTGGGAAGATAACCAAACCATAGATCGCTAAAGCAAAACCCGCCAACCCTTGCTAGTCACTAAGATGTCACTTGATGAATTCATGAAGAAAATCCCACGGCATACAAACATTAGATCCCTTCTCCTTTTTATGGGAGTCTATATCTTCCGGTCTGACTCCCATAAGCTTGGCTAACTTTTTACGGTATCCGGTTTTGGCTTTCGAACACAGATTTTATCCAGACTTTTCAAGTCAATACCTAACAGGACGGAGTACTCTTCTACTGTGGGTGTCAAGTCCATCCCATTGAAAGAGAAGCACCTATGGGAGGGGTCCCAAAACTGAATAGCAGCTCTGATCAATGGTTCTTCAACTTTTACTGCAATCAAAGACTCTATTTGGCCATACTTTTCATGGAAATCCTTCTTCCCTTCTTCACTGATTTGATTCCATAAGTTCGCTAAATCTATTAGGTTATTTTGCTGAAGGTTCAGATTCACTTCTTGTGGGAGCGAGGACATGAAATTCCTAGTCAAGCAATCCCCTTTTACTTGTTGAACCTTTTCAGACCAAATTTGTACCTCTCGGTAGGAATCACATGGAACGTTCACAGATGACGAACAAGCTAGCCTTTCTATGGATTCAGTGAAAAATTCCTCGTTGAAGAGAGCCATGGTTAAAACACCCCCTTATGTGACTATGCGATGCAAGACGATTTTATGCAAAAAGAACAAAAAAACAAATACAAATCAGTATGTGTATAAACGATATAAACAATGAATAAAAGCAGATAAAGGATGTGATGCTTATTTATGTCCTATCAAAGGTCACTCTCATAAAAGGGAAGGAATGGCTCTAACTTAGGTTGGTCTCCTTACAACACACTATATGCTGGTTTAAGGTTTCACATATCTGCAAGGTTCCCAAATCATTTCATACTGTCATCCACACTGGACTAGTAAGGAACGGATCTGAGTGGAAGTATTTCACTTGCCATTGCAGAGGTGATTACCTCACGAGAGCATAGCTACTTTACCCCCTCCTAAGGAGGACGAAACCCGGGTGTAGGGCTCATGCATGTGAATGCATTGATGTATGCAACAGTAAATGAGTATATGTTCTATTTTATTTATTCAACAACAATCTCATACATAAAGAATGTAATGAATCAAATGATCAAAATGGATGAAATGAAGTTTTTTTTTTATTTATTTATTTTAAGTTCTATGTAGAATTTATTTTTATTTCACCTTTTTTTCTTTTTTTGTTTTTTTAAAAGGAGATTAAATTTAAATGCCAACCAAGACTATCAAATTAAAATTTAAGATACCATATAGTTATTCAATGATTTGACCCTCTTAGCGTCCCCAGTGGAGTCGCCAAGATATCGTAACGGTTTCGCGCTCGACGATTTTGAAAACATTTAAAAACAAAGGAGTCACCACCAATCTTTTTTGACTAGGTGTGATTGGTCACCTAAAATTTTTATCTTTTTAACAAAATCTCAAAATTAATTAAGTTTTATTAAAAAGATAATTTTTGGTCTGCGAAAACAAAATTTTGATTCGGGGGTACGGTTACGTGTGAGGAAGGATTAGCACCCTCACAACGCCCGTTAGAAAACGGTACCATCCTAACCTCATGGTATCTTTTGATTTTAACAAAATATTCTTGGCTTAAGTTTAATTCATTTATTATATATAAAAAAATTCATGCATTTGCTATAAAAAAAATTACTATTATAAATGTTTAAAAAAATTTCATTATGAAAATCAACATGAACACCATTTATTGAAAAATTAAATCAAATATCCCAATACTCTGGTAACATTTGAAATAATTTTTCTCACCTAGAGATTTCTTAAGAATCACTACTTGTGAGTTCTATAGAATCTCATCTTCGGTGAGGCCCACGCCATTTTATAATTGATTATGTACACATGTAGTATTGATAAAAATGTATGATGCATATGAAACTTAAAAGAAATGTTACTTATTTTGATTTTATTAATGAAACTCTTGATATTGAAAAATTTAGCTAAATATCCCAATACTCTGGTAACATTTAGCTAATTCCTCTCACCTAGGGATCAGTCAAGAAATCACTACTTGTGAGTTTAATGACATCCCATCATCGGAAGAATTTCATTTATTTTAAGATTAAAATTTTTTATACACATGATACAAGCATATGGTACATGATGCACATGGAATTATAAAAATAATTTTATATTTTGATTTTTATTAATAAAACTCTTAATATTGAAAAATTTAGCTAAATATCCCAATACTCTGGTAAAATTTAGCTAATTCCTCTCACCTAGGGATCAGTCAAGAAATCACTACTTGTGAATTTCATGACATCACATCATCGAAAGAATTTTATTTATTTTAGAATTGTTATTTTTATTGATTTATTATTTTTATATATTTATTCTTATATATATTTTAAAATAGGCATGAAATTGCATATTGAGAAATAATACTCCCAATACTCTGGTAACATTCGATATAATTCCTCTAACGTAAAGTTTTTCGAAGAATCGCTACTTGCGAGACCTACAACGACTTATCATTAGGATTTCATACTTATTTTATCTTATTTTATTTTTACATATTGTATTATTCCATTTATTTATTTACTTATTATTTTTCTTCGCCATTAAAAACACCTAAACAAAATTATTCAATAAACAAATAAATGAAATAATAAAATAAAAAGGAATATACCCAATAGTCCAAAAGAGGGCCCAAAATCGAGCCCAAGTCGCAGAGAAGTCTGTCAAGGGGATGGGACGAAGCGGGTCGGCGCACGGGTTGCGAGCGGATCGGGTGCAGTGAGCGCGCAACCTTTTGGCGGACGGGCGAGCACTTCTAGCGAGCGGGCGAGCACGCTGATCCCTTTTCCTCGCACGGACAGCGTGCGGATCTTCCCTATCCTTTTGGCGGGTGAGCGAGCGCGCAGATCTTCTGCCTTTGGCGAGCGGGCGAGCGTACGGATCTCCCTTCTCCTCGGGTGGATGGCAAGCGGACCTTCCCTCCCCTTAGGCGGGCGAGTGTACGAGTCCTCTTTCTTTTGGTGGGCGGGCGAGCGTACGGGTCGCGCGGATTCCGGGTCGGGTCAGGGGCGACACGCGGATCCTTGGCTTCCCGAAAGCTCCGTTTCAAACTCTTTAAATAGCCTCTTTTTTTTAGCCCTTCATTTTGCCTATTTTTCCCAAAAAAAATTGCTAAAACCTCCAAAGCTCTCTTGGGCTCTCTCCGCCTTCCAAACAGCTGCCACTGCGTCGGCCGCCGTACGCCGCCGGACTCCGGTCACCGGTGGTCTATCCTCAACCTTAGGAACACTCCCCTTGCCTCCCTCTTTTCAGATCTATCCTCCGTTTAGTCTAAAAATCCCTTGAACCACATAAATCCGATAATGGAAGCCCCTTTTTTGTGTTTTGTTTTTTTTGTTTTTGGATCTGTGTTGAATCTGGTTGTGGTTTTGTTGTTTTCTGTTTTTGTTGCAGGTACGAAAAGGGATCTAGATCATAGATCTGGGGTGGTCGTGCATGGTGCTTAGGGGTTTTCGGTGGTGATTTTTGAGTTGGAGGAGAGAAAAAAGCAAAGGGGCCTTTTTTTTTCGACGAACGGGTAGCAATCCTCCTTTTTTTTTAGGGTTTGAGTGATTGATTGCTTATAGGGTGAGGGAGTTACAGAGTTGGTGGCGGCTAGTGGAGAAGAGATGGGTTGGCAGAGGGGTGGTTGTCTCGGTGAGGGTGGCTGGCCTGGCAAGAAGGGGTGTCAGGAACTGGGGCCATGCACAACACCAGTTCTGTCCCATTTTTTTTGTTTTTTTTAATATTAATTAGATAAATAAAAAAAACAAAATAATGGAAATGAATAAATAATAAATAAATAAAAATAATAAAAATGAAAATGATATAAAATAAAATAAAATAATGGAACTAGATAAAAATAAAAATAAAAATAAAAATCTTTAAACTTTCAAAATGACAAAATTAGGTGTCTACATCCAACCTTGAAAATCAGTTAAAAAAATCAATCGCAGACTACTCAAGATTATTGCTGAAATTCCCTTTCAATTTGAATCTCGCCGGTTACACCCTTTCTTGCTGTCTACCATTATCGGGTATTGATTCTTTAAGGGTAGAGGCTAGGTATGGCTAGGATGTTGCTTATTTCTTATAAATCAAAAGTGGGTTTCTTAGTGTCAATTTAAAGCTTGAAGGTAATAGCTATGTTATAGCTAAATCTTTTTATGTCGATCTAAGGGAAACGAGAAAAAATTAAAAGAGTTTTACCGTCCTTCCCTTTGTCACAGAGGAGATTTTTACCCATTCTCAAGAGATCAAGTACTGTCTCTTTTTGCCCATTTCGCAAGGTAAGGTGAATAGCGCTAAAGCCTTCAATGTTCAACTTGAAAGCTAGTGATGGCTTCAAGTTCATGATCTCCATATCAAAATCAGTGTGCCTTGCAGCTATAGCAATGTGTGGTGGAGTATCAAAGAATGGTATCTGATTAATGCCCTCTAGAACATATGCATCCTCTTGAATTAATGCATACAATTCATTGATGTTTCCTGATTGAGCAACCCCTTGTATCCTCTCCTGAAGCTCATCCACTGCAAAATGACTGACAAGGGCACAAAAGGAATGATGAAAGAAGGGTTTTCGCAGACAATATATATATATATATTTGAATGTTTTATGTTCTTTTTTTCAATGAAAAAGCTATGTATGTATGTATGTATGTATGTATGTATGTATGTATGTATGTATGGTGTTCCTTTAAAGTACAAAGAAATCTCTGAGCAAGAACAATCTACAAGGAATTTTCCTTATGTTGTTGCACAAAACAACAATAAAAGTATGCTGACGTAGATATTTGTACTTAGTCTCCACGTGTCTCCAAAAAGCTTCTGTAAAACAAGAAAAGTCAAAGAGACGCAGGGGTGGTTCCCTGCGTAGACACTCCGATGCTTAAGTCAGCAAAAAAAGGTCTTCAATATTGGGAAGCGTAAAAGCCAGTAGTCAAAAAATTAGAGAATAAAGTTGTACCTGGGGGCCTATTTATAGGCCAACATCCTAAGTTAATTGTTTAAGTATAAGTTTATCATCTTGCTAAGAGTCTGTGTCTCAATATAACACAAATTCCTAGAAAATCGGAAGCACTTGGAGCCTGTCGCCGGCGAGAGACTCACACCACGTGATACACTGTGGCGTCAGGGTTCTGTCGCTCGCGGGAGCCGAGGTCAGGCGCCACGTGTCGCCATATGACTATAGGAGACGGGCTGTGAATCTGTCGCCAGGCGATAGGTATATGAGCGCCATGTGTCGCCTTATGATTGTGGGCGATAGACTTCGGGCCTGTCGCAGGGCGACAGGTATGATTAAACACCTCTACCTCTTTCGCCGAATGCCACGTGGGACCAAGAGCCTGTCGCCCAGTGACAGGTGTGACGCGCTTTGCCTCTGTCGCCGATGGACACGTGGACCAATGAGTCTTTGCCATGTGGTAATCTCTGACGCTATTGGGCCTGGCCTAACACGGGTAGACTTTGTCATATCAATTGCTCCCCACTCTCTTGTTGGATTTCTCCAACCAAGAGAGTATAAATATATGTTTTTGGGCCTTCAGCCCACAATTAGTAGTTCTCTTTGTTCTTTTGCAATTTCTTTGGTATTTTTTGCATGTGAAAAATTCTACACTGCGACAGGTGTAATCAGGCGCGACGTTTGGCATTCCTTGTCATGGCTATATAAACTGCTGGGACCCAACGGGAGAGCGCACGAGAAAATCTCTGAGCAGCCGTCTGTCGTCCATTTTTTCGTTCTTTCGCCACAAAGAGTCTTTCGCTCTCACGCCTGGAGTCTCTCGCTTATCTTATCGTCAGTAAGTATACCCCTGTCGTCTTATATGTTCGCCTATCGCACTAGTTTTAGGTCTCCCGCAGGTGATTTGGTCTTCCGCGTAGAGTTTAGTCTTCCGCAAGTGTCTTTTGCAGTAGGTCTGTCGTCAAAGGGGTCTGTCGCCCAAAGGGGTCTGTCGCCCAAGGGGTCTGTCGTCTTACTAGATCTGTCGCCTTACTAGGTCTGTCGACGGGTAGTTTTTGCTTTCTTTTGCCATGTCCTTGTTACGTCCGGGTAAAACACTTAAGACAGGTGGTCTTGTGTGTTCTTTGACAAATACTGATTTAGAGGATATTAGGACTCGTTTCCCTCTTCCATCGGGTTATGGCTATAGACTCCCAGTGCAAGGGGAGGTCACGCCTGACTTGGTTAGAAATGGTGTGGCCGTCCATAAGGCTTCTTTGTCTTTTGGTTTTCGCTTCCCTCTTCCGGAGTTTGGCGAAGCATTTCTTAGATACAAGGACATCGTCCCGTGTCAACTCCACCCCCATGCGTGGGCTCAGCTGGTAGCGTTTTCCATAGTGTGTCATCATCTGGGTATCGTTCCAACGGTTCCCCTTTTAAGCGCCTTTTTTAGAGTTCGTAGGCTGAAAGGATTGATAACGTTCTCTCTTCAACGGTTAACAGTCAGCGAGTTTCCTAATAACAAAATCTTCTCGGATCTCCCCAATAAACTGCGCGGTTTTGAGAGCGAGTGGGTCGTTGTCGAGATTCCAAGCAATCTGCGGATTCGCTCTAGATGGAATCGTGATACCTCTGACCACTCACAGCGTTCGGACAGGTTTAGGACGGAAATTTTAAGAGACCAATTTGGCGAGCCTATTCGGCAAATCTGTTCTGCCGGGGAGCGTAATTTATTTTCTCTTCTAACCCCGAAAAACATTGTCGCTGCCGGCTGGGGCGTAAGCAGGACCGTTCTTGAAGCTTCTGCTGCCCCATCTAACCTGCCCACAACTCCTCGTTTATCTGATGCTGGTCCGAGTCAGTCATCCCCGGTCCTAGTAGCTGAAGCATCTACCCCCGTGGGCCGTCTTGTAGATGAGTCCTCTTCAGATTCGGAGGACGAGACCCCTGAGGCTCCGGGTACTAGTGGTTATTCAGGGGATGGCCCTGAATGGGCTCAGGCTGATGCCTTTGGGAGTCCCTTCGTTGATTTTCGTTGGATTCGAATCTGGATAGTTTAGAGGACTTTGGTGGTTTTCTAGGTTTTCCATCCTTTTTTTGTTTCTTGTATACATGTGCGTGATGTTTCACTTGGTCGGCTAATCTTTTCTTTATATATTGTGCAGGCATGAACTTCCGAGATTTGATGCGTAGGAGGGATGCCAATGTTGCTGCTCAAGCGGCTCCTCCTCCTCGGTCGCCAGTTGGAGCCCCATCTGGACCGGCTCGCGCTCCTACTCCTCCTCCTCCTCCCGCTACTGGTGAATCCAGCCGTCCTACACAAGAGGCCGAGAGAAACAAACGGAAGAGGCCTCTTGTCCCTAATCGAGGTTCAGGCGATCGCGAGAGCTCCGAGTCCCAAAGGAGTGATCCAGTCCCTCAAGAAGGTGGCTCTCGTGTTGCTGAGGGTAGGTCGGCTCCTCGCCAGCCTAGGCGCAAATACAGAAAGAGGCTGATCATTGAAGCCTCAATGCCCGCAAGACCAGTCTTACCCAAGGTGGTCGACCCTACTTTGAGGCGCTATACTGTTGATAGCGGGGTCGTCGTCGGTGGGGAGGATTTCCAGACCTATCCCGGAGTAAACGACAACGACAGTATCGAGGATGCCGGGATAGCATCTCGTTTGGCCTGGAGCACCATTCTTCCTCGCGACGAGGCGGGGCTTTTCACAAACACCCTGAAGCGGAGGATAATTCTGATTATCTCGCTATGAAGGTAAGAGTTCTTGTGCTCGTTGAGTGATGATTAATTTCCCTGTTTTTGTTTTTTTTTTAATTTCTGTTTTTTCGTCTCATCAGTCGGCTCAACAAATCGCGGCTGTCAATGCCCGACACCGGGCTTTCAGGGAGCAAGCTGACAGAGATATTCGCGAGCTTCGTGAGCAGAAAATGGAGCTTGCAAACGAGGTTAGCCAGCTTCGTCCTTACGTCCAGAGGATGGAGGAGATGAATAAAAAATATGCGATCTCGAGCAGAGGTTCCGGGAAGAGCAGGCGAAGGTTGTTTCCCTTCAAGGGTACCAAGAAGCCTACAATAAGGCCGTCGATGATCGGGGAGCTATGGAGAGGCAGCGAGATGAGGCTATCGAGGAGCTGCACAATGTACTGGATCGTCAAAGAGAAGCTCGGATCGAGGCCCGGATCGAGGCCGTTCGCGAATATCGCTTGTCCCAGCATTGCTTTGACAAGAAGACAGAGTTTGCAACGGGATTTATTAAGTATGGTTTCTATCTGGCTCGTTCTTGGCTGGAGAAGCACCGACCTAATGAGGCTTTTCCCGAATTACTCTTTACTGAGGAGGCCAAGTACTATGACGCCCCTTCTTGGAACAAATATGAGCCCGACTCACAAGGTCCGGAGGCCTACTTAGCGGAGGGGGCCGTAGATGAGCTGGACAATCTTGAAGGTCCATGGCCTCCTCGACAGCCACAGCATCAACCTGAGTCTTCCGAGGCACTTGATCGGTCTGAGCTTCCAGCAGTGCGTGATGTTTCTGAGCCTATCGAGGCGGGCGATCAGCCTGAGTCTATTGAAGCACTGCTGGAGTTGGATAGCGATGAATTTCAGATTTCGGATTCTGCAGCCATTGATCCTGTGCCAGACTCTGACGCTGTGGTAGGTCCATTAGGTGATGTTCCTTCTCCCGGGATGGCTTCTTCGGCTCCCCAGGATCCTGATGCTTCGAATCCTCCAGTTTCTGAGCCTCAAGCTTCTCAAGATGCTAGTGCCGATGTGGCGCCTTCTCAGCCGGCTGACTCGGTCATTGCCGTGGATTAGAATTTAGTTTTTTTTTTTTTTAACTCCTATGTACAGATTAATTTTGAATGAAAAGTATTGCTTCTTTCTGTAGCTCTTTCAGCACTTGTACAAATTTTTGAGTAAAAAGTACCGTTTTATTCTGTAGCTTCATTCAGTAAAAAGTACCATTTTATTCTGTAGCTTCATTCTGTGGCTCTTTCTTGCTGTTTATGCGAATATATACTTTGATACCATGTTGCTCCCCAAGTTCTACTTTGACACAGCATTTTCAGTCTTGTGCAAAGATAAACTTTTCTCGAGCAGTGTGCCTATCTCGTGCGAATATATACTTAAGGACTTATTAGAATAATCAAGACTAAAAACGCCAAAGTTTAATCATAATTTGTCAACTTATTGCAACATATGAATCCGAAAATTTTGTAACGTACCTCGTAACTTGCTATATAGCTTGTAGCTTTACCTGTTATACGCACGTTTCGTATTAAGGACTGGTCTTTTGCCCGTCTCGCGCATATTTCGATTAGGTACATTTTGTTTGTCCGTCTCGCGCATTTTTCGCTTAGGGACTTTGTGTTTGCCCGTCTCGCGCATTTTTCGCTTAGGGACTTTGTTTTTGCCCGTCTCGCGCATTTTTCGCTTAGGGACTTTGTTTTTGCCCGTCTCGCGCATTTTTCGCTTAGGGACTTTTAGTTTGCCCGTCTCGCGCATTTTTCGCTTAGCGACTTTGTTTTTGCCCGTCTCGCGCATTTTTCGCTTAGGGACTTTGTGTTTGCCCGTCTCGCGCATTTTTCGCTTAGGGACTTTTAGTTTGCCCATCTCGCGCATTTTTCGCTTAGGGACTTTAGTTTGCCAGCTGTTGCCTCATTTTAATTCCTGTAACACATAATCTGTCTCACATATTGCGTTAGAGAATATAGGAAATGATTGGCTGGCCTTTATTCATAAATCAGAAAAATAATAACATCTGTAAAGTGATGTAGCAATAGATGGAAAAGTAAAGACAAGAATCAAAAAGCAAAAATTACAATGTTTTCTGCCAATATAGCTTGAGATGGTTGGCATTCCAAGTCTTTGAGATCTTCTTTCCTTGCAAGGTTTCCAAGGTACATGTGCTAGGTCCGACCATCTTTCTGATTCTGTATGGTCCTTCCCAATTAGCCCGGAGCTTTCCATCCTCCTTATGGGCATTTGTGATTGCTGACTTTCTCAGCACCAGGTCTCCTTCTTGCATTTCTCTATTCTTCACCCGTGCATTGTAATAAGTAGCTACCCTCTGTTGGTAAGCAGCCAGTCTCATTTTTGCTTTGTCTCTCAGCTCATCTAGCAGGTCTAGATTCTCCCTTAGTCCTTGAGAATTGAGTTCCTCGATGTAGGGGACCAACCGGGGTGACTCAGCTCCAACCTCTACTGGGATGAGGGCTTCAGTGCCATATACCAAATTGAACGGTGTTTCACCTGTTGACACTTTGCTTGTCGTTCTGTAGGCCCATAGGACACTTGGGAGCTCATCTACCCATGCTCCCTTTGCCTTGTCCAGCCTAGTCTTCAACCCATGCAGTATAGTTCGATTGCTCACCTCTGCCTGCCCATTGGCCTATGGGTAAGACACAGAAGATATTCTTAGGAGAATCTTCAGGCCACTACAAAAATTTCGAAAAGCATCGCAGTCGAACTGCTTTCCATGATCTGTATTTATCACACGGGGGATCCCAAATCGGCAAATTATGTCTTTCCACACCATTGCTTCCACCTTTTTTTCAGAAATTGTGGCCAAAGGCTCGACCTCTATCCATTTGGTAAAGTAGTCTGTGGCCACAAGCAAATACTTCATTTGTCCTGTGCCTAGGGGAAAAGGCCCCAGGATATCTAGTCCCCATTGTGCAAATGGAGTTGGTTGGAGAGTGTTCTGAAGAGCCGAAACAGGCGCGGTAGTTATGGGAGCGAATTTCTAACATTTTTCACATCTTCTCACTTTGTCTGTGGCATCCTTGCTCAGTGTAGTCCAATATAACCCCGAGCGCAATATTTTCGAGGCCAAGGCTCGAGCCCCCAAATGCTCGCCGCATATTCCCTCATGAACTTCAGCTAAGGTGTACTCAGCCTGTTGGGGCCCTAGACACTTCAACAGGGGCATTGTGAATCCCCGTTTATAGAGTTCCCCTTTTACCACGGTAAACCTGGCACTTTTTAACTTCAGCCTTCGAGCTTCGTCCTTGTCAGTGGGGAGCGTGCCCCCCAGTATGTAATCTTTAATTGGGCTTCTCCAATCGCCTCCGATTTTGACATCACAAACATCTTCTTATTCAATACTCGGTCTAGCGAGGGATTCCACTTTGACCATACCCCTTTTGACCCTTCTGGAAGAAGCCAATTTCGAAAGAGCGTCTGCATGGTTGTTCTCTGTTCGATTTATCCGAGTCAGCTGGAAGTGCTTGAACGACTGTGCCAGCAATTGTACCTTCTGCAAGTAAGGGACTAAGGTGGGTTCTCGTGCTTCATACTCACCCGAGAACTGGTTTACCACCAATTGTGAATCGCTATGTGCCACTCACCAATTGTGAATCGCTATGTGCCACTAAGTTGCTGACTCCTAGTTTCTCAGCGAGTCTCATCCCAGCTATCAAGGCTTCGTACTCGGCTGTATTGTTTGAACTTGGGAAATCGAAACGTAGGGAATATTCATAGGTTTCCCTTTCAGGCGATATTAGCACAATTCCAGCTCCACTGCCGTCCATGTTACGAGCTCCATTTACAAATAATTTCCACTAGACTAACTCTATTTCCTCTTGGATCTCTCGGCCAGTGCATTCTACAATAAAATCCGCCAATGCATGTCCTTTTATTACTTGGCGAGGCTGGAAGTGAATGTCATATTCACTTAATTCGATAGCCCACTTAATTAGGCGCCCAGAGTGTTCTGGTTTCTGTAGTATTTGCCAGAGGGGCTGATCTGTTAGGATAGTCACCGAGTGAGCTTGGAAGTACGGCCGTAACTTCTGAGTTGCTATCACCAGGGATAAAGCTATTCTTTCAACTAAGGGGTATCTTGCCTCAGCATCTAGCAGGACTTTGCTTACATAATAAATCGAGCAATCTCTATCCCCATCTTTCCTTAGTAGGACTGCACTTACAGCTTTCTCTCCTACACCGAGGTACATAAGGAGGTGGTCTCCGAGATGTGGCCGAGATAACAGAGGCAACTCTTTTAGGTAGTCTTTCAACCTTTCAAAGCCGTTGTTGCACTCTTCCGTCCACTTGAAGTTCTTTCCTGCCTTTATTGCCTTGAAAAATGGTAGACTTCTTTCAGCTGATTTGGACAAGAAACGACTTAAGGCTGCTATTCTTCCTGTTAGCCTTTGGACTTCTCTTACTGTATTAGGCGACCTCATGTCCAAAATAGCTTGAACTTTCTCAGGATTAGCCTCTATCCCTCGGTTAGTAATCATGAATCCCAGAAACTTTCCAGATCTCACCCCGAATGAGCATTTGTTGGGATTCAACTTCATCTTGTATTGTCGCAGTACATCGAATACCTTAGTCATTTTCTCGGCATGTGATTCTCCCTGTCGGCTTTTGATGATCATATAATCAACATAAGCTTCCATGGTGTTGCCCAACAAGTCTTGGAACACCTTATTTACCATGCGTTGGTAGGTCGCACCCGCATTTTTTAAACCGAAGGGCATCACTCGATAGCAATAAGTCCCACCATCGGTAATAAACGAGGTCTTCTCCTCATCATCTGGATGCATCATGATTTGGTGGTACCCCAAAAAGGCATCCAAAAAGCTAAGTAATTCATAACCACAAGTTTCGTCTACCAACTTGTCAATTTAAGGTAGTGGATACGAATCCTTGGACAAGCTTTATTCAGATCTATGAAGTCCACACACATTCTCCATTTCCCGTTGGTTTTCTACCATCACAACATTAGCCAACCATTCCGGATAATTAACTTCTCTGATGAATCCTGCTTGCAACAGCTTCGAGATTTCTTCGTTTATTGCCAGTTGCCTCTCTGGAGCAAAATTCCTCTTCTTCTGTTTTATCGGCTTTACCCCTGAGATTACGTTCAACCGATGGCAAATAACTTTAGGGTCTATTCCAGGCATATCAGCTGGGGTCCATGCAAACACATCAGAATTCTCTTTTAAGCATCGGACTATCTCCCTTTTTACTTCTTCAGGCAATTGGCTTCCTACGTACACTATTCTTTATTCATCTTTCTCATCCAACCGGATTGCTTCAATTTCCTCATCAGGCTTTGGCTTAGGCTTTTCTTCGATCGTAAGGGTTTCCTTCCTCTGAATCCCTTTACATGTGGTGGATGCGACATTACATGTCCTGGCTTTCCTTTGATCTCCCCGCACTTGTCCCACACCGCGGGGAGTCGGAAACTTCATTAACAAATAGTAGGGATGCACCACCGATCTCATGTCATTTAACAATGGCCGCCCGAGGATCATATTGTATGCACGGAAGTTGATCTCACCACCATAAACAACGCTTGTCGAGTGACACACTTCGAGCTTTCCCCCAATGTTACAGGTAGCTGAACTGCGCCTTCCACCTTCACTTTTTCTCCTGAGAAGCCATACAGCGGTGTGGTTACTGGCTTCAGTCTATCATTGGAGATGTTCATTTTCTCAAAGCAACTCCAATAAATCAAATTTACCGAACTCCCATTATCAACTAAGATGCGACTCACTGGGTGTTTTGCTATTACTGCCGAAATCACCATTGGGTCATCATGAGGGATCATTAAATCACCTCTGTCTGCTGGCGTGAAGGTGATGGGCTCTTCATCATGCTTTTCCTCCATTACCGAATTAATTTGATAAGCCTATCGGGCGTAGGTCTTTCGAGACGAGGAAGAAGTGCCGGCTAACGACTCACCCCCCGATATCACGTTAATAGCTAGCCCAGTAGGTTCATTATCTTCCTCTCCGTTCCTTCTTTCTACCCTTCTGTCACCGTCTCTTCTTTCCCCTTCATTTCGTCTGATAGGCCCTCTGTTTTCATCTCTTCTATCTCTGAAATTGTTTCCTCTGTTTTGTGCAGGATAGTTAGCTCCACCACATCTCCATACGAAACGGTTTATTTTTCCCTCTCGTGCTAGCTTTTCTAGCTGATTCATCAGCTCCCTACACTTCTCAGTTGTGTGCCCATGTGCTGAATGGTAATCGCAGTACGACCTTAAATCACGACCCAAATTCCCTGACGTCTTCTTTGGAGTCTGTATAAGCCCTGATCCTTCAATTGCTGGCAACACTGAAGCTCGAGATTCGGTGAGTGGGGTATAGGAATTGTATTTCAGTGCGGGAGCTTTCTCAAACTTTCTCGGTTGGCTAGAAGATGCTTCAGTGACCTCTCTTCCTCGTTTCCTTCCATCTTTAGTTTCTCCTATAGCCACCATTTTCATTACTTCCTCCTGGGTTACATACTTATGTGCGCGGGAAAGTAGGTCTGAGATGGTCGTTGGCTGATCTAGCGACAAGGATTCTTGCAATTTCTCAGACCTTGTCCCCTGTAACATAGCTGCCACGGCTATACCGACTTGCAGATCTCGCACCTCCAAAGTAGCATCTCTGAACCGATCCACATAACTCTTCAATGACTCCTTAGCTCCCTGCTTAATAGTGAGCAGGTAGGTCGGTTCTTTCCTTCTTTGACTATTTACCGCAACCGCCTTGAGAAACTCACTTCGCAGTTGGTCGAAAGAGATAATGGACCCTTCAGGCAGGTTATTAAACCATTTCATTGCATGTCCCGACAGAGTCAAGGAAAAGGCTCTACACATTATCTCGTCTTCCCATCCATGTAACAACATTAGTGCCTCATAGTTTTGCATATGGTCGTAGGGGTCCGTCTTTCCGGTGTAGGCGGTCATCTGCGGCATTTTGAACTTTGGGGGCAAAGGTTTTTGCATGATTATTGTGCAGAACGGTATTCTCCTCCTCTGGCTCTCTTCTGCATACACTAACTTTTTCTTTTCCAGTACCTGTTCTATCATCTTCTTCATGTCCACGGGGGGAGCGAGCTGATTTCGGGCATGAGACGAATCAGGTAGGTCTCTTACTACTTCCTTGCCCTGAGCTTGAGGTGCGTTTGTTCGTACCATTTGCGTACACCAAGTGGGGTCAAACTCCGACCCGGTTCCCCAAGTGCTTTGATCTTCGACCCCGTTCTTTCCAGCACCTCCAATACCATGGTCTAAGTTAGCACCATCAAAATTTGACAAGTCATGGTGGTGAGCGGTAGACCCTGTCGCCCGGTCAACGTCCTGTCACCCAGACATCTGCCGCCCTACATGTGGAACCTGTCGCCTAACCCCTATCGCAGGCTCTAACTCTACTACTTCTTCATTCTCTCTGGGTTCCTGCAACAGGCCTCCCGCTACCCTGTCGCCTGACCCCTATCGCAGGCTCTAAGCCATATGCTTCCTCAGTCTCTCGCTGGGTGCCTGCGACATGCCTGCCGCTCCCCAGTCCTGCCGCACCCTGATGAATGTCGTGCTCTTCCACCGAGGGAACCTCTCGCCGACGAGAGGGGTCTGCCGCTGTCATGTCCTCCTGTCGCCCAAACATCTGCGGCGGGACACCTCTATTTGTTCCTCCTACTAAGTTCTGCACGGCAGGCGGCAGATCCAATGTCGGGAGAACTCCTTGGAACAGATCCACCATGGCTCGCAGCGCTTGGGTAGTTTCTTCGCTCTGTCGCCTTAGAGCTTCGAATTCTGCCGCCGACACAGTAATTCTTTCTTCCTCCCTGTTCACCTGGTTTGTCTGGCGAATCTGTTGTTCAGGGGAGCTCACAGAGTTTTCCTCACTTCCGGTCCTTACGTTTGTAGATCTTGTTCTCACCATCTTAGAAAATCTTGGCTTTTTATACGTTTTCCACAGACGGCGCCAATTGTTGTTGCACAAAACAACAATAAAAGTATGCTGACGTAGATATTCGTACTTAGTCTCCACGTGTCTCCAAAAAGCTTCTGTAAAACAAGAAAAGTCATAGAGACGTAGGGGTGGTTCCCTGCGTAGACACTCCGATGCTTAAGTCAGCAAAAAAAGGTCTTCAATATTGGGAAGCGTAAAAGCCAGTAGTCAAAAAATTAGAGAATAAAGTTGTACCTAGGGGCCTATTTATAGGCCAACATCCTAGGTTAATTGTTTAAGGATAAGTCTATCATCTTGCTAAGAGTCTGTGTCTCAATATAACACAAATTCCTAGAAAATCGGAAGCACTCGGAGCCTGTCGCCGGCGAGAGACTCACACCACGTGATACACTGTGGCGTCAGGGTTCTGTCGCTCGCGGGAGCCGAGGTCAGGTGCCACGTGTCGCCATATGACTATAGGAGACGGGCTGTGGATCTGTCGCCAGGCGATAGATATATGAGCGCCATGTGTCGCCTTATGATTGTAGGCGATAGACTTCGGGCCTGTCGCAGGGCGACAGGTATGATTAAACACCTCTACCTCTTTCGCCGAATGCCACGTGGGACCAAGAGCCTGCCGCCCAGCGACAGGTGTGACGCGCTTTGCCTCTGTCGCCGATGGACACGTGGACCAATGAGTCTTTGCCATGTGGTAATCTCTGACGCTATTGGGTCTGGCCTAACACGGGTAGACTTTGTCATATCACCTTATAAATTAATTGTTTTCTAGTGGAAAAAATAATCCTCATTTCTTAGTGGTCAAACACAAAAGATTGACTGATTGATTGCACTGTCATGATTAGTCTAACTTAACCACTACCTGGACAAGAGGAAGACATACTGTAATTGACTTTTCCACCCTCTTCCTCAAATTCGTAGACATTTCTTCCCACCTTTTGTTCTGGAAAAAAAATTAAACATGGATAACCAATGGAAGTATGAAGTATATATGGTTGGTTTTATGGTCCATTTGGATTGATATGAAATTGATTCTAATTATATTAAAAGTTCATTTAAATGAACCATGAATTTGACTCCAATAAAAGTGATGGTGATGAAATTAATTATTTTAACAAGAAGATTATGTACCGTAACATGGCATTAAAATCAATAATGGAATATGTATTTATACGTAAACGCAATAAATGAGAAAAAATTGTCATTAAAAATATTATATTAAATTTGTATAAAATAAAATATTTAATATTTGTAAAATTAATAAACTTTAAAAACATACAAAAATTGGCCCAAAAATAAAAGAAATTGGCCAACCCAACATCAAAATGGCCCAGCAAAATGCCGAAAACGGGTCCCCAAAATTTTTTTTAATATCTTAAGCGGCCGCGTGCGACCAACAATGGCCGTGCACGCACCAAACGCTCCATCAAGGCGCGTGCATTGTGTAAGCCTCATCTTCTCCAACGCTTTCGACCCATTTTGTAGAGAAACGGATTATCTGACCCGATCCGTCCTAAATAGCCCCATTTCGGCATCGTTTTGGCACAGAATAAAGAGATTTTTTTATCCCAAAACAGTATACAACATTAGTTTTGCCACAAAAATACATAAATCTTTTGGGCTTTTAATTAACCTGAAAATTTCAAAAAATTAAAAAAATGACAAATTTTTTTATTTCTTCACAAATGGCTAGTTGCTTTAAAATAAGAGCTAATTATTAGAAATAAATCTATTCACCAAAGTCCACTAGCACATTAACAAGAGGGAGAAAACTGATCTTGCATGGTTAAAGCCAAAACCCACAACACCGCCGACACTAGTACGGTTGCCTAAAGGAGGTGTTGCCAGAGGTTCACCTATTCATGGCTGCTACTCCATGGTGGTCTTTCCCGTAGAAGAAAAACGAAACCAGATTAGTGAAGAAGATGGAAACTTGAGAGAGGAGGGACTATTGTTGTTCACTCCCCTTGCAATAAGTGGCTAATGGGACACCACCTATATACTTGTGCTTACAGTAGAGAGCTCTCATAATTTGTATCATGTATTATATCTATTTCATTATAAATTAATATATGTATAATATACATATATTACATGTATATATGATCACATTTTATATTAAATTATATTACTATTTAAATTTATATGATATTAATTACACTTAATTCATTCATATTAATAGAGATATTTCAACATAAATGGTATCTGATCAATGCCGTCCAGCACATATGCATCCTCTCGAATTAATGCAGACAATTCATCAATGTTTCCTGGTTGAACAGCCCTTTGTAACCTTTCGTGACAGTCATCCATTGCAGGATGAATGACAAGGACACAAAAGGAATGATGAGAGAATGGTTTTGCAGACAATATATATATTCAAATGTTTTATGTGTTTTTTTCGATAGAAAAGCTATGTATGTATGTATGTATTTATGTATGTATGTATAGTGTTCCTTTAAAATACAAAGAAATCTCTGAGAAAGAACAATCTACAAGGAATTTTCCTTATAAGTTGATTGTTTTCTAGCAGGAAGAATAACCCTCATTTCTTGGTGGTCAAACGCGAAAGACTAAACGATTGATTGCACTCTCATGATTAGTTTAACTTAACCACGCCTTGGACAAAAGAAAGATGTACTGTAATTGACTTTTCCTCCCTCTTCCTCAAATTCGTAGACATTTCTTCTCGGCTTTTGTTCTGGGGAAAAAATTAAACATGGATGATCAATGGAAGTATGAAGTATCTATGGTTGGTTTTATGGTCCATTTGGATTGGTATGAGACTGATTAAATTAAAAGTTCATTTAACTGGGCCAAGAATTTGACTCCAATAAAACAGATGGTGATGAAATTAATTATTTTAACGAGAAGATTAGTTACTGTAGCATGGCATTAAAATCAATAGTAGAATATGTATTTATATGTAAATGCAATTACGACAGTAAAGTACAATAAATGAGAAAAAATGATTATTAAAAATATTATATTAAATTTGTATAAAATAAAATATTGTATTAAAATATGAGATTATATATGATGTACTGATAATGTATAGCTTATATACACTATCAGTTAATCATAAGATAACATCCCATTAATGAGTAAAGTCTGAAAGTATATAGACCTTTAAAAATAAATTTAAAAACTTTATTAATATTTATTTTTAAGGACCTACATATGAGGTGTCATATTATGGTTGATTGATAGTGTATGAAAGTTGTACACTGTCAGTGCATCATATATAAACTCTTAAAATATTTAATATTTGTAAAATTAATAAATAATAAAAAATTACTAAAAATGTTTTATATCAAAAAATATTTTTTAATTAATTAAAAATCAATAAAAATGAAATATTGTATCATATTTTTTTATTTTATATAACTATTTATATAGTTATCTATTTTTCTAGTTAACTCAAATTAACTATATAAATAGGTTTATTTATTTATTACTTATCATATAGTAATAAAATTAATTTGTTTATTAATTAGTTTATTATATAATAAAATTTATTTTTAATATTATCTTATTAGATAATAATAACTGATGTGGACTAGGTCAATTATAACTGGGATTTCCTATAAGTCAAGTTGAAGACCATTGAGCAAAATGATAATCTAAGCCCAAGAGGAAAGAGGACTTAGAAGCCCCATAAATCATCCACTGGGTTATTATTTAAGCTGTGGGGCTTAAAGGTAATTACGCGCATAATAACTCCTATAAATAGGTCACAGGTATCATTCTTAAACCCTAAGCTCTATTTGCCTACGGAAACCCTGTCTGACTTAAGCATCGGAGTGCGTGCGCAGGGAAAAACCCCTGCGCCCCCTGATGGTTTTCTCTCTTGCAGAATTCTTGAAGACAAACTAACACGAAGATCGAGGATTTGACGTCAGCAAACATTTATTGTTGTTTTTTGCAACAACAATTGGCGCCGTCTGTGGGAAACAAACAAAAAAAAAGCCAAGTATAAAAGTCTACGACAGGCTGCGAGAGACCTATTACCTGCGAAAAATAGGTCCTGCAAGCGAGAGCCTTTTGGTTGAGAAAGCTTCTCTCGCCTTAATAAAAAAAATAATAAAAAATATATATACACACGCAACAAAAACAGTCTGTCGCACGGAAGGTTTCAAGCGACAGATTACTATCACACGCAAGGTTTCACGTGACAGAGCAAAATCGCGTGCGACAGGCCTTTTGGTGACAGAATACAAAGGAGTGGCGAGAGCCCATGGGACATGGATTGGCGAGAGACTGGCCATCGCGTGCGACAGGCCTTTTGGCGACAGAATACAAAGGAGTGGCGAGAGCCCATGGGACATGGATTGGCGAGAGACTGGCCATCGCGTGCGACAGGCCTTTGCGACAGAATACAAAGGGGTGGGCGAAAGCCCACGCGACATCATTGGGCGAGAGACAATTTTCTGCACTACTCACCAATTTTTTGCACTAGCTCTCGCCCGCAACAGGTAAAAATAGGCGATAGAGTGGCTCTCGCGCCGAAAGAGCTGGGGCGAGAGAGTGGCTCTCGTCTTTGAACCAGCTGACCAAGAAATGGCCAATCAAATCATGGCAGAATAACACATAAATGAAGATATTTATTTTCTAATGATAATGGGGACAAGGCAAAGCAATTCACGAGAAGGATCATGAAGGTAAAGAAACACGCCTGACACCCAAGACGCTTTTACACCTGCATAACGCACCGACAAACTCCATGGATCCATGGGCTAAGCAATGGTAGAGTGGAGTCGAGGCTGGCCTCATTTAAACTGGGCTTAGATACAGAGCTCATGAAAAACAGTCCACGATTAACCTAGTATTTTAAGGGATTCTTCTTTACATGAATCTTTATATGAACGCAAGTAAACTTTAACACTCACGGCGGCCCAACTCAAAATTTTGACTTACAACCTCTTGGAGCTTTTGGTGAGCACCCGCTGAAAGATTGAATGTTTGCAACCTGTCCCTTTAAGGTTAGAATGAAGCAAAATTCTTGAGGTAGCAGAGAAATCAGAAGCTAACACAAAGTATACAAGCAACAGAATATAAATGCATATACTCTCAACCAAATAAAATGATTGGAATAATTTATATTTACTAGCATGGTTAATTTATATTAAGCTTACTCCCATCGATTGCTTTCTGCACTTGGTCATGCCTTGACTGCATCCATGTTGCCCAGCCAGCTCATCGCCCCTTTTCTGTTCCGGTAAAGGCCCATCGTCCGTGCTCTTTTTAGGCTGCTAAAGTAAAGGCTGCAGTTGTGTGTAAAAAAAAAGATTCCATCTGTTTTGCATCACTGCTGGGCCTGAACACTGTTTTATGAGACTGTGGGGCTCTCTTCTTCTCAATGCTTCAGTTACCTCAGTATCTGGTGAGTCTGCTGGATCAATGCAAAGTCAGTCTGCTTTACATATTCAACAAAACAAGACATCAGCTTCGGGTTTCTCACAGAAATGTGAAAAGTACAATCAGTCAAGTACCCAGCCAGCATCGAAGGTTACTCATGCATCATCAGCGCATCCTGTTGCACCACCAAATTCCCCTACACTGAGTGATGAAGAGCTTGCTTTACTTTTACACCAAGAACTTAATAGTTCTCCGAGAGTACCTCGTGTTCCACGTGTGCGACACACTGGTAGCTTTCCTCAGCTGGCTTCTCCAACTGCGACAAGCATGCTAATAAAGCGCACATCTAGCTATAGAGGAAAGGATCATAGTTTGGTTCTTATAAGAGAAAACAAGGATGCACATAAAGATGGATCCCGTGGTTCTCGTGAGCTTGATGATGACAGGACCGAGGCAGAAGAAATAGCAGTAGAATTTTAAAAATAAATAAATAAATCTGAATTGTTTTTAGCCAGGCGGCATCATCTTCTCTGCACCACTACCCATCCAGGAGGCCCACACACACAGCTACTGATTCATCACCACCTTGAACTCACATTGACCGCACCATCTTCATCGCCAACCACTGCGCTACATTGCATCTTCGCCGCTACTCCTCCACTTTGCTACTTTGACGAAAAGATTTTCTGTCCAGCCACCTCGCAAGCTGCCTACACTGCTTGTAGCTTCCTGCACTACACCCCTGTGCCTATCCTTCTCGCATCATTGCTTCATCCTCACGTTGCCACCATCACCGCCAAATTCAAACACCGTTTTGCTTTCAGTCCCCGCTACCTGTCGCCCACAGCTGCGACCGCTTTGCTATGTGCCAAGCCTCGCTATACCGCCTTGCTATGTGCCAAGCCTCGCTATACCGCCGACTTGCTGCTGATTGAAGCCTGTCGCCTAACTCCACGTTACTGCTTTGTGTGAAAGGGAAAGAAAGCAAAGAATAAAAAGGATCCGTGAAGCCAATAGTGAAAAGTAACTTTAAAAGCAAAATATCTTGGACACGTGCCGTCAACCAAAAGCAAAACAAAAGCAATGCAATAAATCTTAAAAGTACTACTACGTATAATTGTCCATGTTGATGATTGGCGGCATGGATGTGAAAAATTATTTTAGTTTATATAGTGTAAAGTTTGCTACATAAAGTAATAATTACTTTAATGCCTCCTGAATGTGAAAAATTATTCTAATTTATATCATGGCATTAAAGTAATAATTGATGGGGCATGGATCGTGGTATGTAGCACATGATTTAATTATTTTTTGTAGCAGCGCAAGAATGGAAACTTATGCAAGAATGCCTCATATATTACTAATTTTCTCCGAGGCAAAGATATTTTTTTTTTGGCGTTCGAGTATATGCTGGTAAAGGTTGTCAAGCCGATTAGAAGTTACATGAAGTTCGTTTCTAGACAAATATGTTTGCACTTTTTCTGTGTAATATTGCAATAGTATCCTTGTGTAGTGACTCCTCTCTTGAGTTAAGGCTGAGAAAACAGTTTGGTTTGGCTTTAGTGCATGTTGAAATTCGAATTATGGACCCAAAAGCACGTAGATTAGCTAGCAAGGGTTTGCTCTAGCTTAACCAGAGGCTTTGAGTTCGAACTCTGGGTATGTAGTTGTGTTAAAATTCTTGAGGAAGAGCTTTGCCACTCTTTGAGTCCTACCCGGCTTAAATCTAGATTAGTCTTATACCAAAAATGATGTAGAGATACCGAGTGATTAAGAAAAAAAATGACGAGAATATGACCTGCGGGTGGCAGGCATGTAAGCTGCGACAAGTTCCCTATGTGGAGCGATTCGAGAGAGCTAAGATCCACGCCGAAGTCTCCTTTGGCGAGAGGTGGCTTGAGCACTTGAGAGCCAAGTTTACCGTATGCAATGGTTGCCAGCTAGTGTAATGATTCGAGCGCAGATCTATGTCGTAGCCCCAATTGGTGAGAGGGGGCCCCCGCATGCCACACCTCCCATGGGCAAGAGAAAGACTCCCACGTTAAACATCACCTTTGGCGAGAGAGTTGCTCCCACACGCAACAAGTCTTGGGCAAGAGAGGAGCCCTCACGTGCGACAAGCCTTAGACGAGAGAGGAGCTCCCGCACGCCAGTGCTTTGAGCGAGAGAGAGGCTCCCGCACACTACACCTTTGGTGAGAGTGAACAAACTTTGACTAGAGAGGGTCTCTCATCACGAAAATTATATTTACTTTGCCACGTTAAAAGCTCCCACGATGAGGAAATTAAAAGTCTGCCGAAAACTCCAACGTGGATGCCAATGTCGTCTATCCTGGATTGTCCTAGCTTATAGCAATTCAGGGGAAGAAGAAGAATAACGTAAAAAGAAACTACCATGGCAACAGGGTCAAAGAGAGTGAGAGACCAAAGGCAGAAAAGCCCTTGATGCCATCGAAACAAAAAGGAAAAAAGGATAAGACAGTCAGGTTGGCGGCCCTTGTCAAAATTAATGGCGCTTGTGATGTCACGAAAGTGCACGCGGGCACATCAAGTAGAAACAGTGAAAGGTTGATGGTCCAGATAGGACACCCCATTAGTGTTGATAGCAAGACATGAGAGCTAGTTGCTGATAAGTTAGAAAAAAAAGCACGCAACCAAATTGCTTAGATGCAAGGTCAGCGAAGTCCCTTGCACATTGTTATAGTGTTCACTGACCAAACAGGTGTCCGAGGTAGGCACTAGCCACTGTCGTAGAAGGCAACAAAGCTAAGGATAGCTTGGTTCGATTGGAAACAACTTGTGGTAAGCTCACGAAGGTAGATTGCTGGGTCTTATGAGCAAAGAACCAAGATGCGACTTAACGCCAATCCATGATTAACAGCCGAATGTCCAAGCAATTGCACTTTACAGACTCTACAAAGACAAAGACTTGGAACTGTACTAGCGGTAAAAACTTGTTGGTATTATTTTAACATTTAATGCAATTATGTTCTTACTTGTTCCATTTGATTGGAAATACTACATGATAAAACGAAAGGCCAGTTATTTTTATCTGTACTATGATAATCCTCCATGTTTGATAGACATGTTGCAGAAATAGAAAAATGAGCGAGATGGGCACAAATAAGTCCCTAAGCAAAAAGTGCGCGAGACGGGCAAAAATAAGACCCTAAGCGAGAAGAAGACGCGAGACGGGCACAAATAAGTCCCTAAGCGAAAAATGCGCGAGACGGGCACAAATAAGACCTTAAGCGAGAAGAAGACGCGAGACGGGCACAAATAAGTCCTTAAGCGAAAAATGCGCGAGACGGGCACAAATAAGACCTTAAGCGTGAAGAAGACGCGAGAAGGGCACAAATAAGTCCCTAAGCGAAAAATGCGCGAGACGGGCACAAATAAGACCTTAAGCGTGAAGAAGACGCGAGACGGGCACAAATAAGTCCCTAAGCGAAAAATGCGCGAGACGGGCACAAATAAGACCTTAAGCTTGAAGAAGACGCGAGAAGGGCACAAATAAGTCCCTAAGCGAAAAATGCGCGAGACGGGCACAAATAAGACCTTAAGCGTGAACAAGACGCGAGACGGGTACAAATAAGTCCCTAAGAAAAAATGCGCGAGACGGACACAAATAAGACCTTAAGCGTGAAGAAGACGCGAGAAGGGCACAAATAAGTCCCTAAGCGAAAAATGCGCGAGACAGGCACAAATAAGACCTTAAGCGTGAAGAAGACGCGAGACGGGCACAAATAAGACCTTAAGCGTGAAGAAGACGCGAGACGGGCACAAATAAGACCTTAAGCGTGAAGAAGACGCGAGACGGGCACAAATAAGTCCCTAAGTGAAAAATGCGCGAGACGGGCACAAATAAGACCTTAAGCGTGAAGAAGACGCGAGACGGGCACAAATAAGTCCCTAAGAGAAAAAGACGCGAGACGGGCACAAATAAGACCTTAAGCGTGAAGAAGATGCGAGACGGGCACAAATAAGTCCCTAAGCGAAAAATGCACGAGACGGGCATAAATAAGACCTTAAGCGTGAAGAAGACGCGAGACGGGCATAAATAAGTCCCTAAGCGAAAAATGCACGAGACGGGCATAAATAAGACCTTAAGCGTGAAGAAGACGCGAGACGGGCATAAATAAGTCCCTAAGCGAAAAATGCGCGAGACGGGCACAAATAAGTCCCTAAGCGAAAAATGCGCGAGATGGGCAAAAAATAAGTCCCTAAGCGAACAAATCAAAAGTCCCTAAGCACAGGAGGTGCGAGACGGGCAAAACAAAAAGTCCCTAAGCACAAAATGGTGTGAGACGGGCAAAAATAAGTCTCTAAACAAGGGCCAATACTCCAGTAAAAGTTCTGCTTTGGATACAAAAAGTCGCAAAGAAAAACTTAGAGAGCACACAGTATGCAGGTTGTGAGGTATGATACGAGGCACGTTACAATTTTATCATTGAATATGTGCTACAATTAATAAACAAAGTGCATTTAACGTATTATGCTGGCATTCCGGATATAAAAACGATGTTATAGTCTTATCATTTCTATAAAGTCCCTAAACGAAAATGCGCGAGATGGGCAATTCTCTAAAAGTCCCTAAGCGAAAATGCGCGAGATGGGCAATCCTCTAAAAGTCCCTAAGCGAAAATGCGCGAGATGTGCAATTCTCTCAAAGTCCCTAAGCGAAAATGCGCAAGATGGGCAATCCTCTAAAAGTCTCTAAGTGAAAATGCGCGAGATGGGCAATTCTCTAAAAAGTCCCTAAGCGAAAATGAGGGAGACGAGCAATTCTATAAAGTCCCTAAGCGAAAAATGCGCGAGATGGGCAAATTGTGAAATCCTCAAGCAATAAAGTGTACGGATAAATGCGATACCCAAGTACGAATTCTTCTTTAGATGAAAAGTGATTCATAAGAAGAGCTGGGGAGCACTATAGATTAACTTTTGCATTAAAAGGAGTATCGAAACTAATAGGCACCCATGCATGTGCGTTTCGAGGTGCTATAATGTCAAGAGCTTGATCCTTAGGAAAATTAGTCTCTGGATTATCTAAAAATCTTTGTCCAAGCTTGTGAGAACCTCGACCATCTCGAGTCGACAAAAAGGCTTCTAAGAGCTGGTAAGATCAGATAAATCTTTACAAGTGCCTCTCCTCAGAAAAGGTTCCAAAATCTCAGCATCTAGATCGAGCTTCAACCAATCAAGAGCATGCCGAGTACAAACCACATCTGATGAAACCAGATAAGAACATATGCATCCGCTTATGGCACTTCTTGATGATGTGCCCTCATGGCCTTAACCCAGATTCGGTTTTCTTCCTCTTGGCTAATAGAAGGCACTTGACAAAAGAAATGATGACACGAAGTCGTTTCTGCTACAAATAATAATGAAGTTCACTAGTTAAGCCCTTAAGTGAAGATGAAAAGATTCTTGTGATAATCCCAGGAAGAGGGCAGCAAAAGAATTTGAAAAGCCCATTCTTTATATACTCTTTCACAAGGTAAACCTTGTAAAAGAGTGGGGAGCAATTGATGTGGACTAGGTCAATTATAACTGGGCTTTCCTATAAGTCAAGTTGAAGACCATTAAGCAAAATGATAATCTAAGCCCAAGAGGAAAGAGGACTTAGAAGGCCCATAAATCATCCACTGGGTTATTATTTAAGCTGTGGGGCTTAAAGGTAATTACGCGCATAATAACTCCTATAAATAGGTCACAGGTATAATTCTTAAACCCTAAGCTCTATTTGCCTACGGAAACCCTGTCTGACTTAAGCATCGGAGTGCGTGCGCAGGGGAAAACCCCTGCGCCCCCTGATGGTTTTCTCTCTTGCAGAATTCTTGAAGACAAACTAACACGAAGATCGAGGATTTGACGTAAGAAAACATTTATTGTTGTTTTTGGCAACAACTATAACATTTATTTGTTATATTAAATCAGGAAAATTATTTCAAATTTTTTAAATTAAAAAAAGCAAAATCAAAATAAGAATGAAAAAGTTAGGCATACAAATATTTCTATCCAATCATTGTGAGTCGAGATAAAAAAAAAATAGAAAAAGGGACGCAAATGAAAAAAGATAGAACAGCTCAGCAAGTTTCTTTGAAATGGAATGCGCAGCGAAAAGAACTGCCACATCGACGTTACCAGAGGGAGCTGGCATGCGATGTATCGTACAAAGAGTACTTCCCAATTCATATATGCTTATGGTATTCATATACAATTGTAAATTACTTTTATTTTGAAGCCAGTGGAAACTTAAACGACAAGACAATTTATTTCAATAAACAAAAGAGAATAACAATGCACAAAACATGTATATTTATATGTTGGGAATTAGTTTCATACCACTTCCGATAGAAACTGCTGTACGAGCATGTCAAGTGCAGTTTGGAGCTAGGGTTACAAACTCAAATGTATAATAAGCTTTTCCATCTACATCATGCTGTGACATCTATATACAAATCAATCTATTCAAACAAGTAATTCATATCTAGATAACAAGGAGGTAGGTCTTTGACGAGTGACACATCACGCGCTCTCAATGAAGGTAAACTGAGTGCTTCAATCCCATAATAGATACGAAAAAAAAGGTCATTGGGCATAAGAAAAATGGCATTGCACATCCTAATGTATTGGTTTTGTGGGGAGAGAGTAATGATCATGTAACAACAGTCAAAAGCTCTTATTGCACTTCCACATGGTATAATTTCTTTCTTTGGAAGGGAGGGTAAGATATGAATGTTCATTTTACAAGTCAACCAACCATCTTGATGATCTACAATTATACATGAATGTCCAAAGAACATATAACACAATCCTCTGAAACACTATGAGAAGGTAATTAGGTGAATGCACTGAGAATGTTGTCCAGCATAAAAGTAGGATTAAAGATTAATGACAATGACATTAAGCTATTCTGATCAGCTTCTAGACCAGCTAAATGCACAATATTTTACTATAGAATGATCAAAGGATCATTTTTCTACTTTTCCATTTGCTGCTTTTGAATATAAAAGCACAGACCAAAAAACTAATTACTTAGATGGCAGTCGGTTCTAATTGAACCTTTTTTCCGCATATGGGGTGTTTTTTTTGTTCAAAGCACTAGAGAATGCTAAGGTGGAGAGGAAAAATTTGTAACTATAATTATTAGATTTTATAACCATTTTCCTATTTTGTGGCATAACAATTGAATTAACAAATAAACCAGAAAAGGTAAAGGTAATGAATTCACACCAGATTGCATAGGAAAGGAATTATATATAAAAAGCATGGTTAGCCAAATATTTGCCAGGGTAACAAATCCGGCTTTAGGAGCCAACAGAGATAATGTTGGAAACAAATCTCTGCTGCCCCAACTAGTTCTGTTTTCTGATTTGCAGGAGCCAAAACTTTCTTGATTAGAGTTTCAGCTACCTGAGTGAATTGATAATAAGAATTAGGCCCTGAATACCAGTAAGAGTGAACCTGGAAAGCAAATTAACACATTCTTTTGTCTTATAAATATGATGGTAATATAGAATTCATGGCAAACCTCTTGCTTGGGCCCAAAGTCTCGAATGTCCTGCTTGCTGGTTGGTATCGTATTCACACTGACACTTTCTAATGGCTCTAAAATTTTTGAATACCTTGTCTAGACCTTGTCTTGACTTGCAAGGGAATCATTGTCAATTCGGGTTTCGACAAATCAAATGTCAGAAAATTACATTCACAAGATTTAGACAAGGAGTAAAGAATAACAGGCTAAAGTAGCATAAAACTGTACCTGTCATCCAAGTTGATAGAGAAATGAGTATCCATCTTTCTTGGCTGTGACTGGGAGAAATCCTGTTTTAGTTTCTGCAGCAACTGAACCATATCAAAGGTGTCCTTTTAGGATATCTGAAGATATCATTCACAGAAGCAACATATAGCAGAATAGTGCAGTCATAAATGACAAGAAAATTAGCTTGCATTCCAACAATTATGGCATCGAAATAGTGACAATATAGGAACCAAAGCACAACATATAGTAAAGAATGACATAGTTATCACTACTTATCACTCTGACCTACAGCATGAAAATAGATTGCACAGGAAAAGAATCTTCCAGTTCCCCAACTATTGAATGTAGTACTTTCAAGGATAGAACAAAATGCCATCAGTCCTTAGCTCATTGACATGACAATGCCATTTCCTAGCTAAAATTAATAAATTCTTCCATTTCTCGTCACCAAAATTTTCCTAGAAAAGGTCAATCCTTTACTAATAACTTTCTTTGTGACAATCAAGCTACATTTAAATGGTACATCACTTTTAATATCACGTGACTAAAAAAATTGCTTAATAAAACATCTGGAAAGACCCCTAAATAGTTTTAGTCTTGTTGCATTAACAATTCAAAACAAACAAATTCCATTCACCTTGAAACTGAGAAGAGATGGAAAAGGCAGCAGCTGATGATGACTGCTCAACCCTTGCATGTATAGAAACAGTTCTTTTACAGCTAGGAAATGCAGCATGGTGATGCTTCTGCAATCCTTTGCATAACAAAAAAAAATGTCACCGCCCTCTGAGAGCTGCTAATTATACCCCCATTTTTGCTATTCATACCCCATTTTATGAGTAATAAACAGTAACTCAATGAAGAGAAATGGGGGTAGGAAAAGTAAAAAGGTGGGTATATATAGAAATTCTCCCGCCCTCTTCATATCCAATCAAAAATAAAGAAAAAAAAAACTAAAAGGGTCAAAAAGACCTTTGAAAAATAATGATTTCTACCTTAATTTTTTTTCGCAATCAATTGAGTTTTTATATTTTAATTTTCAATCTATTGAACTCTTTTGTAGACAAATATCATTAAATCCGTACCGTACACATGACAAAAAAAAGACCTAATGGTTTTTTTTTAACTGAGGATTCAATAGAGTGAAATTAAAAATATAAAGACTCATTTGATTATGAGAAAAAGATAAATGTTCGATTACGAAATCTTTTATTATTCGAAAGTTTTTTTTTAACTCTTTATCCTAAAAAAAAGACCCAATGCAGAAAATAAAAATATTAACATGTTAATAATGAAAAGAAACCTGAAGAAAGGAATTAAGGAACAATGTATGATAAAGAGAAGGCGCTGAATTCTGCAAAGCGGCCATTCTTTAAATTGTTTTTTGTTTCAGTTCATGAACCAGTGAAAAGGCAAAAAAAAAAAAAAACAAAGGCTGAAAAAAGAAAAGATGTAGCGAAAAAAGAAAAGCAATTATTGTTTGGTGCTTTTGTGGTTGAGTGAAAGCTTATCTATGAAAAATTATAGTTTATCTTTAGTTTGGTTTTGCTTTGTTATCCATTGGACACTGTGTCTATGTACAGGTGGGTTTGCTAGCATTTGGACAATGTCGCGCGTATAAAGGCTTTTGTGCGGTAGGTTTGTTTGTTGGATTTGGACCCACCTTTTTCCAGGGAGGGGAAGAAAATTAGAAAGAAAAATTAATTTGGTTTACTTTTTTATTTTGAGGTTTGACTTCAATACTCAATTTATCTCGACTTGAATTCTTCTAAGGTGCTTGTCCCTATCATATTAATTATTCATCAAGAAAAGTTCTTAATTCTTCGTCCAAAATATAAGTTACAAATAATGAATCCAATGCCTTTAAAAAAAAAAAAGAATGAATGATTTACCTGTACACAAAAAAGGATCCAGGGACTTATAAAACTTGCTTAGGTTAACTAAAATTTTATTTTAAAAATAATTTTTCTAACACTTGATGAAGTTTGTTAAGTTATTACTTAATAATCTTAACAAATATCACTCAACACTGTTCAACTATTCTCAAAAGAAAAAGAATATAAAACATAATTTTGAAACAATCAAAATAATGAAAACAAAATGAAAAATGTCAGTTGACGACAGTGGCATTAATTAAAGTGATATTTTTAAAAATATTTTTGAATTTAATGAAAAACGATATATTAAATACAAAAACCTTTTCTAAAATTGTATTTTAGTTGCCCTTGAACAATGCCTATATACCACTTAATAAAATAAAAATAGGGTAAAAAGAGTATTACAAATAATTGTATGAACTCTTCGTAACATTATGACCATTAATATGAGGTAGAAACCCTAAATTAGACCTGGCAATTCGTGTTTCCGTATCATGATATGACACGAGTTCAGACACGACATGAATTATCAAAACATGAACACAACACGAATTATAAAACTTGTATGAATAGTAAACACGAAACACGATATTTTTTTTTACGTGTAACATGTGACACGACACGATTGATACGTGATAATTAATTGTCACATGACACAACATGATTTAGATAAAATAACACAAAATTGACACGACATGAATAACACGATTAAAAATAAAATATAATAAAAATGATAAAAATATATATTTACATTTTTTACATCTATATTAATTAACATTCAAATATTAATAACAAATATAACAAAATAATGATATTTTCAATCCATACAATCCATAGTGTAAATATTGAAAATTGCAAAAACATACAAATAAAACATAAATAGTTAACATTAAGTCAACAAGCATAAATAATTCAACAAAACATTCAAACAGTAAGTCATTAATCATGCAAGAAATAACAATTCAAGAAGTTAACATAACTCAAAATGATTCAGTAACTTGAAAAGAACTGGAACCCTTCAACGATGTCGAATCTTCTTTACTAATATCCAAGTTGATGACACCATCTATCGTCTCCTCGATCCCATCCACATCATCAAGTAACCAATCTTTGCAGCAAACAATTGCCTCCACAAGATCTGGCTTAAGTGAACTACGATACTGATCAAGAACTTTACCACCAACACTGAAAGCAGATTCAGATGCTACTGTGGAAACAAGAATACTCAAGACATCTCTAGCCATGGCAACAAGCTTAGGATATCGAAACTGACTTTGCTTCCAAAATTGCAAAATATCTAATTGGTTTGTCCTATCAACTTTTTGTTCTGTAAAGTGTAAACTCTTAATTTCTTATCAATATTATGTGATATAGTGTCCGTGATATAAAATAATTAATTAATTATACAATCTTTTATTAGTATAATACAATATTTATATTTTATACATTATGATAAAAAATATCATATAAATTTATACATTATAGTATTGTATTTAAGTTCTTAAATTAAGTTCTTAATACTTTATTTTCAAAATTTATAAAATTTTATTATCTTAACCAGAATTAATTAGTTTAATTTCATAATTAAATTTATTAGTTTATTTTATTGCAATATTTATTAAAGCATTGATTTGTTTTAATAAATTAATTTTCATAACACATTATATTTGAAGGAGACCGAAACAAACACGCAGCGGAAATAAAACATTCGGCCTCCACCAGAATCGATTCGGAGGGTTGCCTGATTAGGGTTTCGAGATTTTACCTAACGTTTTCTCTGCTTTTTCTGTCTTTGGTCGAATCACAAGCAGCAACTTTTCGTTCCTGCCTCTATGGTATCCACACGAACGGATCTCACGACTCTTGAACGTCTCACGATCAGATGCCTTAAGGAGCGTTTTTGATTCCTTATAACCGAATTGCTAGCTTCGATTAAAAAGAATGTTTTTTTTTTCTGTTTTAAAAGGTGCGGCTATGTTTTAGAAAAACATCCTTTTTATAGGCAGTAAATTTTACCCTAAAATTTACTGCCAAACAGAACTCTAATCCTACTTAGAATAGGATTAGTTATATCCCTAATCCAATTCAGAATAGGATTAGTTATATACTTAATCCAATTCAGAATAGGATTAATTAAGCTCTTCATTGATCCGTTCTAAGTGTGCGACCCAATAAGTTCTCAAAACAATGGCAATGACAAAATTGTCACAGGCAATGAGCGGTATCTAGCAACACATCATTGCTACCCATGTAACGAGAATGTCAATGACTCGACATAACCTTACTCGTGATAGATGTTACTGTGTAGTCTAATCCCTTTATCCTTTTATGTCTTGATTAGACACAAGTCATGGAATGTGTCACACTTGTATAGTCTAATCAGTGTTTCTTGATTCCTGAGTAGACTAATTAAACAAATAAAATCAATATCTCATATTGACTTATTTGAGCACGGCCATGCATTTTAGTCTCACTCTATCAAAGGGCCCAAGACATCTCTCTTGTTATATAAGAGGGATAAATCCTATCTTGATCACTCAACATCCCTCTACATAGATCAAGGCATACCCAATTACTACCTTTATAGTCCATCCTGTTACAAATGACATCTAGCAACATTAAAGTATGCAATTCTCTATGTTGGGATCTCTGATGATCTCAAGTCAAAGGATCACATACACCATCATCACTATGAGAATCGCTTATGACACTCATATAACAATCCATGTAGCGTTCTCATGGAGGGTCGATCCAGTACATAGTTCTCTAACATGTACCTATGTGATGACTTGATATCCTATATCCATGACAATGGTCATCAGTCAACCACATACTAGTCTTATCGTATCATTGTTATCCTTGTTCACAATAATACTTGACTAGGGATATTTTAAGAATAGTGTGTTATTACTATTCTAAGGACATTATCATATAAGATTACATTACGCAGTTATAAGACAAATATAATAATGAACTATAAATAAAAATGTCATGATACATAAAATTGCCAAAGTCAATCATCTAATGAATGGTTCTAAGGGCATAATCCAACAATACTAATATATTATAATTGTTCATTTGGTAAAACACTTATGTATTTTACTTTTGGCCAAGGTTCAATTCTCACTAAAAATATATATGGTTACCGTGTCTTACACGTGTATTCGTGTATCTGTGTAATACGATTTTCTTTAAACATATTTTCGTGTCATGTACGTGTTAATCGTGTATTCGTGTAATACGATTTTCTTAAACATGTTTTCGTGTCAACATGTGTTTAGCCGTGTCAGACACGGCTAAACACAAAAATTGCTGTGTCTAAATTCGTGTCGACACGGATAAACACGAAACACGAATTTCTCAAATACGTACATGATTTTTTCGTATCGTTTTAGTATCGTGTTACTCATATCGTATCTAGATTTGTCAGGTCTACTCTAAATATAGAAGCTGTGACAATAAATTATTGTGAACAGTCCTATAGTATTTTAAATTAAATCTAGCTAGCTTGTGCTACTTTGCGGCCTGTCAACTCTATATATAAGCTGGATTTTAATAGCATCCAGAGTTTTTCATTTTTTTTAATGTTTATGGCTATAGGCCATGTTCTCCAATCTGTCCACTAATTAATGGCGTCAAATATCTAAAACTACGCATTATCAGTACTAGTGCTATCCTATCAACACAAGTTTTGGTTGTAACCAAAAAAAAAAAAAAAAAAGACAAGTTTTGGAATCACAATTTATCTTTTTTTTTTTTTAAGCAATATATATTTGTTTCATGCAGATGGATTCATTCGAGTTTGTACAACTTTGGAAATGTGCTTGAAGTCAACCAATAAAATTTCTAGGAATTAGGTCATCCATTTTATCTAACCAATCTTTTATAATAATGCAAATTCCATGAAAGTTGGTGCATTCTAGATTTTCTTGTTTTTCTTTGTATATGTCCTTCGACCAGTCTCTTTTTCAGCCTTTAAGAAATATCAGCTCTGTCCTTCCTAGGGTGAACATATCAAATCAAAGCCCCTTTGGGGCTTTGACTGTCTTCCCATGTACCCTTGTATTCAAAAAGAAAAGAAAAAAAATTATACTATGATCAATCTTTTTATTCAAATTAAATCTAAAATTCGTAATTATTTTTTATTTTAAACTTGTGAATGTTTATGAAAATTATAAAAAAAGTTATCCTTGTTTTGTGCTGCTGGAAGTTGACATGAAGAATTTGTTATCTTTCAAATTTCGGCACAAGAAAATGATTAAGGACACTAAAATTAAGATTTTAAGGTAATTTTGACAAACAAGAGAATCATAGAAAACGTTGTAAAACAATGTCTGAAATGATAAAATTTTCTTATCGGTCACTATCACGATGATTTGATTTTTTTGTAGGAATAACATGTTTGTCTTAAAATCACCTATAATTGTTGATGACGTGACTATTAGATGTTATAATAATATTAACTATATAATCAAAATATCAAATGCAGTGCATATACAGATGGTGTTGGGTTTTATATACGCTTTAACTATTAAGTTCATTTACTGTCTTTTACTTTTTATTTTCATGACGTTTGCCTAAAATATTATAATAGTTTTTTTTTCGATATTTGGTTGCGTACAAGAAACAAATGAAAATTTTGAAAATATAACTAAAAATTAAATGTAAAAGGATTTTAGATGGGTTTAATTGTTGTAATCTCAAAATTTTTATAGTGAATTTTTTTATTGTGCTCATGAACTTATGGAATAGTTTCTATAAAACGTATATGCATGAAGTCATTGTTTTTATTTTGATGCAATTGTAGTTTGAATTAACAATTAAAATTCGCTTTAACAATTTTCATTTTTTTTATTAAGTTTAAAATTCGATCTACTTTCACCCTCTTCTGCCTCCTTGAGCCACCAAATGTTGTGTTTCTAGGTTGTTTCATTTGAAATCATAGGGTTCAGGAAATACCCATATGCTGGTTGGTAAATTTGTTGTTGTCAAATTGTAGGATATGTTCACAATTTTCAATCTCGAGCCTACAATTAATGCCAAAAGCCACCAAACTTTTCAGTCATATATTTATTTATGGATAATTATTTTATACATTATTGGTAGAGTTTTTTTTACTATATAAGTGAGATTAAAATTATGACATATATTTTATTTTTTTATTTTTATTTTTTTAATATTTGTATAAAACATGTGTCATAATCTTAATATCGTTTGTGAAATAAAAAAAACTCTACTGATAATATATAAAATAATTATTCGTTATTTATTTTTCTCTCCTTTTGGTCGAACACCAACTTCAATTCCAACTACTCACCATTTGGAGTACTAGTACAATTATTCAATAAAGTCTATGCACATCTAAAAGGCAACATCTCCTTGATTAATGGAGACATAAGAAAAAACCTCTTCATTTGTATTTGTCTTGCATTTTCCAAACATAGGACCTATTATCTCTCCCAATGTTTTCACCAAATCATAGATATAATTAACTCATCCATCAATTCTGTTTAAATGTACTTTATTGCTAGATGAAACTTTTTCTTTTTTGTAATTATAAGTATTTTTATTCGTTTTACGATTTGAGATTAATTCTATATAAATAGAGAGTAGTAAATAATAAAAATCTTCTTACAGTGAAGATTTCAAAATTTGAAACTAATATTCTTAACATCTTTATATAGTAGAAAAGAAAACTAGCTAAAAAAATCATGTCATAAAAATCCAGCTTGGCACATAAACAATTTCTTTAAAAAAAATAAAAATGTAAGAAATTAGAAAAAAAAAACCAAAAGGGCAAAAGCAAGAAACAAAAGAGAAAAATAAATATAAATAAATAAAAGAAACAAATGCCAAGGGAACAATACAGAGCAAATGAACTGGCGGGGATAAAAGTTTACTTACCTTACAAACAAATCACAATGATGTCTGCCTCTCTGCGGTCTTCCCATGGTCTCTCCATTATAATTTTGTTTACTAATATTTTAAAAATTTTCACCAATTAGCAATTTTTTTTTTTCGGCCAACTCCAATGTGCAATGTTACCCTGACACTACACAGACCCGCACGGGTCAGTGGGTCACCAATAAAATAACCAATGCCAAGCAAAGGTCCAGCTCTTCATGCAAACCAAACACAGATCTTCTCACTATTAACCTAATGAATTTCCAAAAATAGCCCCACAAACTTAAAATAAAAACACTAGAATAACACTTATTATTAGTAGTAGACCAGTAGTATTGCTTGTTAAGGAATTTATTTTTCTTTGTCCAAAAATGGAATTTAATTTTTTTATATATAATATATATCATATTTATATATAATATATATTTATATTATATATATATATGTGATTTTGTTTGGTGAAATGAGAAATTTATGAAAAGTTTAGTTAATTCGGTTAATTAACCAAATTATATTTTTATTTGGTTAATTCGAAAATATAAATTTCAGTTCAGTTAACGAAAATGAAATTTTATAATTTGGTTAATTCGATTCGAAATTAAATGAATGAACGCCCCTAATCTCGGTGTAAGGTGCTTTGAACTGGAACAATTTTAACACTGGTAATGTCCCAACACAAAACTGCTTGTGCCGATAGCGAGAAGTATGAAATTTTATTTTAATTTTTTTCTTTTTTGATGTTTTTGAAGCTCACATATTTTTCAGGTTTCATATTTTCATATTCTTCAATATTATCATAATAATTATTCTCACCTAAATTTTTCATTTTTTTGTTAGAGAGAACAAACCTGTAAAAAATTTAGGAGTTGGATGAGGAGAATAGTAGAAAACGTGAAATTGACGAAGAAAAGAGAGAAGAAGATGAGTTATGTCATGTGTTTTGAAAATTTTTATTAGGGTACATGTGTCTTTTCATAAAAGAATTTTTTTTGTTTAAAAATATTAAAATTTAAAAAGTAAAAATTGTAATTGGAATAGAAATTCTCTATCTCCACAATATATATTCCTTAAAAAATTGGCAGTTAAGTTTTATTTAATGTACAAATTTTATAATTCTAAAACTCTTTTGGATAACATGTTTTTTGAATTAATAATTGAAGTCGTGTAACATTTTTCTATTAAATGAAAAAAATAAATATCTATCACTATTATTTAAAGTAATCTTTTAATTAACAACAAAAAAAAAAGTAATCTTTTTAATTTTTAGTGTTCATCTAACCTTTCAATTGTATGCCAATTGTTACCTCTTCATTGGTTTTAGAAAAAAAGCAAAAAACAAGAACTATCTTTTTTTATTTTCTTATTTTTTTGTTAAGACCTTATTTATTAAATTTTTAATTATTTTAATTAAGTTTTACAATTATTACTATTCATCTTAAATCTCTAATTTTATTACGTATCACGTGCTTAGTGTTGGAACTTTTTTAAAGGCTTTCAATCTTTTAAACTTTTTAAGCTTTTTTTTTTATTCTAAGCGTGCCAATAGTTTTTTTTATATTGTTGATTTATTTAAGATTTAGATCTATCATGTAGATATAAAAATAATACCAAATGATTGTTTGACTATCACGTAATAAGTTTTTTACTTACCAAATACAATTTTTTAAAAATTGTTATAAATATTTATTAACATTGATAATAAATTTTAAAAATATAAAAATAATTTGCAAAGAAATTGTTTAACTGACACATAATGAATACTTAATAATTAAGTAATACTTGCGGATAGATGTGAGTTACACATTTAAAAAAAATATAAATTACAATTGCAGTTGTATTTATGTAATATTTAAATGATTAAATTTTATATATTTAATTTTGATAATTAATAAAATGTAAATATTCTTAATATTAAATATATTAAAAATAAAAATTTGAAAATGTTTAAGTAAATAATCATCTAATATTATTTAAATTATGAAAAAATACAAACACTAATATTCGTGTATATATATATTATAATATATATTCTGTTATTTACATTATCACTACTTTTACACATTCACAGCGAAGCGCAGGCCAATATTTGTAATTTTAAAAGATATCATTCAATGATATTAAATACAGCAAACTCCCATATAATCTTTAAGAAAATGTTTTAAGTTGAACTGTTAAAATATTGTTAGAATTTGATATATGCAGTTGCTCAGTTGAATATTAAAAGAACTATTAAAATTATTTTATATCGAAGATGAAAGATTTAAATTTTAAAAGCAAATTTATAGTTTTTTTTTAATATATGCAATTAATTAATAAAGTTATTAAATGAATATATGTATCAAATACCAATCGTATATATGAATATTCTTGTAAAATTTAAAAGTTTTTTTTTTACAATAAAAATATTTGAAGTTTGATCTCAAAAGAAAAAAAAATTATGGATACTGAGATCTCTCAAACTTAACATAGGTAAAACTTTTATATATTAGAAGTGAAAAAAAGATTATTTAAACTTATATGCAATAAATTTTCAAATCAAATAATAGAATCTTTCTGAACAAAAAAAAAATAAAAATAAAAGAACCTTGTTAACGAAATTAAAAAAAACGCTATTAAGCATTATTTGATGGAATAGGAAAAAAAAAAGCCAAAAAATTGTTTAAAAGAAAAGAAAAACTTTTTCCGCTTAAAGGTGTCTTGAAAAATATTTGGCTGTAAGTGCTCCAGAACAATTACTTGAACTAATAAATCATTCGTTGCAGATTTGGCATCTATCAAGAGATGCAAATATTGCTAAAATAAAATTTGATTCTGCATTATTTACTTGAAAATCATTCATTATTTGACATTGGTGTGAATATTCGAGATCATCTCGGAGAAGTACTTGTTCTGTATTCTTCAAAGAAGAACAAGCTAATAGAATGTCTAGCATTGGAGGAAGCACTAACATTTGCACAAGACTTGGACTTGAGCATTGGATCATTCGAGGTAGAAAGAGATTCTTCATCGACGATAGCTGTTGTCAATAAAGGATCTCACTTGATTTATTCTTCAGCAAGAGTGGTGACCGAATCAATCGAAAAATTAAGTGGCAAATTTAGACAATTTAATTCGTAAAATATAAGAAAATGTGACAATAAAATTGCACGTCTCTATTTCAGCATGAAAATTTAGGAAGTATGATTTCTGAGAAGCTTTCCTAATTAATAAATGAGTATTGTTTACCATATTAAAAAAAGAGTGTATATGATGTTTTTTATACACTGTCAATGTACTAGAGGTTGACACCTCATCAATTGATAAATTAAAAAATATGCCAAGCCCTTAAAAGCAAATATAAATAAATTTTTTTAATTTGCTCATAAGGGTCTATTGATGAGATGTCAACTTCTGGTGCATTGATAATATATAGAAACTATATACTGTCAGTGCATCATATATAAATCCATAAAAAAAGGATTTATATATATTGACAGTGTATAGTTTCTATACACTGTCAATGCACAAGTTGACATCTCATCAATAAGCCTTTACATGCAAATATAAATAATTTTTTTAATTGCCCATAAGGGCCTATTGATGAGATGTCAACTTTTGATTCATTGACAGTATATAGAAACTATATACCGTCAGTGCATCATATACAAATTCTAAAAAAAAAAAAACATAATGTGAGAAACTTGAAAACTGAAAGGGTGAAAGTGTAATTTAACTATAAAATAGAAAAAAAAAAACTCTTCATGGCCGGCACTTGTCCGTTAACAAAAACGGAAAATAGAATCATCAAAAAGCAAGCGAAAAATAAAAGAATATGAAGTGTTTTTTTGCTTTGCTTCATGCAATGCAATGCAAGTATGAGTGACTCCATTGTTTTCTCTCTTTTTCTTCTGTCTCCTCTCCTCCACCTTGTTTGACCTGGTCTCCATTTCTACTGAAAAAACAAAAATCCCAAACCTGTAACCACCAGAAAAAAAGGGAAAACCTGATATATATTTTTTTAAACTTTAGTCTCTGAATTTGGCAGATCCGCTTAAAATTTCTGCTGAATTTAGAGAAAAGGAGAGTTAGGGTTAGGGTTTTCTTTCAAAATGATGATATCAAGAGGTTTATTTGGGTGGTCACCACCCCATATACAACCGTTGACACCAGTCTCGGAGGTTTCGGAGCCGCCGGAATCGCCGTCGCCGTACTTGGATACATCTGCGGAAGCAGCTGCTGCTGCGGCGCAGGTGGAGGCGGAGGAAGAGATGGAGGAGGCTGAAGAGATCGAGCAGCCTCCTGCTGCGGTCCCGTTCTCGGGACTCTTCGCCTGTGCTGACAGGCTTGATTGGGCTCTCATGATCGTCGGATCGCTTGCTGCTGCAGCTCATGGGACTGCTCTCGTTGTTTACTTGCATTACTTTGCGAAGATTGTTCAGGTTCTTGGAATTGGGTCGCCAGAAGAGGGGCCGGAGAGATTGGATGAGCAGTTCGACAGGTTTAAAGAGGTTAGTGGTTTTTATTAAGCAAAAAAACCTTCATTTTGGTATTTTAAAGGTTTATTTAGTTTTTTAGTAGGTAATTTTTTATTGTTGAAGTAAAGTTCTAATGTTACAATTTTTGTGATTTTTTGCAACTATATTATTTGCATTTTATAGTTTTTTAGGAGTACCAAATCTTAGGAGTTTAGTTAACTAATGATGTTTTAGTTTTAGAGAGTTAGGAAAATTAGGAGAGATGGGATTTTTTATTCTAAATTCAAGCAATTCGCTTAATTTTTTTTGTATGTTGGATAACAGTTTGATTCTTGACATAGTTTGAAAATGGGTTATAGATTTTTAGGTTTCTGGGTTTTGAAATTGGTAAAAGCAATGTGTTTTTTTTTTCTTGGGAGGGGGTGTGTGTGTGTGTGTTGAGGGGGTTATTCTTATTATATAGGATCGAAAGATGAGAGTTAAGTAGTAGCATCGAACTTTGCTCTGATAGAATAAACTTGTTTCTGTTTTAGTTGACTGTACAATGAAGTGAGCTGCTTTATTAGTTTTTAGCTTTTGAGCTTGGTTTATTAAGTTACAGAATGGTATTGTTAGATACATTGAGTGATATTTCCTCATATGAAACCTGACTGGGATCAGTTTAGTTTCACATCAAGCATTAGCAGTTGGCAGCTGAGATTTAGCTTTGAAGTGGATTGTTCAGAAATTTTTGTTGTGTAAAAAGCATGATATTTTGGAAATTTTTGTTATTTGAGAAGAATGGTTGTTGTCTGTATGGGATTCTGAAATGTCTGAAATGTCATAGTAGGATATTGTTGTTTTGACATTATGGGTGGGTGGTCCTGAACGAATGTCTTAACTACATTTTCTTGATTTCTTCCCTCTAGGCTGGGTTCAGGATCTTTCTTCCATGTTCTAGTTGCTAGATATCATTATAATGGAAGATGAGCATGGTATTCCCTAATGAAGGATGTGATTATCATATTGCTTTAGACTTGCACATTGTGTGGGAAAGTAAAAGGAAGGAGGGCGATAAGATAGGTAGTGAACTACAAAAGAACGTAATTTTTAATGCGATGACTTAGTTAATTTCAAATCAAACCGCCACATTTTGGTTGTATGAGTACAAGTTACATGCGCTGGGCACATCAAGTTAATTAGCCACTCTCTGTCTTCCTGTCTCTCTCATGTATAAGTCCTCATGCATGCATGTAAACTGAGTATATGTAAGTATTCTCTGCTTATTTGTGAATAATATTTTGTTTTAATTGTTACTGTGAAGATGTAGAAACTCTCTATCTGCTGGGGCTAACTCTGGATCGCCTTTAATCTTATAGGTGTTAATTAGCAAAACCATATTTTGAGTCTTCAGTATCTGTCTAATTTATCTCCTTTTTGCTTGCTATAAGAAACTACCATTTATAGTTTCCTTGAGACATTCTGTTGATTTTATTTGCCTGCATCACCAACTGTTTCATTCTTGTTCTGCAGCTTTCTTCAACTATTGTTTATATTGCTGTGGGTGTTTTTGCTGCTGGCTGGATTGGTAAGTTGATTTATATTGAAATCGGTTATTGCTTGATTTCTGTTTTCTTCTGATTGTTGATCTTTTCTGCCATTTGTTGTTGACTTGTTCTGTGTAATAGAGGTTTCATGCTGGATTCTGACGGGAGAGCGGCAGACTGCTGTCATCAGGTCAAGATATGTTCAAGTATTATTGAACCAAGACATGAGCTTTTTTGATACCTATGGGAATAATGGAGACATAGTGAGCCAAGTATTGAGTGATGTACTGCTTATCCAGTCTGCTCTTAGTGAAAAAGTATGTTCAGTAACATGTTGGTTCACATGTGGGTTTCCTGCTTTTCTAATAAGTAATTTAATCTTTTGTGGGATTTCCTTAGAGATGTCTGCTCTAATACTAATATTCCTTTGATGATACAGGTTGGGAATTACATTCATAATATGGCTACATTTTTCAGTGGTCTAATTATTGGTTTTGTCAACTGTTGGCAAATTGCCCTCATAACTCTAGCCACTGGTCCGTTCATTGTTGCTGCTGGAGGCATATCCAATATATTTCTTCATAGGCTTGCTGAGAACATTCAAGATGCTTATGCTGAGGCAGCTAGTATTGCTGAACAGGTTTTTCTCTTCTCTCCTGTCTTTGTCCTCCTCGACCAGACTAATCTATGCATAAATTAAAAGTTAGCTACAAATTGATATGGTGATGACACATGTCCTTAAGGAACAGAGAGACTATTTTTTATGGGTATTCTTGACATTTTAAAAAAAATACCATCATGGGAACGGAGAGATTACTTTCGTTACTTTATGGGTAGATTTGATTAAACTATTCTCTTACCAAGTTCTTGTAATTTTTTTTTTTTACTTTGGATGTAATTAAAATAAGTTAGGCTTTTGGTTTTTTCGACTTATATTTGAATTTTGGATGCAATTAAAATAGGGCAGATTTGATTAAATATTCTCTTACCAAGTTCTTGTATTTTTTTTTTAATTTGGATGTAATTGAAATAAGTTTTTTTTTGAACTTTGAATGTAATTAAAATAAGTTTCAGTCTTTTGGGGCTCTTGACAAGAAAAATTAGCTTGTTGGGCTAATATAATTTTAAGTCTTTTGTTTGTATAAAAAATATCAATTAATATAAATCGAATATTTTTATTTTTACTCACATTAGTCAAATTATTATTTATCTTATTTTCTTATTCGTTATTTTTTCAATGAAATGAATGGTTATTTACTTCCAAAACCAAATTTACTAAAATATACAATTACATGTTTGTATGTATGTATGTTGCTAATGGTAATTTTTAAATTTATTTTAAAATTAATTTTTTTCTTACTTCTTTATCCTACAATTTTTTTAATTATTTGAATTAATCCATTTTGTTGGAAAATTACTTTGAACTTGAGGATATTCCTTCAAATATTAAAAAAAAATCACTTATAATGTTTCTAAAATTTTACTTTTGATTTTAAATAATTTAATAATTAAATTAAATCTTGATTAATATACAAAAAATGTTTTTTCCTTGATCTTGCAGCATAGCGCGGGAAATTTTTCTAGTTTTTGTTAATATTGATCTCTTAGTGAATCTTTACTTGCTTAACATTCTTTTTAGAATGACTTGCCCAAATGTTATATGCTGGTTTAAGATTGCAGTTGCCACTTTGAACTGGCTGTTAATTTAAGGACCTATGGTTATGTTCTTTGGAAATATGAGATCCTTAAGCAGTTGAGTAATGAATACAAAACTGATCTTTGCTGCTTATTTGTATTAGAAACAGAAATGATGGTAAAGTTACCTCCCAATCCTTACTCGATTATAATATGGATAGGAAACTTTAGATGCTTATTGTTAGGAGCCCATTTGGCCAGGCTGGAGTTGTGGGAAAAAGTGCTGCTGGCCTTCCAGAAGTGTTGTCAAATTGAGATAATTTGAATTAACTAAGAATATCTTTTTTTTTTAATTTTAATTTCTATTAAACATTGGGCTTCGGGTTTCAGCTCTGAAAAGCTCATTTGCTGTTTCTATAGAAGCTATAACTATAATTTTAGGACTCTGTATGAACCCAACTTCTGCTTTCTAGAGTAAAGAAACTACCTCAAAAGCTAGGCAAAACTTGCACTAGATATTTTCTTAATAATCCATGCGTGGTACATATATGCCTTTTCAGGTTCAATAGTGTTGAATTTGTTGAAATCTTTACAAGAATTCTTAGTTGAACTTCCCTTTCTACATAGAATAAGCCTTTTGTGTGGTGAAGCAGTGTGGAAGTGATGCTAATATACATATAGTTTTTGTTTTTTGGCAGGCAGTCTCTTACATTAGGACCTTGGATGCATTTACAAATGAAACTTTGGCCAAATATTCTTATGCTACCTCATTACAAGCAACTTTGAGATATGGTATTTTGATTAGTCTTGTGCAAGGGCTTGGGCTTGGATTTACATATGGGCTTGCAATATGTTCTTGTGCCTTACAACTTTGGGTTGGAAGGTTCCTGGTCACAAATAACAAAGCTCATGGTGGTGAAATCATAACAGCTCTATTTGCTGTAATTTTAAGTGGCCTGTAAGCATCACTCTCTCTTTTTTTGCCTTCCTCCATGTAATCTCTACCGTCTTACCAGTCTTTTCTTTTCTTTGCAGTGGGCTGAACCAAGCAGCAACAAATTTCTATTCCTTTGACCAAGGACGAATTGCTGCTTATAGACTTTTTGAGATGATTAGCCGGTCATCCTCTGGTTCTAATCAGGAGGGGAACATCCTTCCGTCCATTCAGGGAAATATCGAATTTCGGAATGTATATTTTAGTTATCTGTCTCGACCTGAAATCCCTATATTGAGTGGATTTTACCTCACTGTACCTGCTAAAAAGGCTGTAGCACTTGTTGGCAGAAATGGCTCTGGGAAAAGCAGTATTATTCCACTCATGGAGCGGTTTTATGATCCTACATTAGGTATTATGGTCATTGATTTTATACATCACACTGCCTGGCTGCCATTTAAGGTTTTGAAATCGTTTGTGATCGGTCAACCTTCATGATTTAAATGATTTTATTTTTTGATGCAGGGGAAGTTCTTCTAGATGGAGAGAACATTAGAAACCTAAGGCTGGAGTGGCTGAGAAGCCTAATAGGACTCGTAACTCAGGAACCAGCCTTACTTAGTTTGAGCATAAAAGATAATATTGCTTATGGGCGAGATGCTACATTTGATCAAATTGAAGAAGCTGCAAAAATAGCACATGCACATACATTTATTAGCTCACTTGAGACAGGATATGAGACACAGGTGAAATATGTAAAACTAAGATATTACTTTTGCATATCTTGCTGATCATCTTGATTATTTCTCATTTGTGGCATTTTTTGTTGAAATCATTTACTGTGAATTCAGGTGGGGAGGGCTGGCTTAGCACTGACGGAAGAACAGAAAATCAAACTTTCTATTGCTAGAGCAGTGCTTTTGAACCCAACGATCCTTCTGCTTGATGAGGTTACTGGTGGACTGGATTTTGAAGCTGAAAGAACTGTTCAGGAAGCTCTAGAGCTCCTGATGTTGGGACGTTCGACTATAATAATAGCCCGACGACTTAGTCTCATAAGAAATGCTGATTATATAGCTGTGATGGAGGAGGGTCAACTGGTTGAAATGGGTACACATGATGAGTTACTAGCCCTTGATGGCTTGTATGCGGAGCTCCTCAAATGTGAAGAGGCCACGAAACTTCCAAGGAGGTAATTAGAGCTATAGCTGCTTTTACTAACGAGGCTGGAATACTATGTTTGCAAGTCTATTTATTTTTAGTGATGTTTTCTCATTCAGATTGAAAAAAAGGCTCATCTTTTTCTAAATTCTAAATTCTGGTTTATGTTGTTTATTTTCTTTCAGGATGCCTGTTAGGAACTACAAGGAGACGTCAACTTTCCAAATTGAAAGGGATTCTTCATCGGTTCACAGCTTCCAAGAATCATCATCTCCAAAGTTGATCAAATCACCATCTCTCCAAAGAGTTCCTAGTGTATTTAGGCCCCAAGATGGTGCTTTTAACTCACATGAATCTCCTAATGCTCATAGTCCACCACCAGAGAAAATGCTGGAAAATGGCTTGCCTGTTGATGGTGATGATAAAGAACCATCAATTAGGAGGCAGGATAGTTTCGAAATGAGACTACCAGAGTTGGCCAAACTTGATGTTCAGTCTACCAAGCGGCAGAAATCAAATGGTTCAGACCCAGAATCTCCTGTATCACCCCTTCTGACATCTGATCCTAAAAGTGAACGTTCCCATTCTCAGACTTTTAGTCGGCCTCACAGTCACTCCGACGATATCCTGCTGAAAGTAAAGGAAGCAAAGGATGCACATCATAGGGAAGCTCCATCATTTTGGAGGTTGGCACAGCTTAGTTTTGCGGAGTGGCTCTATGCTGTGCTGGGAAGCATTGGTGCAGCAATCTTTGGGTCTTTCAATCCACTTCTTGCTTATGTTATTGCTCTGATAGTAACGGCATATTATAGGCATGAGGAACATCATCACATACGAGATGAAGTAGACAAGTGGTGTTTGATAATTGCCTGTATGGGTATAGTGACTGTTGTTGCCAACTTTTTGCAACACTTCTACTTTGGCATTATGGGGGAAAAGATGACTGAACGGGTTCGCAGAATGATGTTCTCAGGTATCTGAATTTTCATATTACTTTTGCAAATTTACTGGAATGTTGAGTCTCTGCAATACTGTTTACATTGTTTTGCCTATAATGTGACAGCAATGCTGCGCAATGAAGTTGGATGGTTTGATGAAGAAGATAATAGTGCTGACACATTGTCCATGCGATTGGCAAATGATGCTACATTTGTTCGGGCTGCTTTTAGCAACCGACTTTCAATATTTATACAGGATAGTGCTGCAGTTATTGTTGCTATGCTAATTGGGATGTTGCTACATTGGCGGTTGGCACTTGTGGCATTAGCAACCTTGCCAGTTTTAACTGTCTCTGCTTTTGCACAGGTTTGCATATCCCCTCTTTTTATAAATATTTGGTTCTCACTTCATTATTGAAAACATGCAGTTTCTGGAGTGGTTCTTGGTTAATTGTTCTCAATTTTATGTCTTGTCTCTGCTTCTTTTTCTCCTGTGTCTTTGCCTTTTCCTTATTGAATTTGGATGGAAGATTGTCATCCAAATTTCTGAATAGCTGTCTACATAAATGTTGCAGAAATTATGGCTTGCTGGATTTTCTAGAGGAATTCAGGAGATGCATAGGAAGGCATCATTGGTTCTTGAGGATGCAGTGAGAAATATTTACACTGTTGTAGCATTTTGTGCTGGTAATAAGGTAATGGAGCTCTACAAATTGCAGTTGAAAAAAATATTGAAAAAGAGTTTCTTTCATGGAATGGCAATAGGGTTTGCATTTGGCTTTTCACAGTTTCTTCTTTTTGCCTGCAATGCTCTTCTCCTTTGGTACACCGCACTCTCTGTTAAAAGAGGCTATATGGATCTGCCTACAGCTCTCAAGGAGTACATGGTTTTCTCTTTTGCAACTTTTGCACTGGTGGAGCCATTTGGATTGGCACCATACATACTTAAAAGGCGGAAATCTCTCACTTCAGTTTTCGAAATTATTGATAGAGTCCCTAAAATTGAGCCAGATGATAACACAGCATTGAAGCCACCTAATGTCTACGGAAGTATTGAGTTGAAAAATGTTGATTTCTGCTATCCTACTCGTCCAGAAATGTTGGTATTGAGCAATTTCAGTCTTAAAGTTAACGGGGGACAAACAGTAGCTGTTGTTGGAGTTTCAGGATCTGGGAAGAGTACCATAATATCACTGATTGAGAGATTCTATGATCCAGTTGCTGGTCAGGTTCTACTTGACGGGCGGGATTTGAAGCTTTATAATTTGAGGTGGTTGAGGAACCACTTGGGTCTTGTTCAACAGGAACCCATTATTTTCTCAACTACCATCAGAGAAAACATTATATATGCAAGGCACAATGCTAGCGAATCTGAGATAAAAGAGGCTGCAAGAATAGCTAATGCTCACCATTTTATCAGCAGCTTACCTCACGGTTATGACACACATGTGGGTATGAGAGGTGTGGATTTGACCCCAGGACAGAAACAAAGAATTGCTATTGCTCGAGTGGTGCTGAAGAATGCTCCCATCTTGTTATTGGATGAAGCTAGCTCATCCATTGAATCTGAGTCAAGCCGAGTGGTGCAGGAGGCACTTGATACGCTGATAATGGGGAACAAAACGACGATTTTGATAGCCCATAGAGCTGCAATGATGAGGCATGTTGACAGCATTGTAGTGCTCAATGGTGGGCGAATTGTGGAGGAGGGGACACATGATTCTTTGGTAGCTAAAAATGGCTTGTATGTTCGTTTAATGCAACCTCATTTCGGGAAGGGTTTGCGTCAGCATCGGCTGGTTTAGGTTGGCTTGCTATTGATTGTAACTTACATCAGTTCTTCTGTACAGTACTCATTTCGCACATTCGAATTGCTGGAACTACCACTACCCTGTAGGCTTCGCTAAGCCTCTTGGTTGAAAAATCCAGTATCATAAAGGACAAATGGGCATGATGCAGCTTGTAACGATGTTTTATGGGCGGCGAGCCAAAAAACACACGACAATGATCGATGGTTGTAACCATGTCTACTCTGGTGGGTAGGCCTAGCAGCGGCTGTAGGTACACTGTTTAAAAATAGGGCCTAGAGTTAGGGGTTTTGGAATTTGGTTCGCTGTTGAGAGATAGATTCATATTCTTTACGGGGGCAAGCAGCATTAGTCCGGGGCTGTGCTTTGTCTCCATGGTATATTAATTTTGTTTAGGTAATTAGGTTTCTGGGATTTCCTATTTCAGGTTTTGCCCCTGATTTCTATGAATTTCTGCAACTCCTCTCTCACCACACCTTGCCTTGGATGATGCGTTTAGGTGTAAATTTTCAACTATTGATTACTGAAAAGTTTAGAAGAGGAAAAAAATGCTGTAATCTCTGTAAATAAATATGCGGATGATCTACAAAATGTTTTACATTTTCCGATATTTATGTTACATGAGTCTAAGTTCAGGAACCTCGTTTATATTTTATACTGGGGCGCTCTGCGCTGGATCTATTTGGTTTATGAAATGTTGACCGGTAATGTAGCTGCAGCTGCAAAGAAAAATGATAAAAGAAGTTTTGCAAAAGAGTTAATGGTGTTAGGAGATGTTAATACTGACATCAGAAAAGGAGGGCTGAATGCTCAATTAAAGATTAAACTTTTAAGATGAAATTCATTTTTAGGATTAGGTCTTATAGAATGTTATCTATTTGTAGCAATTAATGACATTTTGTGATGGATTGTCGACATTTTATAGTGTACATACATGCATAAAATCTTTTCTTTGTTCCATGCCAAACATTTTCAATTTTTCCTCCGTTCAAATAAAAGCTTTTAGTCTTTTTGCCGCATAAATAGTATTTCTGTGAAGAAATCTTTGATTTCAAATTGAGTTGTCTTCTCAAAATATATAGTACTAGTAGTTAAATAGAAACCTATAAAACACAAACAAAAACAAGGGATACTGATCTAAAAAGAAGGGTTAACCATTAATGTTTTATCATTACTAAATTATTGTTTTAGACTTTTTCCGTTCATTGTATTTATCCAGCTTTAATATACTTTTGCTTCATGCTCTGAAACCATCAAGTATCAAACTTCCAGTCAAATCCCCAGTTATTTAATTATTTTATATATTTTCCTCAATTTGTATACAATAATTTAAATTTTGAATTCTATATATCTTTTCTAGTTTTTTGTGTCAATTTGAGATCTACCACCTACCCTTCACTTGTTACTAAAAAAGATGGGAGTTCGAGCTTAATCAGAGGTCTCGAGTTCGAGTCCTGAGTATGCAGTTGTGTTAAAACTCTTGAGGAGAGCTTTGCCGCTCTTTGAGTCCTACCCGGTTCGAATCCGAATTAGTCCTGTACAGAAATGGTGTGGAGATATTTGATGGTTTAAACAAAAAAAAAAAAAGATGGGAGTTTATAAATTTCATTCTCAAATCTCAACTGTCAATGTTTTGTCAGATACAGTCCTTCGTGTCAGTTTAACAATATGCAAACGAAACTGTTTCATATGATTCTTATCAAAGATCCAAAAGCTTAGAGTTCATGCTCATGTTGTTGTTTTGGTTATATAAAATAGAAATGTTGTTCATTCTCCTAGGCTCTACTCCATCACTAGGCGAAGATCTAGGAGCGCCAATTCTCTCATGTTTTATAGATGATAGCCGCTCTTTTCACGGTCCGATCTCCGATGATAACCTCCACAAGAGCGAGTGAATCAATGTGTGCATTAAGAATAAGAAGTTAACAAAATTTAAAATCTGGGGCAAGTTGATGGAAGAGGCTTTGGATTGGGCATGTGAACATGTGCATAAGCTTTGCTTAAGCTTCACAGAATCTAAAAAAAATTTAGCTCAAGTAATGAAGGGTTTATCTTAGCTTTTTTTTAAAGCTCAAATCTGAAGAATTTCTGGTGAAAAAGGTTGTTGGTCAACAGTCAACAAGGAATCATCCGTTGTTGCTTTAGAGAAAGGAAGTTGTGTTTTAGTCAGGTACTCAGGGCCCCCAGTGGCCTGCAAATTTTTTAATACCAGGCCCTCATGTTCCTCAGCTTAAATGCCGCGAAAATATTAAAAGAAAGAAGCAAATCTCGTAAAGTTTTAGCTAAGTCAGTTTCCCCACACTTCCCAAACTTTTTATTTTTATTTTTTAAAATATTTAATGCAACCTGTGAAGTCTTTACACTGTCACAGACCAAGTCTTGGAAATAGTAGAATCACCATCATGATTCATAACTCTCATACCCAAACCCCAAACTCACCTGTCTTTCTTTCTCTCAACTGCATTAGACAGGGCAACTGAAATTTCAGGTATGCTTCAACTCCATCTATGTTCTCAAGACATGTAAGAGAAGTGACACTGTCTAGTTTAGCTTTTCAATACTTGTAAGTCAATGACAGGTGAAGAAATGGGAGTATCATTTGTGTCATTCTTAATCTTTTTTTCATTTGTTTTCTTTGTTCACCCAATTATCTGCTCTACTTTTAGTCCTGAAGATGTTTTCTTGATTAATTGTGGGGGAAGTAACCAATAGAAGTTGATGATTCACGGGATTTTCAGCCTGATAGTGGTATTCCTAATGTGAAATTGTTACCTGCTTCAGACATTGTTGTTTCTGGGGATGAGATGGGCATTTCTGGTAACTCAGCTCTGTATAATTCTGCTAGAGTTTTTGCAGAAACTTCAGCCTATACTATTAGAACAAAGCAGATTGGCCGCCATTGGCTGAGGCTACATTTTTTCCCAGTTCAAAATACAAAATATAATTTGAACCCTGCAGTTTTCTCAGTTGTAGCTAATGGAATCACCCTACTTCACCATTTTTCTTTCTTGAAATTGGGTCAAAGCTCTTCTCTAATGAAGGAATATGTAATTGAGGTAGAAGGTTCGAGTTCGAAAAAACTGGAACTGACATTCTCTCCCAACAATGGCTCGGTTGCATTTATCAATGGGATTGAGGTTGTGGCCATACCCAAGATGAATTTCCCCACTAGCATCGTGCCCATTCCCTTAGGACCTGAAGTTGAGATCTCGAAACATGTAGCCTTTGAGACAGCTTATAGGATAAACATGGGAGGTCCTCTTCTAACTCCTAAGAATGATTCAATGTGGAGGACATGGAAGCCAGATCAACTTTATTTGGTAAATGCTGCTTCTGCCCGCAATGTTATGGTCAATCCCAATTTGATCAAGTACCCTGAAGGAATATCAGCAGAAATTGCACCAAATTGGGTTTATGCCACTGCTCAAGAAATGGCAGAAGCAAATGTTTCGGATCAGAGGTTTAACATTTCATGGACATTTGAAGTTGAGGAGGGTTTCACTTATCTTATTAGGATGCATTTCTGTGACATTGTTAGTATAGCTCTTAACAGACTTGTTTTCAATGTTTACATTAACAAGCAATCTGCTCTGACCTCTTTTGATATTTTTAGTAAGACAATGGCATTATCAGCTGCTTACCATGTAGACTTCCTCACGAATGTTTCCATGGGATCAAATCAGATTTTGGTTCAGATAGGTCCTCCTGATTTAAGAAATCTTCCAAGCAATGCAATTTTGAATGGTTTAGAGATCATGAAAATGAGCAATCCCTGTAATAGGCTTGACAGAAATGTTTGTGTAGTTGATAAGAACGTAAAGATCCGAAGCAGAAAACTGATTGTCCTAGCAATCTCTTGTGCAGCAGTTTTTGCAGTTTTAATGGTCATTGTAGCAGCTTTCTTCCTGTACTTGCGCCAGCCAAAGAAGCCAAAGCGTTGCCCCTCAGCCTGGTTTCCATTCCCAACAAATGTGGGAAATTCTGATTCTAAAGTTTCAATTTGCAGTCTTTCTTCAACAGCACAATCTAATGGGTTAGGCCGCGCTCTATCTTTCTCAGAGATTCGCGAAGCAACCAAAAATTTCGACGAGAGCTTGGTCATTGGTGTAGGAGGATTTGGAAAGGTTTATAAGGGTATGCTAGAGAATGGCCTCATGATCGCAGTAAAGCGTGGAAATCCAGGATCCCGGCAAGGGCTAACTGAGTTCAGGACAGAAATTTTGATGCTCTCCAAGTTGAGGCACCGCCACCTGGTTTCTCTTATAGGTTACTGTGAAGAACAAAACGAAATGATCCTTGTTTATGAGTTCATGGCAGGTGGTCCTTTGCGGAAACACTTGTATGGCTCCAATCTTCCCCCGCTTAGCTGGAAACAAAGGCTTGAAATTTGCATTGGAGCTGCAAAAGGCCTGCACTACCTTCACACAGGCGCAGCAGACACTATCATCCACCGCGATGTGAAAACAACCAACATTCTCCTTGATGAGAATTTCACAGCAAAAGTTGCAGATTTCGGATTGTCGAAATTAGGACCTACTCTGGATCAAACTCATGTAAGTACTGCTGTGAAAGGAAGCTTTGGTTATCTTGATCCTGAGTACTTTCGTCGACAGCAGCTGACAGAGAAATCTGATGTGTATTCCTTTGGGGTGGTTCTCATGGAAGTTTTATGTGCTAGGCCTGCTATAAACCCTGCTCTTCCAAGGGAGCAGGTTAACATAGCAGAATGGGCTATGCATTGTCAAAGGAGAGGTCTGTTAGAAGGGATTATGGATCCCCATCTAGCAGGATCAATCAACCTTGAATCCCTGAGAAAATTTGGTGAAACAGCTGAGAAATGCCTGGCAGAACATGGAGCTGAAAGGCCTACAATGGGAGATGTTTTATGGAATTTGGAGTATGCTCTTCAACTACAAGAGGCTTCCATACAAAATGCTTCATCCGAGACTAGTGCAAACCATATTCCTGATATTCCTGAATGGATCCCCCAGGTTGAATCAATCAATGCTGATGGTTTCCACGGTATCAGTGATCAAGCTTCTGATGCAACAACCACGAGTGCTGTGTTTTCACAGCTGATGGATCCAAAAGGAAGATAGTTTTGTAAAGGGTAGGCCTGATTTGTTGATTTTAAGTGTGTGTTTTGCAAGCAAAGCAAATCATGAAATCAGTAAACTGGAATGGTTCATAAATTCCCTATTCCCATAAACAAGTTGTAACAGAAATTTCAATTCTATATTGTTTTTGATTCCTGATATGAAATGAAAGGAGACCTGTTGCCTGCATTCTTCTCTCTTCTCTGTATATTATTATACACGATGAGTTGAAATTAAAATATCGTCACATGTCTTTAATTCGATAGGTATATTGGATATTTTTTCACGCAACTTTAACATATGGCTCAAATTGAAAGCAGAGGTGAAACTCAGGTTTGGGCTTTGGGTGGGGATTTAAAAGGATTGGGCTGGAACCCCGTAGAAATGCAGATATTTTCCTCTCCATCTCCGTGGTGTTGCAATGATTATTGGCCATGGTTGAATCTAATATTGTTCACTGGCTTCTCACCATACGTACAGCTCAACAAAGTAATACGACCAACGAGCCACGGACACAAAACAACAAGGTAATTTCCATTAATATTTTTAAGGTTTTCTGATAATTTAATTTTAATTCATTAATTTTAAAAATAAACATTTTGTTTCAAAATCACAAATAATATTAATATATAGAAGTTAATTATTTTTTAAGCTAAAATTAATAATATTATATTCTCAGGTATCAGTAGCGAATTTTATTATTATTTATTGCTTTTAAGTATTTGTCAAATAAAAAGTTTATATGAGATTTTTATTTTTAATACAAAAAAGATATTATGGATATTATTTGAGGAACAAATGTTTAAGTTATCATATTTTTTAACAGTAACTTAACAAAACGATTTTTTTATTGTCAAATTGATAATTTTATATTAAAATTTTCAGATGTTAAACTAATGGACTAATATTGAATCAAAGTTAAAATTGAAAGACCTAAATAAAATTGGATTAGTATTCAATACATTATCAGTAGAGTTTTTTAATTTCATAAGTGAGGTTAGACTATGATACATGTTCTTTAAAAATATTAAAAAAAAAAAAATAAATAAAATAAAACATATGTCATCACCTTAACCCTACTTATAAAAAAAAAATTTCATTGACGATGTATTGGATAATTATCTAATAAAATTTACCCAAACAACTAACCTCATAAATCAAATAAATTTTGATCAACGCAAATTTCTGTTTATTTCTTTAAAAACTAATGGTTGAGATCCAAGCTCAGAATCCATATTCCCCACTTTTACTTTTGACTTACAAATATTTGATCCAAAAACTAGACTCGAGCTTATTATATGTGTCCAATACCGAACTGGAGTCGAATACAAAAATAATTGTAACAACGGTTTACCATTGATTCAAATTATTATATTTTTATTTTTATTTTTTTTAGTGTAAATCACACGTATCTTCATTTGTTTTAACGGTTTAAAAATAATCCTACTCGAAATTTCGTCACAATTAAAGTTCTTCACCATTCTCCAAAAATAATTATATTTTAATTTTAAAGTATAAAAATTTTACAAATTTTTAAATTTGAATCTCAACATCAATATTTCTTTTACCTTACATATATCAAAAAGCTTCCGTTACATAAAACAAATAGTAATGACAGCAAAATATTATCTTCCATGATTCCATCCAAATTGATGTGTAACTTTTCTTAGAATTCTGTCACAAGCTAACCCCACAAGAAACCTCAATCTCTAAGGACTCACTAAAGGACAATGATGATTGGGTGGGATCTGTCAAGAAGAGAAAAATGTATTAAGAGGGATGTCAAGCTCAAATATAACAAAAATGATGATGTAAATTGATTGTGCGAGAAGCACTAGTTATTGGAAATGGTCGGTCCAATATGATAAGAGCGTGCTGTTATTTGCCATCCATGTTGTCTGCGTCCAATGTTGTATTAGTTTGGATGGGTTTTTCTTTTTGTTTTATTGAAAAATGTTCATGTTTGACGTTATAAAATTTAGACAAATTCGAGTAGTTCTTCAAGTGTACGTAAAAGAACAATAATATCATTACTTAATTTATGAAACCATTGTGATAAGATAAAGATTTTTAAAAGAATGCTCTTACTAATAATTTTTTTATTTATAAAATATTATAAAAGTAATAAAATTACAATATCAAATAAAATAAATCATTAAAATTCAAATTTTAAATTGAGTCATTTTTAAGTAAAATTCATTGAGTTTTGTTTTACTTTTTTTAAGTGTTCATGGGTTCTCCTTTCAATTTTTTTTATTTTGCAAAGTACCACAATATTTTATATATTTTTCCCTTTGCACTGATTTTGTTTCTTTCCATGTATGGCTCTCTTAGTTTAATACTAAGAGAAGCTTTTGGTTGAAACTTAATTAGAGCTTTGGTTGTCACGTTTGGTTTCTTTTGAATGATTAATGCCGCACCTTCTCCACCACTTGCTCAACCTAACCCCCCAAAAAGATAAATTTATGCTTGAGGATATTATTTTTTTTCTTTTAAAAAAATTTCAAGTAAGAGAGGTTATCTCCTCTTTAAAGTCAGGATAAATCGTTGACAAACTATTAAGATTTACCAATTTATTGAATCTTTATTTACAGATGTTTTGAAATTTATGAGTTTTAAAATTTAAGAATCACTTATTAATAAAAAATGGTGATAATTCGAATTTAAATATTTTATACTCATCATTCGAATTTTAACTATTTGTGTCAATTTTATTGATAGATATTGTTGTTTTAGATTACTAGTTTGTACTTATCAAATTTTGGCATTAGAAATTGTATTTTGAAATAACAATTGGAATCTTGCTATTTTAAATGTATTTCATTGCTGGGTTTTCCTTCATCTAATATCACGTGCTAGCTTCAGAGAAAAAAAAATCACTTGTTAGCATGGGCATTAAGTCACATGGTGAAGTCAAACCCTACAGCTAGCCAATTGTTTTGCTTTTATGGGACATAAAGCCTGGCACCATCAAATTTTACGTTCATGATCTATCAAGGCAGTCTAGAAGATCTAAGCTTGATAGCAATAAAAGCAAGAAAAAAGGGACGGTTGGTGTGTTATTGCATTCTTCTTTTCACCAACAATAATTCATCATCTCACCTTTTTCCTCACATCACGGATTGGATTATTAACGAAGTTCTAGGGCAGACTACAGGTGATCCATGTTTCATGTTATTTTATATTAGAATTCAACGCATTTAATTAAATTATAAAATGTGTGTACGCACACACATATATGTTAATTATAAAAACAATTACAATTTTACATATATGGTTAAATGATTGCATTCATAACTAATCATTGTTCAAATTTAATCTTAATACATAATACTATATATCAGTGCTTTCCCTTTGTGTCACGTGGCTTTAAATTTTTGAACGCTTTTTTTAAGTTAATCGCAAAAAAAACCTTGTATAATTTTAAAGGAAACATATATATATATATATATATATATATATATATATATATAAATTTTTTTTTTGTGTATGTATATATACAATTTCAGATTATGCGAAATAAAATATTTTTTTCTCGTTCCTTAAACTCCAACCCTCTTAACTTATAATTTAAATTATAGATTATGAAATTAAAATCCCATGTTTTAATGGTTGAGATGTTCTAAGGGCAGAAAACTATAATTAAAAAAAATAATAATCATCTAATAATATCTTGCTAAATGTTCCTTGTAAGTTGTAACAACTCAATTGTCAATAGTTGATATAAATTATTTTCAGATTTGAAAAAAAAAACAAAAACTCATACTCCATTAATGGAGGTTAAAATTCAAAAAAAAAGGGGGGGGGGGGGGGAGTTATGATATATCTAATTAAATATGTTTATAAATTCATCTATAAAGGATGAGATAGGATTATATTCTCGCACCATTGACCTATAAAAAACTGACTCAAAAATCATAAAAAAAAATAAAAATGAAAACACATAATATATTCAATGCAAAAGCAAAAATACAAATTGGTAATCAAGGCTAATTTAAAGATGTAAATATAGAATATAACTTTGAAAGATAATTATTCAATATAGTATCAGTAAAAATTTTAACTTTACAAACGATATTAAAATTGTATCTTTTATTTATTTTTTAATATTTTTAAAAAATTATATATATTATTTTAATATTGTGTGTGAAGCAAAAAAAAAAATTTATCGATAATATATTCAATAATAATCTTATTTGAAATAGAGTTTTTATTTCTTTATCATTCTAACATCAATTATTGGTCGATCATCCATATTATCATAATTTTAACAATGGACCCAAAAAATGTTATCCCGAAATATAAACATACAAATTTTTTTGCCAAAAAAACGTACAGTTTAAGATTTTTAAATAAATCTCGCGTTTTAGGCGAAAAATAAATAAATAAAATTTTTTTTATCTTTATTTCACTGTGTAAAAAAATGTAGTGATTATAGAGTGAATGGATCCTAGTGGGCACATTTACAACAGCACAAAAAGGCTATCACACCTAATTCCATGGGCCCACGACAGTCACACAGAAATCACATGTTTGTTTGATTTTGAATATTCAAATGGTCGGTCCCCAGCCGCCCATCTCGCCCGATAGCAGGAGACTTTCAGTGGACCACATATCACACAATCATCATCTGATACCAACACATCATTTGGTCGGCGATCCGGATCCCTTCTTCGCCGAATTCTCAGTATCTATAATTTATCACAACCACACACTTGGCAACCAAGGGTCCCATTTATTAGCTGTAAATTTGCCGACAAATGGCTTAAAAAATATGGCCACCACTACTCTTCCACTATACTCTTTTTTTTTTTACCGGATACCTGCATTATCGATTGCTTAGCCGTTATTTCAGGCTTGTATAAATGGCAAACTCTGACTGAACACTCGCACAAAATTGAGAGCTATAGTCTTACAACGCAAAAGAGCAAGAATTAGCTCTTAATACTTGCATTGGTAACAGAGAGAATTAATTAGGTTGAAGAAAAGAAATATTTTTAGAGAAAATGCCAATCAATAGAATTGCAGTCGGGACACCAGGAGAGGCGAGTCAACCAGATGCGATAAAAGCGGCTCTTGCGGAGTTCTTTTCAATGCTTATTTTTGTATTTGCCGGAGAAGGATCCGGCATGGCTTTCAGTAAGATCTCAAATTCAAGTACTTTTTACATTTATGTATTATCATCCAATATATAGTTAGTGAAGTTTTTAGATTTCATGTAAGATATTAAAATGATGACACATACTTTTAATGAAATATTAAAAAATAAATTAAATGAGTATGTTTATCATTGCGAAATTTAAAAATTCTATTGATAGTTAATTGGATAATAATCTCTAAATAAAAATAAAATGTTTATTACATCTTTTGAATGAATTTTTTTAAATTGATTTATTCATGTAATAAAAAGTAAATCTTCAACACAAACCTTTACGATATATAAAAATAAAATTCAGTGACAATGATTAGAAAAACTATTAAAGTTGAAACGATGATAATTAATGGTCTGATGTTTTCGTTGGCAGACAAGCTAACCGATAATGGGTCAACCACACCAGCCGGCCTTGTAGCTGCATCATTGGCTCATGCATTTGCCTGTTTGTGGCGGTTTCGGTTGGTGCAAACATTTCAGGCGGTCATGTCAACCCTGCTGTCACCTTCGGGGCTTTCGTTGGTGGCAACATTACTTTGTTGAGAGGCATTTTGTACTGGATTGCGCAGTTGCTAGGCTCAGTCGTGGCTTGCTTGCTTCTTAAGTTTGCCACCGGCGGATTGGTAAGGAGCTTGTGAAAATTTCAATAATCTGATGAACTTCAGACTAGGAGAATTTCAACAATTTATTGCGAAGTGAACCTTTGAAATTGTTGAACATTCATGCAAAAAATATCTATATTAATTAGTGGCAGGTTACATTTCAATCATCACCATCAGTTATAATGGTGGCTGGTCAATCATTTTCCTACGTTAGAGCTTATCAAGTCCATATATTTTGTTTTTATTTCTTTATTATCAGACTGAAAATGTCCAGTAATATTGTTCAATATTTAATTTTATTTGACTTTGATCGATTGCAGGAAACATCAGCTTTCTCCCTGTCTTCTGATGTATCCGCCTGGAACGCACTTGTCTTTGAGATTGTCATGACTTTTGGCCTAGTTTACACAGTGTATGCCACAGCAGTGGATCCAAAGAAAGGAAATCTGGGGATTATTGCTCCAATTGCAATTGGCTTCATTGTAGGTGCCAACATCTTGGCTGGTGGAGCTTTTGATGGTGCCTCAATGAACCCAGCAGTCTCCTTCGGTCCTGCTGTTGTTAGCTGGACCTGGACTAACCACTGGGTCTATTGGCTTGGTCCATTGATTGGGGCTGCTATTGCTGCCATCGTCTATGATAACGTCTTCATTGGTTATGGCTCCCATGAGCCTCTTTCTACCAATGATTTTTGAAAACTTTCCTGTCAAGGTTCAAGTTACTCTCTCTCATTTTTAGGTCATGGAGACAATAAAAATTTGGGGAAGTGCTTGTCTCTCATGTTGAAATTGGGGTTGCATTTGGATTTCGTGTACTTTTGTTGTTGTCGTTGTTGTTGTTATAGTTGTACTTTGTTTTTTAAAATTTGTGTTATAGGAGTGTACAAGACAAGAGCTTCTAGGCTCTCTTGGTTATATTAGTTTATTTATCTTTGTTTTTCTGGAAATCTGTCTTAAGAAATTCTAGTCCATGATTAAACCCTTTCACTAAATTCTATCTATTGAATTGAAAACTACCACCTAATTTACAAGAAGATATCACCAAGAGATTAAAAGGCAGTTAATGAGCACCAATTTCCCACAATTTGAAGGATTTCAAGCAAAACAAGACAACTTCTACTGATCCAGAAAAAAACAGTTGCACAAGAAGTCAAGAATTAACCTTTCAAAATGACCATTATAATTTGTTCTTTTAAGATATGCTATGTGATCTTTCCTAATGGTTGAATTTGTTTAACTGATGGCAGATGGTTTTGTTAGCAAACAAGCTAAACCTATAATGGGTCAAGCCCACCAGCTGGCCTTGCAGTTGCATCAGTGACTCATGCATTTGCCCTGTTTGCGGCGGTTTCCTAAGTTGGAACATTTGAAACTTGAAAGGGCCATGTGATCCCTGCTTTGACCTTAGGTGCATTATTTGGTGGTCGTCGGTCGGATTTCTTTGTTAGAAGGGATTTTGTAATGTATCGCACAGTTGCTATAGGGCCAGTTATTGTGTACTAGCTACTGAAGTTTGCCACCGGCAAATTGTTAAGAAACTAGTGAAAATTTTAGTTATTTGTCTGTTTACTGATACTTCAAATATACATACATTTCAAACTCGGAGAAATTCAACAATTTAAAGCAGTTCCATTATAGCAAGTTGGACAAGTGCAGCCTCAAACCTGTGATTTTAATAAACAAAAACTCTAATAATGTAGCCCATGAGAAAAATATCACATGCTTTAACAGGCTTGAAATTTAATGCAAAGTTCATTAATCATGGCACCAGCTTCTTTATATACCAATGATGATTAGCAATCTTTTCTTTCCTATTTAGGTTTATTAAAGTTTCTCCGTCTGACATTTTACATGATGATGAAATTGTATGTTTGGATATTTCTTTACCTTTGTTGTTTGGTCTGATTTCTGTTATAGGATTGTATAAGGGCTACTAAAAAGTTCAGTTTATTTTATTGTTTCCTTGTGAATCTGTGTTAAAGAAATTCACCAAGTACCACGATCAATCTATTTCTTTTCCTTATTTTTGAATAATTGATCAGTCTCTTTCACTATATTAGATACAAGGATATAAACCATTTGTTAACATGTAGCTTCAAGATTTGTTGTATTTCTTTGTTGAGAGACTGAAATACTTTCATACGTTGAATTATTATTAAGCATACAGTGATAGTTAAATAAAGCAAATAACTCACTTTACTTTTCATATATTTCTTATATTAATTTTAAGTATTCTATTCTTTCATTGTTATCGTTGGGTTGAGCCATTTTTAGTTTCCAATGTATTCTATTAGACTTTTATAACATTAGAAATCATATTTTTTGTTGGTGTGAATAATTTTTTTTTTATATATTTACGTACAGAAGTGTTTTTTGCATTTGATTCATTAGACGATGTGTCTTCATCATTTAATATTGCCATTGTATTTTTTTAATAAAATGGACTTGAACCAATATGTTGAGTTTCCACTACATCTAGTTTGTTTGTCAAATTAGATATTAATTGATTGGATTCAGGGTTTAAGTCTGTAGAAGCAATGTTACCCAACTCTTGAACTTCTTGTTCAACTTCATCAACTTTTACATATAAATTTCTAAACGAAATAGAAGTCATATCAATTATACCATTTATACTATGACTTACCACAGGAACATGATTTTAATATTGTGGTGCAATATGCACGCAATGATTAAAGTCTTTGTCTTTATAAACACATTCTGATAATTCCATTCCATTAATTTAGGTACTTAAAACCGACTGTTTCACTGTTTTCAACTGCTCTATCCTAGCCACAAGTCATACAAAGACAATATCAACACTATAAAGCATTTAAACAGATATATGGGTGTCAAGAAAATGAAGTGAAATTGCAAGAAAAGTAATAATAATAGAAACTTACTGTATAGATGCCAAGAACCAGCAGAAGTTTGATAAAAATACCAATATTCGATCTACACAGGCTCTGAGATTATTAAGAAAGTCGAGAGAAAGGAGGATTTGAGCATAATATAAAGAAGATATAGACAAATGCTTGGAATCTCTGCCAAGTGCAATGGATTACATTCTTTTGTAAAGAAAATTTTACAGAAATATCTCATCATAGTTATCCAAAAGGATTCTAAACTTTTACATCATTTACAAAACGTGCTGCTTCTGCTTTCTGTATTTTTCAGAGAGCAGCTACTAAAAAAGAACAACATATACTGTAAAGAGTCCGCTTTTTGCAGAAATAACATGAAGTATAAAAAATCTGCTTTTTGAAAAAACATGTACTGCTGAGGTCAATATCGACATTATCCTTCTTGGATATTGTCTAGATTTAGTGCTTCTTCGTCATCCAGGTTTAGAGAAGCTGAGGAATTGATTGGAGAATTGGCAAGTGAGTGCCACTGATTCCATTCTTTATTGATACTTTGTAAAACCTTGGATGGAAAATTCAGATTTTCCATATCAGCTAGTCTAGTGATAACATCGAGGGCTTCTAGAGCTTGATCTCCTTGTTGATTTGCTTATGAAACACGGCAGAAATTATATGTGAGAATTCTTCTTCCATCTATCCAAAATCTATGTAATATTGTATCTAATGTAATCTGGTGTCTGAAACTACCATCTAAAATTGACAAGGAAATATCAAGAAGGGATCCATAAAGGAAGATTCTAAGCTCCAAATTTCCACAACGTGGATGACTAAAAGCTATGTAGATATCTAATATGAAGGTAGTACAGTCTGCACAACTTGTATTTTCTTCAATTATCGAGCCATTAGTGTGTAATGTAGGAAAATTTTTCCTTCAGAAATTTGGAGTTTGTGTTGGATTATGCCCTTAGAACCATTCATTAGATGATTGACTTTGGCATTTTTTTATGTATCATGACATTTTATTTATCATAGTTCATTATTATATTTGTCTTATAACTGCGTAATATAATCTTATATAATAATGTCCTTAGAATAGTAATAACACACTATTCTTAAAATATCCCTAGTCAAGTATTATTGTGAACAAGGATAACAATGATACGATAAGACTAGTATGTGGTTGACTGATGACCATTGTCATGGATATAGGATATCAAGTCATCACATAGGTACATGTTAGAGAACTATGTACTGGATCGACCCTCCATGAGAACGCTACATGGATTGTTATATTGTCATAAGCGATTCTCATAGTGATGATGGTGTATGTGATCCTTTGACTTGAGATCATCAGAGATCCCAACATAGAGAATTGCATACTTTAATGCTGCTAGATGTCATTCGTAACAGGATGGACTATAAAGGTAGTAATTGGGTATGCCTTGATCTATGTAGAGGGATGTTGAGTGATCAAGATAGGATTTATCCCTCTTATATAACAAGAGTGATGTCTTGGGCCCTTTGATAGAGTGAGACTAAGAAATGCATGGCCGTGCTCGAATAAGTCAATATGAGATATTGATTTTATTTGTTTAATTAGTCTACTCAGGAATCAAGAAACGCTGATTAGACTATACAAGTGTGACACATTCCATGACTTGTGTCTAATCAAGACATCATAGGATAAAGGGATTAAACTACACGGTAACATCTATCACGAGTAAGGTTATGTCGAGTCATTGACATTCTCGTTACAAGGGTAGCAATGATGTGTTGCTAGATACCGCTCATTGCCTGTGACAATTTTGTCATTGCCATTGTTTTGAGAACCTATTGGGTCGCACACTTAGAACGGATCAATGAGGAGCTTAATTAATCCTATTCTGAATTGGATTAAGGATATAACTAATTCTATTCTGAATTGGATTAGGGATATAACTAATCCTATTCTAAGTAGGATTAGAGTTCTGTTTGGCAGTAAATTTTAGGGTAAAATTTACTGCCTATAAAAGGGATGTTTTTCTAAAACATAGCCGCACTTTTTAAAACTGAAAACAAAACATTCTTTTTAATCGAAGCTAGCAATTCGGTTATAAGGAATCAAAAGCTCTTTAAGGCTTCTGATCGTGAGACGTTCAAGAGTCGTGAGATCCGTTCGTGTGGATACCGTAGAGGCAGGAACGAAAAGTTGCTGCTTGTGACTCGACCAACGAAAGAAAATTCATAGAAAACGTCAGGTAAAATCTCGAAACCCTAATCAGGCAACTCTCCGAATCGATCTTGGTGGAGACCGAATGATTTAAATTCCGCTGCGTGTTGTTTCGGTTTCCTTCAGTTTGGACTAGCCTCATACTCCTAACACAGGCACTCATACTAACAGCTATGTATACTCTTGAACTCCTTCTTGATCTAAACCAGAAAACGACATTTAATTTGCCCTGCAACCAGAAAAGTCTATAGAGAAAATAAACTTTTGGTGAAGTGATCAGCCAATCGATAGAGGAGACTTATTTCTCTATTACTTTCGCATTGGCATCTTTTTCCCTAACTGGAAATCAAATCAGATGCCACTTTGAGGTGTTATCAGAAACAGGAATGATGACCGTTTAAGTGACACAGCAGAACACACTTGTTTATTTTTTCCTTTTGCTAGAAGTTATAAATTAAGTGATTTAAGAACCTGCTTGATCATACTCAGATTGAAGTATTATCCCCTTTAAAAGTCATGATTGATATAATTTATGCTTCTGTTCTCGGATCATTTGTTTCTACTTGTTAATTCAAGTATTCAACTTCTCTGATCACGACAATAAATTAATTGTCATGCATGTGACTCCACCTATTCTTTTATGTTTAGTCTATGAATTTAAGCTTTAATATAATATCATGGTCAACAGTGTGCGATAATTGGATCCTACAAATAAAAAACATAAAACAACAAAGATTATGGTGACTGCAAAAACCAGCTTCACGTTATTGATTTAAAAATTCATGAGCTTAAAACGCAAGAAATGACTCATTGACCTTGTTTATGAATCAAGATTTAGTGATTACAATACCAAATATTTGGAGAAATTATAAAGAATTTTTATAACCCTTTCTTGTGGAGTTGATTTTGATTCTGTCCTATAAGATAACACTTAATCTCCTATAACAAAATTATATAAGTATTTCTTTTTCTTTTCCTCTTTACTTTTTAAGGGTAACCAATGAATCTTGTGAACTTGTAGCACACCCTTTTACTTTTTCTTACTTTCCCAGTAACCAAACAGGGAAGACTCATATGCTTTCATTCTTCCTGTTTATGCAGGATCCAACTTTAGAAAATTTCAACAAAACAAGGAAAAACAGATGCATTTTTCACATAATCTTACTAGCTATCAATATTTCTGTTTTAAGTGTATGAAGAATTTATGCAAGAAAAAAGTAGACCATAAATATTGATAGCCTTGTGAATGAGAATTAATCAGGCTCAAGGGCTAATAGCCTTGTTCCCTCTTGGCTTGGAGATGAAAACCTTACAAGAGAAACTTGTGATTGTGTGAACCTAAAAACAGATCATCTGATCATGTTTGGGAGTGGGACATAACTTATTGTTATTCACTTGAACAAACTTGTAAACGTACTTTCGCTGTGAAAGTGATGATGTCTCCTCTGCATGGTGAGATTCATGTTTAGAAACCTTAATCAAATTCCGGAAACAAATGCCATCCGATGTTGCTAGGATTAATGGTTCCAGGGCGACGATATCCTGTAGACGCTTGGCAAATAAAATCTCATCCTCTTGATAGGCAAATCCCTCCAATTTAACGACTCTGAGATGCTGCAATTTTGTGTATCTGCCTGCTTCATTTGAACATCTGGCTGCACTTGGCATGCCATAGCTATTATGATCAATCTGCACATTCAATAATCAGTACACCAGTTACTCTAACACAAGGATAAAAATTTAAGCATATTCAAGTAGAACTGCAGGCTTAATTTTATTGCATTTCTTAGAGTTTCATTCTAAGGTTGCTTTCAAATTCATGATTAAGTAAAGTGTCAAATATTCAAATACTAGAAATGTGCTCAATGTCAGAAGAAATGTACCAAAACTCAAGAAATTTAACTACCCTTCTCTCAAAGTCAAGGGAAAATAAAACTTACAGTCACGAAGAGTCGCTCTAAGGAAGGACAGAGTTTCAAGAAGATGATCAGAGCATCACTACTGTCTAATCCCTTTGAATAATTATCGATCCACCACAACTCTTTTAGTCTATAAAATTGAAAATTGGCTTGAAAAGATGATAGTGATGGACAGAGTAATGCCTGCATTTGCAAAAGAAAATTTCGATTAATTTGAATTTAGTTACATTGGTTAGTCTAAATACAGATAACATACCTCAAAAGTCCATTTGCACAAAGTAAGAAATTCGGAATTCTTTATCGTCAGAAGGACTCGATCAAAATCACAAGTTTTGAAGGTACTGTAGCCAGGGCCTTGCCTTGAATCAAGCATGGCATTTGCCAGGTTGAAATGAAACTCGGGCCAAAACCGAGGAAATTGGCCTCTATACAGAAAAGTTCTAAGTTTATAGGATCTAATATGAAGAGATGTCAACTGTGGACAATCAAAAATGGTTAAGCTTAAAAGCTTTGTATCAGATACAATGCTCAAGGATTCCAATCCTTTGCATGCAATGATTTTCAGGTTTTCAAGAAGCTGAAAATTTGAGACCATAGCCGAAACTGCTTCATTGCTAAGGTGGTTTACTGATATCAAGCAAAGGGTCTTAACAAAGAAGGCAGAGGGAGTTGGCAGAAGACTAAGATTTTGAGGGTTCAACTCTATTTGCCAACCAAACTGTCTTGGATGCTCCTTGTTGTTTGCTGAAAAATCCAGGTGAAGTTTATTGTTAGGTGCAATAATAGCTGATAGGACACCGTCTTTGCCGAAATGGAACCTAAGCCTTCTAGTATTCCTTATTGGATTGTGCTCATCAAAATTTGTCAGGAAACCAGAAACTGCAGTGGGAACATCTTCTTTGTTTCCATGTTTCACCAAAGCCAGCTTCCAAAATAATCTCCATCGGGTAGATAGGAAAATGGTTTGGATAGCAGATTCAAAGGGAAGTAAAGAAATTATGTGGAAAAGTATGTCATCTGGTAAACTACTGATGAAATCTCCCGGCTTTACTTCCATGGCAAGTCTCCTGTTTCAAAGCAAAATCAGTCTTTGTAGTTCAAATTGACAATAATTGGAGGAAAAAAAATATAGCAACTCACTCCGGCATTTGCAGGATTGAAATGCCAGCTGTTGGAAGCCCTTTTTATGTGATTGATTTGCTTGGCAGGTTTCTTAAAATGATGATTACAAGATCAATCTCACTTACTTATCTGATTATGTGCTTTATACACAAATTTATCAATGCATTAGCCTAGTTGTAACTATAGTCAAACTCAAAAATCACAAGCAAGTGTGACTTTAATTAATTTTATAAACTAGTCATTGGAAATTGTTCTAATTATGCTCAAGTATGCAAGGAAATGCTGTTTGAAAGTTTCAATAATAACCAAGCACTTACTCTTGTCATTTTATGCGAAGCTGGAAGAAAAATAGTTCCCACTTGGCTAAAAAAGGAAAAATGGTTTCCATTTTCCAATGAAATGGAATTGGGTAATTGAGTAACTTTGAGTTTCTTCTATAATTGTCACTTAGTTTCTCATTTTATTAAAACAATTATGCAAACTTAAAACGTGTTAAAATTAAACAAATTAAATATTTCTAAAGTTTTAAAACCAAGGATTGTAATCTTTAAATTGAATTTTTTACTATTAGATTATTTAAATTTAAATTTAACTATATTAAAAATGTGATTCCTTATTAAATCGTATGGTATAGTTTAAATCAAAAACCCAAATTGTACCTAAAAATGAATTAATTAATTTTTAAAAAAATAGAATTTATCCTTAAATTGAATCTTACTTGCCTAACAAGAACCGAACAAATTTAATAGAGCTTCAACATCACGTAATGTCTAGTATTAACATTTTGCATAATCATCAATCGATAATATAAAAGTTGTAGATTTTCTCGGCCTCCATTAAGCCACGTTTTTTGTCCTCATATTTCCACTGTGTGCCCTTGGTCTGTTCAAGTTGCTTTGTTCTCTTTTGGCTTAAAAGGTAATTTCTACAAGAGTTAAGAAAGCAGTAAGGCTTGACTCTACCTTTGGTGCGTGCTCTCTCTTAACATGTCTTGTTTCCCTCATTGTTACTTTGGCTTTGTAACCAGAGGTGTCGATTCCTCACTCCCACTCTCATGTCTGTTTCTCACCTAATCTCCTCTTCAGTACTCATTTTTTTCATGTTTAGCAGTTCTACTTGAGATTTCCTCTTAGCCACCTTGAGTTTTTCTGATGGCTATGTTTCTCAGCGAAAAGAGAGGAAAATATTGTGCTACGATAGAGTGTTCACGGTTGTTTGTAAGCATGCACTTTCTTTTACCCAGTTCATTTCTATTGTTTCCCCTTGATTTTTTGTGCTCTTACTCGCTGATTTGAATGTTGATTTGGGTTGTTTTTAAATTTTTTTTTGTCTTGCTGTTATTCTTAGAGTGGGTTTAGTTTGATTCCGACTAGCTTCTCCTGCTCCGCACAGGTTATTTTCATTGCTTTTCTTTCCTCTTTGCTTTGTTTTTTTTTTTTTCAAAAAGGTTGTGAGAAAGATTCCCTTTGGCTTGAGTTTAATTAGGAGGTTCTGATGATTGAGCTTGGATGTTGATAATTAAATCTAGATTTAAATTAGTTGTATTTTTTTTTTACAATTTTTGTTGATTTTTGTCATTGTTTGATTCTTTTGTATTTCCCAACGTCGTCATTTTGAGTACGCTTTGGTTCCAGGTGAGCCTCCTCCTTCGTGTGGATAGTTTTTTGTCTTCTTTTCCCTGCTTCTCTTTGTTTCTAATCAATATTTTGAGAAATATTCGTTGTTGTGCTTCTTTGAGTTTAACTTGATGGTAGTTAATTATTGCTTGGTTTCCTTTTTTGTTATTTTTTTTAAATCATTATTACCTCATATGTACTAGCTTTATCTGTTCAAGTTTCTTTTTTGCTTGGTTTTTAAATGATGCTAAAGAAAAAGGAAGGAAGAATTGAATGCAAAGAGAGCTAACATTGGGACAGATTTACCTTATGGTCATTTTTAATGTGCTTTCAGTTATTCCTTCGATTTTTGGGTTCTAATTGCATTTTGTTTGCTTACTTTGATGTGCTCTGTGGTTCATTTTTCTTTTCCTTTCTCTGCATGAGCTCTTACATTTGCCGTGTTTTGTTTTATGAAGGTTGCTTTTTAATTGTTTCTTGTTTTCTGTTTTACATGATTTATGATGGTTTGCTTAACCTCTATCCTTTTATGGGAATTAAGCTTTAAAAATTAAAACCATAAATTGATGATTTTGTGTTCATGCATGTGAATAAATTAATGATATGCTCATTGCTTGATTAAGCAAAGAATTGATACTCCCTCATATGTTAACCAATTTACCTGAGTTCATGTGCACTATTATTCATAAGCTGTAATGATTTCAACCATTATAAAAACTCGATATAACTGATGTTAGATTTGACTTTATATTTAATACAGCATATACTAAGATATTGATGCAACAAATATTTTCCATTAAATGCAAGCATGTATTTTTCAATAATCGTGCCTTTCCATTTATTCATAAAATTTAATTGCTTTAATGGAATAAGCATCCTGCCATTTTCCAAGCTTTCTACTCCATTTATAGCTATTATCATTTTCTACCTTTTACTTTGTTATGAACTCTTGAGAACTTATGATATTTTTTATGCGACTGATCAAATCTCTATTAATCTAATCATTCTCGAATTTTTTATTTTTTCTCTTTTGCCTTATCTTCTTCCTTTCTTCCATATTTTCGCGGCATGGCGCTGGCATCATACTAGTTAGGTATAAAAATTTTACAAATCATTTTTTTCAGTTTTTGTTTAATTTTCACAATTTAATATTTTAATTATATTGTATTTTTAATGTAACATAATTATATTCTCTATTATGTCTTCTTTTAAAGTCTCAAAATTATATTCTTTTTCTTCTTTTAACACCTAATATCATTGAATTTTCTACATTACCAATTTCTTTTTCATATATATATATATATATATATATATATATATATGGATGGACGGTGAGATTAGCTTCAATGAGATTATAAAAGACAAAATGACCATCAAGTAAAAATAATTTTAATATAAAATATTTTAAAAAAGGGTAAAGAAATAATTTTAAGTAGATTTTTTGTTTTTAGTAGTCTTTTTTTTAGTGGTGGAATCCATCTAACCGGAGGTGAGGTCCATTTCAAACTAGGCTTTTTGTCAATACTTGCAGATCAACTACTTGTGCAAATAGTAGATTTGATCATTTGAAGATTGCTTGGTATCTTTGTTTTTATTGATCGCTTCCAACGCATTGGGTGAGTGAAGATGTTATTTTATATAATAATAATAATCTTAAAGACTGCTTTCAAGGTATTAAATTTGTTATCAAAATTCAATTTATACATCAAAAAATGGATAAAGAATTTAAAGAATTACATTTTTTTTAAAAAAAAGTGTGACTCATACTAGAATAACCAAAAACATTGCAGGCTCTACAAACTTAAGAGATAAACAAAAGAAAACCACATTATATATTTATTTTTACAAAGAAATAAACAATAAGCCAAAAGATTTCTCTTACAAGCTCATGTGAACATGTTTAGGGCATAAATCTTGCAAATGTTCAGCTCGTCTCAATGAACTTGTATGAATCTTTCCCTTTCTTTAGCTCATCAGCAGGAGGTTCTTTTACTAGAAGTCTCACACAATTCAAATAATTTGACTTTGCTATAAATAGTGGTTCCCCATCGAATTCCTGTTTCAACCTCTTTGCCAATGTAATCTCTTCCTTTTCATTTGGGAATCCCTCCAATTTCACAACCTTGAGATATTTTAATCTTGGAAGCCTTGGGACTTTTAGGCTTTGTTTGGTATGATGGAAAGAAAGGGGTGAGGAAAGAAAATTAGTTAATCAAATGGTTAAGCTACAAAATAGGAAAGTTATTATGAAACATAATCATTTGATTAACTAATTTTCCTTTCTCACCCTTTTCTTTCCATCCTACCAAGCAAACTATTACTGAGCAGTTGGTTGTGTTTGTTCTTTTTTAACTTTTAGGATCAATCTGTAAGGTTCCAATGGTTGGAATCATAAAATTCAGAGCTATTGATTGATAACAATTGGTTAGCAACTGCTTAATTATGAAGAAAGTAATGTAGCATCTATCCATATTGTTAAAGCAATGATGCAATTTGTTGTCCGCTAATTTAAGCAGTAATATATACATATATATATATATATATATATATATATATATTTATATATCTTATACATGTAATTAAATTTTCTTTTAAACTGGGCAGGGAAACCGTCCAATCATTGGACTCCACGAGAAATATGTATATATGTAATTTTTTTTTCTATTATAAGATTTTGAAACAGATGTGTAACATCCCGTTACCACATTTTTCACGTATTTTTATACGACTTTACCGGTTGGGCTGTTTGCGATGTCATTAACATTCAACAGTGACAGTAATAAATGTTAGACATTTATTTAAATATGGACTATGAAAATTATTTTCATTATTCCATATATCTAACATCCCCTTATTGTCTCATTTCACTATAGTAGTACTGTATACTTATGTCTGAAATGTAAAAGAGAAGAGACTGTACATGTCATATTTAACATCCATCTTGGAGCTACTTCTCTAACTCTGTGTCTTTTATCTGTGGAGTTAAAACAAATGGGTGAGCGATTCATACGCTCAGTAAAGGAGACATATGCTGCTTTATAAAAATAAAGACTATATACCACCAAATATTTGTTTTTCCTAAAATCATATCAAATAGGAAAACAGTGGATATAGTAAGCAACACTCTCAACACACCATTCAAACCACTGGTTAAACAGTTTACTTTGAAATGTAGTAAACAGTAAATAGGATTCAATAAATCCTCTCGATAAACAGAAATCCACAAGTTGAGACTAAGCAACAAACAAATCATGCTATCATTGTTCCCTCAGGAACACAAGTCTGCTTTTGCGGTGCACCTGTAGGCCACCGCCCCTCACAACTATCTCAGATCTATGGCCATAATCTATAGGTGGTCCTCGGATCCACTTGCCAAGTGACCTCGAGACCGCTGATGACTTGGCGGGTCCATCAGCCCTGTGACGCCCTGAGGTGCACCTGTTGGTCCATCGACCCAAGCCACCGCCCCAGGAGGGTCACGCAATTACATGAATAATAAAGCATGAACTCAGGGCCTAAAGTCTCAAAATCACTTTTATATCTCATGAAAACCTTTAAGGGATTTTTCTCACCCACATTATCATTTACTCAAATGATTTAGTTCCCAAAAAGGTTTAGGTTTTCTGTTAACAAAACACCTTGAAAACATTACAAAATCTCAACGTTTAAAACCTGCTCGCCCATGGTCAGCTCGCCCAATATGGCTCGCCCATGGCAGCTCGTCCAGTGCGGAGAACTTGTGTTCGCCTGCCCAACTTTGCTTTTAAAATCAGAAAGCAAAACTGGCTCGCCCTCAGTGGCTCGCCCATTAGTCAATTCGCCCAAAAAGGTTTATATTTTCTATTTTCAAAGATATTAAAATGGCTCATTTTTCATTAAGAAAATATCATCGAAATCTGTTCGCCATGGTCAGCTCGCCAGGTCGGCTCGCCCATGGTAAACTCTAAGGGGTGAACAAGTAATCGCCCGCCAAACTCTACAATTAGAACAAAAACACCGGCTCGCCCATTTCGGCTTGCCCATAACTTTCTTAACAAAAAGGGTCGCCCGCCCCAAAGTATTATTAAATGATTAGCTCGCCCGCCAATACCAGTTTGCCCACAAACAACGTAAGGGTCGGCTAACTTTGTAGCTCGCCCAAGTCAAAATAATTTATTAAATAAATGCATGCCATAAACCAAAACAGTTTTTCGGTATTTCCATAATATTTTTACTCCACAGGACATGCATTTTACTTCACACACATCTCCCTTACCTGGTTCAACGAAGCCTTGCTTCCTTCTCGCCTTCCAAATCACATTCACCGAGTTCATAATTCCCGGCTGCAAATAATTTATAAATTCTATTAATACTTTCATTTCACATCACTTGGCGAGATTGAGATAAATCAAATGACTACTCGCCCAACAGAGCTCTAACTAGCTCGTCCAACCGAGCTCGCCATTCAATAAATGGCTTACACGTGGGAGCTCGCCCACAATTCTACTCGCCCAATGCCTTATGCATGTGAGTTCGCCATACGGCTTCTATTTCAAAAATGGGCTCGCCCATGAATTAAACTAATGTTGGGCGACCTCGCCCATTTGAACAACAACTTTGGCGAGTTTTTTATTTCATACTCGCCACATTGGCGATTACTAACACTCAATCATGGGCGATCACCATAGTTGCCATTCTCATCACTTTTACACCATTTCCATTACTTTCCTTATTCATTCTCGATTATTTTCCCCTCATTCTACTACAATTTCAACCCAGTTTCATTTTATTCTTCATCTACATTCAAGATATGAATTGATTCTATTTCTATGATCTAACAAGAATAAATCAAAAGCAATACTAAAATCATGCTTCTCATACTTGAAATCATAGAAATATATTATTCAATCTCAAGAAACAATTAAATCTCACCTTAATCAACTGCACTTCCAAAACAGAATACTTTCTGTCTCACGTTGGCCTTACTTTGCTTATCCCTTTAGCTCATCAAACGATGGAGGAAGGTTTTGCAGGCAGGTTTATTTGTTTAGCCAACTGAAGAGTAAAGCTCAATAAATCAAGCATGGCAGGATTGGAAGGAATAACATAAACTTGCAGTTGCATAGTTTTCGGGAGGAAGATGAAATTTGCTAAGCCGGTCTTCCTCAATTGTTTCTCCTTACATAGCCATGCTATCTAATCAGAACCCCTCACTTGGCCTTATCCTATCTTCATTCATGCATTTAATGCATGAAGAAAAACTGAAGCTTAAGCTGGCGTGAAAGTTTCCCTTCCACACTCCTTTTTCTGCTTCTATTGACTTTGTTTTATTTCTCAACCAATAAGGTTAATTCCTTATTGACTTTAACATCCTCTCTATTAATTGTTTTCAACCGTATAACTTACAAAGTCAATTTTGGCTGCAATGGTCACGTGTTGATTCCAGTTCCAGTTCGCCTATTCAACCAGAAACCTCAGCTCGCCCATTCTATTTAAATTTCAGTTTGCCAACAATATTTGGTGATTTACAAGCTGATTTCCTTTACTTGGCGATCACAATTTATTGTTCTATTCGCCTATTTACTATAACTCAAGCCACAAGTTGGCGATCACATGTCCTCACCCATTCGGGCGATCACCTCACACAACTAACTGGCGAACTCACCTATTCGCCCACGCCATCGTCCAACTCACCATCACCATTGGTGATTGTCCTCTTGCTCGCCCATTGGCAAGCTGTCCTCTTACTCGCCCGTAGAGTATTTCACTTAATTTGCTCCGTTCTCATCTCAAGTTAAGGAGCTTTTCACCCTTTTTGGAAATCAACATTCGTTATTTATTTAATTTTCATTTTCAATTTTATGAAATTAGGGTCTTCAGTAGTGTAGAATCAGCTCTTACAAGATGTAAGTAAAACTTTTCTAACATGCAGCGCTATACTAATGTCCATGAAAATTAAAATAAAAAAAAAGAATAGAAAGAAACTTACAGTGATATTGAGTCTTTTCAATCGAGGACAGAGCTTCAAAAAAGAAATTAAGGCCTTATTGTTGTATGTCTCCTTGTATGTCTCCTTTGAATAATCAATCCACCAAAGCTCTGTTAGTCGTTTGAGTTGAAAATCGTCCCATGGATCGAGTCCAAAGTCGTCCCATGGACTGAGTTGAAAGTCGTCCCATGGACTGAGTTGAGATGTAATGGTAGCATCGGATTAGAAGTTAAAGTCGAGTACATAGATCTTTCCAGGATTAGAAGATCTTTCCATCGAGTCGAAAGGACACTTGTTTGGACAGCCAATTTAAAAGCAAGAAAAGAATGATATGGCAGAGTATATCGTCATGCATACTACTAATAATATCATCATTTCTCTGTTCAAAGTCCAATTCCCTAGAAAAATATCAGATTATTCTCACTCAAAATTCTACTTCCTTTACTAATAAAATTCAGAAGAAATTATGACAGTAGCACTTACTTTCTAACATCTAAAAGGATAATGGACAATCTGCCTCTTGGATTTGAATCAAGCTGCTTTTTCCATCGATTGTTTTTGATCCTATTCTTCTTTCCCATGGATCTTTGATCTTCACCTTATTAGCTATTGTGGGATTTTCTGGAGCCTAATCTTTGTTTTCCTTTTGGAATCTTAATAAAACCCTTTTGATTTAGAAAAAAAAAGCATTTTAATGGTGACCAATTGCCTATTAAAAAATACATGCGGCAATGACATTGAACTTTCGTGACGAAGATTTCCACATAAAAGAAAAAGTCTTTATTAAATTGCAGGAAACTTTCGCCTAATTAGTTCAAACATAAGTAATGGACCTTGACTTCATCAAAAGAAAATGGAATTGAAAACGTTTTAAAAAGTTTGGTAAAGTAATTTTGTTGTGCTTAAAGAGAAAGGGAAATGATTTAAAAATATACTTAATCCAATAGTATGAACAAGATATATAAATATTAATTAATTTGTCTTTAAAATTAATTTACATTGTTTATACAACTAATTAAGAATGTTCCTATGTTTTTTCTATTGTCCACCACCATTTCCTAATTATTAGATATAGAACGAACTGAATATTTGGTGTTTAAACAGGTTTAGAATCAAAATTTGACAAGGATGCAGAGATAATATAGTGGCGTGCAAATTACCAAATGAAGCGTGTATTTCATGAGTGCTGGTTATAGTGTCAGTCTGTCAGGTAATGGTTTCTAATTAAAATCACTCTAATAGATAGCAAAATACACAATTCCAGTCAGAGTAAATCCATGTATATACGTTCTTGTTCTTATTAATTGTTATTAGTTCAAATCTGATCGCTAAAACCAGTAAATAGTTAAATTAATTATCCACACAGGTGATGCCTTTCAAACATTCTAAGAAATCAAAGGTGTTTGTTTGCCACACTGGAAGATAGATAATGCTTGCTTTTGCCAATCCTTGAAGATCAGCTACTTGTGCAAATAGTAGATTTCATCATTTGAAGATTGCTTGGTATCTTTGTTTTTATTGATGGCCTCGAATGCATTGGGTGGGTAAAGATGTTATTTTATATAATAAGAATCTTAAAAGAGTGCTTTTAAGGTATTTGTTATCAAGATTCAATTTATAGATAAAAAATCAATAAAGAATTTAAAAATATATGTATTTTTTAAAAAAAAAAGTGTGACACACACTAGAATAACCACCACAATATATATATATATATATATATATATCTCTTTTCCCTTATTTTTACAAAGAGATAAACAAGAAGCCAAAAAATTTCTCTTACAAGCTCATGTGAACATGTTTAGGGCATAAATCATGCAAATGTTCAGCTCTTGTCTCAATGAACTTGTATGAATCTTTCCCTTTCTTTAGCTCATCAGCAGGAGGTTCTTTTACTAGAAGTCTCACACAATTCAAATAATTTGACTTTGCTATAATTAGTGGTTCCACATCGAATTCCTGTTTCAACCTCTTTGCCAATGTAATCTCTTCCTTTTCATTTGGGAATCCCTCCATTTTCACAACCTTGAGATCTTCTAATCTTGGAAGCCTTGTGACTTTAACTGAACAGTTGGTTGTGTTTGTTCTTTTATAGCATTTAGGATCAATCTGTAAAGTTACAATGGTTGGAATCGTAAAATTCAGAGCTATTGATCAACAACAATTGATTTGCAAACTGCTCAATTATGAATAGAGTAATCTAGCATCTATCAATATCGTTAAAGCAATGAAGCAATTTGTTATCTGCTAATTTCAACATTAAAGTTCATATTTGTAATATATATCTTATACATGTAATTAAATTTTCTTTTAAAATTGAACAGGGAAACCATCCAATCTTTCGATTCCATGAGAAATATAAATGTATTTTTGTTATAATTTTTTTTGTTAGGAGGAGAGGTTTAAGAGACATTTACACTAACACTTGGCAAGCATACTTCATTAGGTTTCCAACAAACAATTAAGCTCCAATCAACCACCAAGTTCATAATTTTTCAGCACCAATTTCACATCAATACTAACTCACATCAATCAATCTCAAGTTTCAAGAATATCCACACAACAGCCATCAAACATATAAAACAAGAACATTATGATAATATTTTCACTTCAAAATGCATCAAAACATATTCATATAAGTAGAGTAAGAAAAAACTTACAAAAAAGTCTACACCTTTTTTTCACTACCAGCAAAAGAAAACATATTTTCCTTTCTAAATCCCTCACCATTTACTACACTAGAAAGGTCCAACATAATGAAAGTAAATGGGCTAGTAAAATGAAATGACTAACTCAATGTAATTAGGTTTACAATCCAACATTTTGTTCATAGCTAAAGGGGTACTAAGAGGTGAGGGGATTCAAATATTAGACCTAATCACTTTAAGGAGGGTAATAATTACTAGATAAGCATTGGTTGTTTTTATTATAAGATTTTGAATCTAATGTGAGTGAAACTTTTCTAACATGGATCATTATACTAATGTCCATGAAAATTAAAATAAAAAATAAATAAAAGAATGGAAAAGAAACTTACTGTGATATAGAGTCTTTTCAATCGAGGGCATAGCTTCAAAAAAGATATTAAGGCATTACTGTTGTATGTCTCCTTTGCGTAATCAATCCACCAAAACTCTGTTAGCTCTTTGAGTTGAAAGTCGTCCCATGGATTGAGCCGAAAGTTGTCCCATGGATTGAGCCGAAAGTCATCCCATGGATTAAAGTCGTCCCACGCAGAAAGAGGTAAATCTAACATCGGACAGATCAATGCCTAAAAGAAAAGAGAAAAGCGGAGAGAAAGCAAAGAGAGATTAAGAGCCCAATCTAAGGTCAAGTACATCCAAAGTTATCAAAGGTTGAATATGGGTAACGCATAAAAATTGGATAACATATTCTAGAATGGACAGATAATAGTTCAAACATACCTCGAAAACCCATTGGCAAAGTGTAAGAGATTTAACATTTTTCATGCTGTAAAAGAGTGACGTAAATCCACAACCACTAATGTTGCTACAGGCAGGGCCCTGTCTGAAATCAAGCATGGCATCTACTAGGGGAAGAGCATTATACCGAGTCCAAGACCAAAACGAGCCAGGAACACATTGAAAAGACAATAATTTGCCTCGATATCGGAGTGACTGCTGTTTGCAACCCTTAAGATAGAGAGATTCTAATTGTTGACAATCCAAGATTATTAATTTTTTAAGCCTTCTATTACCATCTTTTATTTGTAAAGATTGTAAGCCATTGCATTTTTCTAGTGTCAAACTCTCAAGATACTTGAAATTGGATATCATAGAAGAAACTGCCCCACTAGAAAGGTAAGAAACTGATTTTAGGTGAAGGGTTTTAATTGTGAATGAAAACTGTGAATTATCTGACCAGTAATCAAACCGGCAGTAGTAGCTGTAGCGGAGGCCTTCTATCCCTTCTATCTTCAGTAACCAATCAAACCGCCATGGAAATTCATGCTTCACATTCGAAAAGTCAAGATGAAGTGCTTTATCAGGTTCACCAGCAACTGAGAGAAAACTTCCTTTGCCAAAATTGAATTGGAACCCCCAATTACTTGTTGGTTGCTGGGATTGATCAGAAAAATCATGGAGAAAGCTTGAAATTGCAACAAAGGCATCATCTAGGGTTCCTTTTCGTACTGAAAAATTCCTCTTCCATAGATCTTTCCATCGAGTCGAAAGGAAACTTGTTTGGACAGCCGATTTAAAAGGAAGAAAAGAAATGATATGGCAGAGTATATCGTCAGGCATAGTGCTAATAATATCATCATTTCTCTTTTCAAAGTCCAATTCCCTGGAAAAATATCAGATTATTCTCAGTAAAAATTCTACTTCCTTGACTAATAAAATTCAAAGGAAAAGATGACAGTAGCACTTACTTTCTAGCATCTAAAAGGATAATGGACAATCCGCCTCTTGGATTTGAATCAAGCTGCTTTTTCCATCGATTGTGTTTGATCCTATTCTTCTTTCCCATGGATCTTCGATCTTCAGCTTTTAGTTTGTGTGGAATTTGCAAGGGCCTAATCTTTGTTTTCCTTTTGGAATCTTAATAAAACCCTTTCGATTTAGAAAAAAAAAGAGCATTTGAAGGATCACCAATTGCCTATTAAAAAACACATTCTGCCAATGACATTGAACCTTCGTGACGAAGACTTCCATAAAAAAAGAAATAAAGTCTTTATTAAATTGCAGGAACTTTGGCCGAATTAATTCGAACATAAGTAATTGACCTTGACTTCTTCAAAAGAAAATAAAATTTAAAACACTTTAAAAGTTTGGTAAAGTAATCTTTTTATGCCAAAAGAAAAAGGGAAATGATTCAAAAATATTCTTAAAACAATAGTATGAGCAATATATATATAAATATTAATTTGTCTTTAAAATTAATTTACATTGTTTACACGACTGATTAATTACCATTAATTTTATTTCTCTTTTTTCAGATATTTATAATAAAGTTCGTTTTTATATACTCTGAATGAAATTTTTATCGCATTGCCAAATTTCTTGACTCCCAATTCTCTAATTTACTTGGCCAAAAAAAAATTCTAATTTAAACCATTTATGCTAAATATGCATAGCCAAAAATTTATGTGACACTGAATTCTCTAAATTAAAAGGAATTTTGTTATCAATTTTCTTTTATAAAAAATTCATAGTTGTGAAAGATTTACCTCTTTATTACCTAAGCTTCTTCAGGTAGTTTTATATTTAAAGGAACAGATAATACTCCATTAAGAAATACGCCGTTGTGTTAACTGCATCCAAAAAGTTTTTGGTAACCCAGCATGTATCCTAATGCTCTTAACACGCTCATTCAAAGTTTCGTTCATTCAAAGTTTTGTTCATATATTCAGCAACATGTTTTGCTCTAGTGTGTCAAGAATGGTCTTCTCCGTTCGAATTCCATTTGTCGCATAGAAATCTTTAAATTCATCATTGCCATAGTCATTATCATTATTAGACCTCTAACACTTTATTTTTTTTTTACTAGATTCATTCTCTACTTGAGCTTTCAACTTCTTAAAAGCATTAAAAATATCAAATTTATTTTTAAAAAATAAACTCATGCCTTACAAGTGGAATCACCAATGAACGATACAAAATGACGTGATTTGTCAAGAAGAGATGAAACCAATGAGGGCCCCACATATTTGTATGAACAAGTTTCAGCTTTTCCATTTTAGGTGCCCTTCTAATGTTGGAGAAACTGACCTTCTTCTATTTTCCAAAGATACAATCTAAATCAACAACTACAGACATCAAACCAGAGAATTTTCCTTTTGTTGCCATTGCTTTCATCTCTTTCTCACTCGTATCCCAAGCCAATAGTGCCAAATGTTTGAATCAATTTCAATTTCAGCTATTGCTACAATCTCATGTTTATGAGGTCATGTAAAAAAATACCAGACTTATTTTCATGTGCTAACATTTAGTGATTTTCCATTAACTGCCAATAAAAGTTGTTAAATGTCCATTATTATTAAGTTGTTATATAGAAATCAAATTTCTTCTTACTCCAAGTATATGTCTGACTTTTTTTAACTTCCACACGGTCCCATTGTCTCTTGTTACATGAACTTTACCATTTCCCACAATACTAAGAAGCTCATCATTTGCAAGATGAATTTTTTTAAAATTACTGGATTTATAATTTTTTAAGCATTCTATTTGTGAAGTTGCATGAGAAGATGCAATAGAATCTAAAATCCAAGACTCAATTAGACGGTCAACGCTCAAAATTAGAGCAATTCCAATATTTTCTATTGCTGCATTTGCAGAATCATTATCGTTCTGCAGTTGGTTCTTATTTTTTTGCTTCAGTACTCAAGGTAGACCCAAATGATTCATTGATTAATTTTTTGCTGCTGTCTTCACTCAAAATCAAATCCCAAATATTATTATAGTTTAATTTATTTGATCCAGAAAAACTACTAACTGTAATCACAATTGCATTCCAACTATCTGACAAAGAGAACAATAATAATAAAGCTTGAATCTCGTTATCAAAATTAATTTCAACTAAACTGTTAAAACCATTGCCACCACATTTTTTCGAACTCTCTCTTACATCATTAAAGTCACCAAGTAGTAACCATGGTAGATTGACCGAAGAAGATAGTTCCTCCAACGAGGCTCACAACAACTTCCTAACCTCCAACGTAGGGCTCGAATATATAGCTAAGAGTAGCCAGCTAAGGTGACCAGTAGTTTGTATAGACATATGCATAAGTTGATTTGAAGATGTCGAAGTTGTTGAAGCTTCAAATCTGTCGGGTTGCAACAAACCCGAATGCCACCTGCAAAACCGGTAGGATCTACTACAAAATATTTCTGAAATCCCATTCTTCGAATCACCTTTAAAGCTTTCTCTCGATCGATTCTAGCTTCGACAAGCACCAATACACGTGGATTGTATCTTCTGAGTAACTCGTTAACATAACACAGGAAATTGTCATTCCCTGCGTCTCTAATGTTCCATAAAAGAAGATTCATCATCAACAAAAAAGTTATTTCCAAAAGAAGATTCATCATCAACAAAAAAGTTATTTCCTAGATTAACCACATCTCTAGGAAGAGGTTTCATCTCCGAGCCGGTGATTCCAATAGCATGGGCCGACAAATCAAGTTGGTTGGGCTGGTGCAACAATTGCGTCTCAGAAACTAAGAAATCAGGTGGATCTTTGTCCCTATGATCTGATTCCATAATATTCTGCGTTGGAGTATCAAGAGGCAATTCACGATTTTTACCTTTCTCCAAAATCTCTTGTACTGCTATATTACTTAACACCATCCGATCCCCACCCATTCTATTCAAATCAGAAAGTGGCCCACTACTTTGAATGGGTTGACCCTTAGAGGGTGACCGTGGTCCCATTTTATTTAGGGACAATCTATTTAGAAGCCTAGATCCCATAGCTCTCTCAAAGGTATTCTAGATGGGGAATTCTGTTCGGCCCAACTTGACCACCTTTAAATCAGTAAACTTATGGTTACCACCTTGCTTAGGAACAACATTATGTGAAACCGAAAGATTTGCTTCCTGATCCCCCAACATCTCCACGTTTTCCTCTGCTAAGGCCTGGAACCGAGACCCACGATTTGTCACCAGCTTAGAATTACCGGGATAACCTTTGTCAGTTCTCCTTCGCCGGCGCGATTGGGCAATCATCCAGGGCCTAAATCCCCTCCATTGTCTCCTAATTCTCTGTCATGCACCCCTTTCTCGTTTCTTGCATTCTCAGTTTAGTTCTCATCCCGATCCCCATGAACCTCAGCTCTATCAGACTGATAAGGACAGTGATTCTTATGACCCTTTCTGCTACACTCAAAGCATATTAAATTCAGGCCCTCATATTCAACCTGCTGGCGGTGACCATCTAAGCAAATCTTTGGAATTCATAGCTTATTCAGATTCACCTCAACACAAACTCGTGCAAACATCCCCTTGGAAGCATACCGAGTAGTTCGATCTACCTTAATAGCTGCACCAATCGTGTTCACCATAGCAAGCAAGATTTTTCATCATAATATTCAATTGGTAATCCCAAAAATCGGACCCATACAGCAGTAGAATCGGTTGAAGCATAACAAGGGCGGAGCTTTGGTTGCCATCTTCGAATAGTTGAGTAGTGACCAAAAATCAGCCAAGGTCCTTCCAGAGCAAAACGCAAATCGGGAATGGATGCAAACTTAACTAAAAAGAATCCCTCCCCTAGATCAATGAGTTTATAGTCCCCTTTAGGGTTCCATAACTTTTTCAATATATCCTCAAAAGTTTTGAACCCCGCAGAACGCCCAAGGAGCTCAATGATCAAGCATTCCTTCCAAGGTTGACGAATGTGATTATGATACTGATCCAAAATAGACAAGCAGGGCCAGGAGTCCAACTTTGACACCGATATCATGTCCTCCTCAAAGGACAAGTCATCAGGGTTAGTTGCATTACACCTATCCGTCTGACCTTGTGAACCAATGACCATTTCCTTGACGGAAGGACGTCGTACCACGTCCTCTTGCATGGCAGAATCTCCTGCTAGCCACTATTGTCACTGCCTTAATTCTTTTTGTAGAACGATCCAATTTTCTTCTTTCTCCTTAGTCTAAACTTTTACTTTCTCTTTCTACTGAACTCTCTTATTCCTCAAATAGCCAGACTTGAAATAAAACAAGTCTGCTTCCTCCAACCAAGCCTTGCAACATTTCTTTTTCCGCCAAAACTTTAAGGTCAGTACAACAACAAATTTCAACAGCAAAACCGAGCAAAAGTACTTTTGGAGTAACAGCAACCAAAATTCTTCACAGGAACACGGAAAAAATTCACGGTAGAACCAACACTAGGCAGCACGGGTAGCACAGCAGGGCAACACGGTAGCAGGTGCGCGCGATAAGGGTGGTTGTGTAGTGCAGCACCAATGTGGCTTCGCACAGGACACGAGGAGCAGGAAAGCAGTAAGAGGGAGCAATCATGATTCAGTGCAAGAAACAACAGAAGGTTGCGGAGAAGATGCAGGCAGCAATGGAAGGTTGAGCAATGGAGTTTTGGTGATGCGTAGGGAAAACGTGATGCGGTAGAAGTAAATAATGCCGCAGCGGTGGTGATTGCGCTGTAACACAAGTTGCTGGGTGCAACTTTACGCAGGAGCAAGGAGATAGCGGGGTAAGGAACCGAAGATGCAAGAAGATGATGGTGTGGCAATGCATGAAGATGATGCAGAAACAGAACCGAAAATAGCGGGACAGGGGACCGATGTTGCGGCAATAGGAATAGCAGGCAACAAGAACTTTGACAGTGACAGAGCAAGGAACGTGGTAGGGAGGATGGTATGGAAGCAAGGTGTAAGTGATACGGGCCTGAAGATGAAAGAAGGTGAGAAAAGGAGGTCATGTCGAGCAAGGAAGGTACCAGTGTGGCAAAATGACTTTGTAACGGTGCCTAAGTGCAGAGCCAACCACAAGTGCCATGCCAGCTTTTGGAGGAAATTAGTTATGGTTACTTTTCATTTAAATGATTACATAGTATGTACACGTGAGGAATATTGCGTTTTGTGATTGTTTGTTTTAAGCAGAGTGCCAGGTGGCCATTCATGAGTAGTGCATGATGTTTTGATGATTATATATACTACAAAAGGAAATGAAAAGGGGGAGAAAAAGAAATTTCACAATCGACTATTCTCTTCTTCCCTTTATTTACTGGAGTGCGTGTAATATCCCGTTACTATATTTTTCACGTATTTTTATATAACTTTTCTGCTTGAGTTATTTGCGATACCATTAACATTCAACAGTGACCGTAATAAATAATAAACATTTATTTAACAAATACGGAATATGAAATTCTTTTCATTATTCCTTACATCTGACATCTCCTATTGTCTTTATCTCAATAAAGTAGTACTGTATACTTATGTCTGAAATGTAAAGGAGAAGAGACTGTACCTGTCATGTTTAACATACTTTGCCCCAGTGCTTTATATGTAGCTATATCTATCTTGGAGCTAATTCTTTAACTCCGTGTCTTTTATCTGTGGAGTTAAAACAAAGGGATGAGTGAACTACACACTCAGTAAAGGAGACATATGCTGCTTTATGAAACCAAAACTATGTGCCACCAAGTATTTTTTTTTTTCCTAAAATCATATCGAATAGGAAAACAGTGGTTATAGTAAACAGTACTCTCAATATTCCATTCAAATCATTGGCTCAACAGTTTATAATAAAATGAAGTAAACGGTAAATAGGATTCAATAAATCCCCTCAGTAAACAAAAATCAATAAGTTGAGACTAGGCATCACCCTACGAATAAATCATGCTCTCATCGTTCCCTACCCCTTTTTGGGAACACAAATCATCCACTTTTGGGGTGCACCCGTAGGCCATTGCCCCTCATGGCTATCTCAGCTAGATCTATGACCATAATCTATAGGTGGTCTTCGGGTCCACTTGCCAAGTAACCTCGAGACCGCTGATGACTTGGCAGGTCCATCAGCCTTGTGACGCCCTGAGGTGCACCCGTTGGTCCATCGACCCGAGCCATCGCCCCAGGCGGGTCACTCAATAATAATGCATGAACTCGGGGCTTAAAGTCTCAAAATCATATTTATAGCTCAAAATACTTTTAAGGAAACATATTTATGAATTTAAATCATTTAAATACATAATAATTCTGAAAATGTATAATTCTCATTTTCGTAGAGAATGCAAATTGAAATCTGTTCGCCCATGGTCAGTTCGCTCATTTTGGCTCACCTATGGTCAACTCGCCCATAGCCAACTCGCCCATGGTCAATTCACCTCAAAAAGGTTTTATATTTTCTATTTACAAAGATAATAAAAATAGCCCATTTTTCGTGGGAGAAAATACGGTTAAAATCTGCTCGCCCATGGTCAGCTCGCCATTACAGCTCGCCCATGGCAGCTCGTCCAGTGCGGTGAACTAGTGTTCGCCCGCCAACATTTTCATCTAAAAACAAGTTAAACTAGCTCGCCTTTAGCGACTCACCCATGGTCAATTCGCCCATTATGGAGTTGCCCTTAGTCAACTTGCACAATGGCACTACCATGGTCTACTCGCCCATCTTTATAAAAACATAGGTTATTTTCTTTGGCTTGCCCAAAATTACGATAAAACTGAGTTCGCCCACCCAAAACAACATAAAAAGGATCGCCCACTTTGGCTCGCCCGGATTTTATTAAAACAGGGGTCGCCCACCCCAAAACAACATTAAAAGGGTTCGCCTACTTTGGCTTGCCCGGATTTCTATTTAAAACAGGGTCACTCGCCCAAGATCTCATAAAAAGGGTTTTTGCCCAAAATCATAAAAGGTTTGGCTCGCCCGCCTTTACCAGTTCACCCAACATCAGAAAAAGGAGGGCTCGCCCGCCTTATACTAGTTCGCCCAATCATACATAGGGGTCGGCTTTTTGCTCGCCCAAATCAAAACAATTATCAAACCAATGCATGTCATAAAACAAAACGATTTTTCAATATTTTGATAATATTTAACTCCACAGGACATGCATTCACTTCACACACATCTCCCTTACCTGGTTCAAGGAAGCCTTGCTTCCTGCTCACCTTCCTGATCGCAACTACCGAGTCCATATTTCTCGGCTGCAAAATAATTTATAAATTCTATTAATATTTTCTTTATATATCTTTCCATCACTTGGGCGAGACTTGAGATAAATCAACCAGCTCGCCCACAAACATCCTACTAGCTCGCCCAACAGAGCTTTTAGTAGCTAGCCCAAAAGAGCTCGCCATTCATTAAATGGCTTACAAGTGGGAGCTCGCCCGCCATTACTCGCCATTAATATATTTGTGAGCTCGCCCAGCATTCAACTAGCCAGGCCTTTATTGGCTTAAATGTGGGTGATTGCCCACAATTCAACTCGCCCACTAGATATATTGGCTTAGTTGTGGGAGTTCGCCCACAATTCAACTCGCAATTGCCTATGGTTTAAACTAACATGTGGCGACCTCGCCACTACCACACTCCATAACTTAGCTCGCCGATGATGGCTGAGCTCACCCATCATCATTTTATTCATTCTCGAGTATTTTCCCAGCCTACATCTTGTTTTAGCTTCTTACATATCTTAACAAGATGTAACTAAAACAAGACTATATCTATGTTTATTACTTTGTAAAACATCGAACTATATCATCAAATACCAAAATAACCGTAGAAATAAGGAAGCTCACCTTAACCAATTGCACTTCCAGAACAAAACACTTTCTGTCTCATGTTGGCCTTACTTTGCCTATTTCTTTAGCTCATCAAACTATGGAAGAAAGGTTTTGCAAGCAGGTTTATGTGTTTAGCCAACTTAAGGTGAAGTTTAGTAAATCAAGCATGATAGGAATGGAAGGAACAACATAAACTTGCAGTTGCATAGTTTTCGGGAAGAAGATGAAGTTTGCTAAGCCGGTCTTCCTCAGATGTTTCTTTTTATATAGCCATGCTAATCCAATCAGAACTCATCACTTAGCCTTATCCCATTTTCTTTCATTACTTCACGTCTCTCATGCATTAATTAGATGAAGGAGACAGTTAGGATAAATTTTCAACCCCCATTAAAAGACGAAGACACCTGTGGCCAAAGAAACGACCTACCAATCTTTTCTGTATCGTTTCTTGACTTATTTGCCTCCTTTGTTTTATTCCTCAATCAATAAGGTTAATTCCCTTATTGACTTTAGCATTCTCTCTTAATTTTCTTCAACTGTGTGGCGTACAAAGTCAATTTTTGCTGCAAGGTTTTGAATTTATTTCCACATATTGCCAGCTTTTGTTTCCATTTTATCCACACATGCTAATTCTAGTTCGCCTCCTCATCTGGAGACCTCAGCTCGCCCACTCTATTTCAATTTGCCAATTTTCATCTCGCCAATTGTCCATAGGCTCGCCTATGCAAATATTCAAGCTCGCCTATGTTTGCACCTGGGTATCACCACCTTGTCTTGATGCCAACTTAATATTTGGCAATTACGAGATTATTTCCTTTTCTTGGCGATCACATAGAGGTTTGGCAATTACAGCAAGTGTTACATTGTTGGCGATCACCTTGCATTGTTCTACTCGCCCACTTTGCTATGATTCTCCACAAATTGGCAAATCTTATTTAGCATTTTAAGTTACTCAATCCATATGGGCAATCAGAAGCCCTCGCCCGTTTGGACGATCATCTAAATCAACAATCATGGCGAACTCACCTCTTCGCCAAACAAGCAGTTAAATCATCTCGCCATCATGTATTGGCGATCATCCTCTTGCTCGCCCATTGGCGAGTTGTCCCATAGTACTCGCCCATAGTGTTTCATCGAAATTGCTCCATTCACATCTTACATCAAGGAGCTTTTCACCCAAGTGAAAATCAATATTTACTATTTATTTCATTTACATTATCAATTTTATGAAATTAGGATCTACAGTAGTGTAGAATCAGGTCTTACAGTACGAGGCAGCTCGAAGTGTCTCACTTCTTATTACTCTAACAGTTAGTTAGTGCCATTGTTGTGCTGGGAAGAATGCAGTAAAGGTGATAAGAACAAGATGTGCAAAGGAAGAAACGGTGATGGTGTAAGCTCGGGTTACCTGTGCAAAGCTTGAAGATGATGCTTGGTGCCTTCCCTTTTTATAAGCCAAGACTTTGTTTGTTTATTAGGATTTGATTTTGTTAGTTTTTACCTCTTTTTTCTCTTAATTTATAATTATCCTCAAAAATATCCTATTCTAATTACTTTAATAATAATCCTATATTGATTCTAATCTAAAAATAACTCTAAATTATTATATAATTCTATTTTAAAAATAATCCTAATCTAGTAATAATTATCCTAGATTAATTAAACTAACCTTAATATTAATCAAATCATAATAATATCCTAAAAAAAATATTGAATCTACTCCAATATTAATCCTATTCTAATAATTATTCCTAATAATAATCTAAGAATTAATCTCAATCTAAAGATCATATATTCCTAACGTTAATTAATCAAGCCATATTAAGTTACCCTAATTACATAGTCATAATGTTAATTATTAAAAAATTTTAAATAATCCTAGTATAAATACTAATTGTTACTTATTAAATTAAATACATCAATCAAATACAAAGCCTAATTAATCGAATTACTATTTTACAATTTGAGACTTCAGACAAAATGGAGTATCTACAAAATTCAATAGACGGTTCCTTTTATTGTAATTTTTTTATTGAGCAGTCAATTAATATTTTAGTTGTGCTGTTACTCGTGTTATTTGATAAACTAAATAATTAATTCCTTAAAAATTAACAATTGAATTTTATAATTATTGATTTTGAGCATTAACTTAAATAATCATATTTTCTATTTAAAATATAAGAATTCTATAGATTTGAGTTTCTAATTTCAGTGCCTGCTACTCTTTCTTCTCTCATGCCAAAAACCTCTATTGTACAAAAAAGTTATAGACATTAAATTTGTATTAAAAAAACCATTTTACATGGTACTACAAATTAAATGTTATATTATCCTTATTGACATTAAATTTTATATTATATTCCAAATAAAACCAAATTCTTAATGGCATCTTAATTTGAATACAACTATGACATGTTGGGAAAAAAAACATAAATATCAATCAAAATATTCTTAAATTATTATATCATAATCTAAAATATAAAACAACATAAATGTTTAAAATTAAGATCTACACTAACTCTAAAAGTTGGATTCGCTAGTGAGCAAGTGTCATCTTTTAAGCCAGATTCCTACTGGTATGGTAGCAAATCTTCATTATTGTTTTGAGGCATCCTCGAATTGTCTAATTTTAAATAATTTTGCTCCAAAAAATCAGTATTGGGTAATTTTGAGCTATCATTATGTAAACAGTCAATAAGAATGTTCCAATGTATTATTGTCCACCACCATTTCCTACTTATTAGATATAGAAGGAACTAAGTATTTGGTGTTTAAGTCTAGAATCAAAATTTGACAAGGATGCAGAGATAATATAGTGGCATGCAGATCCCAAAATCTCCGGAAGGTCAACCATCAAGGTGTTTACGTCACTCTGACTCTAAGCACTGAAAATTGACAAATGACGTGTGTATTACAGAGTGCTGGTTATAGTGTCAGTCTGTCAGATAATGGTTTCTAACTAAAATCAGTTTAGTAGATAGCAAAATACACAATTCCAGTCAGAGTAAATCCATGTATATCCATTATTGTTCTTGTTAATTGTCGTAATTTCAAATCTGATCTCTAAGTGCTTGTTTAGGTATGACGAATACAAACATGGGTTAAAACCAGTAACTAATTAAATGAATTATCCGCGCAGGTGATGCATGCCTTTTCTTTTTCAATCATTCTAAGCAGTCAACGGTATTTGTTTGCCACACTGGAAGATTGATAATGCTTGCTTTTGTCTATCCTTGCAGATCAGCTACTTGTGCAAATAGTAGATTTTATCATTTGAAGATTGCTTGGTATCTTGGCTTCCAATGCAATGGGTGGAGGAAGATGTTATTTCATATAATGAAAGTCTTAAAGTGTGCTTTTAAGGTATTTGTTATCAAAATTCAATTTATAGATAAAAAATGGATAAAGAATTTAAAATATACATATATTAAAAAAAAGTGTAACTCATACTAGAATAACCAAAAACATTGCAGGCACTCTAAACTTAAGAGATAAACAAAAGATAAACGACATTATATATCTATTTTTACAAAGAAATAAACAATAAACCAAAAGATTTCTCTTACAAGCTCATGTGAACATGTTTAGGGCATAAATCATGCAAATGTTCAGCTCTTGTCTCAATGAACTTGTATGAATCTTTCCCTTCCTTTAGCCCACATCAGGAGGTTCTTTTACAAGAAGTCTCACACAATTCAAATAATTTGACTTTGCTATAATTAGTGGTTCCACATTGAATTCCTGTTTCAACCTCTTTGCCAATATAATCTCTTCCTTTTCATTTGGGAATCCCTCCAATTTCACAACCTTGAGATCTTCTAATGTTGGAAAGCATCTGATCGCTTTTACTGAACACTTGGTTTTGTTTGTTCTTTTATAGCTTTTAGGATCAATCTGCAAGGTTACAATGGTTGGAATCGTAAAATTCAGAGCTATTGATTGATAAGAATTGATTTGTAACTGCTTAATTATGAAGAGAGTAATATAGCATCCATCAATATTGTTAAAGCAACGATGCAATTTGTTGTCTGCTAATTTAAACATTAAAGTTCATATTTAAAATATCTATATATAAATGTATATCTTATACGTGCAATTAAAATTTCTTTTAAAAATGGGCAGGGAAACCTTTAATTTCGACCATGAGAAATATTTATATATGTAATTTTTTTTCTTTTATAAGGTTTTGAAACTTATCTAAGTGAAACTTTTCTAACATGCAGCTCCATACCAATGTCTAAGAAAATTAAAATAAAAAAATAATAATAGAAGAGAAAAAAACTTACAGTGACATAAAGTCTTTTCAATCGAGGACAGAGCTTCAAAAAGGAAATTAAAGCATTACTGTTGTATGTCTCCTTTGAATAATCAATCCACCAAAACTCTGTTAGCCGATTGAGTTGAAAGCCGTTCCAGGGAAAAAGAGGCATTAATGGTAGCATCGGACAGATCAATGCCTAAGAGAAAAGTAGAAAAGCGAAGAGCCTAAGCATAAGGTCAAACACATCAAAAGTAATCAAAGGTTGAATATGGGTAACACACAAAAATTGGATAACATATTCTAGAATGGACAGATTATAGTTCAAACATACCTCGAAAACCCATCGGCAAAGTGTAAGAGATAAGAGATTTAACATATTTCATGCTGTCAAAGAGGACGGAAATCCACAACTACTAATGTTGCCACAGGCTGGGCCTTGTCTGAAATCAAGCATGGCATCTACTATGGTAAAACCATTATACCAAGCCCAAAACAAAAATGAGCCAGGATCACATTGAAAAGACAATAATCTGCCTCGATATCGCAGTGACTGCAGTTTGCAACCTTTAAGATGGAGAGATTCTAAGTGTTGACAATCCAAGATTGTTAATTTTTCAAGCCTTCTATTACCATCTTTTATTTGTAAAGATCGTAAGCCTTTGCATTTTTCTATTGTCAAACTCTCAAGATACTCGAAATTGGACATAATAGAAGAAATTGCCCTACTAGAAAGGTAAGAAACTGATTTTAGGTGAAGGGTTTTTATTGTGAATAAAAATTGTGAATTATCTGACCAGTAATCAAACCAGTTGCTGTAGTGGAGGCCTTTTATCTCCAGTAACCAATCAAACCGCCATGGAAATTCATGCTTCACATTCGAAAAATCAAGCTGAAGTGCTTCATCAGGTTCACCAGCAACTGAGAGAAAACTTCCTTTGCCAAAATTGAATTGGAACCCCCAATTACTTGTTGGTTGCTGGGATTGATCAGAAACATCATCGAGAAAGCTTGAAATTGCAATAAAAGCATCATCTAGGGCTCCTTTTCGTACTGAAAAATTCCTTTTCCATAGATCTTTCCATCGGGTAGAAAGGAAACTGGTTTGGACAGCCGATTTAAAAGGAAGAAAAGAGATGATATGGCAGAGTATATCGTCAGGCATAGTGCTAATAATATCGTCATTTCTCTGTTCAAAGTCCGATTCCCTGGAAAAATATCAGATTATTCTCACTAAAAATTCTACTTCCTCTGTAACCAAAAAAAAAAAAAATTCTACTTCCTCGACTAATAAAATTCAAAAGAAAAGATGACAGTAGCACTTACTTTCTAGCATCTAAAAGGATAATGGATAATCCGCCAATTGGATTTGAATCAAGCTGCTTTTTCCATCGATTGTTTTTGATCCTATTCTTCTTTCCCATGGATCTTCGATCTTCAGCTTTTAGTTTGTGTGGAATTTGCAAGGGCCTAATCTTTGTTTTCCTTTTGGAATCTTAATAAAACCCTTTCGATTTAGAAAAAAAAATGATCATCAATTGCCTGTTAAACAAAATACATGTGGCAATGACATTGAACTTTCGTGACAATGACCTCCATATAAAAAAAATAAAGTCTTTTATAATAGGAACATAAGTAATTGATCTTGACTTCGTCAAAAGAAATGAAATTAGTAATTTTATTATGCCAAAAGAAAAAAGGGAAATGATTCAAAAATATACTTAAATTATCGTGACACTGAATTTTCTAATTTAAAGGGAATTTCCTAGCAATTTCCCCTTATGAAAACAATGCACTGTCTAATAGACAAAATCAAGTAAGGACAGTTTATGGAGACAGCAAGAACGTTTCTTATCAATTTCCCTTTACGAAAACAATGCACCGTCTAGTGGACAAAATCAAGTAAAAACAGTTAACGGAGATTGCAAGAATATTTCTTATCAATTTCCCTCCCCCAACCATGTAAGTACATTTCGACATTAGTGGCTTATATTTGTATTATTCATTACAAAATAACACACACTGAGCTCTTGCCACAAGAAACTACAATAGAAAATCATTGTGAAATTGAAGTCAATTTTCCTCTAATAATACGACCACAAGTGATGGACAATATTGCTTTGGGTAAAATTCAATTATAACCACAAAATATTGGGCTTATCTCATTTAATGGACTGATAAAATCAATTTTAATATGGACTTATTTTAATTAATATCAATTAATGAATAGTTTACTGATATTGATAATTAATAAGATATTTGAGTCGATTAGTATAAATTTGGTTAAGAGTAATGTCAATGCCGTTTCTATATTTAGACTCTTAATAGGACATATCAATGTTTTTAACCGAAAGAGTTTGCTACTCTCATCTTCTCTATATATGAATCTATTAATCTTTATATCTTCAATTTTTGGCAAAAGGTAGAGAGTATCTTTCCATTCGCCCTCTTATGCAAGTCTCGAGGCAGCCGAGACAAAGCATTTAGAAGTCACTTCAACTCAAAAGCAACTATGGTGGTGGAATTAAGTTTTCACTTGCATCCAGAACAAACTTATTGCATTTTATTTTGGTGCTAGTGATTTAGGTAAATTTCAGCTAATGTCTGTGTTAGGTATTAGAGCCAAGCTCACCTGAAAAATATTAACCATCCATTTTAAAGAGAAACTGCCATTAAAGCTCAATTTTTGAGCTTTTGATTTTTGGATTAAAGAAACTCATTCTGAATGCATGTGTTTTTCACTAAAAATTGTGATTTTATGGTTATTGAGCCTTTTGGGATTAAAAAATTAAAAAAAATGACAAAATAGGCTAAAATGGGTTTTTTTATTGCAAGAGAAATATTCAATAACTGAGGATGAGAGTGTGATTGTTTGGATTCGAACTCAAATATTATAATATAGCACAAGTCATCTTTAATAACTTGATTAAAAAATTATTGGTAAAATAAGCCATTTTCGACTAAGTCGGGTCACACCAACCATTTAAAAAAATAATCGAAAAATAGAGAAAATGACGGCGTGTGTAGTGGAAGCGCTTGCCCAAAAACAAAAAAAAGGGAGAAAAGGAGAATTTCAACCCCATTTGGTGGGCCATTCTGTTAGGCCAGTTTTTTGGGTTTTAACTGAGCTTCGACGTTTTTGTTTTAAATCTACTCTGGGCTATTTCTTTTTATATTTTTTGGGCTATTTTTGTAATTGGCCCCATTAGTTTATTGGTTTCATAAATTTTTAAATCAATTTGGGCCGTTAATGTTTTAATATTTTGGTCCATGTTCAGTTTTAATTGGGCCATTGCATGTGTTAATTAAAGTAGACAATTATTATTATTATTATTATTATTATTATTATTATTATTATTATTATTATTATTATTATGGCTTTTGTATAAAAGTTAATTTTGGACCATTTTGTCTAATTAATTTAGAGGTCATTTTGTTTAATTGTATTTGGTTATTATGTTTGGATTGATTATTAAGCTATTTTTCTTAATTAATCATTAGGCCATTTTGGTTGATTAACTATTGTGATCATTCTAACTAATTAATTATTGGACTATTTAGTTAATTAATCCTTGGATCATTTTGCCTATAAACCAATTTTGCATAATAGTCTTAATTATTTGTTAGGCCCTATTTTTATTTTCTGAAGAGGTACATTACGTATAAAATGTATAGTTAAAGAAAAGAAAACAATTAAGTATAGTATTCCAGTTTAAACCACCACTACAAAGTATTAATTCATCGATTTATTTAATTTGGTTATGAAACTTGACTGTAAATCTCATTACCTTGGGTGGTGCTATTGTTTTTTTAGAACAAGAACGTTTATTCACTTTAGTTGGTAGTTGAATAGCTTCAGCTACCCTGAAAAAGCATTTCTTAATTCAATTGAAGAACTTTTGCTTTTGTTAATCCCAGACAATATTCTAAAAGTTACCCTTTAGGTGAGAATGTTGGTTCATGCACATTTTGTGTCAGCAGAAGAATAAACGAGTCTAAATTTTTCGAAAGGAATCACTGATTCTCCCTCCGATTGTATGCCAGAAATAAAAGATCATTGAGTCGCAATATATGGGCTGAGTTTGTACGAGTTGTATTCCAACTGCCTCTTGCACGATTCTTTGGAGATTCATATGGTATATTTTTCAACAACAATCTTATTAACATGCCATTTATTTACCTTAGTTGGAATTGGAAATGAATTAAAGGCATTTTTTTAATTAAAATGAAGACCTTTTATTATTGATTATTTCAGATAATTTCCTAAAAAGTATTTCCATTTGGCAATTAATCCAAGATTTTGAAAGTAAACAAAGAAGAAGAAGAAACGAATTTTACTTTATCCTCTTTAAGTTTGTCTTTTGATTAAACCATTTACTTAATTCTATTTCTGTTTTATTTTTACAAATTTATAAATTCCAAAAGAATGGCATAACTTGGAAGTGTGGTGGAACATCTTAAGATTACTCCTGAAAGTTAGTAAATTAAAAAAAAAAAAGTCTATTTGGGCCACTGATACTTTGGCCACTGTCAAGAGAAAGAGATATGCTTATGGAGGATGAGAAGCCACTGATTGTTAATCTATGTGCTTTAAGCACAGAAAAAACTTTAGAGAATAAAATGAAATTCTTTTCTTCCTTTGCTCTTCCTCTCTTTTCCTCTTTTTATTTATTTTTTATTTTTTTTATCTCAAGGTCATCTATCCACACATTCTTTTAAATAGGTGTGCAATTTGTCAATTTTTCAAAATAGAAAAAAGTGAATTGCATATGCGAAAGTTTAATTGCATAAAAATCATCCTTCAAAGATTTTAAGAATATGATCAAATTTCTTTATACCAATTTTCGTAATATGTAAAAAGAAAATAATGAGTATGGGAGATAATTCTCACTAAAATTAAATTATTGGAAAAACTATTTTTTTCCTTTTCTGGAGTAAACTTGAGATGCTCCAACTTTTCCCACTTCAAAGCTGTGCCATTCTCAATTAATTTTAATTGAGGCAATATAAGAAATATATAGTGGTACATTAACTATCATTATTTTTTTATGAAAGGTTAAATTAGGCTCCGTTTAGTGGATTTTTTTACTTTTTATTATTTCTCCTTTGCATTTTTTTGTAAAAAAAAAAAAAGGTATTTAGCAAACGAAACCTTAATTAATTAGAAAATAATAACGAGGAGAATTAGAGATTAAACCTTGATATAGAGATTAAAAATTGAATAAAGATTACACTTTAAAGACCTTACAAGAGTAATCTCCCTTTTAAATTAGACTGTTATTCGGAAGAGAGAGAAGAAAACAGGGGTAAATTTTTTTTTTCAATAAACAATTTGTCATTCTCTATTCTCGTCCCGTGGAGCAATATAAATATTTTAGCCTTCGGCTGAGCTTTCCATAAACCCATAACTTGCTACCACTTACCCCACAAAGTTAAATAGAAACAAAAGAACGAAGAGATGGAGCTTCAACATTTTAGCCATAAACATCCACTTGTGCTCACTGAAGAGCGGAGCCATGAAAGTGAGAAGGCTTATTGCTCAGGATGTGGGGAGTTGCTGTCGGGTCCAAGCTTCGACTGTGTGGAGTGCGGGTTTTACCTTGACAAGATGTGCGCCGACGCCCCGTCAGAGATAAATCACCCCTTTCATCGCAACCACAGCCTTAAACTTCTAGCAAGTTCACCATACACAGGTTTGGAAACTATTTGTGATTTTTGCGACAAAAGATGTGACAAGTTTGTTTATCATTGTTCTTGTAATTTAGACTTCCATATCAGATGTGCATTGCTTTCAAATAACATTGCTGAAAAAAGGATTGGAGAGCTTGAAAATATTTCCCATAAAGATACATTGATCTCCATTGAAAATCGTTCTGAAGAACTGAAAGAAGCTGTCTGCTTTGCTTGTTGGAAGCCGTTATTAGATTTTCCATACCTCTGTCTTGACCCTGGATTTTGCCTACATAAGAAATGTGTTGACTTACCAACTGAAATCAACCATTTTTCACATGGCCAACATCCTCTAATTTTACAGTTCAATAGTAAACGTCTCCCTTGCCAAATATGCCGAAGAACCCAACGAAGGGGATTTGTTTATTGTTGTTCAACTTGTGAGATTGCACTTCACGTAGCATGTGCTGAGGTTGAGCTACCAACTAAAATTAACCACCTTTGCCACCGCAAACATCCTCTTATTCTACAGTCCAATCCGGAATCTCTCCCTTGCCAAATCTGCCAAGAAATCGAAGATCAAGGACTTGTTTATTGTTGCTCCAAATGCAAGTTTGCCCTTCATGTTAAATGTCTGTCACCGGCACCTACCATCAAAGGTGAAATTCATGAACACCCATTCACCCTGCTTTGGAGACAAGTCCCATTCATTTGTGATGCATGTGGAACTACTGGAGAGTATGTTTCTTATATTTGTTCTAGATGCAGCCTTATAGTCCATGAACAATGCATTTCATTGCCGCCCATCATTAAATTGGGACGACATCATCACCCAATTCCTCACACCTTCATCCCTGGGCAATATGAGATCGAGACATGGAAATGCAGAATTTGCCCTGAGCAGGTGAATGCACAGCATGGTAGTTACTGTTGTTCTAATTGCGATTATATTGTTCATGCGAATTGTGCAAAGGAGGAAGATAGTTGGTATATTTTTTATGAGTTAGACGATACAGATGAGCAGCTAAGCGAGAGCCGGAGCTTTCTTGTTGTTAAAGAGACCAAATTTGGAGAAAAAGTAATAGCCACAGAGATAAAACATCTAAGCCATCAACACAACTTAGTTTTCAGCAATGATGATAAGGTTGATAAATGTTGTGACGGTTGCATGTTGTTCATCTCCTCTTCGTACTACTATTGCTTAGTATGTGATATCTTTCTTCACAAATCTTGTGCTGAATTGCCTCGAAAGAAGTGCCTTTGGTTTCATGTTCATCAGCGTCCACTTACCCTCATCTTAGATCAGATTTTTGTGTGTGCAGAATGTCACTATGAGTTTAATGTTGGTTTGGCCTATGAATGTAATATGTGTTTGGATCGTCTTTGCCTTCCATGTGCTCTAATTTCAGATACGCCCACATGTAAAGGGCATAAGCACCAGCTTACCTTTTACGACAAGTATGAAGGGCAATGTAGTGGTTGTGGAACTGAACTGAGTATGGCATATGCATGCAAAGATTGCAATTTTGCTGTGGATCATCCTTGTCTTAGGCTTCCCAACAAGACTCGACACAACTGTGATAAGCATCCTCTCATACTCACTTATCATGATGATACTCGGTATTTAGAATACCATTACTGTGATATTTGTGAAGAAATAAGGAACCCAAATCATTGGTTTTATCATTGTGTAATTTGTGACACTTCAGCTCATCCTAAATGTGTTATGGGAAGATACCCATTTTTGAAGCCTGGGCGTACCTACACACACAAGGATCATCCACACCCGCTCATTTTCACCCGAAAGGTCAGTGACTACACTATATGCCTTGAATGTGATCAACCCTGCCTAGATCTAGCTCTTGAATGTCAGGAGAATGGGTGTAACTATAGTGCTCACTGGGAATGTATAAAACCTTTCTAGAGAAGCTCAATTGATATTGCTGCTCAAGTGGTGAGGAGACAAAGAAGTTCATGATCGATGGCACCCAAAACTTCTACCTTGGTTGGTCGCCTAAACTATTATCCTAATACTTCTTTTTAGGTACTGGTTTTCTTGTTTGGTTATTGATTATCGTCTGAGAACTGATTTTCATCAATTCCGAATAAAAAGAATCCACTTTGTTTGTTGGGGCTTGGGACTAGAAGTCCATTACTGGAATTGCATTTTCTCTGAGGTTTTATCGGAAATAATATGTGATTTGTAATATATATAAATATATATATATATATATATATATATGTATAAATATTTCTGTCACGTATTTGTGAATAATTTGGAAGATTGCGTAAGCCTCTTTCATGGTTCTCTATTTATCTGGTCAAGCAATTGATTGCCATCACTAGGAGAGATTTCTTATCTTTTTATAGTGACCTGTGTACCTTTCCTTTTTTCTTTATTTCAGTTTGTATTTTCTAAACTAGCCTTACATAAACAATTTTTTATAACATCAAAATTTTATGGCTCAAAGTGAAAAACCATAAATTATATATAAGTAGGTCCCTACATACTTTTTTCATTCAACACATTTTTGTTGAAATTTTTTTATTAATTAGCTTTTGATATGGGTTATCAAACACATAAAAAATTAAATTGATGAAAATTTTAATTTTCAGTGCATTATCAATGTTAAATTTGATACTATACTATAAATCAATGTTGAATTTTGTCATATATAGGTTTTTTATTTTATTAAAATTTGCCATTATATTTCAAATTTGTAGATTTTGGGAAAAAAAATTTCAACAAAACTTGCCACTTCCATTAAAGGAATGTTCTTTGAAATATTTTAATTCTGTTACATTTTATCCAAAAATTAATAAAATTAAAAAATGTAACGATAAAATTAAATAAAATATATACAATGATAATATTCAACTTCGACCCATTATATATGGACAAATTTATCTTAAGTCCTTTAATTAATTGATAGTCTAGATTTAATTGTCAATTGTAGTCGATGTACTCTTCGATTTTGTCCATATGTATTTTATTGGGACAGTAAGAGACAACATTTTGAAGTAGTCTTCAGTAGAATCGATACTCCATATTTAAAACTTGAGCTTTCAATTTGCAAGTTTCAAATCTAAATCTTAAAACGAACAAGGTGAGATATGATGGCAGCTCTGTGAAGATCGAGAATTTTCTAAATAAATATAAGGTATCCGAAAAATTTAATTTGGATAAGTTGCAATCCAAATTAAATAAGAAAAGAAATGAAGAAAATAATTTTTGATATTAGGAAATTCAAAAATTTAAAGAAATAAAAAGGTATATATTTATATAATTATAAAATTATATTATATAAATATATTTTAAATGTTAAAGAAATAAAAATGTGAATAAAAATATAATTATATAAATAGATTATATAATATATTTTTACACATTTTTAAATAAGTATATATATATATATATATGAAATATATATACTATTTAGATCAAAGTGTATATATACATATATTTTAAGATAAAATATGAATATATGTATATATATTAAAATTAATAGTATATGATATAAATATATAAATTTAATTTATATATATAAAAAAAAATTTTAAAAAAAAAAAGTAAAGAGGCGGGAATCGGGATAACCCGATTCCCACTTCTTTCTCCTCTGTTACAAACAGAGGAGAAAGACAAGAAAAAAAAACAACAAATGGCCGGCCCCCCTGCCGGCCGAGAGAGGAAAGAGGGGTGCCGCCGGCGAGCCGTGATGGAGGAACAGAAGCCGATGCCGACACCGACGGCAGAAAAGAAAAACAGAGAAGGAAAGAGAAATGGCGAGGTGGAACCGAAGTGGGGAAAAGAAAAGAGCCACGGCGGTGCCGGCCAATCCGGGCACCGCCACCCCAACCCCTAGCTTGACGGAGCTGAGGGGAAGCAAAAGACGGCCACCGATGAGGCAAAGGCCGGTGGAGAAAGGAAGAAACAGAGAGGGAAGAAGCCGCCGCTGCCACCTCCAGATCCGATGCCGTCACCGCCGGTGGGGAGGAAAGGAGACCAGATTCGGCTTCAGCACCACCTTGGCTACCTGTAGGAGACCTGAACCGGCGGAGAGGGTGGCCGCCGGTGGCCGAACCGGTCGAACCGGCATAATCGGCCAGAACCAGCCTGAACCGGTCCGAACCGGTTCAGGCCAGGAAAAAAAAACAGAAAAGAAAAAAAAAGAAAAGAAAGAAAAGAAAAGAAAGGAAAAAGAAAAGAAAAAAAAAGAAAGGGAAGAAAAGGAAGGGAAAAAAAAAATTGGTAAGGAACCGAAAGACTTCATTTTTGTTCCCTTTGAATTTATGGAATTTATTAGAAATTTCGGATTATTTTCTAAATGAAGATATATGTCGATTTTTGATATTGTCGCAAGACGGAAATGAGACGAATGGTGGAGTTCGGCAAGGCTCGAAAATCGGAAAGTGCGCTAAGCTTAGCGAATAGGTAAGATACTTTTATAAAGCATTAGTAGCATTATATTATATGTGGGATTTATGATCTTATATAATGCTCTGATGAAATGATTTTTTATGGAATTATGATTTTTTTTATATATGATGAATTGATTTAATTGATGTTAAAAATACTAAGAGGACCCACAATTGATGGTGGGGGTCTTAGTAAGAGGTAAAAATTGGTGAGAATCAACGACTGCAATTATAAATTGTATTTCCTTGCAGGAGGTTTAGAGGAAATTAAGCTGTTATGCTGTCGGAATTTCTACGAAAATATTTGAGGAAAAAGATTAAGTCTCTCACATAAATGGAATCTTGGAGATAATTATTGAAAATAAATATTGAAAGGATTTTATGGTATTACTGAAATGTTTGATATTGAAATCGATAAGAAGATAGATCGTTGAAAACGATAATGTAGTGAATTACATGGTTTAAACCTTATAGAATCGATAAATCAAGTAATTTTAATATCACAAATGGTATCAAGTTGAGATTGATGTGGAATTATTAATTAGACGGATCACGGATAAAAGTGATGATAATTATATGATATAGCTTGGAAGAGAAGATCACAGTTGAAATTTTGATGGTCGAATGATTGGATTGTGAAGTTATTAACGGAGTAATGATTTACAGAATTTATCGAGTCCGGTTTCATGATTTTGAAATAATTCCGAATGTGATAATATGGACAGACTCGAGAGATCGAAATGGAGATTGAATTACGACACAATCCGATCAATTATGGATTCAAAGAAATGAGTGATAAATATGTTAAAAGATGATTGTGCTTATAACCTTAGAATAGATCTTGAATAATAAGATCGACAATTGCATAAGTTCGGATAAAATCATAAAGGCCACATGAAAATTGATTTGAGGATTTAGATACGATTTTTGTGATAGTAAATGAAATTGAACCTCAAATCGGAAATGATGAACATGTATCAATAGATCAAATCATAGATGGATTTGATAAGTGACTATCGATTTTGTGATTCTGTTATCCTCAATGTCGATTCTGGAACAGATATTGAATGATGATATTGTTATTTGCATAATTTCGGTAACTTGATGACTATTTAGAAACTGATGTTTAAATGCTTATAGAAACTTCGAGGATTCATACAAATGAAGCGATCCTAATATTGATGATGAGATGTATAAATGATTATTATAATAGTCGATGAGGTTGAGAAAGGATATTGAATACCGAATGGTCTGAATACCAAGTGATTCGATTTCCGAATGAATTGAGTACTGAGCAAGTTGAATACTAAATTAAATGAATAGTGAATGAATTAAATGGTGATTTACTGATTTGACAGAAAGAAAGTCTTGAAATCGAATAGTTGATGGCGATAAAGTTGAATGAATCGCTTCTCTGCATTTGATGAAAATATTAGCGAAGTTGCATACTGAAATGTTTTACAGCATCGCATTTAAGCATGCTTTCTTGCAACTTGGAACATTTTAATAATGTTTATATGAATACTAAAAAGTATTGATTTGTTTTGAAATGAAAGTATATGGTAAATATATATATTTTGATATATGAAGTCTCAAACAGAATTTTACTATATGCTTTACATGATATTGAATAGAAAGCTATAGATTTAAATGTTTTATGAGACTGTAGGCACCCTAAAAGAATAAAATTCAATAAAGCATAGTGGAAACCGCCTAATTGGAGCTTAGCTCATTAGGCAGATATGCTTGTCCGACAATAGTCGTGGACAGGTCTCAGTCACGCCTGATCAGTGGGGCTGAGAGAGATGAGGTCTATGGCCATAGATAGCGCCCTAGTTGGTTTCCAGGGGACGATGACATGATTTTCACTGCTAGCTACAGTGATTTAAGTCTTTATTGATAGAGAGATGATAGGGATCTAGCCTAGTCTCTAACCGATATGATATGAAGTCTAGAGTATGATTTTATTGATATGAACTCTAGACTTGACATGATTTATACTGTACATGAAACAGATTTGAAATGAATACGTTTTGAAACAGTACATGTTTTAAAAGTCCATGAGATATGATTTCGACACTTATATGATTTATATGTGATTTTGTGTCGAACATGGCATAATATGCAATCTAGAGTATAGTTTGATTTGATATGAACTCTAGACCTGATATGATTTACAGTAAATGTTTTAAAAGTATATGATAAATGATTTCGACACTTACATGATTTATATACGATTTTGTGTCGAATTTGAAACGACATGCGGTTTAGAGTATAGATTGATTTGATATGAACTCTAAACCTGATATGATTTATAGTATATGAAAAATGTTTCAAAACCGCACATGTTTTAGACATGCTCTGAAAACGAATACATGAATTGAAACTGAATATATTTCTATTATGCCTTAAAGGCAAACTTGAAATGAATTGAAAATTCATATGTTGAGCATATCCTAAAGTATATATGATATGATTTGAAATGATAGCGGTTTATACAGAAAAATTACATGAATTGCATATTAAACCCTGATATGATAATATGCTTAGTATATGAGAATTCCATGAGAAATGTCATGACTCGATGTTAATGATGTTTCATCTATACGATGACATGATATGATATATGAACATAAGATTGATATGAAGAGAATTCTGATCTTACTTTATCGTGATCATAAATTCCCATACGATAAGTGATATGAATTGATATAAGACGAGAATATGATTGTTAAATGTAAAGTGACTCGATAGGATATCTCAATTAAACATGAAGAATATATGAGGAGTACCATGACTCAGTGGTAACGATATTTCATCTATATGATGTCATGATATGATATGAAACATGAATATAGAAATACACGAAGAGAATTATGATTTCGTACCACCGTGATCATGATCCACAATATGAGAATGGATAAGAGATGACATGAGAATTGATAAGAGATGATATGAGAATTGATAAGAGATGATAGAATACAGAAATATGATTATGAAATGAAAAGTAAATATGAGAATTGATATGAGATGATAGCATACCAAAGTATGATTATGAAATGAGAAGTGAAAATGAGAAGTGATAATGAGATGTATTGATGAGAAATGATTAACTGTAATTGCATCCTTACAAGTTTTAAGCATTGCAGTTTAAGACAGTGTAATCCTACTCATGTATTTATATTAGTATCTTACTGAGCCGTGGTTTTGCTCACCCCACTAATTTTCATATCTTTCAGATTATTGAAGTTAACATCTGCCATGTGAGCTGCTCAGTGGGCATCGGAGACTGTATATGGACTTGGTACTAGTCTTCTGAGGTATATATTTCTTATAAAATACTTGTTTACATGTAAGACTTAAAATGATGCACAGTACATATTCTGTTTAACAAGTCGGGATGTAACTAAGAACCGTTTCTGTGTTTGTTTAATATTTAAATGGAATGACTATAGGTCACCTAGATAGTATAGTAACTACACTGACACCGAATACAAACCTTAAAAATGAAAAAGAAAAATTTAGTCCATAAATTTGTAGACTAAGAAAAGTATAAGTATAAAGGAAAGTCGCGGCCTTCGGGTCGTGACAGATTTAATGGTATCAGAGCGCGGTTTGTCTAGTATGTGTCGGTGTAGTTAAGACAGTGATAGTGTTACATCCCATGTACTGTGTAGTGTCTACATGTAAACTTGTTGATTTTCAATCTGTACCAAGGTTAGTCAGCTATCGGTATGGGTGATACCAGTCGACGGCCTAATGAAACAGGCTGGGCTTTGACAAAATGATACCAATCGATGGCCTATTGAAACGGACTGAAAACCGTTAATGAACGACATCAATACGGTATAAAAGAATTGTGTATCACCTTAAAGGTATAGGATATGAATGATCAAGAATGATTGATTGAGGCAATTGATATTGGAAGATAATGGAATGATTGTATAGAATATGATCGATATGTGAATTGAAAAGGATTGAAAGAAGTAAAGAAATAGCCAACGAAAAATGATCGAACCCAAACATATGGCTCGATTGAAAGTACAATCCCACTTTAATTACGAAGATTATTGGAAATTGAAAATATGATTTCGAGTTATAAGGGAACATGAATATGAAGCAGTTTTCGAATTTAAGATTGAAAGTGATTTCGCTTTGGTTATCACATCGAGATGTAATAAGAATACTACGTGGAAAGAGATATAGAGAAAAGATGATTGATAAATGTTGCATTTATGAGAAGAGATAATTAACAGTAAAATTTGCAATGAGGTGCGGCCTTGATTTATCAATGTGACAATGAGTGTTGTGGGATAATACGAAACCCAAAAGAAATATGATATTATGGAAGTGATTATAGACTGATTGATCAAATTGAATCACTTTTCCATTTTCAGACTTCTAGATTTCTCTAATGCCTTAGTCGAATTATAAATATGAAACGGAGAGAGTGTATGTGAAGTTTCAGTGAGCATTACATGTGATGGAATCTTGAATTACTATATGTTTATGAAAAATAGTAAAAGGTTTTGAGATTCCAAATTTATTGACGGCATCGCTCCATACTGATATAAAAATTCGAGCGTAATGTGGAAACGCTCGAAGATATGTTGAGAGAGCAGATGCATGAGATTTAAAGGCTACTGGGACAATTACATACTACTGATTAAATCGGTAAACGATAGTTACCAAATTATATCGACTTGGCACCAAATGAGAGAAACGAATGATAAATGGTGTGAAATAGTTATTATGTGAAGAGAGATGAAAGTGATAACTCCCAAGGTGATAAGAAATTTTAAGAGGTATGGATGTATGGTGGAAAAATGACATGTAATGGTATAAAAGGTGATTCTAATGATGAACGTATGCTGGCAGTATCATTTAAAAGATGATTGAAAGGACAAGGAAGATAAGAGTACCGGAAGGTACCACCTTTTAATTTAAGTTCAATTCGGAGGACCGAATTTCTTAAGGTGGGGAGAATGTGAAGACCGAGAATTTTCTAAATAAATATAAGGTATCCGAAAAATTTAATTTGGATAAGTTGCAATCCAAATTAAATAAGAAAAGAAATGAAGAAAATAATTTTTGATATTAGGAAATTCAAAAATTTAAAGAAATAAAAAGGTATATATTTATATAATTATAAAATTATATTATATAAATATATTTTAAATGTTAAAGAAATAAAAATGTGAATAAAATATAATTATATAAATAGATTATATAATATATTTTTACACATTTTTAAATAAGTATATATATATATGAAATATATATACTATTTAGATCAAAGTGTATATATACATATATTTTAAGATAAAATATGAATATATGTATATATTAAAATTAATAGTATATGATATATATAAATTTAATTTATATATATAAAAAAATTTAAAAAAAAAAAGTAAAGAAGCGGGAATCGGGATAACTCGATTCCCACTTCTTTCTCCTCTGTTACAAACAGAGGAGAAAGACAAGAAAAAAAAACAACAAATGGCCGGCCCCCCTGCCGGCCGAGAGAGGAAAGAGGGGTGCCGCCGGCGAGCCGTGATGGAGGTAGAGAAGCCGATGCCGACACCGACGGCGGAAAAGAAAAATAGAGAAGGAAAGAGAAATGGCGAGGTGGAACTGAAGTGGGGAAAGAAAAGAGCCACGGCGGTGCCGGCCGATCCGGGCACCGCCACCCCAACCCTGATCTTGACGGAGCTGAGGGGAAGCAAAAGACGGCCACCGACGAGGCAAAGGCCGGCGGAGAAAGGAAGAAACAGAGAGGGAAGAAGCCGCTGCTGCCACCTCCAGATCCGGTGCCGTCACTGCCGGTGGGGAGGAAAGGAGACCAGATTCGGCTTCAGCACCACCTCGGCTACCTGTAGGAGACCTGAACCGGCGGAGAGGGTGGCCGCCGGTGGCCGAACCGGTCGAACCTGCAGAATCGGCCTGAACCGGCCTGAACCGGTCCGAACCGGTTCAGGCCAGGAAAAAAAAAACAGAAAAGAAAAGAAAAAAAAGAAAAGAAAGAAAAGAAAAGAAAGGAAAAAGAAAAGAAAAAAAAAGAAAGGGAAGAAAAGGAAGGGAAAAAAAATTGGTAAGGAACCGAAAGACTTCATTTTTGTTCCCTTTGAATTTATGGAATTTATTAGAAATTTCGGATTATTTTCTGAATGAAGATATATGTCGATTTTTTATATTGTAGCAAGACGGAAATGAGACGAATGGTGGAGTTCGGCAAGGCTCGAAAATCGAAAAGTGCGCTAAGCTTGGCGAATAGGTAAGATACTTTTATAAAGCATTAGTAGCATTATATTGTATGTGGGATTTATGATCTTATATAATGCTCTGATGAAATGATTTTTTATGGAATTATGATTTTTTTTATATATGATGAATTGATTTAATTGATGTTAAAAATACTAAGAGGACCCACAATTGATGGTGGGGGTCTTAGTAAGAGGTAAAAATTGGTGAGAATCAACGGCTGCAATTATAAATTGTATTTCCTTGCAGGAGGTTTAGAGGAAATTAAGCCGTTATGCTGTCGGAATTTCTACGAAAATATTTGAGGAAAAAGATTAAGTCTCTCACATAAATGGAATCTTGGAGATAATTATTGAAAATAAATATTGAAAGGATTTTATGGTATTACCGAAAATGTTTGATATTGAAATCGATAAGAAGATAGATCGTTGAAAACGATAATGTGGTGAATTACATGGTCTAAACCTTATAGAATCGATAAATCAAGTAATTTTAATATCACAAATGGTATCAAGTTGAGATTGAGGTGGAATTATTAATTAAATGGATCACGGATAAAAGTGATGATAATTATATGATATAGCTTGGAAGAGAAGATCACAGTTGAAATTTTGATGGTCGAATGATTGGATTGTGAAGTTATTAACGGAGTAATGATTTATAGCATTTATCGAGTCCGGTTTCATGATTTTGAAATAATTCCGAATGTGATAATATGGACAGACTCGAGAGATCAAAATGAAGATTGAATTACGACACAATTCGATCAATTATGGATTCAAAGAAATGAGTGATAAATATGTGAAAAGATGATTGTGCTTATAACCTTAGAATAGATCTTGAATAATAAGATCGACAATTGCATAAGTTCGGATAAAATCATAAAGGCCACATGAAAATTGATTTGAGGATTTAGATACAATTTTTGTGATAGTAAATGAAATTGAACCTCAAATCGGAAATGATGAACATGTATCAATAGATCAAATCATAGATGGATTTGATAAGTGACTATCGATTTTGTGATTCTGTTATCCTCAATGTCGATTCTGGAACAGATATTGAATGATGATATTGTTATTTGCATAATTTCGGTAACTTGATGACTATTTAGAAACTGATGTTTAAATGCTTATAGAAACTTCGAGGATTCATACAAATGAAGCGATCCTAATATTGATGATGAGATGTATAAATGATTATTATAATAGTCGATGAGGTTGAGAAAGGATATTGAATACCGAATGGTCTGAATACCAAGTGATTCGATTTCCGAATGAATTGAGTACTGAGCAAGTTGAATACTAAATTAAATGAATAGTGAATGAATTAAATGGTGATTTACTGATTTGACAGAAAGAAAGTCTTGAAATCGAATAGTTGATGGCGATAAAGTTGAATGAATCGCTTCTCTGTATTTGATGAAAATATTAGCGAAGTTGCATACTGAAATGTTTTACAGCATCGCATTTAAGCATGCTTTCTTGCAACTTGGAACATTTTAATAATGTTCATATGAATACTAAAAAGTATTGATTTGTTTTGAAATGAAAGTATATGGTAAATATATATATTTTGATATATGAAGTCTCATACAGAATTTTACTATATGCTTTACATGATATTGAAAAGAAAGCTATAGATTTAAATGTTTTATGAGACTGTAGGCACCCTAAAAGAATAAAATTCAATAAAGCATAGTGGAAACCGCCTAATTGGAGCTTAGCTCATTAGGCAGATATGCTTGTCCGACAATAGTTGTGGACAGGTCTCAGTCACGCCTGATCAGTGGGGCTGAGAGAGATGAGGTCTATGGCCATAGATAGCACCCTAGTTGGTTTCCAGGGGACGATGACATGATTTTCACTGCTAGCTTCAGTGATTTAAGTCTTTATTGATAGAGAGATGATAGGGATCTAGCCTAATCTCTAACCGATATGATATGAAGTCTAGAATATGTTTTTATTGATATGAACTCTAGACTTGACATGATTTATACTGTACATGAAACAGATTTGAAATGAAATACGTTTTGAAACAGTACATGTTTTAAAAGTCCATGAGATATGATTTTGACACTTATATGATTTATATGTGATTTTGTGTCGAACATGGCATAATATGCGATCTAGAGTATAGTTTGATTTGATATGAACTCTAGACCTGATATGATTTACAGTAAATGTTTTAAAAGTATATGATAAATGATTTCGACACTTACATGATTTATATACGATTTTGTGTCGAATTTGAAACGACATGCAGTTTAGAGTATAGATTGATTTGATATGAACTCTAAACCTGATATGATTTATAGTATATGAAAAATGTTCAAAACCGCACATGTTTTAGACATGCTCTGAAAACGAATACATGAATTGAAACTGAATATATTTCTATTATGCCTTAAAGGCAAACTTGAAATGAATTGAAAATTCATATGTTGAGCATGTCCTAAAGTATATATGATATGATTTGAAATGATAGCGGTTTATACAGAAAAATTACATGAATTGCATATTAAACCCTGATATGATAATATGCTTAGTATATGAGAATTCCATGAGAAATGTCATGACTCGATGTTAATGATGTTTCATCTATACGATGACATGATATGATATATGAACATAAGATTGATATGAAGAGAATTCTGATCTTACTTTATCGTGATCATAAATTCCCATACGATAAGTGATATGAATTGATATAAGACGAGAATATGATTGTTAAATGTAAAGTGACTCGATAGGATATCTCAATTAAACATGAAGAATATATGAGGAGTACCATGACTCGGTGGTAACGATATTTCATCTATATGATGTCATGATATGATATGAAACATGAATATAGAAACACACGAAGAGAATTATGATTTTGTACCACCGTGATCATGATCCACAATATGAGAATGGATAAGAGATGACATGAGAATTGATAAGAGATGATATGAGAATTGATAAGAGATGATAGAATACAGAAATATGATTATGAAATGAAAAGTAAATATGAGAATTGATATGAGATGATAGCATACCAAAGTATGATTATGAAATGAGAAGTGAAAATGAGAAGTGATAATGAGATGTATTGATGAGAAATGATTAACTGTAATTGCATCCTTACAAGTTTTAAGCATTGCAGTTTAAGACAGTGTAATCCTACTCATGTATTTATATTAGTATCTTACTGAGCCGTGGTTTTGCTCACCCCACTAAATTTCATATCTTTCAGATTATTGAAGTTAACATCTGCCATATGAGCTGCTCAGTGGGTATCGGAGACTGTATATGGACTTGGTACTAGTCTTCTGAGGTATATATTTCTTATAAAATACTTGTTTACATGTAAGACTTAAATTGATGCACAGTACATATTCTGTTTAACAAGTCGGGATGTAACTAAGAACCGTTTCTGTGTTTGTTTAATATTTAAATGGAATGACTATAGGTCACCTAGATAGTATAGTAACTACACTGACACCGAATACAAACCTTAAAAATGAAAAAGAAAAATTTAGTCCATAAATTTGTAGACTAAGAAAAGTATAAGTATAAAGGAAAGTCGCGGCCTTCGGGTCGTGACAAGCTCTGTCATGTAATCCAAAATCTCTTAAGTTTTTATGTTTGGCCGACAAAAAAAAAAGGAAAAATCAAATAAAGAAAAGAGAAGAATATGTTTTGGTTGAAGGAAAAGAAAAAAAAATTGATACCTACGTTGCAAGAAATCAATTAGGGGCAACTGGTAAGAAAGGGACAAAGAACGATTAATTAAACATGAAAAAAATATAAAAGAAAAAGAAGTAATACCTTAAATTGGAACATGAAAGAGGAAAAATCAAGTAGGGAAAAAGAGAAAGATAATACTTTTTGGTTGAAGGAATAGATACGTACATTGAAAGAAATTAGTTAGGGGCAAGAAAGAGACAAAGAACGGTTAATTAAACTGGAAAAAAAAAAGAAAAGAAGTAATATCTAGTGTGTAATTTAGTTTAAATTCGAACATGAAAAAAGAAAAATCAAATAAAAAAAAGAGAGAATATTTTTGGTTGAGCGAAAAGAGAAAGAAAAAAGAGACTATTGATATGTACATGGTAAGAAATCAGTTATAGACAAAAAAGAGACAAAGAACGATTAATTAAATAAAAGAAAAAGAAGTAATACTTAATGTGCACTTTAGTTTAAATTGGAACATGAAAAAGGAAAAATCAAATAAGAAAGAGAGAAAGAGAATATTTTTTTGGTTGAAGGAAAAGAGAAAAAAAACAAAAGGAGAATATTGATACTTATACTGTAAGAAATGAGTTAGGGGCAAAAAAGAGACAAACAATGATTAACAGAAAAAAAAAAAGCAAAAGGAAAGGGAAAAGGAAAAGAGGTAATGCCTAGTGTGCACTTTAGCTTATATTGGAACATCAAACCATACCAACTCATGTATTTCTTTAATTTGATTATTAGAAACTAGTAAAAATCAAAAGGAATTTCGTAAATTTCACATGCCATAGCAAGTAGAGGTGGCAAAAATTGGCTTGAGCCCGAAAACCCTCCTGAATTTGCCCAAGAACGAACCGAGATCAGCCCGAATTGATCAAAAAAGTCAAAAGCCCGTAATCAAAAAAGCTCGTAACCGAAAAAACCAGTAACCAAAAAAACCCCGAAATCGAAAAAACTGAACCCGACACAACCCGAATCCGAAATAACCCAAGCCTGATACGATCCGAAACCAAGACCGATCCGATTCGAAACCCGTAAAAAACCAAATTTTTAACCCGAGAAAACCCGAATTATAATTATATAATTATTATTTAAAAATAAATAAATAATTGATACACTTTTTTAATTAAAAAGTTTAAATTTTTGAAAACAATTATTATTTATTATACAATTTTATCAATTATGTATTACCAGCAAAATAAATATTGAATCTTTTTAATTCAATTAAATTAAATTAAAATATCATAATATATGATATCAAATAATCTTTAATATTATACTTATTGCATTTATAATAATAAATATATTATTAATTTAACATTTGATTTTATTATAAAAGTCATTTTAACATTTTATTATTCTTATTTTGTAATAAAATTTTAATTTAAACCAATAATAAATCAAATATATAAAAAATTATATAATTTCAATATTTGTTTGAAACTTTGAATTTGATATTTTGTGCAACACATTAAAAATATTTTTAATAAAATTAAATTTAAACTATATTTTCTTAAAGTTTCAAATATAGAAAGATATTAAATTTACATTAAAAAAAACTAGTCTTAAAATTAAAATTCAGGTTTTAAAGATTAGAAAAAGTTAAGTGATTAAATTAAACAATACAAGTACAATTTTTAGGAAAGTGAAAAAGTGGGAAAGTTAGTAGTTATTATTCCTTTTGACTTAGGTAGATATAAAATTAATTGATGCTAATGTGTCATTCGAAGAAAATGTCCATATAAGCATCTATGTAGATATCTTACTAAATTTATGATGTACTTTATAATATAATATACTAGCTTTTACTAGTGCGATGCACAAATTATTTTTAATTATTTAAATTTGTAAATATATAAATAATATTATTTAATTTATTTGTTTAAAGGATATATAAAATACAAATATAATATATTCAAGATATTCAATCATAAAAAATTAAATATTTAATTAAAAAATTATAAAATTCACAATAAACAAATATTAGGAAGAATAAAAAAATAAAAACATATTATAAATAAAATTATTAAGTACATCAACAAAATGTTAAAACAGAAATTAAATGTATATTTTAACAATTTTCAAGTATTGGAGTAACATTTTTAGGTATATTTTTATTATTGACATAAATAATCATTATTATATATATATATATGCATTTTATATGCATATAATATATATAAAAGAATAATTATAACATAAAAGTATTTACAATTATATTTGAAAGCACAGTAATTTGTGCAATGCACTATTTAATTTTATCTATTTAAATATGTATGTAACATATATATTTATAAATTTAGATGTTTTATACATGCATTGTATTTATTTAGAAAAATAATAATTTTAAATGTATAAATAATAGACATGATATTGATAGCTTATTTTTATACTTTTCAATTTTGTTAATAAAATATTTTTTAAATAAATTAAAATTATTTATTTCATAATATAAATAAATATCAATAGATATTTTATTTAGTTTTCTAAATAGAAAGTATTAAAATTATATTTTTTAAATAATCTTGGATTAGATAGTTTTTAAAATTATTTTAAGATAATTTTTTTATAAATTGAGAAATTTTAAGGATTGTAAATTTTAGGGCTTGGGCTTATGCTCATTTCTTTAATATTTTGCCTAAGCTTGGCCCTGCCTGACTTGACCCATAAATAGATCTAAGTATAAGTAATATATATTAAATATAATAAATAAAATTAAAAATTTATATATTTAAATATCTCTATTCCTTCAGTATTAATATAACTAAATTAATAAATTTATTACTTAATTATTAAATATAATATAGAAATCATATACATATATATTTGAATAGATATATATATTATATTAATAATATAATATATTATGTTTAATACATGATTAAATAATACCATAGCATAAGTTCAAAATAAAAATCAAATTTTAAAGCAATAAATTAAGTCAAACTATTTAATATTTAATGCATGTTGTAAATTTGGTAACTGTTTAATACATATTTAACTATTAATTTAATACTTATTTGGTAACTGTTACAAAACTTACATGTCAAAAAATTAAACTATCCACATAGGAGTCCACATCAGAAAAAATGTATATTTAAGCATGCACTTTGTAATATATAATATATATATGATATATATGATCAATATTTAATGCATGTTATAAATTTAGTAACTGTTTAATACATATTTAACTATTGATTTAATACTTATTTGGTAACTATTACAAAGCTTATATATCAAAAAATTAAACTATACATGTAAGCATGTACCTTGTAATATATAATGTATATATGATATGATATAATATAATATAATATATTATTAGATTTGGCTCACTTAAAAAATAAATTTTATATAATTATTAATAATAATTATATATTTTATGATAAATGTGAACATCATAGAAAATTTTAAAAAATAAATAATAATTATCAAGTAATAAAAACATTAAAATGTAAAAATTTATATTTATATAAATATTTATTAAATTTTAACTTTAATTTATCATTTCTATTATATTTTAATTTAGTTATATAAAATTAAATTAATTATTAGATTCAAAATTATAAAAAATATTTATAACTTATAAAATTTCAAAATAAATTGACTAAGCCCGCTAAGCTTGCCTTATTAAAACCGGACCGAACTCGAAACCGGACCGAAATCGAAAATAACCTAACTCGAAAATACTCGAAACCGAAAGTACTCGAAACTGAAAAAACCCGAGACCGAAAAAACTCGAAACCAAAAAAATCAGAAACCGAAATAGCCCGAACTTGAAATAACCCGAATCCGAATATAACCCAGACCGAACACGCCTGTTTCCCACATCTAATAGCAAGAGCTTAGAACCTAGCACCTACGGCGTTGCCCTTCCCGGAACAAAAATCTAATTACGATGTTTTTTTTTATCTACTTTGGATATACGCCAAAAAAAAATAAATAGTTCATGCTGCAAAGATAATAAAGGCATTTCTCAAATCAAATGCAGATATTTGATTATTGCTTATTTCAGATAATTTTCTAGAACTGGTTTCAAAGATAATTAATCTATCCAAGGTTTTTAAATTAAGGAATTATAAATAAAAAATGACTAATTTTAAAATTTTGTATTTTATAAAGAGAAAGAATGCGGATAGGTCATATGATAAAAATCATGGAAGGAAAAAAAATAAAAAAAAGAAAGTATAGGTAAAAAAAAGAGAAATAGAAGATATTTGAACATTTGAAGATTGCTTGGTATCTTTGTTTTCATTGATGACTTCAAATGCATTGGGTGAAAATATTATTTTACATAATAATCTTAAAGAGTGCTTTTAAAGTACTTGTTGTCAAAATTCAGTTTATAAATCAGAAAGTGATAAAGAATACAAAATATATATTTTTTTAAAAATGTGGCACGCACAATTCAAAATATTTGACTTTGCTATAATCGGTGGTTCCACATCGAATTCCTGTTTCAACCTCTTTGCCAATATAATCTCTTCCTTTCCATTTGGGAATCCCTCCAATTTCACAACCTTGAGATCTTCTAATCCTGAAAGCCTTCTGACTTTTACTGAACACTTAGCTGTGTTTGCCCTTTTATAGCTTTTAGGATCAATCTGTAAGGTTACAATTGTTGAAATTGCAAAATTCAGAGCCATTTATTGACAACAATCGATTTGCATGCAAATGCAACTGCTTAAAGAGCTATATAGCATTTATCAATAATGTTAAAGCAATCATGGAATTTGTTGTCTAAACTGAGCATTGAAAATCATATTCATAATATGCTTTACGTAAATAGCTTATAAATGTAACTAAATTTTCTTCTAAAACATGGGCAGAGACCGGCCAATTATTGACTCCATGAGAAATATATCTATATCTATATATATATATATATATATATACATATATATATATGAGTAAATATTTTCTTTTATAAGATTTTGAAAATTATGTAAGTGAAACTTTTTTCTAACATGCAGCTCTGTACTAATACAATGAAAATTAAAATAAATAAAAATGAGAAGAAAATTATAAGAATAAAAAACTTGCTGTCATATAGTCTTCTTAATTGAGGACAGAGCCTTAAAAAGGAAAATAAGGCATTATTATCTTATCTTTCCTTTGAATAATCAATCCACCAAAGCTCTCTTAGCTGATTGAGTTGAAAGACATCCTTCCATGCAAAATGAGGTAATGGTCGGCTCCAACAGATCAATGCCTAAAAGAAAAGTGAAAAATAGAGAGAAAGCAAGAGATATTAAGAGGCTAAGGCTTAAGGTTAAGTACATCAAAAGTGATCAAAGGTTGAATACGAGTAACAAATAAAAGTTGGAAAATATATTCTAGAATAGACAGATTATAGTTTTTTTTTTGGTTACATAGACAGGTTATAGTTGAAACATACTCAAGAAAACATCGGCAAAGTGTAAGAGATTCAACTTCTATCACGCGGTAAAAGAGTGGCTAAAATCCACAGTGACTGATGTTGCTAGAGGCGGGTCCGTGTCTGAAATCAAGCATGGCATCTAGAAGGCGGAAATTATAGTCCCAACTCCCAAGGCCCACATCATCACCACATTACAGCAAATTGGGGTTTTAGCAACGTTTTATTTTAATCATTTAACTGCATACATATTATTATTGAGATGACAGCACTTTCTAGGTTTGAAAAGACAACAGAGCTACTCAAAAACACCTAAATCAACTGATAAGAAACTGTTCTAATTTAATCAAAGATCTCGAGTTTGAATATTTGGATATACAACTTTGTTAAAACTCTTGAGGGAGAGTTTTACCACCCTTTGGATCCTACCCGGCTCGAATCTGAATTAGTCTTATACCAAAAATATGAAGATATCGGATGATCTAGATAAAAAAAAAAAAAAGGCAACAGAGGTCTATATAAGATGGTTTCTGCATTCAATACTGAGATGCTTCAACCTCTCTCATTTTATTTCCACGTTCAATCAAGTAATATACCTCTTCATTTTCTGATAACATTATTAAGTAGGATAAATTTCATCCGATTCGTTCAGGTTTAACTTTAATTCAATATTAATTCATTAGTTTGAAAAATTAACATTGTCAAGTAAAATAAATTTCATTTGAGTCGTTCAGTTTCAACTTTAATTCAAGATTAATTCATTAGTTTGAAAAATTAATATTTTAATCCAAAATTATCGATTTAATAGTATAAAAGAAAATGTTTTATAAAGTCATTATTAAAGTTCATAAAACTTTTGTCCGTATTAAAATAAAAACTCTAATGATGATGATAAAAGTCATTATTAAAAAATTTATTAACTTAAACATTTGTCCCTCATTTGACATCCATTATTCCTTTCTTTAGCATCGAAAATAAAAATATCACATAAAATAATATTTTAAAAAAATATTTAACAGTAATAAATAATAATAAAATTCATTCTTATGAAATATGATATTATTGATTCAAGGTTAGTAATTGACTTATATATGTTAACATCACTTGTGATTTTAAGGAAAAAGTGTCCATTTTTTCAAACTAATGAACTAAAATTAAATTATGACAAAACATTAAAGACCTTAAAAGAATTTACCTAAAATTAATCACTTCACCTCCTGGACGATGGCGAGGGTTGTCTTCAAAGAGTACATAAGATTTTATCAGAATCACTGATCACTAAGCAGATTTATCACGCTTTCTCTTTTTACTCCTTTTCTTCAATAGTCCTTTCTCACCTAGTGCCTTGAGTTTCTGCTTTTTACGTTCTTTTACTTTCTCCTCAAAGCCATCGTCCATCATCTTCATTGTTGCCACACGTTTAGCCTTACAGACCTGCCAATTTGATATTAACATGCATAAGATACTGAATACTTGTGTTCTGCTGTTGAAGTTGATTCAAATAAACACCAGATATTACCATGTCAAGTACCAACTTTTTAGTAATGCATCAACAAAAGTTATTAGTCCTTTCAATGCAGATTAATGTGCTACATTTGCATCCTCTTCCGTGAACATATATGTAGGTACTAGAGTTAACAAGACAAACTTAATAGTAGACCTGGCTATTTGTGTCTGTCATGTCGTGTAAAGTCATATTCATGTCATGTAAAATATTAAAATTTCGTGTCAAAACTCATATTGGCATTCTAAACACAAAACATTCTTTCTAGCTTTTACTAAATTCATACACAATTTTTACCAAATTTTACCTCATATCAATTGGTCTCATCTTCATGTGGTGTCATTATATCGTGTGTAGAATTTTCACATCTACCTAATAACATCAATATGTGGAGCAAAGGCATCCTTCCACAACAGCATAATTGTTTTATTCCTCTCTCAAGATAATTTAGTGAGACAAACTGTGGTTACAGAAAACACTATGGACATGCTATTATTGCACAGTTGTAATAGGATTTACCAAGTATTTTCAACCTAAGAGCATTAGAAGCAAATGCATATTCAGTTCACAGACTGCCAATTGTGACAGTTGTCTAAATGAATAGCTTTGAAATTTATATATAAAAACCACCAAAAAGAAGAAGCTAAGAGATTGTACCTTTGAGAAGTCAGACAGGACTTCATTCTCTTTGCATTCAAATTTTTCCAATTGTTTTCCCAATTCAGCTTCTATTTCATGAACAAGATCCACATCATTCTGCAAATTACATTACTCTAGTAAGCAAATCAAGCAAATGCAGAAACAGAGACCTCATACTTCTAAACACCTCTCTATTAGATCACAGAAAGAGAAGGCAATCCATAAACAATATTACATGAATCAATTAACATTGAGTAGAAGGGTGATAGGGAAGCAAGAAGAGGAGAGACAGCTTTATAGCAGTATGTTCTTTAATTTGAGAGAGTGGGAAAGAGATGGGGAAAAAGGCCTTATATTGACAGAGTTCTAATTTAAATCAGTTCCAGCTAAGTTGCTTCCTTGTCTAATGAAAAATCTTAGAAGAGAAATCAGTGACCACGTATAGAGCAGATATGACAGGAAACATGCATGGAATATCAGCTATGGATTATGTCATAGATGCAACAATCCTCTTTAAGGCATATAACAGATGCAAGGGAGCATGCTATCCCTTTCAGTGCATTGTATATGTAAATAAAACTAATAATCTAAGGTCTTCACACAGTTGTAGGCAAACAGGCAAGTTCTTGGCAAGCAAGAAATGGAAAGAAGTAATTTGGAAATATATGGAAGTATTAGAGTTGGATGAAATCATTGCATTGGATAGAAATGTGTGCAGGACAAGAATCCATAGGGACGATTTAGCGTGATTTCAAATATTGGTTTATATAACCTACCCCAATCTATTAAGATTTCTATTAAGATAAAGGCTCTTTGATGATGATGATGATGAAAGTTCGTATTCTTTAAGATTTACAGAAGAACCTTTCTAAGCTGGTCTTCAGGGTCCCATACCACACAAAAACCAAGAAATAAGCAAGTTTCAATGTCAAGCACCACTGAGTACTAACCTCAGTTATAAAGCTCACGGCCAATCCTCCCCTACCAGCTCTTGCAGTACGACCCACACGATGAACATAATCTCTAGGATACCTGAAACAGGTGGCAGCTAAGTTTTAGTGCCCAAGCAAAAATAGAGAAACTAAAAATTAAGAAAAATCCTTAACGAAAGGAACCTTGGAAGATCATAATTTATAACAAGATCAACAGTAGGAATGTCTAAACCACGACTTGCAACATCTGTAGCGAGCAGTATAGAAACTCGTCCAGATTTAAAATGCTGCACTGCAGAAAGTCTTAGAGCCTGTGAATTTAATGAGTGCAAAGTTGCAACCTCCACTTCAAGCTCTTCTAGCAATAAACTCAAAAGATGACAATCTCTGCACCCACATTTTAAAGAATAAGAGGTAAATGTCAAAATAAAAATATATGAATAAAATAAAAAATTGTAGTAATAAGAACGAAAATCTGCCAGAAAAAAGCATGTCTAGCAGCATCTAATTAATCAAATGGTAATAGGAACATAGACCATACCAATTGTTGCAAAGACAATGATAAAGTCGAGAAAATAACATAAAAGGGTCAAAGTGTCCATGCGAAAGATTGTATACCCAAGTAAGATGCAGAACAAGACAAAGAGATAGAAAATAGACAGAAACAGACTAGAAACCAATAAGAAGCAAAAGGTTACCAGAGTAAGAGAGACAAGATCAGAGAAATGAGAGAAAGAAAAGAACAAGGCAAAGGCTTTTTCCATTATTAATCCCTATAACCTACTGAGATAGAAAAGACTACAGCTATTAGCAGATAGAGATAAAAGAAAGCACGTACTGCTACTAAAAGGAAAAAGAATCAGAATACATGGCCCCAAATGTTTATACCTGCATCTTGAGACAAATATCATGGCTGAGCGGATATTCAAATCTTCCATTTTAGACAAAATGTGCACAAGATAAGCATCCTTTGCAGTTTTGGGGGTGAAAATATACTGCTGTTTAAGTGTTTCAACTGTCCTGAGGCCTTCATAAGCCTCGTAGAAGTATGCCTTGTTGGCAGAAAGCTCAAGCAGTGTTTGCAGGTCACTGGTCATTGTTGCAGAAAATAACAAAGTTTGCCGATTTTTTGGCAAACATTGGAAAACCACCCTTAGTTCCTCTTCAAAGCCAACATCCAAAACTCTATCTGCTTCGTCCAAAACTAAATACTAAAACAAAATCATAATAAAAAGAAAATGTAAATAAGGAACACCTTCAGAAAGAGTATAGTTATTTATTAATCATGCAGGGTTTTAAAGAGGCCTGAGATTAGACATACAACCCCAACATGCTAATGCTGCTTTCCTGAGGTCAAAGATAGTTCAATACAATTACCCTGTTCCAATCACTCACTTTCACAATTCTCTCAACAATCTTACTCTAAAAGATTCATCTCGTTTTCCTACAGAAAAAATTCCATATATCCATGTCTTCCAGTCAACCATAACAATAAATGAATACAAGATAACTATGACTCAATCCTAAAATTATGAAATATAACATTAGACAACATTCTGCATTCCTTAATCCCCATTGTATAACCTGGCATCTTATCGTCAACTTTCAAAGATTCCTGACTAGCAAATTGTTCAAAACAATTTATAGCAAATTAATACAAATGGAGAAATTGATCAATCCCAACATTCTAATTCGTCCCTATATTTAGAAATGATTGTACCAACTAAATAAACTTGCAATAGAAAACATATACAAAATCAATCAGTTAATGTTTGTCCGTCATCCCAAATTTATCAAATGAAAGCAAAAAAAAAAAAAAAGTCTTTTTAAAGCAAATCGGGTCACCACTCACTATTTTATCCCTGTTTGGCCACAAGTACTAGCTAATAGCTTTCTATTTTCCAAACTTTCAATCAATTAAAATCGCATCCTAAATTTTCCAAGGTCATTTGAAACCATCATATAATTATATGCTAGAAATAAAAAACCCTCATCAAAATGCACTCTACTCTTTGTCCGTCATAAAAAAAATAAATAAATAAAAGAGAAGATGAGGAATTTACCTTAGTTCTTTGAAAGACTCTACGAACATCAGGATTCTCTTCCAGCAAAACCTTAACTCTTCCAGGGGTAGCCACAACCACATGCGGCCTCGAAACCAAGGCTTTCGCCTGGGTAATCATATCCATACCACCCACCACCACCGAACACCTTAAATGCAAACAAGACCCCAATGCTCTAAACTGTTCAGCCAACTGGAAAGCAAGCTCTCTCGTCGGGGTAATCACCAGCGCAAAAACCCCATATGGATCCTCCGCTAAACTGTTCAATATAGGTAGAGCGAACGCAGCCGTTTTGCCGCTTCCCGTCTGGGCAATCCCCAGCACGTCACGACCGGCAAGTATTTTGGGTATGCAATGGGTTTGGACCGGCGTAGGTTTTCGCATTCCGAGTTCTTTGCAAGTTTGGATGGCCCATTCGGCTAGACCCAAGTCGGAAAAATCGGTGCTTGTGGAGGCACCGGTGGCGGCTGACGAGGAACATTTTTCTATTTGGGGAATTTGGGGATTAGGTTTTTGAGAGGGTTTAAGAGTTTTACCAGGTTTGGGTTTTAGGGATTTGGAGAAAAGAGGGAAGTTTTTATCGATCAGAGTTGACGATTTTTCTTGTCCTTGTTCTTCTTGATCCATGGTAGCTTCACCGTTTGGCTAAAGAGACAAGGAGAAGCCTGTGAGAATTAGGGAGACTAAAAATATCAAAACCTTCTTTTGATAATTTGATAAGAAATTTTAAATACACCGAAAATTCTAATTTTCTTTTTGTGAGAAAAGCCAGAAGGCAATTGCATTCATTCAGAATAAAAGTTTACATCACTAGCAACAATAGCTTGGATTGCATCAGGACAATCCTCAACCCAATATCGACACATACTACATTCCAAACCACTTGCTTGTGAGGTAATTTGTGGTCATTATCTGTAAAGCTACAAATATTTTTTAACGTAACAAAAGCTCTGTCAATTATTGTAAAAATAATTATTTTATATATTATTAATAAAATTTTTTAATTTTATAAATAAAATTAAAATGATAATACATTTTTTTTTAAAAAGTATTAGTAAAAAGGGATGAAAATTTTATTAATTTAATAATTAAGTTATATTAGTAAAAAATTTTAAATTTAAACAAAGTAAATAATAAAATTTAAAATAAAATTTTTACAAACATTTTAAAATTCCAATAAAAGCTTTTAAATTTAATATAAAACTCAATAAATATATAACTTTAAAATTTAAAATAAAAATTTTATCAATACTTTAAAATATTGGTAAAAAAATTTTAATTAAAAATAAAATTTAATAAATATAAAATTTTAAATTAAAACTTTTACTTTCACTTTAAAATGTTGAGAAATTTTTTTTATTTTTAATGGTATTTAAAACGTTAACAAAAGTCATGACAAAAGATACAGAGCTGGAAAACTTTTTCTGGCATGACATTTACCTAATTGACAGTCAACCACCGGTCAAAAAACTGTCGACAATGTTTTTAACGGCAGTCTTCGGTCGTCTAACCATTTTTTGCGGCGAGTGAGATGTCAAGTGGATACACCATGATCTGAACACTTTAAAATCACATAGGCCATTCAACAGCCTGTCCAATGCCAAAAGAAAATAGTATGTTTTTCTTCCGTGATATTTTTTTATTCATAGGAAAAAAATAAAAAATCGAAATTTGAATTTAATTTTTTTAAAAAATAATAATTATTAAGGCAAACCTTGATTTTTTCTTCCATGATCATTGTGTTCCTGTACCTACAGCAGTAGCACAGTCCATCTAAAATACAAAATTGATTTAATGTTAACCCTTTCTACGATGGAATTTAGCATAAGTGAAAGATTTTTTGCACTTAAAAGCCCATGTGAACATGTTTAGGGCAAAATTCATATGCTTCAACTCTTTTTTCAATAAACTTGTATTGATGTCCAGAATCAAATTCTTTTACCAGTTGTCGCACATGATTCCTATAATTTGACTTCGCAATGATCAATGGTTCCACGTTGAAAGCCTGTTTCAAATGCTTGGCCAATATAATCTCCTCCTTTTCGTTGGGAAATCCTTCTAATTTGACAACCTTGAGGTCTTCTAATTTTGGTAGCCTTGTGACTGTCACTGAACACTTATTTGTGCTTGTCCTTTTGTAGCCTTTAGAATCAATCTGTATGACTAGCAGCAATTGGTTAATTGTGTAGTAGCAAACACTAATTAAACTTAATTTTATCATGAATTCTCTAAAAAACAATAAAGGGTTGGTGGGGCTTGGAATTTGCAATTCATTGGACTTCAGTGACCAATATATTGAAATAGAACTTTTTTTTTTTATGGAAATGGCAAGAGGACCATAATTTCATAATGTAAATGCATGAATTTAATTGCAAAAAACTTACAGTGATATAGAGTCTGGTCAAGTGAGGGCAGAGTTTCAAGAAAGAGATCAATGCATTACTATTGTATCTTATCTCCCATGAGTAATCAATCCACCACAACTCTTTTAAGTGGTGGAAAATTAGCTTCTTATTAATAGGGGATAAAATTGGGTAGATCAATGCCTAAAAAACAAAAGAAAAGTGAAAAGAAAAATATTAGAAAGGAACTAATTAAGGATAGCATGTATATATTTATGAAATTAGACATATAAGTAAAAATTACAATTATAATAAAATAACATTTAATATAGTAGGAAGAAGAAATCAATAAACAAGTCAAACCAAATATCAACAAACCATTATATATGAAGATGAGATTCCTATTTGGTGGGACTTGAACAAGAGAACTAAAGATACTGCGAAACTAATTAAAGGTTGAGTGAATAAGGGCCATAATTAAGTTCAGAAATTCGAAAAATTATTCAGAAAACATACCTCGAAAACCCATCTACATAGTGTAAGAGATTTAGCATCTTGTATATGTTGAAAGATTGAGTGAAAGCCGCAAGTATTGATGCTACTGTAGGCAGGGCCTTGTCTGCAATCGAGCATGGCATCTTCCAGGTTGAAGTTCAAGTAACCCTTATATTCAGGCCAATACCCGCCAAGTGGATCACCCCATTGTGAAGACACTAATCTACCTCGATATCGAAATGATTGTAGATTGTAACAGTTGACATGAAGAGATTCTAATCGTTGACAATCCAAGATGGTTAATTTTTTTAGCTCTGAACCACTTGCTTTTATATGCAAAGATCGTAAGCCATTGCATTTCTCTATAGTCAAGCTTTCGAGATATTTGATATTCTTCGTCAGGGAGGAAACCGCCTCGCTAGTAAGGTAACTAACTGAGATTAGATGAAGCGCTTTCAATTTGAATGTTGAGAGTGATGATTGGAGGGTATTCATTTGCCGATTTCGAGCAAACCACCAGGCAAAAAAAGGGTCGTCATAGGTAGGGAAATTAATCTCCAATAACCAATCAAATTGCCATGGGAATTCATATTTCACTTTGGAAAAATCAAGATGAAGTTTTTGATTAGGTTCAACAGCTGCCAAGAGGAAACTACTTTTACCGAAGTTGAATTGAAACCCCCAATTATTTCTTGGTTTATATGATTGATCAGAAAAATCATGGAGGAAGCTTGAAATTTCAATAAAAGCATCATCTATGGTCCCATGTCGCACCAAAAAATTCTTCTTCCAAAGGTTTTTCCATCGGATCGAAAGAAAACATGTTTGGACAGAAAATCTAAAAGGAAGAAAAGAAATTACCTGACAAAGGATTTCGTCGGGCAAACTACTGATAATATCATTATTTCTTGGTTCAAAGTTCAAATTCCTGTATAAAGACTAGGTTATTAATTCTAACTTGAACTAAACAGAGCTCGGATTGGTATATCAATGGTAAAATTCTCAAGAAAAAAGATAAATAACAGTTACTTACTTCATGGAAACCGCAATCTTTCTTACGTTGGTTTCATCTTCAACGCATCTGATCACTTGTTGATCGTCTAGACCTGGCTTCTTCCTCGATTGATTCTTCCCTTTGTTCCTATTTTTCTTTCCCATGGATTTTTGCTTATTTTTCCGAGAAAATAGAACCATTTTTATGGCCTAGCTAGGCATTGGCTATTAAAAAATATATGTGAATGAAAATGACCTCTAGTAAAAAAGACTTCCTGATATACAGAAATTATAATCACATCGCATGGCACTTTCACCTAATTAAATACGAATAAAAGTAATAGACCTTGAATTTGTCCCTAATTAAGCAGCTGAAACTTAATAAATGTTCTCTTCGAGACAACGTAATTGGGTTATATCTTCATCACCTTAACTAACCATGGTTAAAATAAATATCTTGGCAAATTCCTTCTCATTCTCCCCTACTTTCCCACTTCATTAATTCTCAAAAACTATCACCGTTTTTTTTTAATCAAATTGAGAATGAATTTAGAATTTTGCAAACAAGTTTGGAGTGTTTCGTTCGTGAAAGTTAAATTATCTTTTAGAATTTGATTACAATCAAAATCATAGTTATTAATACCGTTTCGGTTTCGGTCGTATTAGCCAGTTTTCATAAAATCCAATACATTTGAGTTGATTTTTCGTACCAAATTTGGTACCGGATAATTTCGGCTAGTTTCGTGAATTTCGGGTGGTTTCGGTCAATTTCGGCTAAATTCATTGTTTCGGTTGGTACGCAAACATTACAAGAAAATTGAATTTTTTTTGTTTTATTATATGTTTTGATACTGAATTAAAACTAATAAATACATAAATAATGAATTAAGTAAATGCATTAACAAATTTAACAATTTTAAAAATAATTTTTATTTGTTGTATGAGTAATTTTATTAAATTTATACTTATCATTATTAATATTAAATATTTTATATTTATTTTTCTTATTATTATTAATATTATTACATGTATGAAATGTTTATAAATATTTTTAAATTAAACCGAAAAATCAAAATAATATACCGAAACAACCGATACCAATATATCTCATTATAAAAAAAAATGAAACACTCTCTGGTACGATATTTACAACCTTGATCAAAACATGGTATATTTGAGAATCTTCAAAATGTTAGGTTCTTACCTTTGGTTTAATTGGGAGGAAATGAATTTGTCTTCAGTAAAGCCGCAAAATATTGATTTGTTTGTAAGGTCATAAAATCTTATGAGATATTCAATATCTCATGAAAAATTGAATAAATAATAAAAGTTAAAAAATGTAAATAATGGTTTAACCGGTTATCAGATAAACTTTAATATAATGAAGTATAATTTAAATCATATTTTTATCCTTTAAAAAGACAACAAGATATTTAAATTGCATTTTTATTCATTCATAAAACAACCAAAATTATATTTTTATCCTTTCGAAGTAAGAAAGCAAATTATCTAATATATTAAACAACCAAGATTTGGTCTAGCGGTTGTTACCCCTTTATAAGAGAAAGTAGATCCAAAGTTCAATTCTCCTATTCTCCCTTTGTACCTCCAATGAACCAAAAAAAATTATCTAATATATTAAATTTCATAGTTTTTTACCTTGAATTATGCATTATAATAAGGGTAGTCCAAGCTAATTTAGAAAGAGAAAATTAAGAAGAGAAAATGTTTTTAGAGAAAGTACTTAGGGTTCATCTGTGAAATCCCCAAATTTCATGTAATTTTCCATGTTTGTAAAGTATTACAATCTGAAATGATTAAGTAAATATGAGAAGTTTGATGTATGAATGATGTATGGAACATAAAAGGAATGATGAAATTGATAGTCAATTAGTCAAAGAATTTAATTGATATCAGGAAAAATATTTAAAGTATGATGAGAAATTAATATCAGATTTTGTAAGTAAAGTACATGTGGCTTATGCAAGAAAGAAGAGGAATTAAGATGGGTCAAAGAGTCAATGAGATGGTTAATGGCTGAGATGATGGGAGATAAAGCATGCATTTAATGAAGGTTGCATGAGTCATCATCACCTCCATCACCACACGGCAGCAACCTCCTAGCCCTCACCCTCTCGTTCCCTCTCCAAGCTTCCAAGTTTTTCCCCCATAGCTACCTTGACAAGCTACCTCATTCCTCCATCGATCCCTTTAGCTAGTTGAACGAAAAACGACCATAGTCACTAGACTAAGCTATATCCGAAGTTTGGTAGATTGAATCCAAGTATTGGAGGAGATCTCAAAATCTGAAAAATTGGTCACTAGCAAAGGTAAAAGAAAAAGATGATTCTTTCAATTTTGTTTATGGTATGGAGTTGTACTGAGTTGGTAGGATATGTGTATGGTGATTGTTTAAAGGTTTAAATTGTGATGATGTTACAGCTTTGAAGAAGTGAAGGAAAGGAATTGGAGTCACTAAGTGATTTCATGTTCTCGAAGTAATCGAGGTAAGGGATTCATGTAACGGACGTAGGATGGCTATGTCCACATGTTTTATTGTGTTTTAAATGTCAATTGGAAAGAAGTACTAGCTGTTTTGAAGTGCAGGAAATAAGATTTTCAAGTCTTACTCCTAGTACCAATTAGGCTAGGAGCAGCTGATTGCCTTAAGTAGCAGCCGACTGCCTAGAGACAATCAAAGCGTAGTTTTTCGAAAACCGAGACAAACCAGTCGACTGCTATGTAAGCCAGTCGACTGCTATTTTCCCAGTATGCATTCTGTTTCAAACCAATCGATTGCTACATGGGACAGTCAACTGCTATTTGCTAAAAAGTATTCTGTTTCAAAACTAGCCGACTGCCTATAGGACCAGTCGACTGCTATATGACCAGTCGATTGCTATTTCTCGAAAAGCATTCTGTTTGAAAACCAGTCGACTGCTATATGGACCAGTCGACTGCCCTCATGAATTTCAGAAAAGAAAATATCGAAATTTTAAATAAAAATAATTTCGATAAATGAAAATATGAAGCAGTAGCCGACTGCCTTATGAGGCCAACCGACTGCCATGTTTGAAAAGAGGTTTTCAAAGCCTATTTCAAGAAAGTATGAAGGTCATAGCAAATAGCTATATGACAAATGTTTTGAGATTATGAAGTACTTAATGATTATGCACTTCTGTATATGTTCATGGCTGAGGAGCTCTAATCCAGCCCTCAGTGCTACAGATGTCACCTGACTAGTGTTCACTATAGCCACTGACGTTTGGCCAAATTGTCTCTGTTATGTATATATTGGCTAGGAGAGGATTCCTGGCTCCTACGGGAGTACGCTACATAATTTAGTGCATAATTCTGTTAATATGCAAATAGTCTCTCTGCTATATGATGTATGTTTTGATGAAAGAATATAATGCATGTTTTGAAGTAAGTTTATGAAGTATGATGTTTTAAAGAAAGTATATAATGTATGCTATTTTAAAGAAGCATATAAAGTATGTTTGTCTACACCATTTGAAGGAAATATGCATGGTTGCAAACGATATATGAAAGAAGTACATGATGCATGCTTTATAATGGTTTTACATGACATTATAGAGCCAAGCAGGAAAACTGCATATAGAAGTATAGTACGCTCTTTTACATATTTTTCTTACTGAGCGTAAACTCACCCTTTTACGAATATTTTTCCTACAGATTATCTGAAGTGAACCCCGCTCCGAATAGAGGAGCTTGCTTTTGAGATATCACGGTGTACTTTCGTGATACGCTTCCCAATTAGTATAAAAGGTATACTTATGTACTTATGTAAAGTAAATTGTAATTCAGCTATGGTACAGTACAAGTAACATTTATGTATATAAGATGTCAGGGATTTAAGTTAGGATGATGTGTAAGATCCTGTGGTATGGAATGATATATATACGTATCATTATTCTGTTATTTGAAAGTAAATTAATCATATTGAGCTATTAGATATAAAGCTTAAGAAGAAGAAGAATGAATGACATTGATGAACAAAATCAAATCAAGTCGTATAAGATAATAAGAAAAAAGTTAGATGGTAAGATGTAGTGACGGGGATGTCACAGATTGGTATCAGAGCTAATTCGATTGATGTTCGTCAATCTCAGTAAGCTAGAGATAGAGTATATCCCTAATGTATTGTACCTGTCTGAATACATATGCATAGTATAACTGTTTATAGTTATACCAAAGAGCTCAAAATGTGACTGTATTGACAGAATGAGCTCACGTAGAAGAGGTACTAGTAGAGGAAGAGAACGGGGTCGTGAAGAGCAACCCCCATTACAGTTTCCCCCTTCATCTCCACCGCATAGCCCGAATACTAGGTTAGCGAAAATGAAGAAGCATATGCAGAATATGGCCACGATGTTCACGCAATTCATGTTGAACTTTCTGAATGTGACCACAAGTACCCCAGCAGCTACACTTGTTGTTCCTCCTACAGAGTTACCCCTACCAGTCCCAGTTACTGAAAGGCGGGATCCCAAGGCATATTGTAGTGTGACCTTGATCAAAGAATTCAAGAAGTTGGATCTGCCTAAGTTTAAAAGGGAAAGAGATTTGTTGGCCGCAGAAAATTGGATGAAGGTAGTCATGAAGTCTTTTGAGTATATGACCTGCTCCGAAAGGGAGAAGGTAGGCTTGGCTGCTTACTTGCTAGTGGATGATGCCAAGTATTAGTGGTAGGCCACTAGAACCGTATCGGAGGTTCGACATGATGAGGTTACGTTGGATCGATTTGTAAAAGCTTTTAATGAGCAGTACATCCCACGCACTGATCAGAATAGGTTGAAGATCAAGTTTTTGAGTTTGACTCAAGGGACGATGTGTGAAATCCCCAATTTCCATGTATTCCTCCATGTTTGTAAAGTATTTCAATCTAATATGATTAAATGAGTATGAAGTTGATGTGAAATTGGTGTATGAATAATGTATGATTGATGTATGGAATATAAAAGGAATAATAAAGTTGAATGTTAATAAGTCAAATAAATTATGTTGATATCAGGAAAATAAATAGAATAGGAGAAAAGAAGTAAAATCAGAATTTTATTTGGTAATTAAATGGAAAAGTGGCTGTGATGAGAAGGAGGAAAAGAGGAAATTAATGGGTCAAAGGGTCAAGGGAAAGCATGGCTGAGATAGATGATGAGATGAGCATGCATTTAATGCAATGGCATGACTCATCATCTTCATCTTATCACCAATGTCAGCCCCCTCTTCCAGCTCTCCCTCACGTTCTTCCTCCATTTTCCCTAAGTTTCCAACTCAAGTTACCTTGATAAGCTACCCCAATTCTCTAGCAATTCATTAAGTCCATTTAACGAAAAATAATCCTTGTCGTTAGACTAAGAGATATCCAAAGTTTGGTGGATTGATTCCAAGTAGTGGAAGAGATCTCAAAGTTTGAGATTTTGGTCTCTAGTGAAGGTAAGAGAAGAAGATGATTCCTACAACTTTGTTTATGATTTGGAGTTGTTTTGAGTTAGTACGATATATGTATGATGATGGTTTAAAGATTTGAATTGATATGATGATTTTAGGTTGAAGAAGTGAAAAGCTAAAGTTGACGCATCAAGTGATCTTGCGTTCTCGAAGGAATTGAGGTAAGAAATTTATGAACGGACGTAAGGCAGCTATGTCCGCATGTTTTATGATGTTTTGATGTGGTTTGGAGAGATGTACTAGCTGTTTTGTGCAGGAAAAATGACATTTTCGGACTTGTCTCCTAGTGCCAAATAGGTTAGGAGCAGCCGACTGCCTTAAGTAGTAGCCGACTGCCTAGAGACAACCAAAACGTCGTTTTTCGAAAACTGATTCAAACCAGTCGATTGCTATGTAAGCCAGTCGACTGCTATTTACCCAGAAGCATTCTGTTTCAAACCAGTCGACTGCTATATGGGACAGTCGACTGCTATTTGCCAAAATGCATTCTATTTCAAAACCAGCCGACTGCCTATGAGACCAGTCGACTGCTAATTTTTCAGAAGCATTCTGTTTCAAAAACAGTCGACTGCTATATGACCAGTCGACTGCTATTTCTTAAGAAGCATTCTGTTTGAAAACCAGTCGACTGCTATATGGACCAGTCGACTGCCCCCATGTATTTTTCGAAATAAAAATAATTTCGATAAAAGAATTTATGAAGTAGCAGCCGACTGCCCTATGAGGCCAGTCGACTACCATGTATGAAAAGAGCTTTCAAAGCTTATTTGATTTAAACACAAAAGTGTTTCCTGAAAAAGTATATTATAAATGTTTTGAGACTATGGACTGCGTAATGATTATGCATTTCTGATGGCTGAGAGACCCTGATCAAGTCCTGAGTATTATTATGTTGAGCGAGGAACCCTAGTCCGGTCCTCAATCCCACATGTGACACCTGACTAGTGTTCACTGTGGATTACTAAAGGCAGGAGAGAATCCCTGACCTATACAGAGTGCACTACTGTACTAATGCATGATTAGAGTCATATAAATAGGAATGAACGGTTTATATGACGATGCAAGCGCTTAAATATTTGTACATAGTCTCTATTTATTTCAAAGTACAAGATGTATGTAAGAAGAAGTATACGATGTATGTTTTAAAGTATGTACGAAGTATGATGTTTTAAAGAAAGAAGTTTATGCATGATGTTTTAAAAAAAGTATAAGAAGAAGAAGTATGTGATGCATGTTTTATACATATGCTAGTTTAAAGAAGCGTACAAAGTATGTTTGCCATGTCATTTGAAATAAATATGCATGGTTGCAAACAATACATGAAAGATGTTTATGATGCATGTTTTATAATGCTTTACATGACATTATAGAGCTAAGTAGGAAAAATGCATATAGAGGCATAGCACGCTCTTTTACATAATTTTCTTACTGAGCGTAAACTCACTCTTTTACGACCATTTTTCCTACAGATTACCTGAAGTGAACCTCACTCCAACTAGAGGAGCTTGCTTTTGAAAGATTTGAGTGTACCTTCAAAGGACGCTTCCCAGTTAGCATAGAAGGTATACTTATACGTTTATGTAAGGTAAATTGTAATTCAGCTACAGTACAGTACAAGTAGAAATTTATGTATATAAGATGTTGGGGATGTAAGATAAGATGATGTATGAGATCTTGTGGAAAAGGAATGATATTTATATATATATATATATATATATATATATATATCATTTTTATGCTTATGGAAGGTGAATAAAATTTTAGGAGCTATTAGAAAATTAGCTTAAGGATAAGGAATGATTAGCACTGATAAACTAAATCAAATGATGTCGTATAAGATGTGAAAAGAAAAAGTTAGATGATAAGATGGAGTGACGGGGACGTCATACGATGACGGTGAATCAGTATGAATCGAAGTTCATTACCTTGAGTATATTTGATCCAGAGGTCCTCAGGAATGAAAGACATAAGATCTACTGGTTCATAGAGGGATTGAAGTCCCCTATTAGATCTAAGCTGTATCCGATAGATATCACAATGTATGGAGAGGCGATCTATAAGGCTCAGTTGTGTGAGCAGGACTATGAGCTTCATCATGCCGAGTTCTGAGCTAAGGGTAAAGGCAAAGAACCGATGAAGCAAAAGTCCGATGAGAAAGCTTCGAGTGATAGGTATCCATATAGAAGAAGTATAAGTAAGTAAAGTATAAGAAGATGCTTTCAAATTTAATTAAATGTTTCGATGGAAATATATTAAATCTGGAGTTACGATGATGATGATACAGGAACTCCTAGAGCTACTAGGATCAAGATAAGTGATGAAAGATCCCGATACCCAGCTGGAAGTACTGCTAGCTCACCGAAGAGTACGATGCAAAGATGTAAGCAATGTGAGAAGTTTCATGGATCACAGCCATGCCGCTTGGAGAGTGGCGCTTGTTTTAGATGTGGTGAATAGGGACACATGATTAGAGATTGTCCCAAGAGGAATTTGAGGACGCCTGAGGAATCAGAGAAGACCCCCCAACCACAGCTTAAGGCCACTGCTGCAGAAAAGGGAAAGAAAGCTGTAACCCAAGGACAAGTGTTTGCCATCGATAAGGAGTCTGCCGATGCCTCGTCCAAAGTGATTAAAGGTAAGATTCACCTTTTTGATATGAGTGTTACTGCATTGTTTGATCCAGGCTCTATGCATTCATTTGTGTCACCTATGATTGCTATGAGAATACCTAGTGAACCTGAGCCTTTAGGACAATTGTTGCAAATAAGTACTCCCTTTAGGGAATCACAAATAACGGAAATAGTATATCGAAATTGTAAGCTACAGGTAGGAGAAAGAGAATCAATAGCTGACCTAATCCTACTAAATATGTATGGGTTTGATGTTATTTTGGGTATGGATTGGTTAGCTAAGAATCATGTGATGTTAGATTGTTATGCTAAGAGTGTAACCTTCTCTTCACCCGTTAGCCATGTTGTAAATTTTGCAAGTGATTAATGCTAAAGTATGTTTATTGTTTGATTTGATTTCAAATAAAAGTAATGAGAAGTATGTATGGTTATACGAAGGATTTATGGCATATGTGGAGGATGTAGACAAGAAACATCTCGGACTTTATGAAATTCCAATAGTCAAGGATTTTCCAGAAGTGTTTCCGGATGATCTTCCAAGGCTTCCTCCAGACAAGGAAGTAGAGTTTACGACCGATTTGGTGCCAAGGACTGAGCCCATTTCTAGATCTCCCTATCGGATGGCTTTAGTGGAATTGGAAGAACTTAAGAAGCAGCTTCAGGAATTACTAGATAAGGGATTCATACAACCCAACGTATCCTCTTAGGGTGCTCCTGTGCTTTTTGTCCGAAAGAAAGACGGTAGTATGAGGTTGTGTATAGACTACCGATGGCTGAATAAAATGACGATCAAGAATAAGTATCCTCTTCCCAGGATTGATGATCGTTTGATCAGCTCAAGGGTGCACAAGTCTTCTCCAAGATAGACTTGAGGTCGGGATATCATCAGTTGAAGATCCGAAGTGAAGATATCCCTAAGACTGCATTCAGGACACGGTATGGCCATTATGAATTCTTGGTAATGCCGTTTGGTTTAACCAATGCACTCGCAGCCTTCATGAACCTGATAAATGATGTGTTCAAACAGTATTTGGACCAGTTTGTCATTGTATTCATCGATGACATATTGGTGTACTCGAGGTCTTGGGAAGAGCATGAGCAGCACTTAAGGAAAGTTTTGCAAACCTTCAAGGATCGATGATTGTATGCCAAGCTAAGTAAGTGTGATTTCTAGCTAGATCATATCTCCTTTTTGGGTCATGTAATTAGTAAAGATAGAGTTTCGATCGATTCATCGAAGATTGAAGTGGTGGTTCAATGGGAGAGACCGAAGACAGTGACAGAGATTAGGAGTTTCTTGGGTCTAGCTGGCTACTATTGAAGATTTGTGGAGGGTTTCTGGAAGTTAGCTGCTCCATTGACGCGCTTAACACGCAAGGAAGTGAAGTATGAATGGAATGATGCCTGTGAGCGAAGCTTTCAAGAGTTGAAACACAGGTTGACGACTACACCTATCCTCACCATTCCTAGTGGTTCTGGAGGATTTGTGGTGTATAGTGATGCCTCAGGGCAAGGTTTGGGATGTGTACTAATGCAGCATGGTAAGGTAGTAGCATATGGTTCTCAACAATTAAAGGACCATGAGAAGAACTACCCAACTCATGATTTGGAGTTAGCTGTAGTAGTATTTACTCTGAAGATATGGAGACATTACTTATATGGTGAGAGATTTCAGATCTTACGGATCATAAAAGCCTGGAATACTTGTTCTCTCAAAGAGAATTGAACATGAGGCAAAGAAGATGGCTTGAGCTTTTGAAGGACTATGATTGTGAGATCTTGTACCACCTGGGGAAAGCTAATGTGGTGGCGGATGCTCTGAGCCGGAAGCATATAGGAATGGTAGCTTTTATGATGGTGAAAGAACATGAGTTGATTGAGCAGTTTGCAAGCCTCAATCTTAATGTTATGCCTTATGAGCAATTTGGAATGATGGCTAGTATGAAGATTGAGCCAGAGTTGATGGACAGAATTTGAATTGCTCAAAAGGATGATGATCAATGTATTAAGGCTATGAGTCAGATTCAATTAGGTATGACCTCAGAGTTCAATATGGGTAGCGATGGAATTTTGAGGTTTAATAACTGTATATGTGTTCCTAATGATGATGAACTGAGGAAGTTAATTTTGATTGAAGCACATGCCAGTAAGTACACGTTGCATCCAGGAAATATGAAGATGTATCATAATCTTCGCAAGGTGTATTGGTGGATTGGCATGAAGAGAGACATAGTCGAGTTTGTGGCGAAATGTCTCACATGTCAATAGGTTAAGGTAGAGCACTAAAAGCCAGCAGGATTATTGCATCCTCTACCTATACCTATGTGGAAATGGGAGCACATTACGATGGATTTTATTATGGGATTGCCCAGAACCAAGAGGAATCATGACGGTATTTGGGTGATCGTGGACAGACTAACTAAGTTAGCTCACTTCCTACCTATGAAGTCTACGGATACACTTAGTGCTTTGGCAGACTTATATGTAAGAGACATCGTAAGACTACACGGTGTTCCAGTGAGCATCACGTCTAATAGAAATTCCAGGTTTACCTCTCACTTTTGGGAGCATTTTCATGAAGCCATGGGATCTAAGTTAAATTTTAGCATAGCTTTTCATCCGCAGACTGACGGACAATCGAGCGCACTATTCAAACGCTCGAGGATATGTTAAGAGCTTGTGCTATGGATTTTAAAGGCTCCTGGGATGACCATCTGCCATTGGCTGAGTTTGCATATAATAATAGCTATCATGCAAGCATCGGGATGGCACCATATGAAGCTTTATATGGTAGAAGGTGTCGATCTCTGATTGGGTGGGAAGAAGTGGGCGAGCGTAAGTTATTAGCTCCAGATTTAGTTGAGCAAGCATCTGAAGATGTTAAGTTGATTTGTCAAAGGCTTAAGACAGCTCAGAGTCGACAAAAGAGTTATGCGGATACTCGACGGAAACCACTTGAGTTTTTGGTTGGAGACTATGTATTCTTGAAAGTTTCTCCTTCCAAAGGGATCATGAGATTTGGCCGACGAGATAAGCTGAGTCCTCGCTACATCGGTCCATTTGAAGTCTTAGATTGAGTGGGTGATGTTGCCTATAGATTGGCATTGCCTCCGAAGCTATCGGGAGTACATAATGCATTTCATGTGTCGATGCTTCGGAAGTATAATCCGGATCCATCTCACGTTATAGAGTATGAGCCCTTGGAGATAAGGGAAGACATGAGCTATGTAGAAAAGCTGATTCGGATTTTGGATAGAAAAGAGAAAGTTTTGAGGCCTAAGACGATCCCATTAGTGGAAGTTCTCTAGCAATACCATACGACGGAAGAAGCTACATGGGAGCTAGAGAGCTTGACGAAAGAAAAGTACCCGGAATTGTTTACTTGATAACCCTATTTAAATTTGGAGGACCAAATTTTCCAAGGTGGGGAGAATGTGAAATCCCCCAATTTCATGTAATTTTTCATGTTTGTAAAGTATTACAATCTGAAATGATTAAGTAAATATGAGAAGTTTGATGTATGAATGATGTATGGAACATAGAAGGAATGATGAAATTGATAGTCAATTAGTCAAAGAATTTAATTGATATCAGAAAAAATATTTAAAGTATGATGAGAAATTAATATCAGATTTTGTAGGTAAAGTACATGTGGCTTATGCAAGAAAGAAGAGGAATTAAGATGGGTCAAAGAGTCAATGAGATGGTTAATGGCTGAGATGATGGGAGATAAAGCATGCATTTAATGAAGGTTGCATGAGTCATCATCATCTCCATCACCACACGGCACCAAACTCCCAGCCCTCACCCTCTCGTTCCCTCTCCAAGCTTCTAAGTTTTTCCCCCATAGCTACCTTGACAAGCTACCTCATTCCTCCATCAATCCCTTTAGCTAGTTGAACGAAAAACGACCATAGTCACTAGACTAAGCTATATCCGAAGTTTGGTAGATTGAATCAAGTATTGGAGGAGATCTCAAAGTCTGAAAAATTGGTCACTAGCAAAGGTAGGAGAAGAAGATGATTCTTTCAATTTTGTTTATGGTGTGGAGTTGTGCTGAGTTGGTAGGATATGTGTATGGTGATTGTTTAAAGGTTTAAATTGCGATGATGTTACAGCTTTGAAGAAGTGAAGGAAAGGAATTGGAGTCACCAATGATTTCATGTTCTCGAAGTAATCGAGATAAGGAATTTATGTAACGGACGTAGGGTGGGTATGTCCACATGTTTTAATGTGTTTTAAATGTCAATTGGAAAGAAGTACCAGCTGTTTTGAAGTGCAGGAAATAAGATTTTGAGTCTTACTCCTAGTACCAATTAGGCTGGAGCAACCGACTGCCTAGAGACAACCAAAGCGTAGTTTTCCGAAAATCGAGACAAACCAGTCGACTGCTATGTAAGCCAGTCGACTGCTATTTTCCCAGTATGCATTCTGTTTCAAACCAGTGGACTGCTATATGGGACAATCGACTGCTATTTGCTAAAAAGCATTCTGTTTCAAAACCAACCGACTGCTTATAGGACCAGTCGATTGCCATGTTTCCAGAAGCATTCTATTTAAAAAACAATCGACTGCTATATGACTAGTCGACTGCTATTTCTCGAAAAGCATTCTGTTTGAAAACCAGTCGACTGCTATATGGACCAGTCGACTGCCCCCATGAATTTCAGAAAATAAAATATCGAAATTTGAAATAAAAATAATTTCAATAAATGAAAATATGAAGCAGCAGCCGACTGCCTTATGAGGCCAGTCAACTGTCCTGTTTGAAAAGAGGTATTCAAAGCCTATTTCAAGAAAGTATGAAGGTCATAGCAAATAGCTATATGACAAATGATTTGAGACTATGAAGTACTTAATGATTATGCACTTCTGTATATGTTCATGGCTGAGGAGCTCTAGTCTAGCCCTTAGTGCTACAGATGTCACCTGACTAATGTTCACTGTAGCCACCGACGTTTGGCCAAATTGTCTCTGTTATGTATATATTGGCTAGGGGAGGATTCCTGGCTCCTACGGGAGTATGCCACATGATTCAATGCATAATTCTGTTAATATGCAAATAGTCTCTCTGCTATATGATGTATGTTTTGATGAAAGAATATGATGCATGTTTTGAAGTAAGTTTATGAAGTATGATGTTTTAAAGAAAGTATATGATGTATGCTATTTTAAAGAAGCATATAAAGTATGTTTGCCTATACCATTTGAAGGAAATATGCATGGTTGCAAACGATATATGAAAGAAGTACATGATGTATGCTTTATAATGATTTTACATGACATTATAGAGCCAAGCAGGAAAACTGCATATAGAGGCATAGTACGCTCTTTTACATATTTTTCTTACTGAGCGTAAACTTACCCTTTTACGAATATTTTTCCTAACTCGCTCTGAATAGAGGAGCTTGCTTTTGAGATATCACAGTGTACCTTCGTGATACGCTTCCCAGTTAGTATAGAAGGTATACTTATGTACTTATGTAAAGTAAATTGTAATTCAGCTACGATACAGTACAAGTAACATTTATGTATATAAGATGTCGGAGATTTAAGTTAGGATGATGTGTAGGATCCTGTGGTATGGAATGATATATATACATATCATTATTCTGTTATTTGAAAGTAAATTAATCATATTGAACTATTAGATATAAAGCTTAAGAAGAAGAAGAATGAATGACATTGATGAACAAAATCAAATCAAGTCGTATAAGATAATAAGGAAAAAGTTAAATTGTAAAATGTAGTGACGGGGACGTCACATCATCTGCTCAGAAAAATGATATTTATAGCCCACATACATTAGGGCAGTCGAATTCTCGTGTATGGCATTCGACTGCCAAATTCATTGTTAAGCTAGAATGCTTCTAGCATTAACAGTTGAGTGTCACACACGTGCTGTGACGTCCCCTCCACTTCATCTTATCACTTAACTTTTTCTTATTATCTTATCCGACATTAATTGATTTAGTTCATCAGTGCCATCCATTCCTTACCCTTAAGCTAATTATTTAATAGCTCACACAAATTTATTTACTTTCCATAAAAATAAAATGATGTATATAAATATCATTCCATTCCACAGGATCTTACACATCATCTTAACTTAAATCCCCGACATCTTATAAATATAATTGCTACTTGTACTGTACTGTAGCTGAATTACAATTAACTATACATAAACATATAAGTATACCTTCTATGCTAACCGGGAAGCGTATCAAGAAGGTATACTGCGATCTTTCAAAATCAAGCTCCTCTAATCGGAGTGAGGCTCACTTCATGAAATCTGTAGGAAAAATGGTCGTAAAAGGGTGAGTTTACGCTCAGTAAGAAAATCATGTAAAAGAGCGTGCTATGTCTTTATATGCATTTTTTTTCTACTTGGCTCTATAATGTCAAGTAAAATCATTATAAAGCATGTTCATGTACTTTCATCAAATATAGAAAGTTCATAATAGCATATGCTTATAAATCAAGTAAATCATGTGCTTATTTAAAGTAGCATATGCAAACACCCATCGTATACTTCTTTTAAATCATCGTGGAAAACATATGTCATATACTTTATTCAAAACATACTTCAAGTACTTCTTTCAAATATCATTTACATACATACATACTTCTCTTAAAACATCTTATACTTTCCTGAAATCATACATCGTATAGTTCTTGTAAAACTTCTTATACAAGTAAACCAAGTACTTTCAATTTCTTTATTCTTCGAAATTGCATATACATATAGTTTTTGATAACATAAAAACTATTTGTACTTTTATTGAGTTATGCACTACATCATCATCATCATCATATGGCGTACCCCGTAGGGCCAGAAATCCTCCCTTAGCCGAACATGTAATATAGATAGATTGGCCAACTGTTGGTGGCTACAGTTAACACTAGTCAGGTGTCCTTCTGTAGCGACTGAGGCCTGACTTATGGTTCCTCAGCCAAACATACATCATTTTCAGGACTTGATCAGAGCCCCTACTATAAACATAAAAGTGCATAATCTCAAAACATATGCCATATAGCTTTTTGCCATGACATTTCTATACTTTCTTGAAATAGGTTTGAAAACCTCTTTTCAAAACAAGGCAGTCGACTAGCCTCATAGGGCAGTCGGCTGCTGCTTCATACTTTCATTTATCGAAATTAATTTTATTTAAAATTTCGATATTTTCATCTTTAAAAATACATGGGGGCAGTTGACTGGTCCATATAGCAGTCGACTGGTTTTCAAACAGAATGCTTCTTAGCAAATAGCAGTCGACTAGTCATATAGCAGTCGACTGGTTTTCAAACAGAATGCATTTTTGGCAAATAGCAGTCGACTGGTTTGAGTCGATTTTCGAAAAACGGCGTTTTGGTTGTCTCTAGGCAGTCGACTTCCCTTTAAGGCAGTCGGCTGCCCCTAGCCTAATTGGTACTAGAAGACAAGTCCGAAAATGTCATTTTTCCTGCATGAAATCAGCTGGTGTTTCCTTCCAAACCACATACATATATCATAAAACATGCGGACATAGCCGCCTTACGTCCGTTACATAAATTTCTTACCTCGATTCCTTCGAGAACGCAAGATCACTTAGTGCGTCAACCTTAGCTTTTCACTTCTTCAACCTAAGATCATCATATCAAAGCAAACCTTTAAGAATTTGCCATAAACCTGTTATACTAATTCAGTACAACACCATACCATGAACATAGTTGAACAAATCATCTTCTTCTCTTACCTTTTGCTAGTGACCAAAATCTCAAACTTTGAGATCTCCTCCAATACTTGGATTCAATCTACCAAACTTCGGATATCACTTAGTCTAACGACAAAGATCGTTTTTTTTTTTTCGTTTAATAAACTTAATGAATCAATGGAAGAGTGAGGTGGTTTATCAAAGAGCTGGGAATGGAAAACTATGGAAGCTTAGAGAACACGATGGAGAGGGCTAGAAGAGTTGCTGCCGTGGGGTGATGGAAGGGATGATGAGTCATGCTACATGCATTAATTGCTTCTTATCCCATTATAAATCTCAGCCATGCTTTACTCCTTGACCCCTTTTGACTCATTTGACCATTAATTCTCTTCTTCCCTTTTCATATCCGCCACAGATAATCATTTAATTATGAAAATCTGATATTATTTTATCATCATCCAATTAAATCAATTCATCTTAACCTTCAACCATTATTATTTGACCATTCATTTAATTGGTCCCCTTTCTTCCAAATAACACTTGTCTTTACTTACACTTAATTTATGATATTTAATTGTACAAAATCTTACATTTATTTTGCCATACTCTAAGCATTCTCATAATATCAAAATTTACTTCTTTGACTATTTGACCTTCCCATTTCGTTACTTCTTCCGTGTTCCATACATCCTTCATACTTCATAATTCTCAGATCTACTTAGTTTCATTTAAGCTGACATACTTTATAATTATGGAGGAATTTCCTGGAATTGGGGATTTCACATTCTCCCCACCTTTAGAAATTTGGTCCTCCAAATTTAAATCAGATTATGTCTTAAACCGTTCCAGATACTTCTCTTTCATCAAGCTTTTTAGTCCCCCATAGCTTCTTCCATAGTATGGTTTGACCATAGGACTTTAATTAATTAAATCATCTTAGACCTCGATACCTTATCTTTTCTGTCCAATTTCCTAAATGGCTTTACCGTATAACTTATGTCTTTCTGAATCTCTAAGGTTTCATCTTTTATGACATAAGATGAATTCTGAATTATACTTCCGATGCATCGACATATGAATAGATTATACACTCCCGATGGCTTCGGAGGCAAGGTGAAACTATAGGCAACACCTTTAATTTGGTCTGAGACCTCAAATGGACCGATGTAACTGTTGGATTATGCCCTTAGAACCATTCATTAGATGATTGACTTTGGCATTATTTATGTATCATGACATTTTATTTATTATAGTTCATTATTATATTTGTTTTATAACTGCGTAATATAATCTTATATGATAATGTCCTTAGAATAGTAATAACACACTATTCTTAAAATATCCCTAGTCAAGTATTATTGTGAACAAGGATAACAATGATACGATAAGACTAGTATGTGGTTCATTGATGACCATTGTCATGGATATAGGATATCAAGTCATCACATAGGTACATGTTAGAGAACTATGTACTGGATCGACCCTCCATGAGAACGCTACATGGATTGTTATATGAGTGTCATAAGCGATTCTCATAGTGATGATGGTGTATGTGATCCTTTGACTTGAGATCATCAGAGATCCCAACATAGAGAATTGCATACTTTAATGCTGCTAGATGTCATTCGTAACAGGATGGACTATAAAGGTAGTAATTGGGTATGCCTTGATCTATGTAGAGGGATGTTGAGTGATCAAGATAGAATTTATCCCTCTTATATAACAAGAGTGATGTCTTGGGCCCTTTGATAGAGTGAGACTAAGAAATGCATGGCCGTGCTCGAATAAGTCAATATAAGATATTGATTTTATTTGTTTAATTAGTCTACTCAGGAATCAAGAAACGCTGATTAGACTATACAAGTGTGACACATTCCATGACTTGTGTCTAATCAAGACATCAAAGGATAAAGGGATTAGACTGCACGGTAACATCTATCACGAGTAAGGTTATGTCGAGTCATTGACATTCTCGTTACATGGGTAGCAATGATGTGTTGCTAGATACCGCTCATTGCCTGTGACAATTTTGTCATTGCCATTGTTTTGAGAACCTATTGGGTCGCACACTTAGAACGGATCAGTGAGGAGCTTAATTAATCCTATTCTGAATTGGATTAAGGATATAACTCATCCTATTCTGAATTGGATTAGGGATATAACTAATCCTATTCTAGGTAGGATTAGAGTTCTGTTTGGCAGTAAATTTTAGGGTAAAATTTACTGCCTATAAAAGGATGTTTTCTGAAACATAGCCATACAACAATTAGAAAACAGAAAAGTATTCTTTTAACCTAAGCTAGCAGTTCGGTTATAAAGAATCAAAATCGCTCCTTAAGGCTGAGATCCGTTCGTGTGGATACCATAGAGGCAGGAACGAAAAGTTGCTGCTTGTGATTCGACCAAAGACAGAAAAATCAGAGAAAACGTTAGGTAAAATCTCGAAACCCTAATCAGGCAACCCTCCGAATCGATCCTGGTGGAGGCCGAATGATTTAAATTCCGTTGCGTGCTTGTTTCGGTTTCCTTCACTGGTATCAGAGCAAGGTTCGGAGTCCCTGATTAGTTTTGATAAAAGCATGATCTCTGGTTACTTTCTGTTTATGATTACATGCAATCGTTTTAATGAGATTAATACGGATTAGAATGTATATGATATATTCAGAGGCTACAAATCGAATTGTTGAAATTATATATATGATATATATCAATTTCGATTCAACTTATATGTGAGATATAATCTGTGATGCGAATTATTAATGGCGTTTCTGTTCTGCATAAACGTTATGGATAATCTGTGATGCGAATTATTAATGGCGGTTTCTGTTCTGCATAAACGTTATGGAAGAAACAGAATAATGTCGAAAGTGTATAAAGATTGAAACACTTTTAGGTAAGAGTTCTAATGCGACTAAAATTATAGTCAGTATGAGATACTGGCTGGAACATCCTGATAAGATTAGGACACTTCCGGATAAGGGGCGTTGGCAATGTCAATACTGTTGACCTTTTTTTTTTCGGGGACCCCGCAGTCGGGTTATAATTCTTTTCAAATGTGCCTCATTAACAAAACTAAAAGTTGAAATTGCATTACACTTGTTTGTATAACACGGTGGTTGTTGTTTGAGCATGGTGCATAGTTATAGCCCTAGCCCAATATGATTGTATTTTGGTGGTTGTAAATTTTAATAAATACGACCTGCGTGTCGTGCCTTATTCTTGAAATTCTTGTTGTACATTCTTTTCTCATCTTACTCCCCTCGAATGTAACTCGAGGTTTCTCTTAAACTATGTAACTGGAGCTGACAACCATGCAAAGGATGACCAAAGAGGCACTTGGAGAAGATGCTATTACCCTTAGGTTAACCCTTAGGGTTTCTCATTGGCTTGGGAAATCCATTTAGTTTGGGCTATAACTATGTCACGTTTATTTTATTGCTTAATTGCATGAGATGCATGGTTTATTTTTTACGTTTATGATATGAAAATCATATGATAATTTTAAAAGTAAAATTGGTGAGATCTTATTCAATAAACTAAGAAAAATCCCTCAAATTAAATTAAGTCAATAATAGATGCCTACCAATGAATAGCACTCGTCAAGACTAGAATCGATTTTGTTATGTTTGCCAAAGCAAAATATCATATCTATCTTAGTAAGACGCGATGGGATAATAGTGATATCCAAAGGCTATAAATTGGGTTGACTTAACTAGATTTCCTCAATAGGATTGGGAATCTAGAGGCATAAAGTTGGGCTTCCATTCATGAGATGAATTAGAACAAGTGTTGTTCACCCAACTATCCAAGAGTTACATGAGATGTAATTGGTAAGTGTTGCCTACCTAAATAGCCAAATCTTGGGCGATTAGCCAAAGCTAACTCTAGATAAGGTGAAATATGGATCTTGGCCCACTAGAGAAATTATGTGATAATTTTTCCGAATTAATAGTGAGGGTTGTTGATTCGATAAAAATAGTGGGAGCATCATTTAATAAATATTTAATTAAATGAATGCATTCATGATACTTATATTTTGCATATTTCTGTTGTAGATTACCATGACACCAAACATAAATAACACATTTTCACTGCGATCTGTCCTTGAGAAGGACAAGTTGAATGGGACAAACTTCCTGGATTGATACAGGAACCTGAGGATAGTCCTCAAGCAAGAAAAGAAGTTGTATATCCTTGAGATTCCCTTACCTGAGGAACCACCCTCTAATGCTCCAAGGGCAGAAAGAGATGCTTATAAGAAGCATCAAGATGATGCATTGGATGTTAGTTGCCTTATGCTTGCCTCCATGAATCCTGAGCTTCAAAAGCAACATGAGGAAATGGATGCGTTCGATATGATCGAGCATCTCAAGCAACTCTATCAAGAGGAAGCTAGGCAAGAAAGGTACAATGTCTCTAAGGCATTGTTTCAGTGTAGGATGGCAGAGGGGACTCCCGTTGGTACTCATGTGCTCAAGATGATTGGGTACATTGAAAACCTTGAAAGATTGGGATTTCCTTTGGGCCAAGAGTTGGCCACTGATGTGATTATGTAATCGTTGCCAGATAGCTACAGTCAATTTGTTGTTAATTACAACATGAATGAAATTGACAAGACTCTGCCACAGTTACTTAGCATGTTGAAAACAGCTGAATCCAACATGAAAAAGGCCAAGCCCAAAGATGTCTTAATAGTTAAGAAAGCTAAGGGCAGGGCTAATGCAAAGGGCAAGAAAAAGGGTAATAAAACCAATGGCAAGTTCAAGCCCAATGATACTGCACTGAAGCCTAAAGGTGGGGTTGCCAAAGAAGGGAAATGCTTCCATTGCGGTGAGACCGGACATTGGAAGAGGAACTGCAACAAATACCTGGAAGAGCTAAAGAAGAAGAAAGGAAGTGAGACTACCACTTCAGGTATTTATGTTATAGAAGTTAATCTATCTACTTCTTCATCATGGGTATTAGATACTGGATGTGGTTCTCACATTTGTGTAAATGTGCAGGAACTCAAAAGGAGTAGATCGTTGACTAAGGGCGAGGTCGACCTACGAGTGGGAAATGGAGCAAGGGTTGCTGCATTAGCTGTAGGAACTTATATTTTGACATTGCCCACAGGGCTTGTTTTAGAATTAGATGATTGTTATTATGTGCCTTCCATCACTAAAAACATTATTTCTATTTCTTGTTTGGACAAGAAGGGTTTTTCATTTATAATAAAAGACAACTGTTGCTCCATTTATTTAAATGATATCTTTTATGGTAGTGCACAACTAATTAATGGTCTTTACATTCTAAATCTTGATATGCCTATTTATAACATAAATGCTAAAAGGATTAAATCTAATGATCAAAATCCAACATATCTTTGGCATTGTCATTTGGGACACATAAATGAGAATCGCATTTCCAAACTCCATAAAGATGGAATTTTGGACTCATTTGATTTTGAATCGTATGAGACATGTGAATCTTGTTTGATGGGTAAGATGACTAAAGCCCCTTTCAAAGGACATAGTGAAAGGGCAAGTGATTTATTGGGCTTAGTACATACAGATGTATGTGGACCTTTAAACACACAGGCCAGAGGTGGGTTTATGTACTTTATTACATTTACTGATGATTTCAGTAGATATGGCTATGTGTATCTTATGAGACACAAGTCAGAATCTTTTGAAAAGTTCAAAGAATTCAAGAATGAAGTACAAAACCAACTTGGCAAGTGCATTAAGGCACTTCGATCAGATCGAGGTGGTGAATACTTAAGCCAAGAATTTTATGACTATCTTAAAGAGTGTGGGATTGTCTCACAACTCACTCCTCCAAATACACCACAATGGAATGGTGTATCTGAAAGGAGAAACCGAACTTTATTAGATATGGTTCGATCAATGATGAGTCATACAGATCTTCCAGAATCCTTTTGGGGACATGCATTAGAAACAGCTGCTTTTATACTGAACCGTGTTCCATCTAAATCGGTTCCAAAGACACCATATGAGATATGGACTGGTAAACGTCCCAGTATGTCTTTTATGAAGATTTGGGGTTGTGAGGCTTATGTAAGACGTCAAGTCTCTAACAAACTTGCACCTAAATCTGATAAGTGCTATTTTGTGGGATATCCTAAACAAACTAAAGGATATTATTTTTACAATCCCACTGAGCGCAAAGTGTTTGTAGCTCGAACAGGTGTCTTTCTAGAAAGAGAATTCATTTCTAGAAGAACTAATGGGAGAAAAGTAGAACTTGAAGAAATTCAAGAGCTACAAGATAGCGCACTCGATGTTGAGATGGAGCCTGAGCAAGCACCACAAGTTGTTGTGGAACCAGAACCACAAGCTGTTGTGGAGCAACCGCCTGCTCAAGAGACACAAGCCTTGCGTAGATCAGTTAGAACACATCGTGAGCCACAGAGATATGGATTTCTATTGACTCAGAACGGTGATGTATTGCTCATGGACCAAGATGAGCCTACTACCTATCAAAAGGCTATTACAGGGCCAGACTCTGAGAAATGGCTTGAAGCCATGAGATCTGAGATGGAATCCATGTATGCCAACCAAGTTTGGACCTTGGTTGACTTACCCGAAAGGGTAAAACCTATAGGGTGTAAATGGGTTTTTAAGAAGAAAACTGACATGGAAGGAAATGTTCATACCTATAAAGGGCGATTGGTTGCTAAAGGTTTTAAACAAATTCATGGTATTGACTATGATGAAACTTTTTCACCAGTCGCGATGATCAAATCCATTAGGATCTTGCTTGCGATAGCTGCATACCATGATTATGAAATCTGGCAAATGGATGTCAAGACCGCCTTTCTTAATGGAAAGCTACTCGAGGATGTGTACATGACACAACCTGAGGGTTTTGTTGATCCAAAAAATGCTGGAAAGGTTTGTAAGCTGCAACGTTCTATTTATGGACTAAAGCAAGCTTCTCGAAGTTGGAATCTTCGTTTTGATGATGCAATCAAAGAGTTTGGTTTCATCAAGAACGAAGATGAACTTTGTGTCTACAAGAAGGTCAGTGGGAGCACTATTGTCTTCCTGGTGTTGTATGTAGATGACATACTACTCATTGGGAATGACATCCCTACCCTTCAGTTTGTAAAGACTTGGTTAGGGAATTGCTTTTCAATGAAGGACTTGGGCGAAGCTACCTATGTACTGGGTATAAGGATCTATAGAGATAGATCAAGGAAATTATTTGGCCTAAGTCAAAGTGCATACATAGATAAAGTGCTAAAGAGGTTTAGCATGCAAGATTCCAAGAAAGGATTCTTGCCTATGACACATGGCATTACTCTCTCAAAAGAACAGTGTCCTACAACACAAGAAGACAGAGAACGTATGAGTAAAGTTCCATATGCATCTGCTATTGGATCCATTATGTATGCCATGTTATGCACACGTCCCGATGTCTCGTATGCCTTGAGCATGACGAGTAGATATCAAGTTGATCCTGGTGAACGTCACTGGATCACTGTCAAGAATATTCTTAAGTACTTGAGAAAGACTAAGGATACATTCTTGATATATGGAGGTGAGGAAGAGCTCATTGTAACAGGTTACACTGATGCTAGCTTCCAAACTGATAAAGATGACTATAGATCGCAGTCTGGTTATGTGTTTTGCCTTAATGGTGGTGCTGTGAGCTGGAAGAGTTCAAAGCAGGCGACAGTGGCCGATTCTACAACAAAGGTTGAGTATATAGCTGCCTCTGAAGCTGCTAAGGAGGCTGTTTGGATCAGGAAGTTCATTACTGAGCTTGAAGTTGTTCCTAGTATTATAGATCCAATTGAGCTCTATTGTGACAACAATGAAGCCATCGCACAAGCTAAGGAGCCTAGATCTCACCAACGATCCAAACATATACTATGGCGCTTCCATCTCATTCGAGATATCATCGAGAGAGGAGATGTGAGGATATGCAAAGTACCAACTGACGATAACATCGCTGACCCACTGACGAAGCCTTTGACGCAGCAGAGACATGATCGTCACACTAGGTCACTAGGTATTAGATACATGAGTGAATGGTCTTAGTGCAAGTGGGAGATTGTTGGATTATGCCCTTAGAACCATTCATTAGATGATTGACTTTGGCATTATTTATGTATCATGACATTTTATTTATTATAGTTCATTATTATATTTGTTTTATAACTGCGTAATATAATCTTATATGATAATGTCCTTAGAATAGTAATAACACACTATTCTTAAAATATCCCTAGTCAAGTATTATTGTGAACAAGGATAACAATGATACGATAAGACTAGTATGTGGTTGACTGATGACCATTGTCATGGATATAGGATATCAAGTCATCACATAGGTACATGTTAGAGAACTATGTACTGGATCGACCCTCCATGAGAACGCTACATGGATTGTTATATGAGTGTCATAAGCGATTCTCATAGTGATGATAGTGTATGTGATCCTTTGACTTGAGATCATCAGAGATCCCAACATAGAGAATTGCATACTTTAATGCTGCTAGATGTCATTCGTAACAGGATGGACTATAAAGGTAGTAATTGGGTATGCCTTGATCTATGTAGAGGGATGTTGAGTGATCAAGATAGAATTTATCCCTCTTATATAACAAGAGTGATGTCTTGGGCCCTTTGATAGAGTGAGACTAAGAAATGCATGGCTGTGCTCGAATAAGTCAATATAAGATATTGATTTTATTTGTTTAATTAGTCTACTCAGGAATCAAGAAACGCTGATTAGACTATACAAGTGTGACACATTCCATGACTTGTGTCTAATCAAGACATCAAAGGATAAAGGGATTAGACTGCACGGTAACATCTATCACGAGTAAGGTTATGTCGAGTCATTGACATTCTCGTTACATGGGTAGCAATGATGTGTTGCTAGATACCGCTCATTGCCTGTGACAATTTTGTCATTGCCATTGTTTTGAGAACCTATTGGGTCGCACACTTAGAACGGATCAGTGAGGAGCTTAATTAATCCTATTCTGAATTGGATTAAGGATATAACTCATCCTATTCTGAATTGGATTAGGGATATAACTAATCCTATTCTAGGTAGGATTAGAGTTCTGTTTGGCAGTAAATTTTAGGGTAAAATTTACTGCCTATAAAAGGATGTTTTCTGAAACATAGCCATACAACAATTAGAAAACAGAAAAGTATTCTTTTAACCTAAGCTAGCAGTTCGGTTATAAAGAATCAAAATCGCTCCTTAAGGCTGAGATCCGTTCGTGTGGATACCATAGAGGCAGGAACGAAAAGTTGCTGCTTGTGATTCGACCAAAGACAGAAAAATCAGAGAAAACGTTAGGTAAAATCTCGAAACCCTAATCAGGCAACCCTCCGAATCGATCCTGGTGGAGGCCGAATGATTTAAATTCCATTGCGTGCTTGTTTCGGTTTCCTTCAGTAACGAGGACTTAACTTACCTCGTCGGCCAAATCTCATAATTCCTTTGGATGGAGAAACTTTCAAGAACACAAAATCTCCAACCATAAACTCAAGTGGCCTCCGTCGAGCATCTGCATAGCTCTTTTGTCTACTTTGAGCTGTCTTTAGCCTTAAGACAAATCAAATTAACATCTTCATTCCCTTATGGTGTTCGAGGAACCAAACAAGAAGGATACTATAGTCGGCTAGGGATCCGGATAGAGTAAGGAAGGTACTTTGAAATACCTGTCTTGTTCCGAAACCTAGAAGCGACTATAGGGAATAATTACCATTGTTGAGACAACTCATTCTTCATATTAATTCATATTCTTTTCAGAGAAATGCTTTCATAGGATAAAGCATTTACATAAAATAAGTCGATATAAATATCAGTTTAAGTCCATCATCAGTTTCACTTAAGCTTATTTCACATATCACTATATATATCATAAAACTTCATACCAATGAGTACTTCAGAAACTTAACTATCGTTTCTTGTCAATTATTGTATTTCACACTTTATTTCTCAACAAAAGTGCAATAAATAAGAAATCGAATTTATTAAATATTCATTAAAACTCCAACTTATATTAAATCACACCATAGTACTTCAGTCACAAACATTATCTCATGACAACTCTTGAAATTGCTTTTCAAGTTCTTCAAATTTTATTAATGCCATTTGATATGGTAATCTCAAAATGGGCTCAGTCTTGGCACCAAATCGAGAGTAACATCTATTTTTCTTATCCATAAAGAGTCCTGGAAGATCATTCGGAATCATATCAAAATTTTCCATGATTACCGTAATTTCATTAAGTGTAGGACTTTTCTTTACTCCTTCCACAACGTAAGCTAAAAATCCTTCACATAACCATACATACCCTCTATTAACTTTATTTACAATTTAGTCAGATAATACAACATACTTTTGCAGTATACATCTTCAACATTTACATCATAGTTAACAGGTGTCTTTCCCTTCTCTTCAGTAGTGGCCTTGCACTGTGGTTGAGGGGTCTCCTCAGATTCCTCGGGTGTCCTCAAGTCCCTCTTGGGACAATCCCTGATCATATGTCCTTGTTCACCACATCTGAAACATGCGCCACTTGCCAACCGGCATGGTTGTGATCTGTGGAACTTTCTGCAATGTTCACACCTTTGTCTTGTACTCTTAGGTGAGCTAACGGTACAACTAGCTGAATGTCGGGATCTCTCATCATTAATCTTGATCCCGATAGCTCTCAGAGTCCCTGTACCATAATCATCATAGTACTTCTAATTTAATATATTTCCATATAACCATTTAATTTAATTAATAATCATTTTCTCATAATTTACTTGCTTACCTATCAAAGCTCTTTCATATGGCCTACATCTCCCAGATGAGCATCCATCTCTCGAGGTTTTCCTTTCTGACTTCCGCTTTATCGGTTTCTTACCTTTACTTTGGGCTCGAAAATCATCATGATGAAACTCATTGTCCTGCTCACACAATTGAGCCTTACGGACTGTCTCATTATAAGTAGTGATACCCAAGGTATACAACTTGGATATGATAGGAGACTTCAGTCCTTCTATAAATTTGTATATCTTATATCCTTCACTCCTGATGGTCTCTCGGTCGAATCCGCTTAGAGAAATAAACCTTGACTCATATTGATTAACTGACATTGTCCCCTGAGTCAATTTCAAAAATTCAATCTTCAACCTGGTCTGATCGGTGCGTGGGATGTACTGCTCAGTAAAGGCCTCTAAAAATCTATCCCACATAACCTCAACATGTTGGGCTTCCAAAATGGCCCGAGTGGACTGCCACCAATACTCTGCATTGTCCACTAATAGATACGTAGCCAGAACCACCTTTTCCTTTTCGGAACATAGCATATACTCGAAGGATCTAATGACCGCCTTTACCCAATTCAGTGCGGCCAACGTGTCCTTAACCCCCTTAAACTTAGGCGGATCCAGCTTCTTATATTCCTTAGTTAAGGTCACACTGCAATAAGCTGTGAGATCCCACCTTTCAATAACTGGGACTGGTGGGAGTAACTCTGTCTGTACTGGTGGTGGCTGTACTATAGGAATAGCGAATGGTACACTTGTGACCACATTTGAAAAATTCGCCATAAACTGCGTAAACATGGTGTTCATATTCTCCACATGCTTCTCCATCTTCGCTAACCTAGTGTTCGGGCTATGCGGTGGAGATGGGAAATGAGACTGTGTTGGGGACTGTTCTACATAATCCCTTCCTCTTCCTTCACCAACACCCCATCTATCTGAGCTCATTCTGTCGATAAAATCATAAAATTGAGCTATTTAGTATAACTTCAAAAAGTTATACCTCGTATATGTATTCAGACAAGTACAGTACAATTGGGGATATACTCTACATCTAACTCATCGACACTGACAAACCTCAATCTAATTGCTCTGATACCACTCTGTGACGTCCCCGCCACTTCATCTTATCACTTAACTTTTTCTTATTATCTTATCCAACATTAATTGATTTAGTTCATCAATGCCATCCATTCCTTACCCTTAAGCTAATTATTTAATAGCTCACACAAATTTATTTACTTTCCATAAAAATAAAATGATGTATATAAATATCATTCCATTCCACAGGATCTTACACATCATCTTAACTTAAATCCCCGACATCTTATAAACATAATTGCTACTTGTACTGTACTGTAGCTGAATTACAATTAACTATACATAAACATATAAGTATACCTTCTATGCTAACCGGGAAGTGTATCAAGAAGGTACACTGCGATCTTTCAAAATCAGGCTCCTCTAATCGGAGTGAGGCTCACTTCATGAAATCTGTAGGAAAAATGGTCGTAAAAGGGTGAGTTTACGCTCAGTAAGAAAATCATGTAAAAGAGCGTGCTATGTCTCTATATGCATTTTTTTTTCTACTTGGCTCTATAATGTCATGTAAAATCATTATAAAGCATGTTCATGTACTTTCATCAAATATAGAAAGTTCATAATAGCATATGCTTATAAATCAAGTAGATCATGTGCTTATTTAAAGTAGCATATGCAAACACCCATCGTATACTTCTTTTAAATCATCGTGGAAAACATATGTCATATACTTCATTCAAAACATACTTCAAGTACTTCTTTCAAATATCATTTACATACATACATACTTCTCTTAAAACATCTTATACTTTCCTGAAATCATACATCGTATAGTTCTTGTAAAACTTCTTATACAAGTAAACCAAGTACTTTCGATTTCTTTATTCTTCGAAATTGCATATACATATAGTTTTTGATAACATAAAAGCTATTTGTACTTTTATGGAGTTATGCACTGCATCATCATCATCATCATATGGCGTACCCCGTAGGGCCAGGAATCCTCCCTTAGCCGAACATGTAATATAGACAGATTGACCAACTGTTGGTGGCTACAGTTAACACTAGTCAGGTGTCCTTCTGTAGCGACTGAGGCCTGACTCATGGTTCCTCGGCCAAACATACATCATTTTCAAGACTTGATCAGAGCCCCTACTATAAACATAAAAGTGCATAATCTCAAAACATATGCCATATAGCTTTTTGCCATGACATTTTATACTTTCTTGAAATAGGTTTGAAAACCTCTTTTCAAAACAAGGTAGTCGACTGGCCTCATAGGGCAGTCAGCTGCTGCTTCATACTTTCATTTATCGAAATTAATTTCATTTAAAATTTCGATATTTTCATCTTTAAAAGCACATGGGGGCAGTCGACTGGTCCATATAGCAGTCGACTGGTCCATATAGCAGTCGACTGGTTTTCAAACAGAATGCTTCTTAGCAAATAGCAGTCGACTAGTCATGTAGCAGTCGACTGGTTTTCAAACAGAATGCATTTTTGGCAAATAGTAGTCGACTATCCCATATAGCAGTCGATTGGTTTGAAACAGAATGCTTCTGGGTAAATAGCAGTCGACTGGCTTACATAGCAGTCGACTGGTTTGAGTCGGTTTTCGAAAAACGGCGTTTTGGTTGTCTCTAGGCAGTCGACTTTCCTCTAAGGCAGTCGGCTGCCCCTAGCCTAATTGGTACTAGAAGACAAGTTCGAAAATGTCATTTTTCCTGCATGAAATTAGCTGGTGTTTCTTTCCAAACCACATACATATATCATAAAACATGCGGACATAGCCGCCTTACGTCCGTTACATAAATTTCTTACCTCGATTCCTTCGAGAACGCAAGATCACTTGGTGCGTCAACCTTAGCTTTTCACTTCTTCAACCTAAGATCATCATATCAAAGCAAACCTTTAAGAATTTGCCTTAAACCTGTTATACTAATTCAGTACAACACCATACCATGAACATAATTGAACAAATCATCTTCTTCTCTTACCTTTTGCTAGTGACCAAAATCTCAAACTTTGAGATCTCCTCCAATACTTGGATTCAATCTACCAAACTTCGGATATCACTTAGTCGAACGACAAGGATCCTTTTTTTTTCGTTTAATGAACTTAATGAATCGATGGAAGAGTGAGGTGGTTTATCAAAGAGCTGGGAATGGAAAACTATGGAAGCTTGGAGAACACGATGGAGAGGGCTAGAAGAGTTGCTGCCGTGGGGTGATGGAAGGGATGATGAGTCATGCTACATGCATTAATTGCTTCTTATCCCATTATAAATCTCAACCATGCTTTACTCCTTGACCCCTTTTGACTCATTTGACCATTAATTCTCTTCTTCCCTTTTCATATCAGCCACACATAATCATTTAATTATGAAAATCTGATATTGTTTTATCATCATCCAATTAAATCAATTCATCTTAACCTTCAACCATTATTATTTGACCATTCATTTAATTGGTCCCCTTTCTTCCATATAACACTTGTCTTTACTTACACTTAATTTCTGATATTTAATTGTACAAAATCTTACATTTATTTTGCTATACTCTAAGCATTCTCATAATATCAAAATTTACTTCTTTGACTATTTGACCTTCCCATTTCGTTACTTCTTCCGTGTTCCATACATCTTTCATACTTCATAATTCTCATATCTACTTAGTTTCATTTAAGCTGACATACTTTATAATTATGGAGGAATTTCTTGGAATTGGGGATTTCACACGTGCATTCGACTACCTTGTTAAATTTTAATGTCTTTTACATTTATTGTCATAAATTTTATAGTTAATTATCATAGATTTATATTTTTATAGTATTTTTATGCTTATTCTCGTCAATTTTACGATGAATCACTTTAATTTTAGGGTTAATTATCATAGATTAATGTATGTTTTATAGTATTTTTATGCTTATTCTTATAAATTTTATGATAAATCTAATAAATTTACGATTAATCTAATAAATTTTACGATTAATTTCATAAAGTTTACAATGAATGTCACAAATTTTACGATGATTCTAATAAATTTTATAATGAATCTAATAAATTTTATGATGAATGTCATAAATTTTACAGTTAATTATTATAATTTTATGTTTATTATAGTGTATTTACGTTTATTCTCATTCAGTTTACAATAAATATCATAAAATATACGATTAATTATAATAATTTTTATGCGTATTAGTATTTTTACATTTATTCTCACAAATTTTATGGTTAATTACCAATTTATGGTTAATTTCTTTTTAACTTAAATTTACTTCTCATTCATGGGTAGTTGACTACCCATTCTCACAAGTGGGTTCTTAATATGCACGAACTAACTGTTAATAAGGATTAAAATCCAATAAACTCTCAATAAAATTTTTTGGATTCCAAAAGCGAGGTTAAAATGTTAATATATACTCCACTTTATTTTTTTATTTTTAAAATATTTTTTAAAGGGTATATGTTACTATCTTAAAACCGCTTATAGAATATGAAAACTCCACTAACAATGTATTTATAATTCTATTTATAGTAATATTTTTTTTTATTAAATATAGCAGTTGACAAATAATGTTTTAAATTTCAATGTATTAAAAAAGTTAATTACTTTGTATAGCAACTTCAAGGGTTACTTGTTGTAGCAAAATCTTTCTAACAGATAGTTATCTTGAAAGAAGGCAAACTTGTGTGTGTGATTTCCTAAGTTCTTTCGAGTTTTGAAAAGGAGAAACTTGAAAAATATAACATGTTCATATTATAGAAGATAAACGCAAAATTACTTGATTTTGGTCGATAAAACCAAGTCAGCCTAGTTTTACAAGAATTCTATGTTGAATTTAATGGCACTTGTTTTTATTGATAACTTTTTTTGGACAACGTTAGGATTTACCAAAAACTTACAATAGAAAAAGAGTTTATAGTGCCAACTACTTCTTGAACGAGTAGTTAAGGATGAGTTGTGGCATTTTGTAAAGTTTAGGTTCGAATCCAAGCAACTCCATCCCTATCTCCAATTATTTAATCTTTCTCTTATAACAAAAAAAAGGAGTTTATGGTGATGTACGGTTAGTATATAAATTTCATTTGCCATCACTAAATAATATCATGACATTTCATTAATTAGTTAATTTAATAATATTTACTTTAAAAATTTTTCAAAATTTATCAATTAATGAAATGACATATTATGATTCATTAATCGTATGTAAAATTTAGACATTAACATTGTATCGAAAACCAAACAAATGCCCTTGGAGTTGATATTTTCTTATAAGTCTTGACTTCTCGTTTTTAATTTAAGACCCTTAATGTTTTGAACTACATAAAAATAATATTAATTGTCTCTTTTTTACTGTAAAAAATAACATAAAAAAGTAATTTATTTACACTCCAAATGACTTCATTTTCGTCTTAAATAACTACTCTATCATTGTTGTCTTGATTAGTTAAAATGTTTTTAGAATTAAACTATATATACAAACACATGAAAAGGTATTAAATAAAGCATATCAAATTAATTAAATTTTATTTTATTTCATAATTTTTGTATAATTTATAGTTTTAATCTAATTATTGATTTTCACACATTCTATTAACATAAATAATTATGTAAATCAAATTTCATGTTGATTGAAAATATTTAACAAATTATAACAATAAAATTAATCTCAATCATATATATCACAAAAATAGTATTTTCCATTAATGTGATTTGGAATTTGGATTGAATTAAAATTTTATGTGCATGATGGGTTCAAATAAATTGTTAAACCAAATGATTGGCTGTTTAAGTTATAAAAACGTGTTAAAACATAATTAATTTTACGTTGGCATAGCTCTATTCTCATTATATATGTGTGTGTATATAAATATAGCATAGTTAAAAATCTATAATGTTATAGTTAAAAATACATAAATATATGTTTCTATAAACGCATTTTAAAAAAGCACAAAAAATTTGAAAAAAAAAATTTATATTGTTCAAATTGGAATTTAATTTTTGTGTTTATTAACATTTGATATATATACCAACGCAACCATTATCCACGTTGATTTTGTATAATTATGATTTATGATGGTGGTGGAACCCAAGAGATCCCAGAACATTTAAATTATAAGTTCAAGTTCACACATAAGTAGTTGGTCGATTTATTTGGTTTGCACTTTATTATCTTTTACCCACTTTAGTGTCATTCATGTTCGTGATTATTTGATTGTAATTGTAATTTTTATATGCACGTACACGTAATCTCATCTTTTTTTTTGTGATTAAATAATTTTGAAATCACTTGGAATCCAAACTTTTAATTGCTGGTTGCATACCACAATAATTATTCACAGTCATTCCTTTTGTTACTTTCTCCTTCCAAAATAAAATAATCTTTAACATCTTTTTTGGCAATGAATTGTTAAATGCCCATATAAACATGTTTGGGGCAAAATTCATGAAAATCTTCAACTCTTTTCTCAATAAACTTGTATTGAGGTTTAACTTCCCACCGCAATTTAGATACTTTAACCAGTTCTCGCACACGACCCCTGTTATTTGACTTGGCAATTATCAATGGTTCCACATTGAATACCTGTTTCAACCTCTTAGCCAGTATAATCTCTTCCTTTTCATTGGGAAATCCTTCTAATTTGACAACTTTGAGATCTTCCAATATTGCAAAGCCTGTGGCTCTCACTGAACAATTTATGCTTGTTCTTCTACAGCTTCTAGAATCAATCTGCATGGTCGATTAGCAGTTGGTTGACCATGAAAACTTAAATGCGAAATGTAAGATTGTGATTAATATATATACTTATTAATTACTTTTTCCATTTCATTAGACTCTACATAGTAGAACTTTTCCTTGACATTAACTGAGCAGTCCGCAATATTCACTAATTATAATGTCATGCATGAAAATTTTCAAATACATAAAAACTTAAAGTGATATGGAGTCTGATCAATCGAAGACAGAGTGTCAAAAACGAGATCAAGATTCGAGGCATTACTATCTTTCCTTTGAATAATCAATTCACCACAACTCTTTTAGCTGGTGGAAAACGAGCACATTATAAATAGGGGATAGAATAGGGTATATCAATGCCTAAGGAAAGAATGAAAGAGAAAAGAAAAATTGTTTAGCTCAAACAAACTAATTAAATGCTGTTGGGTAAAAGAGTTACGTAAATTAGGTAAAATATTTGGGAAACATACCTGGAATTGGAAAACCCTTCTACGAAGTGTAACAGATTTCGCACGTCGCATTTGGTCAAAAATTGAGTCAAAAAGCCCATTTCGCCAAAGATTATTGCTGTTGCAAGCAGGGCCTTGTCTGCAATCAACCATCATATCTTCCAGGTTGAAGTTTAAATAATCCTCAGATTCATCCCAAGAGAAGTCTGTCAGTTAGTCCCATTCTAAAGAAACTAGTCTACCCCGATATCGAAATGACCTTATATTGTAAGCTTCAACATGGATGGATTGTAATTGTTGACAATCCAAGATGCTAGTTTCTTAAGCTGTGAACCACTAGCAATCTATCTAATAAAAATTGTAGATTTACGCGCCCTCACCATTCACCACGTAATTCTCCGATCATGTTACAGTGTTCAACCTTCATTTTCTCAGCTGTTCTTTGTCAGTTTGTGGGTAGACCGATCATTTCCTCTTGGGTTTTTCCCCTGGTGCGGTTTTGGGCGTGTGTGGGAGGCTAGTCTTTGTTCAGCCATGCTCATGCTCCTCCCTCACCTATGCAGTCTATCCTTTCATCATGCTTAGTGGTTCCTCTCGAGCCTTTTTGTATCTCTTTCCAGAATTTCTTCCATGCTTTTGTACTCTGTTTAGACATTTGATTGGTTACTAGGCTATTTTTTATTTCGTTTGTCCTTGCAACCTACCCTTTTCAGCCTCCTAAGTCGGTTTCTCTCTTGGGTCCAGAATTGACCCGTGCATTCCGTTGTTGTGTCTTGCCATTTCGGATCCCTCTTCTGAGTCACCTATTGCTAGGTGTTTGGGTCATTCATTTTGTTATCTTAGACTTCCAGATCATTGTATTATGCATGTCCTCGAGTCTCTGTCAAACCTCAGTCCAAGTCCATCACTGTCTCTGTTACGGTTACTTCCTCTTAGAAACAATCAGAAGAAATTGTTTTTCCCAACGTTGTGCTTCTTCTTTGCGTCAAAGCATCTTCTCCTTGCCCAGGTTATCATCGGCAAATTTTCCCCCCTTCTTTTCCGATTTCTTTGGTGATTTCCCGGCGGATTTTGAGCTTTTTTGGATTTTTAACGTGTGGGTGTTGGCCATTGTTACCCATTCATCCAAACCTCAACCAGGTGATTTTGAATCTTCTTTTTTTATTGACTTTTTGTTTTTTTGCCGTTAGTCATTTGCTTGTTTATTTTAATTTTTCTTTTGTTTATTGGTGAGGTGTGTTAGAGTCAGTGACGTCTTTGCGCTTACAATTTGAGGAGGTGCCTTGCTTTTCTGCACATGTGATTCCTCATTCTTGCTTTTTTTTTTTTCCGATAGGCTTCTGATGTGCTTTGTTTCATTGAAAATTCTTAGATGTATTTGCTTCGTTTTTCTGTTGTCAAAATGCTAATAGCGTGGGTTCATTGTGTGGGATACAATGATGGAAATTCTTAGATATATTTGTTTTTCTGTTATATGAAGCTTTGTTTTTTTGTTCTTTGATTTGAAATGGAAACGATTTTGATCTTTTTTGTCGTTCACATTGGGTTCATTGTGTGGGATATGATTGCTTGACTCCTTAGTTGAATATTTCTGCATTGCTGTTTTTTAACATTTTTTTAACTGTTAAATTTGTTTTGTTTTGTTATATGAAACTTTGTTTTTTAGTTCTTTGATTTGAAATGGAAACGATTTTGGTCTTCTTTGTCGTTCACAATTGTTTCATTTGATGTTAGAATATGGATAAGATTAAACAAATAATATTTTGATTCATTTCCTTAAAGTTAGGATTTATCAAGGTGATATTGAATGTTCCCTTTAGGTTTGAGAGCATAGGGTGAGTCTTGATTTACAGAACTGTTAGCATTGGAATCTTTCTTTGAGGTATTGTTATTCATTCCAATTGTCTCTAGAAACCTTCTGTGATGTTACTCAGAAGCTCCAATTTTACTGATAAAAATTTATTGCTCTTATATTTGAATCTTTTTATTTAAAATTATTTATGTAGGATCCCTCTCTTTAATTTTATTTAATTTTTTTGAATTTATTGCTTAAGCTTAATTGTAAAAATGTTGATTCTATTAGACTTGAAGTCCTTTTTAAATTGTTATTCCTTAGCATACACGATAAAACCTTTAATAGAGATAGGTGTAGTTCATCATCAAGCAAGGCTTTACTGTGTAGCTTTGGTTGGTGACAACGACAAACTATGCTCCTTTTGAGTTTGTTAAATGTTAGAAACTATACTTCCTATTTGTTAAAACCTTAATCTGCATCCCTTGCAACACTTTTGATTAATATCAACTTTTGTTTGCTTTAATACTATCTGAACTTTTTACTTATGTGATATTTCTGAAAGGGAATTGAATTATTAAGCCCTACATGTGACAGATTTTCAAGGTAGGATGCCATTTTACTGTTTTGGAGAATTCTTGCTACGAATTTTCTGGTTTTTGAAGAACTGTTTAATTAAATTTAAGTTCAAGACGGGGCATCAACCTTCTATAATCTGTACCTCAATTAATAACTAAAACTTGAATGGTGTATGAATATTTTTGAAAACTAAGTTTTATTCTTTTAGGGTCAAAAATTTGAGAATTTGAATCTGTTCCATTATATAGCTAAAATGTTTGTCTTTCTTTTGTTTATGGGGTTTACAAATTAGTATTGTTAATTAGTCCTTGCTTTATGAATCTGTTTTCAGTATTCAATCATTTTATCTTTGCATTAGATTAACAACAAGAATTGTCAAGCCTCTTCTATCTATCTTTTGAATGTTCTTGTCTTATCCCATTTTGTGCTCACTTTCTTCTGCAAAACAGTTTCTCCCCAACTTCAAAATGTTGTTTGCTTTCGATTTAGTTCTGAATGATAATTCCGAATCTTCGAGCCTGCGATATATGTAACTATTTGTTAGATCAAGTATCTACTTATCTATCAATTAGGTAATTATTTTTATTTCTTTGAGTTATGAATAAATATTAGGATTTGATGCTCATTGTATTAGTCCAGAAATTATGTTTTACAATAAACAATGTGTGAATGTTGTTTATATTTGATGGATTTGATCGTACAAAAAATTGTGGAGTTTCAGTTTAGTAGTATTTGTGAGGTTCAAAGTTGATATTTTTAGCTACAATGATACATTTATATGTTTTTCATTTATTTTAAAGCTTTTTTTGGGCTCATTTAATTGCCATTTGGTAGATGAGTTAAATATTCCTTTGTCCATTCCATTGCTTTAATTCTTTTTGCCCTTTTAAAGTTAGGATTCTGAGCTATTTTGCTATTATTCATTATTTATTCCTTTTTAAATTAATAATGTCTGGCTTGATGGCTTAGGTTTTCTGTGCAGAATCGTTTGTTACTTTCTTTTTTCTTTTTGTTTTTGTTCTGTTTGGAAGCTACATGACATATGTTCGGTTATTGAGAAAATGAAGGAAAAATTGAGGATAGAATTATTGTTTGCCCTTTGGTTTGTTTATGAGGTTTATAAATCAGTATTATTAAGTGGATGCCAACTACAAACATACACTGATCTAATATAGATTTTTCATCTGCATAAATAGAAAGATGGCTTCTACTGATTATTGTTTGCCTTCTAATCCCCGCAGCATCGCACGGGTCAAATGCTAGTTATATGTAAAAGTCGTAAGCCGTGACATTTTTTTATAGTCAAGCTTTGAAGCAATTTCATATTCTTCGTCAGGGAGGATATTGCCTCATTTGTAAGGTAACTGACTGATACTACATGAAGAGTTTTCAATTTGAATGTAGAGAGTGATGGTTGGCGGATTTTGATTTGGTGGCGATGTCGAGCAAACCAAGCAAAATGAGGATGGTCATCTGAGGATAATTGTTCTCTAACAACCAATCAAACTGCAATGGAAATTCATGCTTCACATTGGAAAAATCAAGATGAAGTCTTTTAGTAGGTTCAATAGCAGCTGAGATTACACTATCTTTGCTAAGGTCGCTTTGGAAACCCCAGCTACTTCTTGGTTTATGAAATTGATTAGAAAAATCAAGGAGAAAGCTTGAAATTGGAATAAAAGCATCATTTATGGTACTTCCATGCCGAACCAAAAATTTCTTCTTCCAAGGGTCCTTTCATTGGGTGGAAAGGTAACCGGTTTCGATAGATGATCTAAAAGGAAGAAAAGAAATGAAGGCAAAGGATTTCATCGGGCAAACAACTGATAATATCATCATTTCTTTGTTTAAATTCTTAATTCATGTATAAAAGTTACATTATAATTAATTAATTCTCATGACTTAAATTCAACAAGGTTTCATTATTTATCATCACTAGTGAAATTAAAAATGTTGGGGGTATTCTCACATCGGTTGTGAAAGAGGTTGGGTATGTATTTATAAGTGTGAGTGAAAACCTCACATCTTGAATTAGTTTTTGATGTGAGAAGGTCCAATAGCACCCAATAACGGTATCAGAGCCCAAGTTATTAACATCCCTTCCTCTGTTTCGAGCAGTAAAAGGCTCTCCTTGCTTTCCCAAGGCCCAATGGTTGAAGAAAGTGATTGTTGGGGTTCCCAACATCTCCCGTTTTTCACAGTTCCAGACAAAGAAGTGCTCTCCCAAGGCCTGATGTGTGAAGGAGAAGATTGTTGGGGCTATTCTCACATCGGTTGTGAAAGGAATTAGATGTGAATTTATAAATGTGAGAAAAAGCCTCATCTTTTGAGCTAACTGTGAGAAGGCCTAATAGCACCTAACAAAAAGAAAATTACTTACTTACAGCATTTTTTTATATATAGTTGCCATTCACCTATAAAAACATACATATGCGATAATTACACTGTGCTTCCTGACAAAGGACTTCAAATTCAATGTAAATAAGTCATTGTAACGTGCACCCAAATTAATTCGTGCCAGGTATAATAGTCTTGAAAATTAATGTTGCTTGGTCCACTTCACTCTTTTATGGCTCGATTTCTCTGCCATTCATTTGCTAAAAGATCTAAAAAACATAATTGTTAATTTAACAAGGCTCATTGTCAATAAATTTTGTACTACAGATTTAACCTAAATCAATTTAAGAATGAATGGTGGTAGGAGATGGAGAGTGAATTTGTAAATTTGTAAGTTTTGAAGAGTTCAAACAGGTCAATTGTGTGTCAGATTTCGAAGTTTTTAAAATTTTATCCCATCCAACATACTCTTAGGGCGGGTGAATTTGGATGTACGGAAAGCAATAGCAGATCTTAATATTTGGTTCCGATCCGTGGAACCAAATAACCAAATTAAAGTTTAAAAAAAATATATCGTCAATGTTAATTGTCATTTAATTTCAACCTTTAATCATTCATCCTATCTCTCTGTGTGTGTGTGTGTGTGTGTATATATTAACTTTGAAACGATTAATATAGATCATTCCTATATTCAAGCCAGTAATGATTAGAAGCAGTAAAATTGAAGAGAAATGTTGTTAAAACTCAATCCATACCATCCATATTCCAAAATATTAACAAAGAAGCTTTATTGCATCTAAATACAACATTTATATTTTGGATCATTATTCCATACATTGTTGGTAGAGTTTTTTTATTCTACAAACTAGTTAAGATTATGACACATGTCTTATTTTATTTATTATTTATATTTTTAATATTTTTATAGACATGTGTCATGATTTTAATACGATTTGTGGAGTTAAAAAACTCTACCGACAATATATAAAATAATTATTCGTATCTTTTATATAATTTAATTATATCTGTTGGGCCCTCAAAGTGAGGTTGGCTAAGATTTTAAGTCAATCAGATTAACATAGAATTTGAGAAAAGCCCAAAAGAAAACCAAGCTAGCCGAGCTCACCCAGAGTCTTTTTCCTTTTTCCTTTTAATAAGTTTTTTGTTCATCTTTTTAGTTTTCTAATAAAGATTGGTCTTAGAAAAGTTAGAGAAATATGAGTTAGATATTTTTTGTACAGCTTTATTATCTTTTCTGTTATGTTAGTTACTGTAGCTAACATATTATAAATACCCCTCTACTGTATTACAGAAGTGTGCTGAATACATAATTCATTTTCAGTTTTCATTCTCCTCCATACTTTTCTACAATCTTTCTTTCCAGATCTAGATGCCATAGCATCTTAAGATGGCATTAGAGCCAGAGTCTTCCGCTGTCTCGCCTGGTAATCTCGGCTTCTCCTCCTCTTACGACGGTACCAATTCTTCACTTTCCGGATTCATTTCACCTAACAGCACTCTAGTTACTGTGAAACTTGATAAAGGAAATTTTCTGATTTGGAAGCAGCAAGTATTAATGTCCATTCGAGGTCATGGACTTGAAGACTTTCTTGATGAAGATCAGGTTGTTCCATCTCGGTTTCTTAAAAGTTTTGGATCTGAATCTTCAAAACCTAATCCAAATTATGTTTCTTACACTCGCCAAGATCAGCTTCTCTGTTCTTGGATACTTTCTTCAATCAGCGTAAATCTTCTACCTCAATTTGTTGGTTACACCACAGCATCCTCTCTTTGGAAGGCAATTAGCACTCTGTTTGCTCGAAAGTCATTGGCTAAGGTTCTTCAGCTCAAAGCTCAACTTCAGTATCTTAAGAAAGGTAATCTTTCTGTGAAAGAGTATTTGTTGCAAGTGAAGACTCTTTGTGATAATCTTGCTATGTGTGGACGACCAATCGCCATTGAAGATCATATACTATACATAATTTTTGGGCTTGGATCTGAGTATGAACCTACAATTGCATCTATTATGTCTAAAGGGGAAAGTGATCTTGAATCAGTTAGTGCATTGCTTCTTACTACTGAGAGTCGTTTTCAACAACAGATGACTGATAATCACCAAATTTGATGATGGCTAATATAGCACAAGTCAGAAGGTTCACTTCACTTAGCACTGGCGACAGAGGTGGTAGATTTCATGGTGGATTTCGAAGACGAGGTAGAGGAAGGTTCAATTCTAATCCAAATCGACCAATATGTCAACTATGTGGTAAGCCTGGGCATACTATTGTGAGATGTTTTCATCGTTTTGATGCCTCTTTTGGAGGAGCAATGAATCCTTCTCTAAACAGAGCTATCGATAGCAAACAGTCTACTGGAGGATATAGATCTGTGATGTTTGCATCCGCTACACCTAAGGAAATAGTTGAAGATAGCTATTGGTTCCCTAATTCAGGTGCCACTCATCATGTCACAAATGACATTGGTAACATAACAATTGGAGTTAAGTATACTGGAATTGGTAAGTTACAACTGGGAAATGGTGAACATGTTAGTATTTCTAATGTAGGTAGATCATCTTTTAATTCTAACTTGCCAAATAGATCTCTATACCTTCATAATCTGCTGCATGTTCCTCAAATTAAAAAGAATCTTTTATCCGTATCTAAGTTTTGTTGTGATAATAATGTCTTCTTTGAGTTTTACTCTACTTGTTGTTTTGTTAAGGATCTTGTGACCAAGGAGATTCTTCTCGAAGGAGTTCATGATGGAGGTCTATACAAGTTTGATTTGGTTAAAGATGTTACTGCAGTACATAAAGCTCAAGCCAATACTAGTTCTAGTTTTGATTTTGTTGATACTCAACCAAGTCTTCAAGTTGATTGTAATCACTCTTGTAATTCAGTCTCAGTTGGTTCTACTTCTAATTCTGTTTTTCAGTTGTGGCACAATAGGTTAGGCCATCTCTCTCATAAGGTTGTATCTCAAATATTACATGAGTGTAATATTCCATTTTCAATCAATAAAGATACTTGACCTTTATGTCAGTCTTGTCAAATGGCCAGATCTCATAGGTTATATTTTCCTACTTCTTTTACTGTCTATACTCAACCTCTAGAACTTATTATTTTTGATGTTTGGGGACCAGCTTCAACAGCTTCTAAAACAGGTTACAAATACTATGTTTCCTATGTTGATGCCTTCTCTAGATATACTTGGATTTACTTTCTTCAAAATAAGTCTGATTTATATAATTCTTTTCTTCATTTTCAAGCCAGAGTTAAGCATCAGTTTGACACCAAAATTAAGTCTTTTCAGTCTGACTGGGGTGGAGAGTTTCGAAAACTATCTCACTTGTTTGATCAAATTGGTGTTCTGTTTCGTCTCTCGTGTCCATGTACATCTCAACAAAATGGTCTGGTTGAGAGAAAACATCGTCATATAGTTGAAACAGGACTTTCTTTGTTGTTTCACTCAGGGGTTCCTTTTGATTATTGGCCTGAAGCTTTTGCTACTGTTGTTCGTCTTATTAACCAATTACCAACTTTAGTACTTCAACATAAATCTCCTACAGAAGTGCTTCTTAAGTCTAAACCCAATTATTCCTTCCTCAAAACATTTGGTTGTCTTTGTTTTCCATGCTTGAGACCTTTCAATAGACACAATGTGAAATCCCCAATTTCATGTAATTCCTCCATAATTGTAAAGTATTGTAAGCTGAAATGATAAAATAAATATGAGAAATTGAAGTGTAAATGATATATGGGACATAGAGGGAATTAAAGCAATTGATGGTCAAATGGTCAAAGGGTTAAAAGGAGGTCAATGGCTGAATTAATGAGGTGATTATGGGATAGGAAAGCATTAAATGAAATGGCTTAGTCATCATCCTCATCAGCCAAGGTCGGCAGCAACACTCCATCTCCCTCTCTTTCCTTCCATTTGCTCCAACTATTTCCTCCATAGTTGCCTTAACAAACCACCATCTCTTGTCACCAAATCGTTAAGAGCACTTGATGAAAAATGACCCTTGTCACTAGCTCTAGCTAGGCTTATAATATGAAGAGTTGAATCCAAGTGGTTGAAGAGGTCTAAGTTGCTGTTAAATTGGTGAATTGTAAAGGTAAGGGATGGAAGTAGCTTTAGTTGATTTTATTAATGGTTTGGACTTGTATAGAGTTGGTGTAACATATTTGTATAAGTTCCTTAAAGGTTTGATTTGTCATGATGATTTCAGCTTGAAAAGGTGAAAGAAAGGAATTGGCGCGATCAAGCGATTTCGCGTTTCGATGTTGATCGAGGTAAGGAATTTATGTAATGGACTTAGGGTGGCTATGTCCGCATGTTTTATATGTTTTAAATGTCTTGGAGAGAAGTACATGTTGGTTTAAATGCAAGAAAGGTTGAAATTTTAGGTTTTACTTCTAGTTCCCAAAATGCTAGGAGTAGCCGATTGCCTTAAGTAGAAGCCGACTGCCTAGAGACAACCATAGCAGAGTTTTTTCGAAAATCGAGACAAACCAGTCGATTGCTATACAAGCCAGTCGACTGCTATTTTCCCAATATGCATTCTGTTTCAAACCAGTCGACTGCTATTTGCTAAAATACATTTTGTTTCAAAACCAGCCGACTGCCAAGGGGGCTAGTTGACTACCATGCTTTCTAAAGCATTCTGTTTCAAAAACGGACGACTACCTAGGGAGCCAGTTGACTGCCTTTTTTCGAGAAACATTCTATTTCAAAACCTGTCAACTGCTATTTGGGACCAGTTGACTGCCCTATGTTTATTTTGAAAAATGAAATATTTGGATTTCAAAAAGGAAAAGAAATTCAATAAAGCAAAATATGTGATAGCAGCCGACTGCCCTATATGACCAGTGAACTGCCCATTTGAAAAGGAGGATTTGAAAACCTATTTTAAGAAAGTATAAGTGTATTTGCCAAAAGTTATATGACAAAGGTTTTAAGATTATGAACCACTTGATGACATGCACTACCTGTATCTATTCAAGGGACTCTAATCAAGTTCCCGGTGTTATGTGTTATGTGTTATGTATGCTTGGCTGAGGAATCAGAAGTCAGACCTCAGTCACCACAGATGTCACCTGACTAGTGTTCATTGTGGTCTATCGACATTGGCCAGTTGTCTCAAGTTATGTGCTTAGCTTAGGGGAGGATCCCTGGCCCATTTATGGGTACGCCACTTATGTAACCTTTCGTATGGGATTATCCCTTGCGGGATATATGTGTAGTATCCTTATGAGATCCCTTACGGGATACATGTGCGGTATCCCTTACGAGATTGTTGGTGCATGATTTTATGGGGAGTTAGCAGTCTCTCATCTATTTAAAAGTATATGAAGTATTTGTAACTATATATGAGAATTTACATAAAAGTATTTGAAAGCATTTGACTTATGTGATTTTATGTGTATATGATGTTTGAGGAAATTATATGAAATATGCTCTATAATAGTTTTACATGACATTATAGAGCCAAGCAGGAAAACTGCATATAGTGACATAGTACGCTCTTTTACATATATTTCTTACTGAGCGTAAACTCATTCCTTTACAACTATTTTTACTACAGATTACTTGAAGTAATTCCCGCTCCGGATAGAGGAGCTTACCTTGAGATTTTAGTGTACCTTAGATGTGAAATCCCCAATTTTCTGTAATTTTTACATACTTGTACAGTTTTCCAACTTGGATTAATGAAATAAATATGAATTTTCTGATATATAAATGATGCATGGGACATAAAGGGAATTAAGGCAATTGATGGTCAAATAATCAAGAAATAAAATCAGATATTGGCAATTAAATGAGTAGGTGGCTGAGATAATAAAGAGAAGAAGAGGATTTAATGGGTCAAAGGGTCAAGAGGTCAAAGGGTCAATGGCATGGTTGAGATGAATGGGATTAGAATGCATTTAAGGCATTAAATGAAGCCTAATGACTCATCATCATCATCTCTTGCATCCTACGGTACCAGCCCATCTCCCTCTCCCTCTCCCTCTCCCTCTCGTTGCTTCCATATTTTTCCTCTAAGTGTTCAAATTCTCACCTTGACAAACCACCATTTCAGGCCATTGATTCGTTAAGCTCCTCTAAAGAAAAACGATCCTTATCGATAGCTTAACCTATGCCTTTAATATGAAAGGCTAGATCCAAGTGATTGAAGAGATCTTAAAATCTTAAAAGTTGGTGAATAGCAAAGGTAAGAGAAGATATGGTTTATGTTGATAATTTTGATGGTTTGGGATTATATGAAGTTGATATAGTAGGTTTATTGAGTTTTTAATTGTTATGATGTTTACAGCTTGAAGAGTAAAGAAAAAGGACAAGTGTTGGTGAACCAACTTGTGGATTAATGGCTAATTGAGGTAAGGAATTTATGTAATGGACGTAGGGTGACTATGTCCGCATGTTTTCAATTGTTTTAACTGTTTTGGAGAGAAACAACAGCTGCTTTAAGAGTAGGAAAAAGGGGGCAATTTGGGTCCTACTCCTAGTACCAATTAGGCTAGGAGCAGCCGACTGCCTTAATTAGCAGTTGACTGCCTAGAGACAACCAAAACGCCGTTTTTCGAAAACCGACTCAAACCAGTCGACTGCTATTTTTCCAGAAACCATTCTGTTTCAAACCAGTCGACTGCCAAGGGGACCAGTCGACTACTATTTGTCCAGAAGCATTATGTTTCAAAACCAGTCGACTGCCATTTGGGGCCAGTCGACTGCCCTATTCGTATTTTGAAAAATATAATAATTGAATTTCAAAAAGGGAAAGAAATTCAATAGGGTAAAACATGGTGTAGCAGTCGACTGCCATATATGACCAGTCAACTGCCTATTTGAAAGAAAGGTTTTGAGAACCTGTTTTAAGAAAGGATATTCATACTTGTTTAAAACCTATATGAAAAAAAAAGGTTTTGGAGACTATGAATCTCTCAAAAGAGCATGCACAGTATTTGTTACTTGTATTTGACTGAGGAGCTCTAGTCCAGCCCTCAGACCCGCAGTACGGCACCTGACTAGTGAAACTGTGGGCTATAGACAATGGCCATGAGTCTCTTATTTGATTCGGCTTTGGGGAGGATCCCTGGCCCATACGTAGGTACGCCATTTATTTGATATCTCTTAGGATTATCCCTTACGGGATATATTTGCGGTATCCTCATGAGATCCTTATATTGGATTATCCCTTACGGGATATATTTGCTGTATCCATTATCTCTCTGGATTATCCCTATGGGATATATTTGCTGTATCCATAATGAGAATTACTTGGTGCATGAATCTGTTGGATATAAATTGTCTCCTATCTATTTGAAAATATTTGTATTTGCCTATTTGATTTCACGTGATTTGAGATCCGTGGAAATGTGTGAAAGCATGATTTACTTGTATTTGATATTTGCGAAAGAAATATACGAAATATGCTTTATAATGATTTTACATGACATTATAGAGCCAAGCAGGAAAACTGCATATAGTGATATAGTACGCTCTTTTACATAAGTTTCTTACTGAGCGTAAACTCACTTCTTTACAACTATTTTTCATACAGATTACTTGAAGTAATTCTGCTCCGGATAGAGGAGCATCATTTGGGATTTTGAGATACCTTCGGGGTACGCTTCCTACTTATCCCGTGAAGGTATATTTAGTTAGTCGTTACTTCGGCTAATGTACAGTACTATACTATAGTTTTGTATATGTGGGGGAACTAGGTTGTCTGAATATTTGAGATCCTGATGTACATGACACATGTTTATAAATGAAAAATTTTATGCATGTGAAAATTGGATATTATACTCTGATAAAAATGCCTAAAGCATAACAGTAAGGTAGGTTGACATTGGATAAACTAGTCGATTTAATTGTTATTTGAGATAAAAGTTAGTTGCTATTTGGTTAGTGACGAGGACGTCACAGATTGGTATCAAAGCAGATTCGACTGAAGTTTGTCGATGTCAATAAGCTAGAATTAGAGTAATTCCCCAATGTACTGTACTAGCTTACTTGATTTTGAGTAGTATAACGGTTTAAGGTTATACTAAATGATGTTATTTGATCATGATCTTAACAGAATGAGTACTCGAAGGAGGGGAACTAGACGAGGACGAGGATGGGGTCGTGATGAACCGCCCCCAACACAGTCTTCTCCTCCATCTCCACCGCATAGCTCGAATACGAGGCTAGCTAAAATGGAGAAACATATGGAAAACATGGCCGCAATGTTCACCCAGTTTATGGCTAAATTTTCAGACGTGGCCGCTAATGCACCGGCAGTTACCCCTACAGTACCTCCTACTCCGGTGGTACAACCTCCACCAGTCCCAGCTAATGAGAGGCGAGATCCTATAGCTTATTGCAGTGTGGCACTGATAAAGGAGTTTAAGAAGCTGGATCCGCCAAAGTTCAAGGGGGACAGTGACCCATTGGCCGCGGAAAATTGGATGAAAGCGGTTACCAAGGCATTTGGGTACTTGGCTTGCACAGAGAAAGAAAAAGTAGGATTGGCCGCCTACTTGCTAGTGGATGAGGCCGAACCATGGTGGCAGGCTACTCAGACAGTATTAGAGGCTAAGCATACTGAAGTGACGTGGGATAGATTTGTGGAAGTTTTTAATGAACAATATGTCCCACGTACTGCTCAGAGGAGATTACAGGTTGAGTTTTTGAACTTGACTCAGGGAAGTATGACGGTTAGCCAATATGAGTCGAAGTTCATTACACTGAGCAGATTTAATCCTGAAGTACTGAGAAGAGAAGATCATAAGACCTACAGATTCATGGAGGGATTGAGACCTTCCATTAGGTCTAAGTTATATCCATTGGACATCACTACCTATGGAGAGGCAGTCCGTAAGGCTCAACTATGTGAGCAGGACTATGAGTTTCATCAGGCAGACTTCCGAGCAAGGAATAAGGGTAAAGAACCTATGAAGCGGAAGTCAGATGAGAAGGTCTCGAGGGATAGATATCCATCTAGGAGGAATAGGCCTTATGATAAAGCCTCGACAGAAACTCCTAAATCCACCGGGATCAAAATAGGTGATGAAAGATCACAACATCCAGTTGGTAGTACCGCTAGCTCACCGAGGAGTATGATACCGAGATGTGTGCAATGCGGGAAATTTCATGGAGCACAGCCTTGCCGGTTGGAGAGTGGGGCGTGCTATTGGTGTGGTGAACAGGGACATAGAATTAAAGATTGTCCCAAGATAAATCAGAGGGCACCTGAAGAGTCAGAAAAGACCCCTCAACCATAATCTAAGACCACACAACCCCAGCGTAAAGCCACAGCGGCAGAGAAAGGAAAGGCGCCAGTGACTCAGGGAAGGGTATTTGCCATTGACAAAGAGTCCGCTGATGCTTCATCGAAGATGATTCAGGGTAAGATTTACCTTAATGATACATTATATTTGATCCAGGCTCTACGCACTCTTTTATTTCCCCTATGGCTATTAGGAGATTAAATATTGAGCCTGAGCAGTTAGGAGGATTGCTACAAATAATTACTCCATTTAGGGAATCCCAAATGACGGACATAGTGTATCGTAATTGTAAACTACGGGTAGGAGAAAAAGAGTCGATAGCCGACCTAATCCTATTAAATATGTCTGGATTTGATGTTATATTAGGAATGGATTGGTTAGCTGAGAATCATGTGATGATAGATTGTCATGCTAAGAGTGTGATTTTCTCCTCTCCCGTTAGTTATGTTATAAATTTTGCAAATATGTAATGCAAAAGCATAATTACTTGCTTGGTTTAATTGAGATTTAATTGATAGAATATACTTGTGCTGTGAAGGGTTTGTAGCACACGCGGTGGACGTAGATCAGAAACGTCCCACACTTCACGGAATTCCAGTAGTTAAGGAATTTTTCGAGGTATTTCCGGATGATCTTCCAGGACTTCCTCCGGATAGGGAAGTAGAGTTCACTATCGATTTGGTACCGGGGACGGAGCCCATTTCGAGATCTCCCTATCGGATGGCTTTGGTGGAATTGGAAGAACTGAAGAAGCAGCTTCAGGAGTTACTAGACAAGGGATTTATACGACCCAGCATATCCCCTTGGGGTGCTCCTGTGCTATTTGTTCGGAAGAAAGATGGTAGTATGCGATTGTGCATTGACTACCGATGGTTGAATAAGGTGACCATCAAGAACAAGTATCATTTTCCCAGGATAGACGACCTCTTGGATCAGCTCAAGGGTGCACAAGTCTTTTCCAAGATAGACTTGAGGTCGGGATATCATCAATTGAAGATCCGAGATGAAGATATCCCTAAGACTGCATTCAGGACACGGTATGGCCATTATGAATTCTTGGTGATGCCGTTTGGATTAACCAATGCACCCGTAGCCTTCATGAACTTGATGAATGATGTGTTTAAGCAATACCTAGACCAGTTTGTCATTGTCTTCATCGATGACATCTTGGTGTACTCGAGGTCATGGGAAGAACATGAGCAGCATTTGAGGATTGTTTTGGAGACCCTCAGAGATCAAGGACTATATGCCAAGCTAAGTAAGTGTGATTTTTGGTTGAATCAGATCTCCTTTTTAGGTCATGTGATCAGTAAAGATGGAGTTTCAGTTGATCCATCAAAGATTGAAGCGGTGGTCCAATGGGAGAGACCGAAGACGGTAACGGAGATTAGGAGTTTCTTGGGTTTAGCTGGCTACTATAGAAGATTTGTAGAGAGTTTCTCAAAGCTAGCTGCTCCATTGACGAGACTGACGCGCAAAGAGGTGAGGTATGAATGGAATGAAGCTTATGAGCAAAGTTTCCAAGAGTTGAAGCGCAGGTTAACGACTGCACCGATCCTTACCATCCCTAGTGGTTCAGGAGGATTTACAGTATATAGTGATGCCTCAGGGCAAGGTTTGGGATGTGTGTTAATGCAGCATGGTAAGGTAGTGGCATATGGTTCTAGACAGTTAAAGGACCATGAGAAGAACTACCTAACTCATGATTTGGAGTTGGCTGCAGTAGTATTTGCCCTGAAAATATGGAGACATTACTTGTATGGTGAGAAATTTCAGATTTTTACGGATCATAAAAGTCTGAAATACTTGTTCTCCCAGAAGGAATTGAACATGAGGCAAAGAAGATGGCTAGAGCTTCTGAAGGACTATGATTGTGAGATCATGTACCACCCAGGGAAAGCTAATGTGGTGGCGGATGCTCTGAGCCGTAAGCATGTAAGTATAGTGGCTTATATAATGATAAGAGAATATGAGTTACTTGAACAGTTTGCAAGCCTCAGTTTAAGTGTTACACCTCTTGAGCAATTTGGTATGATGGCTAGCTTGAGAATTGAGCCAAAATTGATGGACAGAATCCGAGTTGCTCAGAGAGAGGATGTCCAGTGTATTGAGGCTATAGAGAAAATTCAATCGGGTATGGCCTCAGAATTCCATATGGGTGAGGATGAAATTTTAAAGTTTAATAACCGTATTTGTGTTCCCGAGGATAATGAATTGAGGAAGCTAATTTTGACGGAAGCACATTCCACTAAGTACACATTACACCCGGGGAACACGAAGATGTATCATAATCTTCGCAAGGTGTATTGGTGGAAGGGCATGAAGAAAGACATAGCTGATTTTGGGGCAAAATGTCTTACATGTCAACAGGTTAAGGTAGAGCACCAAAAGCCAGCGGGATTACTGCACCTTCTGCCTATACCTATGTGGAAATGGGAACACATTACGATGGACTTTATTATGGGATTGCCCAGAACCAAAAGGAATCATGATGGTATTTGGGTGATAGTGGATAGATTGACGAAGTCAGCTCACTTCCTACCTATGAAGTCTACAGATACACTTAGCGCTTTGGCAGACTTATACGTGAGAGAAGTCGTTAGACTGCACGGTGTTCTAGTGAGCATCACATCGGATAGAGATTCCAGGTTTACTTCTCACTTTTGGGAACATTTTCAGGAAGTCATGGGATCTCAGCTGAATTTTAGCACAGCTTTTCATCCGCAGACTGATGGGCAGTCTGAGCGCACTATTCAGACGCTCGAGGATATGTTGAGAGCATGTGCTTTGGATTTTAAAGGCTCGTGGGATGACCATCTGCCATTGGCTGAGTTTGCTTATAATAATAACTATCATGCAAGCATCGGGATGGCACCATATGAGGCTTTGTATGGAAGACGGTGTCGATCACCGATTGGGTGGGAAGAAGTGGGTGAGCGCAAGTTGTTGGCTCTAGATTTAGTTGAGCAAGCCTCTGAGAATGTTAAACTGATTTGTCAAAGACTTAAGACAGCTCAGAGTCGACAAAAGAGCTATGTAGATGTTCGACGGAGGCCACTTGAGTTTTTGGTTGGAGACTATGTGTTTTTGAAAGTCTTTCCATCCAAAGGAATCATAAGATTTGGCCGATGAGGTAAGCTAAGTCCTCGCTACATCAGACCATTTGAGATCCTAGATCGTGTTGGAGATGTGGCCTATAGGTTGGCACTACCTCCGGAGTTATCGGGAGTGCATAATGTCTTTCATGTATCAATGCTTCGGAAGTATAATCCAGATCCATCTCATGTCATCGAATATGAACCCTTGGAGATTCGAGAAGACATGAGTTATGTGGAGAAACCGATTCGGATTTTGGATAGGAAAGATAAAGTGTTGAGATCAAAGACGATCCCTTTAGTGAAAGTTCTTTGGCAACACCATACTATAGAAGAAGCTACTTGGGAACTAAAGAACTTGATGAGAGAGAGATATCCGGAATTGTTTAAGACATAACCTTACTTGAATTTGGAGGACCAAATTCTTTAAGGTGGGGAGAATGTGAAATCCCCAATTTTCTGTAATTTTTACATACTTGTACAGTTTTCCAACTTGGATTAATGAAATAAATATGAATTTTCTGATATATAAATGATGCATGGGACATAAAGGGAATTAAGGCAATTGATGGTCAAATAATCAAGAAATAAAATCAGATATTGGCAATTAAATGAGTAGGTGGCTGAGATAATAAAGAGAAGAAGAGGATTTAATGGGTCAAAGGGTCAAGAGGTCAAAGGGTCAATGGCATGGCTGAGATGAATGGGGTTAGAATGCATTTAAGGCATTAAATGAAGCCTAATGACTCATCATCATCATCTCTTGCATCCTACGGTACCAGCCCATCTCCCTCTCCCTCTCCCTCTCGTTGCTTCCATATTTTTCCTCCAAGTGTTCAAATTCTCACCTTGACAAACCACCATTTTAGGCCATCGATTCGTTAAGCTCCTCTAAAGAAAAACGATCCTTCTCGATAGCTTAACCTATGCCTTTAATATGAAAGGCTAGATCCAAGTGATTGAAGAGATCTTAAAATCTTAAAAGTTGGTGAATAGCAAAGGTAAGAGAAGATATGGTTTATGTTGATAATTTTGATGGTTTGGGATTATATGAAGTTGATATAGTAGGTTTATTGAGTTTTTAATTGTTATGATGTTTACAGCTTGAAGAGTAAAGAAAAAGGACAAGTGTTGGTGCAACCAACTTGTGGATTAATGGCTAATTGAGGTAAGAAATTTATGTAACGGACGTAGGGTGACTATGTCCGCATGTTTTCAATTGTTTTAACTGTTTTGGAAAGAAACAACAGCTGCTTTAAGAGTAGGAAAAAGGGGGCAATTTGGGTCCTACTCCTAGTACCAATTAGGCTAGGAGTAGCCAACTGCCTTAATTAGCAGCCGACTGCCTAGAGACAACCAAAACGTCGTTTTTCGAAAACCGACTCAAACCAGTCGACTGCCAAGGGAGCCAGTCGACTGCTATTTTTCCAGAAACCATTCTGTTTCAAACCAGTCGACTGCCAAGGGGACCAGTCGACTGCTATTTGTCCAGAAGCATTCTGTTTCAAAGCCAGTCGACTGCCATTTGGGGCCAGTCGACTGCCCTATTCGTATTTTGAAAAATATAATAATTGAATTTCAAAAAGGGAAAGAAATTCAATAGGGTAAAACATGGTGTAGCAGTCGACTGCCATATATGACCAGTCGACTGCCTATTTGAAAGAAAGGTTTTGAGAACCTGTTTTAAGAAAGGATATTCATACTTGTTTAAAACCTATATGAAAAAAAAGGTTTTGGAGACTATGAATCTCTCAAAAGAGCATGCACATTATTTGTTACTTGTATTTGACTGAGAAGCTCTAGTCCAGCCCTCAGACCCGCAGTATGGCACCTGACTAGTGAAACTGTGGGCTATAGACAATGGCCATGAGTCTCTTATTTGATTCGGCTTTGGGGAGGATCCCTGGCCCAGACGTGGGTACGCCATTTATTTGATATCTCTCAAGATTATCCCTTACGGGATATATTTGCGGTATCCTCATGAGATCCTTATATTGGATTATCCCTTACGGGATATATTTGCTGTATCCATTATCTCTCTGGATTATCCCTATGGGATATATTTGCTGTATCCATGATGAGAATTACTTGGTACATGAATCTGTTGGATATAAATTGTCTCCTATCTATTTGAAAATATTTGTATTTGCCTATTTGATTTCACGTGATTTGAGATCCGTGAAAATGTGTGAAAGCATAATTTACTTGTATTTGATATTTGCGAAAGAAATATACGAAATATGCTTTATAATGATTTTTCATGACATTATAGAGCCAAGTAGGAAAACTGCATATAGTGATACAGTACGCTCTTTTACATAAGTTTCTTACTGAGCGTAAACTCACTCCTTTACAACTATTTTTCATACAGATTACTTGAAGTAATTCCGCTCCGGATAGAGGAGCATCATTTGGGATTTTGAGATACCTTCGGGGTACGCTTCCTACTTATCCCGTGAAGGTATATTTAGTTGGCCGTTACTTCGGCTAATGTACAGTACTATACTATAGTTTTGTATATGTGGGGGAACTAGGTTGTCTGAATATTTGAGATCCTGATGTACATGACACATGTTTATAAATGAAAATTTTTATGCATGTGAAAATTGGATATTATACTCTGATAAAAATGCCTAAAGCATAACAGTAAGGTAGGTTGACATCGGATAAATTAGTCGATTTAATTGTTATTTGAGATAAAAGTTAGTTGCTATTTGGTTAGTGACGAGGACGTCACATTAGAGACACGCTTCCCAATAATTGTTGAAGGTATACTTATGTATTACGTGCTCCAGACTATTGTACGGTATAACAGTACATTAATGTATATTAGGAAGTTTGGGGATATAGGATATGTAAGTTATGTGAGATCCTGATGTATGTGAAGCATGTGTGTGTGTGTATATATATATATATGGAATTTTATTTACACGAATTGATATCATGCTATATAAGTAATAAAGCATAGAGTATAAGAAGAAGTAAGATTGACATTGATAAACTAGTCTATTAAATGTTATGTGAATGTAGAAGTTAGTTGTTATTTGGATAGTGACGAGGATGTCACACACAAAGTTTGTGACGTCCCCGTCACTACATCTTACCAACTAATTTTTTCTTATTATCTTATACGACTTGATTAAATTTAGTTCATCAATGTTATTCATTCTTTTCCTTCTGAAGCTCAATATCTAATAGCTCAACATGAATAACTTATTTCTAATAAACATAATAATGATATGTATATATATCATTCCATACCACAGGATCTTACACATCATCTTAACTTAAATCCCCGACATCTTATATACATAAATGTTACTTGTATTATACCGTAGCTGAATTACAATTTACTTTACATAAGTACATAAGTATACCTTCTATACTAACTGGGAAGCGTATCACGAAGGTACACTTTGATCTCTTAAAAGCAAGCTCCTCTATTCGGAGCGGGGTTCACTTCAGATAATCTGTGGGAAAAATGTTCGTAAAAGGGTAAGTTTACGCTCAGTAAGAAAAATATGTAAAAGAGCGTACTATGCCTCTATATGCATTTTTCCTATTTGGCTCTATAATGTCATGTAAAACCATTATAAAGCATGCATCATGTCATGTACTTCTTTCATATAGTTTGCAACCATGCATATTTCTTTCAAATGGTACAGACAAACATACTTTATATGCTTCTTTAAAATAGCATATATCATATACCTTTTTTAAAACATCATACTTCATAAACTTACTTCAAAACATACATCATACTTCTCTCAAAACATCTTATACCAGTAAATCAAATATGGACATATGCAATCATCGTATAAATCTCTTACATAAATTCAAGTAATGTAAATACTTGCATATGCCTTAAGTAAATTAAAATCATATATTCTTTAAATCAGGTGGAGACTATGTACAATTATTCAAGTGATTGCATCATCATATAAATCATTTATACCCATTTATATGATTCCAATCATGCATTAGAACAGGGTGCACATGTAAAGGATCATGGATTCTCTCCTGCCTTTGGTAATCCACAGTGAACACTAGTCAGGTGTCATCTGTGGTGTTAAGGACCGGACTAGGGTTCCTCGCTTAAACATAAATAATACTGAGGACTTGATCAGAGTCTCTCAGCCAAGTACAGGGATGCATGATCGTAACATAGTCCATAGTCTCAAAACATTTATCATATACTTATTCAGAAAACACTTTTGTGTTTAAACCTATTAGGCTTTGAAAATCTCTTTTCATACAGGGCAGTCGACTAGCCTCATAGGGCAGTCGGCTGCTGCTTCATAACTTCATTTATCAAAATTATTTTTTTTAAAAATTTCGATATTTTCTTTTCTGAAAACTCATGGGGGCAGTCGACTAGTCCATATAGCAGTCGACTGGTTTTCAAACAGAATGCTTCTTAAGAAATAGCAGTCGACTGGTCATATAGCAGTCGACTGTTTTTGAAACAAAATACTTCTGGAAACATAGCAGTCGACTGGTCTTATAGGCAGTCGATTGGTTTTGAAACAGAATGCATTTTAACAAATAGCAGTCGACTGGCCCATATAGCAGTCGACTGGTTTGAAACAAAATGCTTTCTGGGTAAATAGCAGTTGACTGACTTACATAGCAGTCGACTGGTTTGTTTCGGTTTTCGAGAAATCACACTTTGGTTGTCTTTAGGCAGTTGGCTGCTACTTAAGACAGTTGGCTGCTCCTAGCCCAATTGGCACTAGGAGTAGAAACCGAAAATGCAACTTTTCCTGCATAAAACCAACTGGTGCTTCTCTCCAAACAATCAAAATCACATTAAAAACATATGGACATAGCCACCCTACGTCCGTTACATAAATTCCTTACCTCGATTACTTCGAGAACACGAAATCACTTGGTTGCGCCAATGGTCCTCTTCACTTCTTCAAAGCTGTAACATCATCACAAATCAAACCTTTAAACAATCACTATACACACATCATACCAACTCAGTGCAACTTCATACCATAAACATAATTGAAAGAATCATCTTCTTCTCTTACCTTTGCTAGTAACCAAAATTTTCAGACTTTGAGATCTCCTCCAATACTTGGATTCAATCTACCAAACTTCGAATGTAGCTTAGCTTAGTGCCTAGGATCGTTTTTCATTCAACTAGCTAAAGGGATTGATGGAGGGATAAGGTAGCTTCTCAAGGTGCTTGGAATGGAAACTTGAAAGCTTGGAGAGGGAACGAGAGTGAGGGCTGAGTGTTGCTGCCATGTGGTGATGGAATGATGATGACTCATGCACTTGCATTAATTGCATGATTTATCCTCCATCATCTCAGCCATTAATCATCTAATTGACTCTTTGACCCATCTTAATTCCTCTTCTTTCATGCATAAGCCACATGTACTTTACTTACAAAATCTGATATTAATTTCCACCATAATCCAATCATTCTCATAACATCAGAATTTATTCATTGGCTAATTGACTTTCAATTCCTTTATTTCTCCCATATATTTCATACATCATTCATACATCATAATTCTCATATTACTTAATTCCTTTAAGTTGGAACACTTTACAAACATAATAAAATTACATGAAATTGGGGATTTCACAAAGTAGATCCAAGAAGTCTTCCTTCCATCTTTTTAGGATATAGTTCTCATCACAAGGGTTATAAATGTCTTCTTCCTTCTGGCGTATTAGTTATATCCAGAAATGTTGTTTTTGATAAGAATCAGTTTCCCTTTCTTACTAATTCAGAAACACATATGTCATAACAGTCTAGTCCATCTTCTAAGGCCTCTTCTTTTGAGTCTATTCCTTTGTGTATTCTTGTAGTCAACAAGTCCCCTAATATCTCTTTTGATCCTCATGGTTCTTCTCTTCCTTCTATTCCTTTAGTTTTCTCATCTCCTCATAACTCTATTTCATCATCTACTCCTTCATTGCCTTCTATGTCTGATCAACCTAATGCTACAACAAATACTAGTAACACACCTGTACCAGTTGCTAATGAATCAGCACCATCAAACTTAGCACCTTTCTATAATGTTCATCCAATGGTCACTCGTTTGAAGGATGGCATCAGGAGACCAAGAACGTTTAATGCTGATCTTGATCTTTCTGAACCACATAGTGTTCATGATGCCTTATTGCATGATAAGTGGAGAGAAGCTGTATATGCCGAGTATAATGCCCTGTTGAGAAATGGTACCTGGTCTATTGTTGAGCTTTCAGAAAACAAAAATGCAGTTGGTTGTAAATGGGTGTTCAAATTAAAGAAAAATCCAGATGGCTTTGTTGATAAGTATAAAGCAAGATTGGTTGCTAAAGGGTTTCATCAGGAAGCAAGCCTTGATTTTTCTGAAACTTTTAGTCCAGTTGTTAAGTTCTCCACTATCAGAGTTATATTGTCTGTAGCCTTGGCTAGTGGCTGGAATCTTAGACAATTGGACATCAATAATGCTTTTCTAAATGGCTACTTACAAGAAGAAATTTTTATGAAACAACCTCCTGGTTTTGTTCAAGGTGGACCTCATTTGGTTTGCAAGCTTCATAAAGCTTTGTATGGATTGAAGCAAGCTCCAAGAGCTTGGTTTGACCGATTAAAAGATTTCTTGGTTTCCAAAGGATTTCATTCTTCAAAGTCAGATTCTTCTTTGTTTTTGAGGTTTCTGCCAACTTCCACAGTGTACTTATTGGTCTATATGGATGACATTATAGTTACAGGAAGCTCAAATGATGAAGTTGCAACCTTACTATCTGAACTGAATGCTGAATTCTCCTTGAAAGATCTAGGAGAGCTGAACTACTTTCTAGGTGTGGAAGTGACTAAAACCAACGAGGGATTTCATCTTTCACAAAAGAAGTATATTTTAGATCTGTTGAAGAAAGCAAAGATGAGTCAAGCCAAACCAGTGCCTACTCCAATGCTTAGTAGTGTAAAATTGTCAGCTCAACAGGGCAGTGGCATTAACAATACTCATGAATATAGGTCTGTTGTAGGAGCTTTGCAGTATGTTACAATGACTAGGCCTGATATTGCTTTTAGTGTTAACAAAGCCTGTCAATATATGCAATGTCCACTTGATACTCATTACAAAGCTGTCAAGAGAATCTTACGGTATCTTCAGGGCACTTTGGACTATGGCTTAACATTTACTCAACCATTTAAAATGAATTTGGTTGGCTTCTCATATGCTGATTAGGCTAGTGATCTTGATGATAGGAAAAGTGTTACAGGATATTCTGTATATCTGGGAGGCAATCTGGTTAGTTGGATATCCAAGAAGCAGCATGTAGTCTCACGTTCTAGCACTAAGGCTGAATATCGGAGTTTGGCACACTTGACAGCAGAGTTAATCTGGGTAGAAGCATTGTTATCAGAATTGCGAGTGAAACTTTCTGAGGAACCAAAAGCATGGTGTGATAACCTTAGCTCTATTGCTTTGTGTGCCAATCCAGTATATCATTCCAGGTCTAAACACTTTGAATTAGATCTGCATTTTGTTCGAGAAAGAGTTCTGGAGAAGAAGTTAATTGTTGGTCATGTTCCATCTACAGAGCAGGTTGCTGATATATTGACCGAGGCTTTGTCAGCCACTTTGTTTGACAAGTTCAGAAGCAAATTGAAGATTGAATCACTTAGATCACATCAGTAGCTATATGAGATACAAAGAGAGGGACTTTAGTTTGAGGGAGCGAGTTAGAGAAATATGAGTTAGATATTTTTTGTACAGTTTATAATTTTTTCTGTTATGTTAGTTACTGTAGCTAACACACTATAAATACCCCTCTACTGTATTACAGAATTGTGCTTAATACATAATTCATTTTCAGTTTTCATTCTCCTCCATACTCTTCTATAATCGTCCTCTCCAGATCTAGATGCCATAGCATCTTAAGAAGAAATTAGCAATTAAATAATGTTCCTTGGTATAAGAATGATGCGAAATTATTTAAGAAAATAAATCGTTTACATTCTCCAGCTCATCCACATAACTCATTCCTTGGATGAGAGTTGAGACAATTGGGCATTGTTTTACAAGATCCTCAACTTTGGTAAAAATAGATGCAAATATATATGATTCAGTTGTACCAACATATATATATATATATATATATATATATATATATATATATATATATATATATATATATATAGACACACACACACATATTCAGCGTGCATATAATTGTTATATAGTCATAAACTTAATTTATTTCCTAATTTGGTCCAACCCCATTCCCCATAGCGTTCTTTCTGATTGGCATCCAGGAAAATTTCTCCTAATTAAACAATCATCCTCACTCTATATTCAAACTCATAGAGAATCTGAAATTCAAGCACAACCTGAAATAATTGCTCTTATAAATACATGTGAATATGATTTGGGCATTGTTCATGAAGATTTTCAACTCCTTGTTTGAACTCGTATGGGAACTTTGCTTTCTTCTTCTTCTTCTTGGGTACTTTCACTAGACGCCGCAAGCAAGTCCGATCCGACTTTGCTATAATCAATGGTTGAGCTGAAAATACCTCCTTCAACCGCATAGGCCAATAAGAGCTCCTCTTCTTCATTGGCAAATCCTTCTAATTTGACCACCTTGAGATTTTTTCTGCTTAGAGTCCAAGGAACTTTCTCTGGATAACAATATGTACCGCTCACGCCATAGCTGCTAGGGTCAATCTGCAAATTTCCTTACCAAGGTTATGAATTTAAGAGTAGCATAATTGTTGAAAGAAAGAAAAAATTAATAAATGAAAGTACCCTTGGTCCCTTACAGTTACATAAAGTCTTTCCAAACGTGGGCAGAATTTTAGGAAAGAAATTAGTGCATCACTGTTGTATCTCGCTTCTGAATATTCGATCCACCACAAATCTGTTAATGAACCGAATAATAAATTCTCGCCCGAAATTTGCAGATCTGGGCATATCACAGCCTGCAAAATTGCAAGTTAAAAGATACTGATGAATGATGACCCAAGTGTTTAGGCTTTGAGCATGAACAAGTTAGTGGAACATTATTTATAGTATTTACCTCGTAAAACCATCTACATAGTGTAAGTGATTCCACATATTCTATGCTTCGTAATATGGTAAAATCATAACTCTTGATGTCCATATCGCCATGGCCTTGTCTGAAATCAAGCATGGCATCGTGTACAACGGCCAAGTCATGAGCGTACCTGCTAAAACAGGGGAGTAACCCCCGATATCGAAAAGCCCAAAGACAGGAACCAGAAATGAAGAGCTTTTTCAATTGTGGACAATCTAAGACGGTCAAACCTCGAAGCCTTGACTTAATACCAAAATCTAAAATTTCTAATCCATTGCATTTGGTGATTGTCATGTTCTCAAGAAATGGACAATTTGATGCTATATCATACGCTGCTACACAAGAGAAATCAGTGAATGACGTTAGGTAAAGAGTTTTCACTTTGAATGTATTGGGAGATGGCTGGTGGGTATTGATTTCGCGTTCTAGTGGAAAAAAAAGGCCAAACTCCCTAGGAAATTCTGGTTTGCCGGTAGAGAAATCGAGGTGAAGGGTATTACTATTAGGATCTACAGCAACTGAGACGATGTGACCATCGCCATAGCCAAACTGAAATTCCCAGTTAGTTGCTGATCTACGAAGTTCGTAAAAAACATTGAGAAAGCTGGAGACAGCATCAACAGCATCTTTTATTGTCCCATCTCGAGCCAGAAACGCCTTTTTCCATAAGCTTTCCCATCTAGTTGAAAGCAAACTGGTTCGGATTGCAGAGTCAAAAGGGAGAAAGGAAATGATCCGGCAGAGGATGTCATCAGGTAAACAGCTGATAATATCATCCTCGATTTGTTCATTAAGCTCCAAATTCCTGTTCAAGATATCAAATTACTCTCACTATAATTCAAATTGATAAAAAAAAAAAAAGAATCGTTAATATTTCTTACTTTAGAGTATCTTCAATATTTGTTGAATTATTGTCTGGATCAAGCGCCTTCTGTTGATTCTTCTTTTTGTTCCTGTTCTTCCTTCCCATCTTAATTTTAACTTTCTAAGGAGGCAATGTTTAAAAGTAGAATGGTTTAATGCGTGTATATATAAAAATATATAATATAATACAAAGTCCCTTGTCTAATTAATATAAAAATATATATAAAGTGTTGGAGAACTCTCCAGCCATTCAAAACTCAAATAGTACAAAAATTGTTCCGAATTAAATAAAGAACTAAAATACAAAACTGATCATAAATTTTCTTCTTATTGACAGAGAAATTATAAGTATATATGATTAGAGGCATCTTTAACCTGCAACGAAACTTCCCATCTTTCCTAGTTTTCCCCGAAATTGCAAGCAGTTGCTCCAATGTGACTTTACTATGATTAATGGTTCGCCGAAAATACCCTCTTTAATCGCCACACTAGTGAAATTACATCTACTTCCTTTGCATATCCTTCCAATATAACGACTTTAGGTCAAGTTTGATGCATAGGATGATGCATAGGATAGGATGATAATCATCCTATCTTATGTTTGGTGCACACATTAAAAGAAGGATTGGATTACAAGAAGGATTAGTCATCCTCTTAGTATACAGTGGCGGAGCCAAAGATTTTATTCACCGGGGGCTTGATTCAAAAGTTAAAAAAAATACTAAAACTTAGATACTCAAAAGTAAAAAATTTAAGCTCAGTGGGGGCTAAACAAACTTTAAAATATAATACAATATGCTTATCATTAGCCAAACATCAACAAAAGAACCTAAAATTGGTGGTTCAGTGGGGGCTTGAGCCCCCACTAGGCCACATGCACCTCCGCCCCTGCTAGTATAGGATAACTCAATCCTCTCCAAAAGGTAAGGATTATTTTTAATCCCATAGGATTAAAAATAAATACTCATATTTTATTTATTTTATACTTAACATTTATATTTAAAAATTAACTTAAACATTTAATAAAATAATTAAGATCTTTAATTAATAATTAATTAATATAATTTTTTTTCCTTCTTTTTCTTTCCTTTTTTTTGCTTGTTTTTATTAAATAAAAACTATAATTTTGATAAAATAATATTTTCTTGAACACATTTTTTTAAAGTATTTTTTACAAAAAAAATTCTCAAACATAAAAATTATTATAAAATATATTCTTTAACTAGTTTTTTCTCATGTTTAAATTTTTATTTTTTCTTTCTTAATTTTTTTCTTTTTGCCTGTAAAAAAAGGAAAGAAAAATGACTATTAACCATAAAATTATTAAAAATTATATATTTTTTAATTCATCAAAATTGAATTATTAAATTTAACTTGTATATTTCTTTTTTTTTTTGTTTTCTATATTTCCTTATAATTGACCCAAAAGAAAGAAGATAAAGAAACCATTAAAATAAAGAAAAATATTTAACAATTGTCTTTTGGAAAATTTATTTTAATTAAAAACATAAACTTATTTTCTAGAAAAACTCAATTTTCTAAAAATAAATATATTTAATTTACAGTAAAAAATTATTTTAAATTTAAATCATACAAAAGAAATAAAAACAAAAAGGAAAAAAAACTTAAAAAAATATAGAGAATGCTTTTTATAAAAAATCATTTCTTAACAAAATATTTTTTTTGAAAATGTAATATAAATTTTTAGAAGTAATTTTTTATCAAAAAATCAACTAATAAATTGGACTATTAATTATAGTATAATAAATAATTTTTCATTTTTCATTTATATTTATAGCCAAAAAATTATAAATTTAAATTAAGTTACTTTAAAAAAGAATACTTAAAAAAATCATTTTATACTACTTTTAATTTTACACATAACAAATATTGTGAAAGATATAAAAAATCATCCTATTTTATTTTTAATCTTTGTATACACCAAACATAAGATAGGATGATATAATATAATCTTATCCTATCCATAATCTTATATTATCTTATCCTATCCTTATCCTATGTACCAAACATGACCTTAAGATGACAAGAGACTAATGGCGGCTCAACGTCTTCCTCTAATATTGATATGTGTTCTTGTCATGCTATAGCTATTGGGATCAATCTGCTGATTTAATCGAAATAATTACGAAGGTATAATAAGCAAAATTTGTTGCAAGATTGCTTATATAAAGAAAAAAGTACTGATAAAACGGTTACATAGAGTTTCTCTAAGGAATGGAGTGTTTTAGAAAGCAGAATAGTGGCTTTGTTTTATCTCTTTTCTGAATAATCAATCCACCGGAAGTTTTTAAACCTGTTAAAACACCATGTTTTACGAGTATCAATTTCTAATTTGAGAGTTCAAGTTTTTGCAAATCCTTCTAATTGGAGAGTTCAAGTTTTTGAAGTCCACTCATCTCATCTGGGATCCTTGTCCTGCTTCTCAATAGCCTTTAGGATTAATCTACACATTTTTTAGTATTTTAGGTCCTTTTAATTCAGTTTGGGCCCAGGCATAAGATTATCAGCCCAATTTCATAAGAACACCAGACAAGTGCCTTAAGGCCAGAAGCCCAATGATGCAAGGCTAACAACCCAGATCATTCTTTCACTCGGCATGCGATGGCCACTTGCCAGTCAAAAACAAGCCCAAAAGTTTTGTCTGAGAGTGGACGATTTAAATTAGTTTCACTTGTATGTTTTTTTATGTCACAACTAAATTTTCAATTTATTAGACCATAAAATCAGTAATTAATTTCTAACACAAAGGTTATAGAAGTTTGAAACTTTAATATTAGCTTTCATGACGGATGACATGCTTCTTTTTTCTGAAGTTTTCATGACATGGATTTTAGATTTTTGTCTGTCAAGTCCTGGTCATTTTGGTCGGCATTTTTTTCAATCAACAGAATATCTCTGTTTTCTCACCCGAACATCCTTGTAATTTGAATAAAAATAGAAATGAACCCTTATAAATCCAATGCTTCAACATTGAACCTATGTTTTCCTCTTCTTGACAAAGAAATTAATCATGAGACAGTTAGGGCTTCATATGATCATGATCAGGATATGTTTCAGGATTATTTTTAACCTCTTTGAACTTGTATGGATACTTCCCTTCTTTTTCCAGCTCAGGTACTTTCACTAGACGCCGCAAACAAGCCCCCTTGGACATCGCTAGGATCACCGGTTTCCGTCTGAATAAAGGTCTCAACCACTTTGCGAAGTAAATCTCCTTGTTCTCATTTGCAAATCCTTCTAATTTCAGGAGCTTGAGATCATCAAGCTTTTCAAGTCCATTAACTTTAGATGAGAACTTTTTCGCGCTTCTCATGTCATAGCTTCCAGGATCAATCTACAAGTTTGATGGAGAGTATCAAAATTATCAATTAATGGTTACATTACTATGAGTTCCTACCATGAAAAGCATTCAATTTTTCACCAAATTCAACTACAGAGTTACTTACCGTCACATAAAGTCTTTCCAATGAAGGACAGTGTTTAAGAAAGCTGAGTAGGCCATTAAGATTGTCTCTCCCCGCTGAACAATCAATCCACCAAAGCTCTCTCAGCCCGTAGAGATGAAACTTAGAGTCTGGTAGCATGTAGGAGATAAATGGCTGCAGAAGTAAGAACACTATGGAAGTTGGGTACAATTAAACAAATAAAAGTTTGTCATGAATCATGAATGTTTAGGAGTTCAGAAGCCTAAAAATTCTTTCTGAGAGTGGATAACTCACTAGAACATACCTCAAAAACCCATCTACACAATGTTAGAGATCGAACACCTTTAATGACTTCAAGGATTGTCTTTAGGTCATCACGATTGATGCGATTGTAGATAGGGGGGCCTTGTCTGAAATCAAGCATGGCATCATTCCAAAGCAATTTGTGGGGATGAGGAGACCGAAGGGACAAGCGAGGACGATAATCATTAGAGGAAACTTCGAACTCAAAAGATACTAATCTGCCTCGATATTGGAAAGACCTTAAATAGGATCCCTCAAAACTGAGAGATTCTAATTGGGGGCAGTCCAAGACGACTAACTTGTGAAGCACTCTAGCCCCTTTTATTTGTAAAGAGCGTAATCCATTGCATTTGGCGATAGTCAAGCTTTCGAGAAAAGGGAAATTCGACACCATAGAAGAAACTGCCTCATTAGAAAGATGGCCTACTGATACTAGGTACAAAGATTTTACTTCGATTTCAGAGAAAGATGGTTGTTGGTTATGCAATGGGTGATTTTCGTCCAGAATCCAATCAAATGTATAGTGAAATGCCCAATGCCTACTACTCGATAAATGATTCAGGTTCAACAAACAATCAAATGGCCTTGCATATTCTTGTTTACCGCCAGAGAAATCAAGCTGAAGTGTCTCATTAGGCGCAAATGCAGCCAAGAGGACTCTACCATGGCCAAACTCGAATTTGAAGCCCCAACTATTTCTTGGTCTATGGTGTATAGTAAAATCATCTAGAAATCTTGATATTGTAGTAATAGCATCTTCCACTGTTACATAAAGAACCAAAGCCAACAAAGCCTCTTTCCAGAGGTCTTTCCAGTGAGTAGAAAGAAACGAGGTTCGGACAGCGGATTCAAAAGGGAGCAAGGAAATGATGTGGTAAAGGATGTCGTTAGGCAAACGACTTATGAAATCATTAGGATCCATATCACTGTTCAAAACAGAAGACATTTGATCATGCCAAAATTTGTTATGGTCATAACAAATCATAAGATGCTAAAGAAAATACAATGAGAACTACTCACTTGGCAATGTTTCTTGTGATATTATCAGGATCATGCTCTTTCTCTTGCCTTTTATGGAGGAGTAAGGGAATAATTTGGTGAAGAATATCGATATCATTAGGCAAACTACTGATAAAATCTTTCAAATCCAAATCCCTGTTCAAATACAAGAATATTGATCTAAAAGGACCTCCAATTTCCACTTGTTTTAGGATTGAATCATTAGTTAAAATTCAGAAGAAAACACTAGGAATTCTTACCTTGAAGTGTTTCTTGGGCTCTGATCATTTGGATAAAGGCCCAGTTTCTCTTCATTATTCTTCTTGATCCTTCTCTTCTTTCCCATTTATTTTTCTTCAAATTTTTTCAGATTATGGTTCGACTATTTAAAATATATATAGGGGAATTGACTTTGAGCTTTCTTGCAAATTAACTGTCAACAGATACTCTGAAATTGTAATCAAAATTCTCTTAAATCTCAATATTATTGAGAAATAATCTGAAACATATCAATAATGGATTAAATTAAAACCTACTAGAAATTATAATTTTAAGAATTTATTTAACAATCTTATGTGAAAATTAAAACACTATAATTATAAACAATTAATTAAGCGTACTATTTGAGTCTAGCAAGATCATCAAAATCCTTACCGGCTAGTCTTCTTTTTCTCCTTTCAGGTGGCTCTTGATAAGTAAATGCCAAATAACGTAAGAAGTGAAGAGGGGATTAGCTATATACATGTATACATATATATCTTTTACTAAAACCCTAATAGCCCCCCCTCCATCAAAGGTTTGCAAAGCTTTAAGGCCTAAACAACTACTATATCACACTAATCCAATAAGATGTACAAAATTCATACATGTATGATCACAATTAATTAAATTGAACTCACTTGTTGTTCACTATAAAATTTTCCAACAAAAATAATATTGATCAGGAAGAGAAAAGTTCTCTATCCTCTAAGGAGATTTCGAAATACTGCAAACCATAATTTCATGCGTAAACAAACAAATATTTTGTTCTCTATATGTAATTAACATTAATAGACGGACATTTCAATTCCATTTGGGCCAATGGTATACTGATGTAACATTAATGGAGTAAACATGTTGGGAAAACTACCGAGAAGAAAATACAAATTAAAAATCATGAAAAATTTAAGAAACACAAAAATTTACATGATTTGGTTACTTCATGACGAACATTTCAATAAATTTCATCTGCTACCGTAGCGAGGGAGTACTGACCATGAAGTTGGTTTATGAATATCTAACACCATTTATTTGATATTGTTTCATGATGAGATAAGAGATCATCAAATTGAAAGAATAGGGGCCGAGTTATGTCCCTCACTTATTTTGTAATATATACCATTTAGCACCAGAGATAACATTTGAGTGGCTTAAAATTAATAAAGTTGTCCTTAAGGCATGAAAGGAATGTTATATATTGGATCCTGAAAAAAGGTCACTAGTACTCTGGCTGTCAAGAATTACTGATTTTTATACCAACTAGTATGATGCCCGTGCGATGCTACAATGTTGTGAGGATAAGAGGAGAAGGGGAGATATAGGGTGAAATAAAAGATGAAGAAGATGGAAGATGCAGGTAGGCAAAGTTCGGAATGATACATTAAAAATACTAAAAGTTTTTAAAAGGACTTAACTAAGCAAGAAAATAGCCCATGTGCAATAAAAATCAAAGTCATTTTTGTACGACCATTTAAAAATGAGATCTGCTGACTTCAAATACCAACAGTTGTATTATGAGAAATTAATAGAAATATCTAATTTGAATATTATCATAACGTATCAAGTTTTAAAAACCTAATAGTTAAAGACAAATTATCGAATCCTCACCACTAATTCAAACCTAAGTGTGATTAGTCATTTACTAGAACTAATGATAATGTTTGGTCTACATTCAAAGAAACTAGGTTTCAGGAGTACGATTACGTGTAGAGAACAATGCTCATCCTAAAATAATACCAACTAACTTTAGGTTAACTTTACAATTTGATTTATGTTTATATTAATTTCGATATGCTTATATATTGAGAATATTTCTAAGATTTTTTCATCAATTTGGCTCTAATATTATAAACCTTCCTCACCTCAAGATGTTCAAGGAAACTTATTGGACTTTTTTGAATTCTATCGTCAGATAAATTAAATATTATTTCTATATTTTCTAAATCTTATTTTACCTTATTTTTATCAATATGTTTTATTTATTTATTTATTTTTTATTTAGAAAATAAACATGAATTATGGTTTGTTAAAAAAAATTTTCAAGCGTCCCATCGATTTGGCTCAGTTTAAAAAGAATCTTCTCATCTAAAAATTTTTAAAGAATCTTAATTAACTTTCTTAAAATTTCATTATTGATATAATTCATATTTATTTCATTTCTTTATTATTATATTTATTAATCTTTATTGAAAACTATTTTTCTTTTATTTATTCATATCCTTTGTCTAAAGTATATTTATATTTTATTTTATTTATTTATATTTCATGCTGTTGAAATCCTAATTCTAGAACAAAGTAATAAAGTCAAATAAGTAAACAAAATAATAAAGAAACATTATACTAATTAACTAAACAATATTAATCAAATTAATCATATTAGGTTTGTCAAATTAACGGTATTAAATTAAACAAATTTAGTAAATCCAATCACTCAAACCAATTAATAGTTTAAAACAATTAAAAATTAATGAGATAAAACAAATAACAATTAAATAATAAAGATTAAAGCATTAGTCATAAGGGAAAAAAATTACATGGCTTTAAAATTAATGATGGCTATTCCACCTACCTAAGCTATTATTTTGCTCAGACTCTTTATGTCCTCTTTTTCTTTCCTAATTCCTCCGATGTTCTTGTTAAAACAATTACTTCTTTCGGTGGGAGGGACGAAAATGGATTCAGAAATATGAAATCCTTTGGCCTTCTTTTGTTGGATGCAAGGAGAAGATGCAGAACAAAGATGTAGCAAGGCAGTTGGCTGTGTTGGCAAGAAGAGGACGCAATGAAATGCACCAAACTATGAAATAACCAGGAGGATGAACGGCGCAGGGCAGCGATTCAGCAAGTGATAGCAGTGGCGTGGAAACTGGCAAGGATTTAGCAGCAGTCCAGACTTGGTGATGATGCTGGGCAACGGTGGCGCAAGAGAAGACAGCAGCAATGGTTATACGGAACACTCGAAGCTTGGTATTGTGAAGACGCTGCAGTTTGGTTTAGTGCATTGATGTAGCGTCGCCGTCACCAGCAGTAAGGTGGTCAAGCGACTTGGTTTTACAGGAACCTAGGCAGCAACGAACGTTGGTGATTCTCGCCGCCAGGAAGTCCGGTGCACAAGACTTTTTTTTTTTAATTTATTTCCCGTTTAGTCGCCCCTTATTTCTTTGTGTATTTCTTGATTATAAAGATTTTTTGTTGTTATTTTGGAAAGGCTATTTAAAGTTCCACAATCTCAGCTTTGGTTTAAAGATCTATTCAATCCTTTTAGGAAATTTAATTCTATCAAATCCCTCGAATCACTTTCCTTTTGCTCACCTGCTTGAGCCTTAAGATCCGGTTTTGATACACTTTAACATCATGATTTATTTTCAATATTTCAGCAAGCAAATCTTATTTCATAATTTCTTAGGGTTTTAACGGATTTTCTTTCTTTTTGAAATTTCCAATTTTTATTTCTTTATCGAAAATGAAAATAAAAAAAAGAAATAAACAAATCAAAATAAAAAATTAAAAACAAATAAAAAACTAATTAAATAGAAGACTCCGGACAAAATGAAGTTTCTACAAATTGATTTTCAATAAAAAACTATTTCCATCCACGTGAGAGAATTTTGTTGTTGCAGCCTTACGTGTAGCGAACCGACCACAAAACATCGTTGTTTGGGTGAGAGAGAGTGTGTGATGTTAGTGGAGTATTTTGGCAAATTTACATGATTCGGTTACTTCATGATGAACATTTCAATAAATTTCATCTGCTACTGTAATGAGGGAGTACTGACCATGAAGTTGGTTTATGAATATCTAACACAATTTATTTGATATTGTTTCATGATGACATAAGAGATCATCAAATTGAAAGAATAAGGGCCGAGTTATGTCCCTAACTTATTTTGTAATATATACCATTTAGCACCAGAGATAACATTTGAGTGGCTTAAAATTAATAAAGTTGTTCTTAAGGCATGAAAGGAAAGTTTTTATATTGGATCCTGAAGAAAGGTCACTAGTACTCTGGCTGTCAAGAATTACTGATTTTTATACTTACTAGCATGATGTCCATGCGATGCTACGATGCTGCGAGGATAAGGGAAGAAGGGGAGAAATAGGGTGAAATAAAAGATGAAAAAGATGGAAGATGCAGGTAGGAAAAGTTCGGAATGATACATTAAAATACTAAAAATTTTTGAAAGGACTTAACTAAGCAAGAAAATATCCGGTATGCAATAAAACTCTAAATCATTTTTTGTACAACCATAGATTTAAAAATAACGTATTATGAGAAATACCAACAGTTGTATTATGAGAAATTAGCAGAGATATCTAATTTGAATATTCTCATAACGTATCAAGTTTTAAAAGCCTAATAATTAAACACAAATTATCGAATCGCTACTAATAATTCAAACTTAAGTGTGATTAGTCACCTATTAGAACTAAGGATAATGTTTAGTCTACATTAAAAAAAACTAGAGTTTGGAAGTACGATTACGTGTAGAAAACAATGCTTATACTAAAATGGTACCAACTAACTTTAGGTTATCTTTACAATTTGTCATGTGTTTATAATAATTTCGATATACTTATATATTGGAAATATTTCTAAGATTTTTCCATCAATTTGGCTCCAACATTAGAAACTTCCCTCACCTCAAGATGTTCAATGAAACTTATTAGATTTTCTTGAATTCCATTGTCGGATAAATTAAATATTATTCCTTTATTTTCTAAATCTTATTTTTCCTTATTTTTATCAATATATTTTATTTCTTTATTTTATTTATTTAGAAAATAAACATGAATTATGGTTTGTTAAAGATTTTCATTCAAGCGTTGCATCGATTTGTCTTGGCATAAAAGGAACCTTCTCACCTAAAAATTTTTATAGCATCTCAATGGACTTTCTTAAAATTTCATTATTGGTATAATTCATATTTTTTTCATTTCTTTATTATTATATTTATTAATCTTTATTCTAAACTAATTTTCTTTTATTTATTTGTATCCTTTGTCTAATTTATATTTATATTTATATATTTTAATATATATTTATCTATAATAAATATGGGTTTAGTTTATTGAAGATTTTCTTAAAAGTATTTCATCAATTTGACTCTGAAAAAAAAAATTCTCATATAGAAATTTTCAAAAAGTCTCAATTGATTTTATTGAAATTTCATCATTAGTTTTTTTTTTTTTCAGGAAAGGTAAACTGGGAAAATCTACTTAAGTAAAGAATGTCTTTTTTCATAAGACCATGAGCCTCTATTCCGCTCGCTGGCTTCCATACACGCAATCTACTTAAATAAAGAATGTCTATTTTGTGGGGTTTCCTTCCTTCAGGACTGCCAGTGTTTGAATGCAAGTGAGTAGCACCACGAGGAAAGCAGCAGCCGTTGCAATTCCTCTCCAAGGATTGTCATAATAGACTTGCCTCAAGGTTCCTTTGATATTCGCACGGTACAGGTTTAGATCCTTTCCCATTTTGTCGTAGCATGGAGGTAATCGTGCTCGTGCAATTCCCACCATCAGAGAGTTGATCATATCTGCCAATGCCGCACTGTTACCCAACAAATTAACAAAAATTCCTTTCTTCACCAGCAAATCTACATCTTTCTCAGTGTCGACAAGGTGGTCAAGTAGTTGAATGTAACTGCAATAGTAGGCCTCCTCCGGATAATGACATTGCTCCAAGGCCATCAGGTTTCGAATCAAAGCTTCTGTTCTGTGCCCCACGTAAAAGGTTCGAATTCGTAGCTCTCCCTTTACAAATTGCACGTCAAGCAGCGGGTATGAATCTGGAAAAGCTTTCAAATCAACACCAGCCTTATGTAACATCATTGCGTTGTACACTTTGTTGATCCTCCCATCTGACTTCGAGGGGTAATCTCTGATATGAACGTACCTAGCCAAGTCAGTGAAGTGTTCAATGTCGTTCATGTAGGATAGATCTTCCTTGAATCCAAAGTAAAGGCAGGTAAGATGGAGAAAAGAGGGTCTAAAAGAGGAACCAAAGGCTAAGTTGTATAGATCTTTAAGGACAGAGAATGGAAGCTGATTTTCAAGTAATATCAAGTCCATCCAAAGTTCAAGAGTTAACCATTCCCTGTTTAATAAGAAGTCCTCTTCTTTCTCGAATTTCCTCAAGAATAACTCAATGATAAAAACTGCATCTCTTAATACCATGGTTACGAATTTGGGAATCTCGAACTTGAACTCAATCTCAAATGCAAATTCATCATAACGCCTGTAAATCTCTTTGACATTCTCTTCGATGAATCTCCCAAACCGCTCCAACGTCTTCTCCGAAGTCCTTTCACAAAATTTCTTCAGATATCTCGATTTCTGCTCTTCCATTTTAGCCAAATTTCTCTTACCATGATGAAGAGGCCCTATTGAAATCAAATGAGGAGTGTAGGCTGCTTCCTTCACTTCCCGAAGACATGCCGGGACCTTGTATATACAACACTTAGGCCCAGGCTCAAAGCCTCCCTCAGGGATATCAATTTCTAGATAATCTTTGGATTGCTGCTTTTTTTCAGCTAGTGGAGTGGTTTCTTGGTCAGTGTCTGCCATGAATGCAACTTCCTTGTCAGAGCAAGTGTGTGTTGCCGGATCTGAAGAGGAGCCGCCGCTGGTGGGAGAACAAGCTGCTGCCACCGCCGTATCTGAAGATGCGCCGCTGCTGGAGGGAGAACAGGCCACTGCCGCCGTCGGAGGGAGAAGAAGCCGCAGCCGCCGCTGGATCTGAAGATGAGCCGCTGCCGCCGCTCCGCTAGATCTGGAGTTCTCTGCCTGAGTACGCCGCTGCTGGAGAGACAAACGCTGTTGCCGCCGCCGCCATGCCTGAGAGATGGTCACTCAGCCACCGCCGTTAAGGGAATTAGGGAATAGAGATTTTGGCTTTTAGGGCTAGTAGACTAAAGTAAAGAGGGATCCATCATCAGTATAATCCATATCCATTTTTGTATTTTAATTTTATTATTTCTATTTACAAAATTCATATTTAGTTTCCTAACCGACCATTTATCTTTATATTTCATGCTTTTGAAATCCTAATTCTAGAACAAAGTAATAAAGTCAAATAAGTAAACAAAATAATAAAGAAACATTATACTAATTAACTAAACAATATTAATCAAATTAATCATATTAGGTTTGTCGAATTAACCGTATTAAATTAAACAAATTTAGTAAATCCAATCACTCAAACCAATTAATAGATTAAAACAATTAAAAATTAATGAGATAAAACAAATAAACTAAAACAATTAAATAATAAAACATTAGTCATAAGGAAAAAAAAATTACATGGCTTTAAAATTAATGATGGCTATTCCACCTACCTAAGCTATTAGTTTGCTCAGAATCCTCTTTTTCTTTGCTAATTCCTCCAATGTTCCTGTTAAAACAATTACTTAAAGAAATCTAAATTCAAATAATGGTACTGTTGAACTTTTAAAGGAAGACTTAGCAAAACAAAGCATCAAGACTTAGATACAAACCTGGAAAATATTACAATTCCTTGCCGATACAATGACTTAAAAGACTCCTTTCGGTGGGAGGGACGAAAATGGATTCATAGATATGAAATCCTTTGGCCTCTTTTTGTTGGCTGCAAGGAGAAGATGCAGAAGGAAGATGTAGCAAGGCAGTTGACTGTGTTGGCAAGATGTCACATCTCAAATCCATAGTATAACATAATATTTACTTATAATTTACATTTATTTACCGGCTGGACTGTCTGTGATGCTTAACAACTCTCAACACTTTAATAAGAATTAGTACTCTTATTCCTTGTAAATCATATAGAAATATGAATTATTAAATTCTTTCCTTAAGATGTATATACATTCCCTTCTATTTAAAGTAGTACTGTACCATTTTACTGAATATATAAAAGAATACAACATACCTCCGATATCAAATCTCTGGAAGGTAATTCTCTTAGTCCAAAATCAATAATTTGTGGAGTAGAAAATAAGGAGTGAGCTACAACGTGCTCAGTAAGGAAGGTATATGCTGCTTTATACAAAGTTAAACTATATCCCCCAAAAACATTTATTTTTCCTAACAACAAACCTAGTAGGAAAACAGTGGATATAGTAAACAGGATTCAATAGATCCTTTTAGTAAACAGAATCAATAAGTTGAGACTAGGCAACAAATAAATCATGCTCTCATTGTTCCCCCAGGAACACAAGTCGTCCGCTTTTGGGGTGCACTCGTAGGCCATCGCCCCTCACGGCTATCTCAGCTAGATCTATGGCCATAATCTATAGGTGGTCCTCGGTTCCACTTGCCAAGTGACCTCGAGACCGCTGATGACTTGGCGGGTCTATCAACTTTGTGACGCCCTGAGGTGCACTCGTTGGTCCATCGACCCGAGCCATCGCCCCAAGAGGGTCACTCAGTTACGTGAATAGTAATGCATGAACTCAGGGCCTAAAGTCTCAAAAATCATTTTATATCTCGTGAAAAACCTTTATGGAATTATTTCTTAAATTTACCATTTCTTTAAAATGATTATTTTCCAAAAGGTGTTATATTTTCAATTTACAATAATCAAAACAGCCCGAAATCTCACCATCTTTCGTGTGAGAAAGGCACGGGTTTAAACTGTCTCACCATGGTCAACTCGCCCAAAAAGGTTTCATATTTTCTGTTTACCGAATATTAAAAATAGCTCATTTTTTGTGTGAGAAAATGTAATTTAAACCTGTTCGCCATGGTCAGCTCACCCATGGTCAACTCGCTAGTACGGTGAATTAGTATTCGCCCGCCAGCCTTAGCTTTTAAAAAAACAAGTTAAACTGGCTCGCCCTCAGTGGCTCGCCCATGACCAGTTCGCCCACTCTGGCATTGCCCATGGTCACCTCGCCTAATGCGGCACTTCATGGTCAACTCGCCTAGTGTGGCAATTCTATAGTTAACTCGCCCATTTTTATAAAAAATATGGGTTATTTTCTTTGGCTCGCCCATGATTATGTTAAAACAGGGGTCGCCCACCCAAAACAACATAAAATGGTTCGCCCAACTTGGCTTGCCCGGATTTCATTAAAACAGGGGTTGTTCGCCCCAAAACAACATAAAAGGGATCGTTCGCCCGCCCTTTACCAGTTCGCTCAAAAATAACATATTGGTCGGCTTGTAGCTCGCCCAAACTAAAACAATTATCAAACCAATGCATGTCATAAATCAAAACAATTTCTCAATGATTTCCATATAATTTTAACTCCACAGGATATGCATTCACTTCACACACATCTCCCTTACCTGGAATTGCGAAGCCTTGCACCCTGCTCGCCTTTATCAATTCCCAATTCCCGACTGCAAAATAATTTGTTAAAACTATTAATATTTTCCTTTTCAAATATTTCCAGCACTTTGGCGAGACTTAATACTAATCTACAGCTCGCCATTCGCCCAACATAGCTCGCCATTCAAATATTGGCTTGTTCATGGGAGTTCGCCTAACATTCTCGCCATTCATATTGGCTTATTCGTTGGAGCTCGCCTAACATTCTTGCCATTCATTTTGGCTTATTCGTTGGAGCTCGCCCAACATGGGAGCTCGCCCCAAAATTCTACTCGCCTTATCTATGTTTGTCAGTTCACCATTCTCGCCTTTTTGGGCGATCATTGGTCCTCGCCCATCCGGGCTATTATTCTGATTATCCATAAGATGTTGGCGAATATTGTATCGCCGATTTATACATTCCATTGAACTCGCCTCATCCTTTGGGGGTGTACCCTGCTTGCTTGGAAAGCTATTGGAATCCCGTTCCTTTGGGTGTCTTATATATGCTAACAAGATTTAGCTAAAAACAGGGCTATATCTATGTTTATTACGTTGTAAAACATAGAAATCTACCATTGAATATCAAGAGAACCATAGAAATATGGAACTCACCTTAACTGAGTTGCACTTTGAGAAACAGAGTGTTTTCTGTCTCACTTAGCTTTACTTTGCTTATTCCTCAACTCTTTAACAATGGAGCAAAGGTTTGGCTACTACAAGATGAAGTTTCATGGCTCATATATGAGAGAAATGGAAGGAACAAAATTGAGCTTGCAGTAAAATACAATATAGGCGAGAAGGTTTTTCGAAGAAGATGAAGTTTGCTAAGTTGGTTTTCCTCATGTATTCCTTCTTATATAACCATTCTAATCCACTCAGAATTTACCATCTGTTCCTATCTCGTTTTCTTTCATCATTTCATGTCTTTCATGCATTAAAAATAGAAGAAAACTGTAGCCAAAAAGGAACGGTGGTAAAGCCTCTTGCTGCAGTCCGTTTGACTAATTTTCTCTTCTTTTCTCCTTCCTCTCCAGTACTCGCCACTTCCAGCCAACGATTATTGGTTTTCATCTCATTCTTTTCTTTGTTTGTCCTACAGCCATTATTCCCTTTTACACCTTCATTTAATGCTTTCACACCATAGATATTATCTTAACCTTTTTATCAAGATTAAATTCCATCTATTTCTTGTTGCACTTTGATATTTGTTTTTCTTTCTTTTATACAGCATACTATAAATCATATCCTCTAATAATTAAAATGAACAGTGGAAATTCACATTCAATGATTCTTTAATTTCACTAAAAGAATTTATTTTCACTATCAATCATGTACAAATATGGTGTATAGTATAATAAAATTCGGGTCTTACACAAGAAGAGGACGCAATGAAGTGCACCAAATTATGAAGCAACCAGGAGGATGAACGGCGCAGGCCAGCAGTTCAGCAAGTGGCAGCAGTGGCGTGGAAACTGGCAAGGAACTAGCAGTAGTCCGGACTCGGTGATGATGCTGGGCAACGGTGGTGCAAGAGAAGACAGCAGCGATGATTGTACGGAACACTCGAAGCCTGGTATTGTGAAGACCTTGCAGTTTGGTTTAGTGCATTGATGTAGCGTCGCCGTCACCAGCAGTAAGGTGGTCAAGCGACTTGGTTTTATAGAGACCTAGGCAGCAAGGAACGTTGGTGATTCTCTCTGCCGGGAAGTCTGGTTCACAAGACTTTTCTTTTTTGCCCGTTTAGTCGCCCCTTATTTCTTTGTGTATGTCTTGATTTATAAAGATTTTTTATTGTTATTTTGGAAATAGACCTGGTCATGGGCCGAGAAGTTCTATTTAAACCCCACTTTTTACTCTTTCTACCCCACTCCATTATTATATAGTAAATTTAACTTATAAAATGACAATTTTAACCTTATAACTACAAGCTTGCAACGATTATTGCGCAAAAAAATAGCGCAAATCTTCATGCTACGCGCAAGTTTGCTTGTGCGAACTTCGCACGTTTGCGCAAGCAAATTTGCGCGAACGTCGGATGTTTGCGCAATCTACGCAGCTTCACACAAGAACACTTGCATTATTGTAAAAAATATTGCATGCGTTAAAATTTTACTACTTAAAATAATTGTTGTGATTTATTTATACTATAAAAAATAATTTTTATTTTATGGGTCCTTGTTAAGATTTTTCATTTTTTCTGAAAGAAAATGAAATTTAAGGTGTGGAGTGACGAAAAAAATTGATAGAAGAAAAAGCAAGAGCAAAATAAGAAGAAGAAAAGTAAAAAGAGAAGAAAGCAAAGGGGAAAAAAAGTAACTTTATATTCATAAATATTATTGTAATAAAAATTATTTTTTTATAGTATAAATAAAACTCATAAAATAAAAATTATTTTTTATAGTATCAATAAATCACATCAATTATTTTATGCAGTAAAATTTTAACGCGTGCAATATTTTTTGTAATAACGCAAGTGTTCTTGTGTGAAATCTAGATTATCATTTGATACTATGTATCTGCAAATATACGCCTAAATCTTCATACTATGCACTTGGAATAGTGCAAGTTTACTTGTGTGAAGCTGCATAGATTGCGCAAGTTCGCTTGCGCGAACATCCGACGTTCGCGCAAATTTGCTTGCGCAAACGTGCGAAGTTCGCACAAGCCAACTTGCGCGCAGCATGAATATTTGCGCACGTTTACTTGCGTAATAGTCGTTGCAGCTTGTAGTTATAAGGTTAAAATCATCATTTTATAAGTTAAATTTACTGTATAATAATGAGGTGGGGTAGGAAGAGTAAAAAGTGGGGTTTAAATAGAACTTCTCTCATGGGCCCTTGAGCAGGTCTATTTGGAAAGGCTATTTAAGGTTCCGCAATCTCAGCTTTGGTTTAAAGATCTATTCAATCCTTTTAGGAAATTTAATTCTATCAAATCCCTCGAATCACTTTCCTTTTGCTCACCTGCTTGAGCCTTGAGATCCGGTTTTGATAAACTTTAACATCATGATTTACTTTCAATATTTTAGCCAGCAAATCTCATTTCATAATTTCTTAGGATTTCTACGGATGTTCTTTCTTTTTGAAATTTTCAATTTTTATTTTTTATCGAAAATAAAAATAAAAAATAAACAAATCAAAATTAAAAACAAATAAAAAACTAATTAAATAGAAGACTCCGAACAAAATGGAATTTCTACAAATTGATTTTCAATAAAAAACTATTTCCATCCACGTGAGAGAATTTTGTTGTGGCTGGCTTATATGTAGCGAACTAACCACAAAACGTCGTTGTTTGGGTGAGGGAGAGTGTGTGATGTTAGTGGAGTACTTAGGCAAGCATTTCTTGTGAAATTTGTTTGGTACATGCTGAAATTTGAAGAATAAATAGGAATAAGTAAGTCGTAAGATAAAGAAAAATAATAAAGATGTTGTTAATTACCCCTACATTAAGGTGATTTTCGTTGTTTGTTTGTTATATGTGTAGAAAGATTATATCATCTCGGTGAGAAAGAGGCACGTAGGGTTCTTGGAAACCTATTATTTTTGAAAAAGGACACCGATATCTCAAATTTACTTTTTGCAAATGATTTTTTCTTGTTTGGGAGAGGAACATCGATTCAGGCCAGCACAATAAAGTCGGCTCTAGAGTCTAGATGCTTTTTGTTTGGGTTCGGGTGCAAAAGTGAATCTTGAAAATTCCAAGTTGTATGTATCTCTGAAAGCAAAAGTTGGTAAGGACAAAAGAGGTGGGCAGAATTCTGGAAATTGGAATTACGGGAAACTTAGAGAAATACATGGAAGATGAAGATTGCACAAAAATCAAAGAGGCTTTGAACCGACTTCATTGTTGAATAAGAATAAATGAACTCCTTACAATTCGAATCCTACAAAACAGAACTTATTCTCGACAAAGAAATTAAGGACGAGAGAAGAGAATTAGAGCTTCATATGAACATGATCTATCTTGCATAACATCCTCTTAAGTAGTATTCCAGAAGCTCCAAAACTCAAAAACTCGAAATTTGAAAGAGACTAATCTGCAACTATACCTACAACTACAAGAGTTTAAATTGGGACCCCCAAAACTGACAATTTCCAGTTCTGAACAGTCCATGTCAACTAATTATAGAAGCCCAATCCAGTCTTTTATATCTAAAGATTGTAATCTATTACATTTTGCCATAGAGTTCCTAAGATATGGCACATTTGACATCGTTGAACAATATGCCTTACAAGAGAGGGAACTTAGTGATGCTAGATATAAAGATTATAATTTTTTTTTTTTATCAGAGAAACGATATAGTAGTTTTCATTAGAACATCAAAGCATACATCTGTCTTGTACAAATATAGGAAACAGAAAAGATGGAACTTCCTCTAGCCATACACTCATATCATTCATATCAGACACATTTTTGGAGAACCTAGCTAGCGCATGGGCAGTTTTGTTTCCTTCTCTGCAGGTATGAGCAACATGAATATCAGTGATGTAGTATATATATCTAGGGACCTTTATATCTAGGGACAATGTAAACGTGTTGTATATACATTCATACAGTGTAAAACAGCCTCAATGTGTTGTATTCACAAGCATTTTTTTTTTGAAAAGCAAAGGCCATAAACGGATAATACACAAACATTATTGATAGGCACATTCATACAGTGTAAAACGTGTTTTCTTCTTCTGGATAAAGGAATTAAGCAGCAGAGAAAAATTATTGATAGGCACTTTTACCCGATGCCTCAAACGTGTCCCATCAGATTTTGATATGGTTATTTGTGAGTTCTCTCGGAATAAAGCTCCAATGCTACAACATTGAACCTTTGTTTTCCTCTTCTTGACAAAGAAATTAATCATGAGACTGTCAGAGCTTCATATGAACATGATCAGGATATGTTTCATGACAATTTTTAACCACTTTGAACTTGTATGGATACTTCCCCTTTTTCTCCAGCTCAGGTGCTTTAACCAGACGCCGCAAACTAACCCCCTTAGACTTCGCTAGGATCAGCGGTCCCCGTATGAACAAAGGTCTCAACCACTTTGTGAAGAAAATCTCGTCGTTCTCATTTGCAAATCCTTCTAATTTCAGGAGCTTGAGATCATCAAGTTTTTCAAGTCCATTGACTTCAGATGTGAACTTTTCCACGCCTCTCATGTCATAGCTTCCAGGATCAATCTGCAAGTTTGATGAAGAGTATCAAAATTGTCAACTAATGCTTACATTTTTCTGAGTTTCTAACATGAAAAACATTCAAATTTTCACCAATTATAAGTACAATTCATTCTTCCACTACTAGCTTTTTTATTAACCCACTACTCTGCTTAATACCGTGGAATGGAGTTACTTACAGTCACATAGAGTCTTTCCAAACGACGACAGCGTTTAAGAAAGCTGAGTAGGGCATTAACATTGTCTCTCCCCGCTGAACAATCAATCCACCACAGCTCTCTCAGCCCGTAGAGACGAAACTCAGAGTCTCTACCTAAAGATGGTAGCATGTAGGAGATAAATGGCTGCAGAAGTAAGAACACTATGCAAGTTAGGTACAATTAAACTGAACAAAGTTCGAGTCATGAATGTTTAGGAGTTGTGAAGCCTAAAAAATCTATTTGAAAGTGGATCATAAATCACTAGAACGTACCTCAAAAACCCATCTACACAATGTCAGAGATTTAGCACCTTCAATGATTTCGACGATTGTCTTGAGGCCATCACAATTGATGCGATTGTAGATAGGAGGGCCTTGTCTGATATCAAGCATGGCATCATCCAAAGGGATTATGTTGTGAGAAAAAGACCAAAAGGAAAGTTCTTTGAACTCAAAAGATACTAATCTGCCTCGATATTGGAAAGACCTTAAATAGGATCCCTCAAAAATGAGAGATTCTAATTGGGGGCAGTCCAAGACGACTAATTTATGAAGCTCTCTAGCCCCTTTTATTTGTAAAGATCGTAATCCATTGCATTTGGCGATAGTCAAGCTTTCGAGAAAAGGGAAATTCGACACCATAGAAGAAACTGCCTCATTAGAAGGATAGCCTACTGATACCAGATATAAAGATCTTACTTTATAGAAAGATGGTTGTTGGGTATGCAATGGAAACCAATTAAATCTATAGCGAGATGAAAGATTCAACTTCAACAACCAATCAAATGGCCTTGCATATTCTTGTTTACCAGTTGACAAAACAAGCTGATGTGTACGCTTAGGCGCAATAGCAGCTAAGAGGACTCTACCATGGCCAAACTCGAATTTGAACCCCCAGTTATTTCTTGGTCTATTGTGTACAGTAAAATCATCTACAAATCTCGATGTTGTAGTAATAGCATCTTCCATTGCTACATCGCGAATCAAAGCCAACAAAGCCTCTTTCCAGAGGTCTTTCCAGCGAGTAGAAAGAAACGTGGTTTGGACAGCGGATTCAAAAGGGAGCAAGGAAATGATGTGGTAAAGGATGTCGTTAGGCAAACGACTGATAAAATCATTAGGATCCATTTTACTGTTCGAAAAAAAAAAAACATTTGAAAAGGTCAAAATTTGTTCTGGTCATGACAAATAATAAAATCCAAAAGAAAATACACAGAGTACTTCTCACTTGGCAATGTTTCTTGTGATATTATCAGGATCATGCTCTTTCTCTTGATGCTTAATTTGGTGAAGAATATCATTCTGCAAACTACTGATAAACTCATCCAAATCCAAATCCAAATCCAAATCCCTGTTCAATACAAGAATATTGATCTAAAAGGACCTCTAATTTCCAATTGTTGTAGGGTTGAATCAACAGTTAAAATTCAGAAGAAAACACAAAGAATTCTTTCCTACCTTGAAGTTTTTATTTGGTTGTCATTTGGATCATGCACCCGTTTCTCTTCATTACTCTTCTTGATCCTTCTCTTCTTTCCCATTTTTGTCTTCGATATTCTTCAGGTTGTGGTTTGAGCATTAAAATATAGATACACGTACATACATACATATATATATATATATATATATATATATACACACACGCATATACATATATATATATATATATATATATATATATATATAAAGGGAAATGACTTTGAGGTTTCTTGCAAATGAAGCTGGACTTGGACTGTTTGTACAGGACAAAGACTGCTTAAAATTCCTTTCTAGGAATCAACTGTAAGACAAAAACTGAAAGTGATGTAGGACTTTTAAATTAAGACATTCAACAAATGATCTGATCAAATTTCTCTAAAATCTCAAAAATATTCAAGAAATAATCAAAATACATCAATAAGCATGAAATAAAACCAACTTGAAACTAAAATAATATTGATGAGGTATACCGCTGCAATTGTAATACAGTAAACATGTTGGAAAAAGTGCCGAGAAACTACAGATTAAAATTCATGAAAAATCAAGTAAACAGAAACACACAGAAATTTACATGATTTGGTTACTTCCCTGTATTCATAGAATAAATAACTTTTTCAAAAATAAAAATACAATAAGATTTCTTGCAAAGATTTTTTGTAACCCAATAAATAACTCTTCTATTATTTTATGTTTGCGTAATCTCTTCCTGATTGTATGCAAGAAAATGAGAAAAGATTTTTCACACACACATGGAAATTCCAATTGGAAAAGGAGCTTGCTCTTGAATGATTTTCATTGTTGAACCAATATTTGTGTTATTTCTTTGAATTATGATTATCATTTATCATTCAATTTCTGACGAATTCAAGGAAGATCATATTTTTGAGTGCATATGTCTCTAGCTAATTTTGATTTGTTTTGCTTAAGGACAAGCAAAATCCTAAGTTTAGGGGTGTGATAAGTCTCTAAATGACTATTCTTAGGATACTTTATTACATGAATTTTGATTAAATTTTAGAATTTTTATTTATTTTCTTCCATATTTATTTGATTTTTCTTCGTGTGCAAGAATTTTCAGAAAAATAAAGAAAATAGAAAAAAATGGTGGAAAACGAAGGAGGCCAATGTTGATGTATTAACCCTCAACTCAAATCATAATCCTAAAACTACTTACACCTTACCTTTACCCCTAAACTAACCAAACTCTGTATTAGCCTTAAACCCTTGTCCCATTTAACTATTCCTAACACCTAAAACCTACTTATTTTCCTAAATCACAGATAACATAAAGCTTATGCTTAAACGCTAAACTACTATACATTACCAAAACCTTATCTCATAACCCCACCTTAACCCTTTTAAACCCTTTAACCCGAGAACCTTGCCCCTTTAATTCGACCACACTCTCCAATTCAAATTCAGCAAGGTCAAAGGGCACATAAATAAAGAATAGAATTGGAGGTAGAATTTTTTTTCCAGATATTTAGATATAGTTCGAATTTTGAAGTCCTTACTATTAGAAGGGGTTTACCATTTACCACTCTCTTTCCGAACAGGATTACTCTCAAATTATAAAACGGATTAAAATACATGTGGTTAAAAAAAAAAAGAGGAAAGAATCCCTAGGAAACAAAAAATGAGTTTTGGAAGGAAAAGAAGCAAGGTTGCGGAGGACTCTATTCTGACCTAAGTCTTGGACAATAAAAGTTTTTATTTGGTTATCATTTGGATCATGCTCCCGTTTCTCTTCATTACTTTTCTTGATCCTTCTCTTCCTTCCCATTTTTGTCTTCAATATTTTTTGGGTTGTGGTTTGAGCATTAAAAATATATATGGGAAATGACTTTGAGGTTTCTTGCGAATTAAGCAAGACTTGGACTGTTTGTACAGGACAAAGACTTCTTAAAATTCCTTTCTTGGAATTAATTGTAAGTAGATGTGGCAAATGGGCGGGTCGGGTCGAGTTTGGGTTGGGTTATTTTGGATTGGATCATTTTGGGTTAAGGAAAAATCGGATCATTTCGAGTTCGGATAAAGTCGAGTTTGGGTCAAGGAAAAATCGGTGTATTTTGGGTTCATATCATTTCGGGTTTTGATAAAGTCGGGTTCAGATCAATTTGAATTCGAATCAATTTGATTTCGGATTAATTCGGGTTCGGATTAGATCGGGTTTAGGTCGTTGACTTTTTTAGTTAATTCGGGTTGGGAGTCTGGATTCGGGTCAATTGGACAGGTTTATTGGGTTAAGCCTTGGTCATCTTGATGTGATTTATCTAGTATGAAAATCAACTAAAACCATATTTCTAAGAATTACAAAACTCATGAAAATAAAATTTTCTTCTTGCATGACTTATAGTACAATTGGGATTGAAATAATCAAAATTTTTAATAATCTTTATAGTTTTCTTTATAATATATTTACCAATATTCATAAATTAATTACATTTTTTCATTTTATTTTTATTATCTATAATAATTAATAACTTTATGAATCAAAGTGATTTAATAATCCTTACTAAATATCATAAAATAGTACTATATATCTCTTTAATTGTGAAATCCCCAATTTCCTATAATTTTCTCATATTTGTAAAGTATTACAATCTGAAATGATTAAACAAATATGAGAATTTGAGGTGTAAATGAGATATGGGACATAAGGGGAATTAGAAAGATTAATAGTCAAATAGTAAATGGTCAAAGGATTGATGGTTGACATGATAAAGAAAAGAAGAGAAATAAATTGGGTCAAATATTCTATGGTCAAAGATGATGGAATTAAAGAGATAAGAAAGCATTAAATGAAACGGCATGAGTCATCCTCTTCTTCCTCTCCAAGTCAGCAGCCCCATTCTCTATTCCTCTCGTAATCTCGTTCTCTCAAATTTTCCTAAGTTTCCATTTCCACTCACCTTGACAAACACCGCTATTCAGTGATCGAATCGTTAAGCTTACTTAACGAAAAACATTCCTCATCACTAGCTCTAGTTATGTTGGTAATATGAAAGCTGAATCCAAGGGATTAAGGAGATCAATTTTTTTGTTATTTTGGCTATAGACAAAGGTAAGAGATTGAAGTGGTTCTAGTTAATTTTATCCATGGTTTGGAGTTGTGTAAAGTTGGTGGAGTACATTTATAAAGGCTTATTAAAAGTTTGATTTGTTATGAATTATGCAGCTTTGAGGAAGTGAAAGGCCAGAATTGGTGCAATCAAGGGATTTGCATATTCGGCGTGAATCGAGGTAAGGAATTTATGTAACGGATGTAGGGTGGCTATGTCCACATATTTTTAATTGTTTTGGGGAGAAGTACAAGTTGGTTTAATGCAGGAAGTTTACATTTCGGGTTTTACTTCTAGTTACCAAAATGCTAGGAGCAATCGACTGCCTAGAGAAAACCAAAGCGTAAATTTTCGAAAATCGATACAAACCAGTCGGCTGCTATATAAGCCAGTCGACTGCTATTTTCCAGAAAGCATTCTGTTTAAAAACCAGCCGACTACCTATGGAGCAAGTCGACTGCCCTGTTTTCATAAGCATTCTGTTTCAAAACCAGTCGACTGCTATATGAGACCAGTCGACTACCTTATGTGTTTTCGAAAAATAAATTATTTGAATTTCAAAAAGAAAAGAAATTCAATAAAGCAATATATGGTATAGTAGCCAACTGCACTAAAGACCAGTCGACTACCTCCTTTGAAAAAGAGGTTTTGAAACCCATTTCAAGAAGGTATACTTGTATTTGTAAAGCTACATAACAAAGGTTTTGGAGACCATGGATTCTTGAAATAATCATGGATATTACTTGTATTTGTACTTGGCTGAGGAACCTTAATCCGATCCTCAGTGCCACAGATGTCACCTGACTGGTGTTCACTGTGGTTTATAGACAATGGTCATATGTCTCTTATTTGTATTTGGCTTTAGGGAGGATCCCTGGCCCATGCGTGGGTACGTCACTTATTTGATATCTCATTGGATTATCCTTACGGGATATATTTGTGATATCCTTATGAGATCTCTCACAGGATTATCCTTACGAGATATATTTGCTGTATCCTTATGAGAATTACTTGGTGCATGATTCTATTGGAAGTTAATTGTCTCCCATCTATTTGAAAGTATTTGTAAGCATGTGAAAGTATTTGAAAGAGATGATTTACTTGTATATGGTATATGCTTTATAATGATTTTACATGACATTATAGAGCAAGCAGGAAAAACTGCATATAGTGACATAGTACGCTCTTTTACATATATTTCTTACTGAGCATAAACTCACTCCTTTACAACTATTTTTCAGATTATTTGAAGTGATTTCCGCTCCAGATAGAGGAGCACATTTTGGGATCTGTTAGTATACCTTCGAGTTACGCATCCCAATTCTCCTTTGCAGGTATAATTAGTTGGTCGTGTACTTCAGCGATTGTACAATACAATATCACATTAGTGTATGTTTTGGGGATATAGGTTATGTAAGTTATTTGAAATCCTGATGTAGTTGACTCATATAAATATATGAAAATTTCAATTCATGTGGTAAAGTGATATCATATTATAATAATAAAGTAGATAAGAAGAAGGATGACATTTACGAACGAGTCTAACCAAAGTATATGTGAGGAAAAAGTTTGTTAATATTTAATTGTTATTTGATAAGAAGTGGAAGTTGCGGGTCGCAACAAAATTGGTATCAGAGCATGTTAGTCTGATATTTGTTGGTGTCGTTAGGCAAGAATTAGTGTATATCCCCAATGTATTATACTTGTCTGAATGCATATGCATAGTGCAGCTACTTATAGTTATACTAAATAGCTCAATTTTGTGATTTCATCGACAGAATGAGCTCACGTAGAAGGGTACTAATAGAGACGAGGACGGGGTCGTGCAAACCACCCCCAGTACAGTCTCCTCCTCTATCTCCACCGCATAGCCTGAACACTAAGCTAACGAAAATGGAGAAGCACATGGAAATATGGCCGCGATGTTCACGTTGTTTATGGCGAACTTTCCGAACGTGGCCAGTAGTGCACCAACAGCTACTCCTACTGTACCTCATACTCCTACGGTACAGCTCCCACCAGTCCCAACTATTGAGAGGCGGGATCCCACAGCTTATTGTAGTGTTACCTTCATCAAGGAATTTAAGAAGCTGGATCCGCCTAAGTTTAAGGGGGACAGTGACCCATTAGCTGTGGAGAATTGGTTGAAGGCGGTCACTAAAAAATTCGGATCTATGACTTGTACTGAGAGAGAAAAGGTGGGATTATCTACCTATTTGTTAGTAGATGAGGCAGAACCTTGGTGGCAAGCCACTCAGATGGTGTTAAACGCTAAACATTCAAAAGTAACGTGGGATATATTTTTAGAAGCATTCAATGAACAATACGTCCCACGCACTACTCAGAGGAGGTTATAGGTATAATTTTTGAACTTGACTCAGGGGAATATAACAGTCAGTCAATACGAGTCAAAGTCCACTAAGTTGAGCATATTTGATCCGGAAGTGTTAAGAAGAGAGGAGCATAAAACCTATAGATTTATGGAGGGATTGAGACCTTCCATCAGGTCGAAGTTATATCCCATGCATATCACTACATATGAAGAGGCAATCCGTAAGGCTCAACTGTGTGAGCAGGACTATGAATTTCATCAGGCTGACTTCTGAGCAAAGAGTAAGGCAAAGAACCAATGAAACGAAAGTTAAACGAGAGAGCCTCGAGTGACATATATCCATCTAGGAGAAGTAGACCATATGACAGAGCTTCAACGGGCAAGAAAATAAATTAGCAAAGAATGATTTCAATTCTGATAAATAGTTAAGTGGGAATGTATTAAATTATGGAGTTCTATGATGGTAATAATACAGGGACTCCTAGACCCACTGGGATCAAGATAAATGACGAGAGATCCCGAAATTCAGCGGATAATACCGCTAGCTCACCGAGGAGTACAATGCCAAGGTGTGAGCATTGCGGGAAATTTCATGGATCATAGCCTTGTCGGTTTGCGAGTGGGGCTTGTTATTGGTGTGGGGAACAGGGACATCGGATTAAGGATTGTCCCAAAATAAATTAGAGGGAGCCCGAGAAATCGGAGAAGACCACCCAACCCCAGCGTAAGGCTATGGCTGCAGAGAAGGGAAAGACACCCTAACTCAAGGTCGGGTATTTGCCATAGACAAGGAGTCCCTGATGCTTCATCTAAGATGATACAGGGTAAGATTTACCTTTATGATACATATGTCCTTGCATTTTTTGATCCAGGCTCTACACACTTTTTTATCTCACCTGAAATTGCTATGAAATTTCCTGTTGAGCCTGAACCTTTAGGACAATTACCGCAAATAAGTACTCCCTTTAGGGAATCTTAAATGACGGACATAGTATATCGTGGTTGTAAGCTACTAGTAGGAGAGAGAGAATCAATAGCTGACCTAATCCTACTAAATATGAATGGATTTGATGTCATATTAGGAATGGATTGGTTAGCTAAGAATCATGTGATACTAGATTGTCATGCTAAGAGTGTGATCTTCTCTTCTTCCGTTAGCTATGTTGTAAATTTTGCCAATACTTGATGCAAAAGTATGTTTGCTTATGCAACTTAATTGAAATTGAAAGTTAATAGAATATAATTAATATTGTGAAGGATTGATAGCATATGTTGTGGACGTAGATCAGAAACGTCCCGAACTTCACGAGATTCCGGTAGTTATGGAATTTTTCGAAGTGTTTCCGGACGATCTTCCAGAACTTCCTCCGAATAGGGAAATTGAGTTTACGATTGATTTAGTGCCAGGGACTGAGCCCATTTTGAGACCTCCCTATCGGATGGCATTAGTAGAATTGGTGGAATTGAAGAAGTAGCTTCAGGAGTTATTAGACAAGGGATTCATACGATCAAGCGTATCCCCTTGGAGTGCTCTTGTACTGTTTGTCAGAAAGAAAGATGGTAGCATGAGGCTGTGTATCGACTATCGATGGTTGAATAAGGTGATGATCAAGAACAGGTATCCTCTTCCCAGGATTGACAATCTCTTTGATCAGCTTAAGGGTGCACAAGTCTTTTTCAAGATAGACATGAGGTCGGGATATCATCAATTGAAGATTCGGAGTGAAGATATCCCTAAGACAGCCTTCAAGACACAGTATGGCCACTATGAATTTTTGGTGATGTCGTTTGGTTTGACCAATGCACACGTGGCTTTTATGAACTTAATGAATGACGTGTTCAACAGCATTTGGACCAGTTTGTCATTGTCTTTATCGATGACATATTGGTATATTTGAGATTCTAGGAAGAGCATGAGCAGCATTTGAGAATAGTTCTGCAAACCCTTAGAGATCGGGGATTGTATGCCAAGTTAAGTAAGTGTGAATTTTGGCTAGATCAAATCTCCTTTTTGGGTCATATAATCAAAAAAGATGGAGTTTCAGTCAATCCATCGAATATTGAAGTAGTAGTACAATGGGAGAGACCGAAAATAGTTATAGAGATTAGGAGTTTCTTGGGTCTAGCTAGCTATTACCGAAGATTTGTAGAGTGTTTCTCAAGATTAGCTGCTCCCTTGACGCGCTTAATGCGCAAAGAGATCAAATTTGAATGAAATGATGCTTGGGAACGTAGTTTCCAAGAGTTGAAGCGTAGGCTGACGACTGCACATATTCTCACCATTCCTAATGGTTCTGTTGGATTTTCAGTGTATAGTGATGCCTCAGGAAAAGGTTTAGGATGTGTGCTAATGCAACATGGTAAGGTAGTAGTATATGGTTCTCGACAATTAAAGGACCATGAGAAGAACTACCCAACTCATGACTTGGAGTTAGCTGCAGTGATATTTGCTCTAAAGATTTAGAGGCATTACTTGTATGGTGAGAAATTTTAGATTTTTACGGATCATAAAAGTTTAAAATACTTGTTCTCTCAGAGAGAATTGAATATGATACAGAGGAGATGGCTCGAGCTTCTGAAGGATTACGATTGTGAGATCTTGTACCACTCGGGGAAGGCCAATGTGGTGGCGGACGCTTTGAGCCGGAAGCATGTGGGTATAGTAGCTTATATGATGGTCTGAGAGAATGAATTGCTTGAACAGTTTACAAACCTCAGTTTAAATGTTACACCTCATGAGCAATTTGGGATAATAGCTAGTTTGATGATTGAGCCAGAATTGATGGATAGAATCCGGATTGCTCAGAGGGAGAATGCCCAGTGTATTGAGGCTACAAATTGGATTCAATCGGGTATGCCCTCAGAATTTGATATTGGTAGTGACAGAATTTTGAGGTTTAATAACCCTATATGTGTTCCTAATGATAAGGAGTTGAGGAAGTTGATTTTGACAGAAGCACATGCCACTAGATACACGTTGCATCCGGGAAATACGAAGATGTATCATAATCGCAAGGTGTATTGGTGGACTGGCATAAAAAGGGACAGCAGAATTTGTGGCGAAGTATCTCACATGTCAGCAGGTTAAGGTAAAGCACCAAAGGCCAGCAGGTTTGTTACATCCTTTACCTACACCTATGTGGAAGTAGGAACACACTACGATGGATTTTGTCATGAGATTGCCTAGGAATAAGAGAAGTCATGATGGTATTTGGGTAATCGTAGATAGACTAAGTCAGCTCACTTCCTACCCATGAAGTCTACAGATACACTTAGCTCTTTAGCAGATTTATATGTGAAAGAAGTTGTCAGACTACACGAAGTTCCAGTGAACATTACGTCTGATAGAGATTCCAGGTTTACTTCTCAGTTTTGGGAACATTTTCAGGAAGCCATGGGATCTCAGTTGAATTTTAGCACAGCTTTTCATCCACAGACTGATGGTTAGTCCGAGCACACTATTTAGACGCTCGAGGATATGTTAAGAGCTTGTGCTTTGGATTTTAAAGGCTCATGGGACGATCACTGCCATTGGCTGAGTTTGCATACAACAATAGTTATCATGCAAGTATCGGGATGGCACCGTATGTAGCTTTATATGGTAAAAGGTGTCAATCTCCGATTGGGTGGGAAGAATTGGGCGAGCGTAAGTTATTAACCCCAGAATTAGTCAAGCAAGCCTCAGAGGATGTTAAGCTAATTTGTCAAAGACTTAAGATAGCTCAGAGTAGACAAAAGAGTTATGCAGATGCTCGACGAAGGCCACTTGAGTTTTTGGTTGGAGACTTGCTGTTTTTGAAAGTCTCTCCATCCAAAGGAATCATGAGATTTGGCCGAAGAGGTATCCTCGCTACATCGGGCCATTTGAAGTCTTAGATCGTATGGGAGATGTTGCCTATATGTTGGCACTACCTCCGAAGCTATCGAGAGTACACGATGTCTTTCATGTGTCTATGCTTTGGAAATATAATTCGAATCTGTCTCATGTCATAGAATATGAACCCTTGGAGATTCGAGAAGACCTGAGTTATGTAAAGAAGCCGGTTCGGATTTTGGATAGAAAGGGGAAGGTGTTGAGGTCTAAGACAATTTCATTAGTTAAAGTTCTCTGACAATACCATACTATGGAAGAAGATACTGTAACGTCCCCGTCACTTCATCTTATCACTTATCTTTTTCCTTCTTTATTTAGATTTAGTTCATGCAGTGTCATTCTCTTCTTATCCTTAAGCTAATTATTTAATAGCTTATAATATTTTTACTCAATTACCATAAACATAAAAATGATATATATACATATCATTCCATTTTCCACAGGATCTCATACATCATCTTATCTTACATCCCCAATATCCTATATACACAATTTCCTACTTGTACTGTACTGTAGCTGAATTACAATTTACTATATACATGAACATATGAGTATACCTTCTATGCTAACCGGGAAGCGTATCAAGAAGGTACACCTTGATTCTTCAAAAACAAGCTCCTTTAGTCGGAGCGGATTTCACTTCAAGTAATCTGTAGGAAAAATGGTCGTAAAAGGGTGAGTTTACGCTCAGTAAGAAAAGTATGTAAAAGAGCGTGCTATGCCTCTATATGCGTTTTTCCTACTTGGCTCTATAATGTCATGTAGAGCATTAGAAAGCATGTATCATAAACATTTTTCATGCATTGTTTGCAACCATGCATATTTATTTCAAATGCCATGGCAAACATACTTTGTATGCTTTCTTTAAAACATAGCATACATATTAAACATGCATCATACTTCATAAATACTTTAAAACATACATCATATACTTCTTCATATGTACATCTTGTACTTTGAAATAGATGGAGACTATGTACAATGTTTAAGCAATTGAGTCGTCATATGAACCGTTCATTCCCATTCATATGACTCATATGACTCTAATCATGCATTAGTACATTGGTATACCATGTAGATGTCAGGGATTCTCTCCTGCCTTAATAATACCATAGTGAGCACTAGTCAGGTGTCACTTATGGTCTTGAGGACCGGACTAGGGTTCCTCACTTAACATACATATTACTGAGGACTTGATCAGAGTCTCTCAGCCATCAGAAATGCATAATCATTACGCAGTCCATAGCCTCAAAACATTTATAATATACTTTTCAGAAAACACCTTTGTGTTTACATTGAATAAGCTTTGAAACATCTTTTCATACATGGCAGTCGACTGGTCTTATATGGCAGTCGACTGCTGCTTCATAATTCCTTTTATCGAAATTAATTTTATTTAAAATTTCGATAATTTCATCTTTGAAAATACATGGGGGCAGTCGACTGGTTTTCAAACAGAATGCTTCTTAAGAAATAGCAGTCGACTGGTCCATATAGCAGTCGACTGTTTTTGAAACAGAATGCAATTTGGTAAATAGCAGTCGACTGGTCCATATAGCAGTCGACTGGTTTGAAACAGAATGCTTCTGGGAAAATAGCAGTCGACTGGCTTACATAGCAGTCGACTGGTTTGCATCGGTTTTCGGAAAACGGCGTTTTGGTTGTCTCTAGGCAGTCGGCTGCTACTTAAGGCAGTCGGCTGCTCCTAACCTAATTGGTACTAGGAGACAGGTCCGAAAATGCATCTTTTCCTGCACAAAATCAACTGGTGCTTCTCTCCAAAACATGTAAAAACATCATAAAACATGCGGACATAGCCGCCTTACGTCCGTTACATAAATTCCTTACCTCGATTCCTCGAGAACGCAAAATCACTTAGCGCGTAACCCTAGCTTTTCACTTCTTCAACCTGAAATCATCATACCATTTCAAACCTCAAATTAAACAACATACACATGTCCTACTAACTCAGTACAACTCCTTATCATGAACCAAATTGTAAGAATCATCCTCTTCTCTTACCTTCACTAGAGACCAAAATTTCTGATGTTAAGATCTCCTTCAATACTTGGATTCACTCTATCAAACTTTGGATATCTCCTAGTCTAACGACAAGGATTATTTTTCGTTACATGAACTTAGTGAATTGGTGAGGGAGTAAGGTGGTTTAGCAAGGAGCTTGAGTTGGAAAACTATGGAAGTTTGGATGGAACGAGAGGGAGAGCTGGGAAGAAGGAGCTGGCGTAGGGTGATGACTATGCATGTTTACATTAAATGCTTCCCTATCCATCATCAATCTCAGCCATGCACTTTTCCCTTTGACCCTTTGACCATTTAATTCCTCTCTTCCTTCTCTTCTATGACTCATCCATTTAATGATCAATAAAAATCTGATTTTATTTCTTTTCTCCTACTCAATTTATTTTCCTGATATTGCATACATTCCTAAATAAATTAATTTCAATCCTCTTTATTTCTTACATGTTCCATACATCATGCATACATCATTCATACATTATTCATACTTCAATTTCATATCAACTTCATATTCATTTAATCTTATTAGATTGAAATACTTTACAAACATGGAGGAGTACATGGAAATTGGGGGTCTTACATCCTCCCCACCTTAGAAAATTTGGTCCTCCAAATTTGCCTTAGCTTATCATGTAAACAATTCTGGATACCTTTCTTTCATTAGGCTTTCTAGCTCCCACGTAGCTTCTTCCATCGTATGGTGTTGCCAGAGAACTTTCACTAATGGGATCGTCTTAGACCTCAAAACTTTGTCTTTCCTGTCCAAAATCCGAACCGGCTTCTCTACATAGCTCATATCTTCCCTTATTTCCAAGGGTTCATACTCAATAACATGAGACGGATCCGGATTATATTTCCGAAGCATCGACACATGAAACACATTATGTACTCCCGATAGCTCCGGAGGTAATGCCAATCTATAGGCAACATCACCTATCCGATCTAAGACCTCAAATGGACCGATGTAGCGAGGACTTAGCTTACCTCGTCGGCCAAATCTCATAATTCCTTTGGATGGAGAAACCTTCAAAAATACATAATCTCCAACCATGAACTCAAGTGGCCTCCGTCGAGCATCTGCATAGCTCTTTTGTCTACTTTGAGCTGTCTTAAGCCTCTGACAAATCAACTTAACATCTTCTGATGCTTGCTCGACTAGATCTGGAGCCAATAACTTACGTTCGCCCACTTCTTCCCACCCAATCGGAGATCGACACCTTCTTCCATATAAAGCTTCATATGGTGCCATCCCGATGCTTGCATGATAACTATTATTGTATGCAAACTCAGCCAATGGCAGATGGTCATCCCAGGAGCCTTTAAAGTCCATAGCACAAGCTCTCAACATATCCTCGAGCGTCTGAATCGTTAGCTCGGACTGTCCATCAGTCTGCGGATGAAAAGCTGTGCTAAAACTTAACTTAGATCCCATGGCTTCTTGAAAATGCTCCCAGAAATGGAAAGTAAACCTGGAATCTCTATCAGAAGTGATGCTCACTGGAACACCGTGTAGTCTTACAACATCTTTTACATACATATCTGCCAAAGTATTGAGTGTATCTGTTGACTTCATAGGCAGGAAGTGAGCTGATTTTGTCAATCTATCGACAACCACCCAAATACCATCATGATTCTTCTTGGTTCTGGGTAATCCCATAATAAAGTCCATCGTAATGTGTTCCCACTTCCACGTAGGTATAGGCAGAGGGTGCAGTAATCCTGCTGGCTTTTGGTGCTCTACCTTGACCTGTTGACATGTGAGACATTTTGCTACAAAATCTGCTATGTCTCTATTCATGCCCTTCCACCAGTACACCTTGCGAAGATTGTGATACATCTTCGTATTTCCTGGATGTAACGTGTACTTAGTGGCATGTGCTTCAGTCAAGATCAACTTCTTCAATTCATCATCATGTGGGACACATATACGACTCCTGAACCTCAAAATTCCATCATTACTAACATCAAATTCTGAGGTCATACCTGACTGCATCTGTTTCATAGCCTCTACGCATCTATCATCTTCTTTTTGAGCACTTCGGATTCTGTCCATTAACTCTGGCTCAATCCTTAAACTAGCCATCATTCCAATTTGCTCATAAGTCATGACATTAAGATTGAGGCTTGCAAATTGCTCAATTAGTTCATGCTCTTTTATCATCATATAAGACACCATACTTACATGCTTCCGGCTCAGAGCATCCGCCACCACATTGGCTTTCCCCGGGTGGTACAAGATCTCACAATCGTAATCCTTTAGAAGCTCGAGCCATCTTCTTTGCCTCATATTCAATTCTCTTTGAGAGAACAAGTATTTCAGACTTTTATGATCCGTAAAAATCTGAAATCTCTCACCATACAAATAATGCCTCCATATTTTCAGGGCAAACACTACTGCAGCTAACTCCAAATCATGAGTCGGGTAGTTCTTCTCATGGTCCTTCAATTGTCTGGAACCATATGCCACTACTTTACCGTGCTGCATCAACACACATCCCAAACCTTGCCCTGAGGCATCACTATACACCGCAAATCCACCTGAACCACTAGGGATGGTAAGGATCGGTGCAGTCGTTAGCCTGCGCTTTAACTCTTGAAAGCTACTTTCACAGGCTTCATTCCACTCATACTTCACTTCCTTGCGCGTCAAGCGCGTCAGTGGAGCAGCTAGCTTCGAGAAACCCTCTACAAATCTTCTATAGTAGCCAGCTAAACCCAAGAAACTCCTAATTTCCGTCACAGTCTTCGGTCTTTCCCATTGAACCACCGCTTCAATCTTCGATGGATCAACCGAGACTCCATCTTTACTGATCACATGACCTAAAAAGGAGATCTGATTCAACCAGAAATCACATTTACTTAGCTTGGCATACAATCCTCTATCCTTGAGGGTTTGCAGAACTATCTTTAAATGCTGCTCATGCTCTTCCCGAGACCTCGAGTAGACCAAAATGTCATCGATGAAGACAATGACAAACTGGTCCAGGTACTGCTTAAATACATCATTCATCAAGTTCATGAAGGCTGCAGGTGCATTAGTCAGACCAAACGGCATCACCAAAAATTCATAATGGCCATACCGCGTCCTGAATGCAGTCTTAGGGATATCTTCATCTCGAATCTTCAACTGGTGATATCCCGATCTCAAGTCTATCTTGGAAAAGACTTGTGCACCCTTAAGCTGATCAAAGAGGTCGTCAATTCTGGGAAGAGGGTACTTGTTCTTGATCGTCACTTTATTCAGCCACCGGTAGTCAATACATAACCTCATACTACCATCCTTCTTCCGGACAAAAAGCACAGGAGCACCCCAAGGGGATACGCTGGGTCGTATGAATCCCTTGTCTAGCAACTCCTGAAGCTGTTTCTTAAGTTCTTCCCGTTCTACCAAAGCCATCCGGTAAGGAGCTCTTGATATAGGCTCAGTCCCCGGCATCAAATCAATAGTGAACTCCACTTCCCTATCCGGAGGAAGTCCTGGAAGATCATCCGGAAATACTTCTGGAAAATCTTGGACTACAGGAATATCCTTGAGTCCGGGACGTTTCTGATCTACGTCCTCCACATAGGCAATAAATCCTTCACATCATCATACATATTATTCATCATTTTCATTTGCAAACAATTAAGATCAAACATGCTTTTATATTAATTACTTGCAAAATTTACAACATAGCTAACAGGTGAAGAGAATGTTACGCTCTTAGCATAACAGTCTACTACAACATGATTATTAGCCAACCAATCCATACCCAAAATAACATCAAGCCCATACATATTCAGTAGGATTAGGTCAGCCTTAGATTCTCTTTCTCCTACCCGTATCTTACAATTTCTATACACTAACTCCGTCATTTGTGATTCCTTAAAAGGTGTACTTATCCTTAATAAGTGTCCTAAAGTCTCAGGCTCAACAGGTATTTTCATAGCAAACTTAGAAGACACAAAAGAATGCGTAGAGCCTGGGTCAAACAATGCCATGACATTCATATCAAATAGGTAAATTGTACCTTTAATCACTTTGGACGAGGCATCGGCAGACTCTTCGTCGATGGCAAACACTCGTCCTTGGGTCACAGCTTTCTTCTCCTTTTCGGCAGCAGTGGCCTTAGGTTGCGGTTTAGGGATCTTATCAGATTCGTCAGGCATCTTCGGATCTCTCTGAGGGCAATTCTTAATCATGTGCCCTTTCTCCCCACATCTAAAGCAAGCGCCACTCGCCAAGCGACATGGCTGTGATCCGTGAAATTTCCCGCACTGCTCACATCTTTGCATTGTACTCTTTTGCGAGCTAGCGGTACTTCCAACTTGATTTCGGGATCGCTCATCACTTATCTTGATCCCGGTAGCTCTAGGAGTACCTACATCATTGTCATCATCATACTCTAATTCCAATATAATTCCATATAACCATTTAATTAATTTAAAGATTATCTTTCTATACTTTACTTACCTATAGAAACTCCTTCAGATCTCCTACTTCTCCGAAATGGATACCTATCACTCGGAGCTTTCTCATCCGACTTCCGCTTCATCGGTTCTTTGCCCTTACCCTTGGTTCGGAAGTCAGCATGATGCAAATCATAGTCTTGCTCACACAACTGAGCCTTGCGGACAGCTTCTCCATAGGTGGTGATATCCATCGGATACAGTTTAGATCTAATCGGGGACTTCAATCCCTCGATGAACCTGTATATCTTATGCCCTTCATCTCTGAGGACCTCTGGATCAAATCTACTCAAGGTAATAAACTTTGATTCATACTGATTCACCGTCATCGTACCTTGAGTCAAACTAAGAAACTCAATCTTCAATCTATTACGATCAGTGCGTGGGATGTACTGCTCATGGAAAGCTTCTACAAATCTATCCCACGTAACCTCATCATATCGGGCCTCTAACACGGTCCGGGTGGCTTGCCACCAATATTCAGCATCATCCACTAACAGGTAGGCAGCCAATCCTACTTTTTCCCTTTCAGAACAGGGCATGTACTCGAAAGATTTTAGGACAGCTTTCATCCAGTTCTCAGCTGTCAACAAATCTCTCTCCCCTTTGAACTTAGGCGGATCCAATTTCTTAAATTCCTTAATCAATGCCACACTGCAATAAGCTCTAGAATCCTGCCTTCCAGTAACTGGGACTGGTGGGGTTACTTCAGTAGGAGGAATAACAGTTGCAGTTGCTTGAGTGCTTGTGGCCACATTCGGGAAATTAGACATAAACTGGTTGAACATCGTGGCCATGTTCTCCATATGCTTTTCCATTTTCGCTAGCCTTGTGTTTGGGCTATGCGGTGGAGATGGATGAGGAGACGGAACTGGGGGCTCTTCAGTGCGACCCCGTCCTCTTCCTCTACTTGTACCTCTTCTTCGTGAGCTCATACTGTAAATATAATCATCATTGAGCTCTTTAGTATAACTAGAATTAGCTATACTATACATTTGTATTCAGACAAGTACAGTACAATTGGGGAATATACTCTATTTCTAGCTTCTTGACACTGACAAACCTCAATCTAAACTGCTCTGATACCACTCTGTAACGTCCCCATCACTTCATCTTATCACTTATCTTTTTCCTTCTTTATTTAGATTTAGTTCATGCAGTGTCATTCTCTTCTTATCCTTAAGCTAATTATTTAATAGCTTATAGTATTTTTACTCAATTACCATAAACATAAAAATGATATATATACATATCATTCCATTTTCCACAGGATCTCATACATCATCTTATCTTACATCCCCAATATCCTATATACACAATTTCCTACTTGTACTGTACTGTAGCTGAATTACAATTTACTATATACATGAACATATGAGTATACCTTCTATGCTAACCGGGAAGCGTATCAAGAAGGTACACCTTGATTCTTCAAAAACAAGCTCCTCTAGTCGGAGCGGATTTCACTTCAAGTAATCTGTAGGAAAAATGGTCGTAAAAGGGTGAGTTTACGCTCAGTAAGAAAAGTATGTAAAAGAGCGTGCTATGCCTCTATATGCGTTTTTCCTACTTGGCTCTATAATGTCATGTAGAGCATTAGAAAGCATGTATCATAAACATTTTTCATGCATTGTTTGCAACCATGCATATTTATTTCAAATGCCATGGCAAACATACTTTGTATGCTTTCTTTAAAACATAGCATACATATTAAACATGCATCATACTTCATAAATACTTTAAAACATACATCATATACTTCTTCATATGTACATCTTGTACTTTGAAATAGATGGAGACTATGTACAATGTTTAAGCATTGAGTCGTCATATGAACCGTTCATTCCCATTCATATGACTCATATGACTCTAATCATGCATTAGTACATTGGTATACCATGTAGATGTCAGGGATTCTCTCCTGCCTTAATAATACCATAGTGAGCACTAGTCAGGTGTCACTTATGGTCTTGAGGACCGGACTAGGGTTCCTCACTTAACATACATATTACTGAGGACTTGATCAGAGTCTCTCAGCCATCAGAAATGCATAATCATTACGCAGTCCATAGCCTCAAAACATTTATAATATACTTTTCAGAAAACACCTTTGTGTTTACATTGAATAAGCTTTGAAACATCTTTTCATACATGGCAGTCGACTGGTCTTATATGGCAGTCGACTGCTGCTTCATAATTCCTTTTATCGAAATTAATTTTATTTAAAATTTCGATAATTTCATCTTTGAAAATACATGGGGGCAGTCGACTGGTTTTCAAACAGAATGCTTCTTAAGAAATAGCAGTCGACTGGTCCATATAGCAGTCGACTGTTTTTGAAACAGAATGCAATTTGGTAAATAGCAGTCGACTGGTCCATATAGCAGTCGACTGGTTTGAAACAGAATGCTTCTGGGAAAATAGCAGTCGACTGGCTTACATAGCAGTCGACTGGTTTGCATCGGTTTTCGAAAACGGCGTTTTGGTTGTCTCTAGGCAGTCGGCTGCTACTTAAGGCAGTCGGCTGCTCCTAACCTAATTGGTACTAGGAGACAGGTCCGAAAATGCATCTTTTCCTGCACAAAATCAACTGGTGCTTCTCTCCAAAACATGTAAAAACATCATAAAACATGCGGACATAGCCGCCTTACGTCCGTTACATAAATTCCTTACCTCGATTCCTCGAGAACGCAAAATCACTTAGCGCGTAACCCTAGCTTTTCACTTCTTCAACCTGAAATCATCATACCATTTCAAACCTCAAATTAAACAACATACACATGTCCTACTAACTCAGTACAACTCCTTATCATGAACCAAATTGTAAGAATCATCCTCTTCTCTTACCTTCACTAGAGACCAAAATTTCTGATGTTAAGATCTCCTTCAATACTTGGATTCACTCTATCAAACTTTGGATATCTCCTAGTCTAACGACAAGGATTATTTTTCGTTACATGAACTTAGTGAATTGGTGAGGGAGTAAGGTGGTTTAGCAAGGAGCTTGAGTTGGAAAACTATGGAAGTTTGGATGGAACGAGAGGGAGAGCTGGGAAGAAGGAGCTGGCGTAGGGTGATGACTATGCATGTTTACATTAAATGCTTCCCTATCCATCATCAATCTCAGCCATGCACTTTTCCCTTTGACCCTTTGACCATTTAATTCCTCTCTTCCTTCTCTTCTATGACTCATCCATTTAATGATCAATAAAAATCTGATTTTATTTCTTTTCTCCTACTCAATTTATTTTCCTGATATTGCATACATTCCTAAATAAATTAATTTCAATCCTCTTTATTTCTTACATGTTCCATACATCATGCATACATCATTCATACATTATTCATACTTCAATTTCATATCAACTTCATATTCATTTAATCTTATTAGATTGAAATACTTTACAAACATGGAGGAGTACATGGAAATTGGGGGTCTTACAGATACATGGGAGCTAGAGAGCTTAATGAAGAAAAGATATCCTGAGCTATTTGAATAGTAACTCTATTTAAATTTGAAGGACCAAATTTCTTAGGGTCGGGAAAATGTGAAATCCCCAATTTCCTGTAATTTTTCCATATTTGTAAAGTATTACAATATGAAATGATTAAATAAATATGAGAATTTGAGGTATAAATGAGATATGGGACATAAGGGGAATTAGAAAGATTAATAGTCAAATAGTAAATGGTCAAAGGATTAATGGTTGACATGATAAAGAGAAGAAGAGAAATAAATTGGGTCAAATATTCTATGGTCAAAGATGATGGAATTAAAGAGATAGAAAAGTATTAAATGAAATAGCATGAGTCATCCTCTTCTTCCTCTCCAAGTCGGCAGCCCCATTCTCTCTTCCTCTAGTTCTCTCAAATTTTCCCTAAGTTTCCATTTCCACTCACCTTGACAAACACCCCTGTTCAGTGATTGAATCATTAAGCTTACTTAACGAAAAACGTTCCTCATCACTAGCTCTAGTTATGCTGGTAATATGAAAAGTTGAATCCAAGGGATTAAGGAGATCAAATTTTCTGTTATTTTGGCTATAGACAAAGGTAAGAGATTGAAGTGGTTCTAGTTAATTTTATCCATGGTTTAGAGTTGTGTAAAGTTGGTGGAGTACATTTATAAAGGCTTCTTAAAAGTTTGATTTGTTATGAATTATGAAGCTTTGAGGAAGTGAAAGGCAAGAATTGGTGCAACTAAGGGATTTGCATATTCGGCGTGAATCGAGGTAAGGAATTTATGTAACAGACGTAGGGTGGCTATGTCCGCATGTTTTTAATTGTTTTAGAGAGAAGTACAAGTTGGTTTAATGCAGGAAGTTTACATTTCGGATTTTACTTCTAGTTACCAAAATGCTAGGAGCAGCTGACTGCCTTAAGTAGCAGCCGACTGCCTTAAGCAGCAGTCGACTGCCTAGAGACAACTAAAGCGTAAATTTTTGAAAACCGATACAAACCAGTCAACTGCTATTTTCCAGAAAGCATTCTGTTTCAAAACCAGCCAACTGCCTATGGAGCCAGTCGACTGCCTTGTTTTCAGAAGCATTCTGTTTCAAAACCTGTCGACTGCTATATGAGACCAGTCGACTGCCATATGTGTTTTCGAAAAATAAATTATTTGAATTTCAAAAAGGAAAAGAAATTCAATAAAGCAATATATGTTATAGCAGCTGACTGCCCTAAAGACCAGTCGACTACCTCCTTTGAAAAAGAGGTTTTGAAACCCATTTCAAGAAGGTATACTTGTATTTGTAAAAGCTACATAACAAAGGTTTTGGAGACCATGGATTCCTGAAATAATCATGGATATTACTTGTATTTGTACTTGGCTAAGGAACCTTAGTCCGGTCCTCAGTGCCACAGATGTCACCTTACTAGTGTTCATTGTGGTTTATAGACAATGGTCATATGTCTCTTATTTGTATTCGACTTTGGGGAGGATCCCTGGCCCATGCGTGGGTATGCCACTTATTTGATATCTCACTGGATTATCCCTTACGGGATATATTTGTGGTATCCTTATGAGATCTCTCACAGGATTATCCCAAACGGGATATATTTGCTGTATCCTTATGAGATCTCTCACAGGATTATCCCTTACGGGATATATTTGCTGTATCCTTATGAGAATTACTTGGTGCATGATTCTATTGGAAGTTAATTGTCTCCCATCTATTTGAAAGTATTTGTAAGCATGTGAAAGTATTTGAAAGAGATGATTTACTTGTATATGGTATATGTTTTATAATGATTTTACATGACATTATAGAGCCAAACAGGAAAAACTGCATATAGTGACATAGTACGCTCTTTTGCGTATATTTCTTACTGAGCGTAAACTCACTCCTTTACAACTATTTTTCAGATTATCTGAAGTGATTTCCGCTCCGGATAGAGGAGCACATTTTGGGATCTGTTAATATCTTCGAGTTACGCTTCCCAATTCTCCCTTGAAGGTATAATTAGTTGGCTGTGTACTTCGGCGATTGTACAGTACAATATTACATTAGTGTATGTTTTGGGGATATAGGTTATGTAAGTTATTTGAGATCCTAATGTAGTTGACTCATATGAATATATGAAAATTTCAATTCATGTGGTAAAGTGATATCATATTATAACAATAAAGTATATAAGAAGAAGGATGACAGTTACAAACAAGTCTAACCAAAGTATATGTGAGGAAAAAGTTTGTTAATATTTAATTGTTATTTGATAAGGAGTAGAGGTCACGGGTCGCAACATTAATTTATCTTGAATTTTATAGAATAATTGGAGACATTAAGTGCAGATGATATAGCTTCTATACATGGGTCGCAACATTAATTTATCTTGAATTTTATAGAATAATTGGAAACATTAAGTGCAGATGATATAGCTTCTATACTTTATTATAGATTAGCAATTAAATAATTATACATTAGGTTCAAAGGAATGCAATATAAAAGTGAATATTTAAGTTTAACTAGATTAAAAAAATATATAACACTCATATTATTGAAAAAAATTATATTTTTACTATATTAAAATTCTTTGATAATTAATTTTAACATTTAAATATTTATTGATAATATTAAATTTAAGTTTGAATCTTTTTAGGTTTGAGTAAATTTGGATTCGGATCAATTTGGATTCAGGTCATTTTGGGTTCGGATCAATTCGAGTTCGGGTTAATCTAAATTCGGATGAATTTTGGTTCGGATCAATTCGAGTTCGGATCCGGTGAGTTTGGATCAATGTGAATTCGGATAAATTTGGTTTCGGATCAATTCGGATTCGGATTGGATTGGATTTGGGTTGTTGACTTTTTTAGTCAAATCGGATCAGTAAGGTTTGGATTCGAGTTAATTGAGCGGATGTTTCGGATCAGGTCAACTTTTGCCACCTTTAATTGTAAGACAAAAAGTGAAAGTGATGTCACTACAAAAAAACTGAACTCATGGGAGAAATACAAATAAATTAATAAGCTAGAAGACAAAATCTAAAAAAATTGTAAAAGATATTCCATTCATTTCAAACAAATAAACAACGCTTTAAATCTCACTCAACTAATCAGCATTAAGCACTAGAACCAAAGTTAGTAAGGCGCTATCTCTCCAATGACGAACTCGACAGAAACCTCATTGCTTTCAAACTTATCTGTTGATCTCTCTTAATGCCAATCAAAAACAGCAAACCACCCTTACTTATCATTTGTTAACAACGTGCAGATTGTTTCCCACTCCATTTGACACACATTCCCTTCTTTCCTCTGCATAACTCATAATATTAAGATCCCTTGTAATGCATCGATTTCCTTCCATACTCTCCATTTCAAACAACTCCCTTCACATTCAATTCCAATCAATGCATAAATATTAACCAAGGTACACCAAAAAAAATCCATCTTCCTTTAATTAAAATGAGTCATTTTCTCACACTCACCTCGAAGTTACTAAATAATTACTGATCCTAGTTTGACACCAAGCCACCAAATAACCCTATAATGGACTATACACTCATTCAAAATTCTCTAACAACCAGATTCTCTGTATAAGCCTCTAGTCAACTACTTCTATAATGGTCTCTTGATCGAAACCATGTTTGACATTCCTTCACATACAAACCACTTGAACATTCTTTTCTTTAAATCACTTAATATTCCCAAAATACAACAAGACAACAATTGCATTTAAACATATAAATGAATATCAAAACACCACTCTTTTACTAACAAAACACCACAACTTTTACTTTAACCCATTTTGATTTAAATAAGTAACCTTTCCTAAGCCTATTATCCACACTCCCTCCTATTACAATTCAAGCCTAGTTTCCCAAATTTCACACAACCCTGCCCTATTAAAGAAAAATAACAACCTTACAATACAAATCCTGAAGCATAGTTAAACCTATTCTTTGATTTGGTCAAGCTACCAAACTGCTCAACATGGACAAGTTGCTTTAACAAAAGCTTAATTTCTACTGTAGAGGCGTGAAATGCCTAGGAAACAATAATTTGTATAAATGCCACCATATATCTCAACTCAAAACAAATAGAAAAATGCTGGAATCATTAGCTGAGAGTCTGAAAAGAAAGAATACTCACATGAATCGATCATAAATCTCAATTAAATCCCTTGTTCACAAACGCCATCCTTTCCTCAATTTATCCGACAGTACAATATGAATTGAAGAAAATCTTAGAATGCCAAACATCAAAATCAAAGGCAGGGGTTCTTGAAAGAAATTGCACCTTGGATGGCTGAAAACTTAGGGTTTCTTGCTTCGATTGAATGCGGACAGTTGTTAGATCTGAATGAAGTCAGTGATCAGGAGCTGATGAAGAGATCTGAGTGGGGAGAACAAGATTGAGATCGGTGAATGAGATCTTCGATGAGATTGGCAATGAGATAGGCAAACAAAATTTTGGAAAAAAAAATCAGCGATAAGGTAAAAAAGAGGAAATGAAATTTTGAAATAAAAAAAAAAGAAACAACAAAATGAGGTTGTTGGGAACAAAATTAAAAAAAAAACTCTGGAGGATCGGCTGATGAGGAGAATAGGAAGGTTTTGAAAATAAGAAAGCTTCGAAGAGTGAAAAGCTTAAGCGAAAAGTGTCAATATTTTGTCTACTTTTATTGGCTTTCAAGTTTGTGCAGGTAAAATTTAATTAATTAAAAGTAATAGCGGCATTTTGCATAACCGCCGAGAGAGAAGTGCCGGTAAAATCCTCTTTTTTTATAGTGTGTAGGACTTTTAAATTAAGCATTCAACAAATGATCTGACCAAATTTCTCTAAAATCTCAAAATTCAAAAATATTCAAGAAATAATCTAAATATATCAATAAGCCTTAAATAAAACCAACTAGAAACTAAAATAATATTGATCAAGTATAGTGCTGCGATTGTAATATAGTAAACATGTTGGACAAATTGCCAAGAAACTACAAATTAAAATTTATGAAAAATCAAGTAAACAAAAACACACTGAAATTTACATGACTTGGTTACTCCCCTATATTTATAGAGTAAATAACTTTTTTCAAAAATTAAAATACAATAAGATTTCTTGCAAAGATTTTTTGTACATCAATAAATAATTCTTCTACTATTTTATCTTTGCATAATCTCATCTTAATTGTATGCAAAGAAATGAGAAAAGATTTTTTACACACACACACACGGAAATTCTAATTGGAAAAGGAGCTTGCTCTTGAATAATTTTCATTGTTGAACCAATATTTATGTTATTTTTTTGAGTTATGATTATCATTTATCATTCAATTTTTAAGGAATTCAAGGAAGATCATATTTTTGAGTGCATCTGTCTCTAGCTAATTTTGATTTGTTTTGCTTGAGGACAAGCAAAATTTTAAGTTTAAAGGTGTGATAAGTCTCTAAAATAACTATTCGTAAGATACTTTATTTCATGTATTTTGATTAAATTTTAGAATTTTTATTTATTTTCTTCCATATTTTTTTAATTTTTCTTCATGTGCAAGAATTTTCAGAAAAATAAAGAAAATAGAAAAAATGGCGAAAATCAAAAAGGGAGGCCAATGTTGGTGTATTAACCCTTAACCCTAGTCATAATCCTAAAACTGCTTACACCTTACCTTTACTCCTAAACTAATCAAACCCTGTATTAGCCTTAAACCCTTGTCCCATTTAACTATTCCTAACACCTAAAACCTACTTATTTTCCTAAATCACAGATAACATAAACCTTATGCTTAAACGCTAAACTACTACACATTACCAAGACCTTATCCCATAGCCCCACCTTAACCCTTTTAAACCATTTAACCCGAGAACCTTGCCCCTTTAATTCGGCCACACTCTCTAATTCAACTCTTGGCAAGGTCAAAGGGCACATAAAGAAAGAATAGAATTTCAAGTGGACTTCTTCCCTAGGTATTTGGACATAGTTTGAATTTTGGAGCCATCGCTATTAAGAAGAGTTTACTATTTACCACTTTAGGTCCGAACAAAATTACTCTTAGATCGTAAAACGGATGAAAATAGTTGTCATTACAAAAAAAAAAAAGAAAGAAACCCAAGTTACAAGGAAACCAAGAAGAAAAAGGAAACAAAGAATGAGTTTTGGAAGTGATGAAGGTTAAACCAAAGATTACTGGGCTTTTCTATAAATTACGCTGAAAATCATTAGGCCGAATGATAATCTAATACCAAGAGGAAAGAGGACTCAGAAGACCCATAAATGATCCATTAAATGACCATTTAAGTTGTGAATCATAAAGGTAATTACGCGCAAAAACAACTCCTATAAATAGGTCACAGGTATCATTCTTAAACCTTAAGCTCTATTTGCTTATGAATACCCTGCCTAGATCTTGTCTAACTTAAGCATCGGAGTGCGCACAAGGGAAAGCCCCTGCGCCCTCTGACTTTTTCTATTTTACAAAACTTTTCTTGAGACACGTGGAGAAAGAAGACAATATCGACGTTAGCAAGCATTTTTTGTTGTTTTGAGCAACAACAATTGACGCCGTGTGTAGGAAAAAAACAAAAAAAGCCATAAAAGATGGTGAGAACACAAACTGTAGAAGGAGATGAAGGCCTGCGGCAGGGTGCAAGGCCGCGGCAGAGTACGCTAGAAGGTGAGTATGCAGGCAGCGGTAGGATACGTTGCCCGCAATAGCGTACCCCAGGAGGCAAGGTCCTTAGGCTGTGACAGGATGCCCAGTAGAGCAATATGGGCGAGCACTGATACACGCAACAGGCCATCGGGGAGAGAATTACGGGAGAACACAACCCCACTCAATAGACCTTAGGCGAGAGAGGGGCTCCCGCATAAGACCTGCCTTAGGCTAGAAAAGGACCCCACACGCCAGAGATTCGGCGAGAGAGGAGCTCCCACACGCAACAAGCCTTGGGCGACAGGAATTGGCGAAATAGGGGCTCCCGCACATAACAAGCCTTGGGCGATATAGGGGTCCCGAGCGCATAGACTTGGGCAAGAGCGAAGAACCTTGATGAGAGGGGGCTCTCGCACAAGACAGCCCTTGGGCGAGAGACAGGAACATGCTCGCCATAAGCTTAGGCGAGAGAGGACGCCACGAACAAGCGTCAGCAAAAGCGGTGATCACATCTACCCGCGGCAAGCGTTGGGCGAGAGGGTGCCTCGCCCATTCGACAGCTCAAGTGGCGAGCAAGGTTAACACGGTAGGCTTCATGGCGAGAGTGTGGTTTGCCTGCGTGACAACTAAAGCGGGCGAGCAATAATTCCCGCACGGGACATCTCCCTTAGGCAAGAGAGGAACTCCCGCGCGTGACAGACCTTGGGCAAGATAAGAGCTCCATCACGAAACAAGCGTTGGGCGAGAGAGAAGCTCCCGCATGCGACAGTCCTTTGGCTAAAGAGAAGCTCCGGGACGAAACAGCCTTGGGCGAGAGAGAAGGTCCCACACGCCACAGGCTTTGGGCGAGAAAAGGGGCTCCCGCACATGACATCTCACTTGGTGAGAGAATGAGAGAGCGGCTGGACAGGTGACAGACCTGTCTGTCGAACACGTAGCTCACTTGGGCGAGCTAAAGAGTGAGAAGGAGCACTCCGCAGGGCTCTTTGGCGAAAGAACACAAGTCCACTCGACAAGCCACTATGGCAAGAGGTGAGCACATATAGGCTAGAATAGCAGGCGAGTAAAGCGGCAGGCCCCTTTGGTGAGAGAATGTGGCTTGCGCATGCAAGAAATGTGGACCACCGTATGTAGGGCTTGCCCAGGCGTGGAAATGTGGCGATTAGGCTACATATGCAAGCATTTGGTGAGAGATTGTGGCTCACCATGCGACTGTTCGTACGAGAAAGAAGATGTCTATGCGGCAGACATCTTTGGTAACAGCAAGCTCATCCATGAGACAGCCACTTTGGCAACAGACTCGCCCATGCGATAGACAGACTCCCTCCAAAAGGATCGCCTGAAGAGTGCCTTGGCAACAGCGAGCATATAACAAAGCGCGACAGGCATCTTCGGCGGTGGAATAGCTCCCCTATGTAACAACAACACGGGCGAGCAAATCCTCCTGTGAGCCTAGCCTACCGCACGCAATGCGCGGAGCAATGATGGCGAGCACAGTGGCATTAAGGGGAACACGGTGATTGAGTGGCCCCAAACCTACAGCAAGCTAGGCTCGCCCAGTTGATCAAAAGATGGTGAGAACGTTGACATTTATGGTGAACACAAAACCTAGGCAGCTATATACTGTTACCACCGTTTTTGCCTACAATGCCCACGCGGCGAACAAGCAAGCTATATGAGCGAGCAAGGCAAAATCCGTCGTAGAAGCATGCACACAAGGCTATAGGGCAAAATTGAAAGCAAGGTTGTGCAGCAACTTGGATTGATTGTCTCTAAGTGCCCAAAGTTAGATCAAGGATATAAGCGCCAAAGCACAATCTGTCCTAAGCATAACAGCTGTTGCGATAAATGTGGAAAGATGGGAACATAAGTGCATACTTACAGCACCGTTGCTTGAAGATTTTGAGCTAATCCTCGAATTGAAATTCTTTGTTGACGCAAAAGCAGTGCCTATACCTCATTTGGGCAGCCTAAGGATTGGTGACGATAGGTGCACGTGCGTTGTCCCAAGCGAGAAAATATACAAGAAGGGTGAAAATAAGTCCCTAAGCACGAAAGGGTGCGAGAATGGCAAAAATAAGTCCTTAGGCGAGAAAATATACAAGACGGGCGAAAATAAGTCCCTAAGCACAAAAGGGTGTGAGACGGGCAAAAATAAGTCCCTAAGCAAGAAAATGTACAAAACGGGCGAAAATAAATCCCTAAGCACAAAAGGGTGCGAGATAGGCAAATCTAAAGTCCCTAAGCAAAAAATACGTGAAACGGGCAAAATAAAAGTCCCTAAGCGAAAAATGCGCGAGGCAGGCAACTCAAACATACAAGTCCTTAAACGGAAAAAGCGCGAGATAGGAATAACGCTCGAGCAAAAAGTTCTTCTTTGGACAAGAAAGTAACGTTGTCTCAAAGAAAAACTGGGGGAGCAATACCATATGAAAGACAAAAGGTATGTTATGTTGCGACTTTTGGAATGACTTTAACATTGTAATAACATAGCATATATTCTGTCACAGGCACTCAAAGAAAAAAGCCTGAAGCGAAAAATACGCGAGGTAGGCTACACATGAACTTGAAGCGAAAAGTGTGTCATGTAAGTCATGCATGAAGGCAAAAAGTGCAAGGGCTTGAAGCGAAAAATACGCGAGGTAAGCCACGCACTCAAAGAAAAAAGCCTGAAGCGAAAAAGGCGCGATGTAGGCTACCCATGGACTTGAAGCGAAAAGTGTGCGATGTAAGTCATGCATGAAGACAAAAAACACATGGGCTTGAAGCGAAAAATGCGCGAGGTAAGCCGTGAATGAAATAAAAGTCCTTAAGCGAAAAATGTGCGAGATGGGCAACACATGGGCTTGAAGTGAAAAATACGCGAGGTAAGCCGTGAATGAAATAAAAGTCCTTAAGTAAAAAATGCGCGAGATGAGCAACACATGGGCTTGAAGCGAAAAATGAGCGAGGTAAGCCATAAATAAAATAAAAGGACTTAAACCGAAAAGTGCGCAAGGAAAGTTTGATTATTACACAAGATTAGTACAAGGTAAATGTGTAGTTGCCTCTGTAGATGAGTTTAAAAATGTGTTGATCAGTTTGTAAACGACTAAAGCTCTTTCACAAAAAAACTGGAGAGCACTCTAAATTAACTTCTGCATCCAAAGGAGCATCGATACTAACAAGCACCCAGGCATGTACGTCCTGAGGTGCTATAATGTCAAAAGCTTGATCCTTAGGAAAGTTAGTCTCTAGATTATCTAAATTATCTTCATCCAAGCCTATGAGAACCTCGACCATCTCAGGTAGATGAAAAGGCTCCTAAAAGCTGGTAGGATCAGATAGATCTTTATAAGTGCCTATCCTCAGAAAATGTTCCAAATCCTCAGCATCTAGATCAAGCTTCAACCAATCAGGAGCATGCCAAGTACAAATCGCCTCTGATGAAACCAGATAAGAACATATGCATCCTCTTGTGGCACTTCTTGACGATGGGCCCTCATGGCCTCAACCCATATTTGATTTTCTTCCCATGGGCTAATAGAAAGCTTTGGTGGCTCTGCAATCTTGTAATTTCTCCTTATAGCTCTTGGTTTCGGTTAGCTAAGACCTTGAATTCGAGAAGAAGGGTGGCATATCCCACTTGAGAAGCATTTAGCTCAGAGGAGAGAAACGTATCCCGGTAGTGTTCTGAAAAGGCACTTGACAAAATAAATAACGACATGACGTCGTTCCTGTTACAAATAATGATGAAGTCTACTAGTTGAGCCCTCAAGTGAAGACGAAAAGACTCTTGTAATAATCCCAGAAAAAGGGTAGCAAAAGAATTTGAAAAGCTCATTCTTTATATATTTTTTCACAAGGTAAACCCTACGAAAGAATGGGGAGCAATTGATGAGGGTCAAACCAAAGATTACTGGGCTTTTTTATAAATTAAACTGAAAACCATTAGGCCGAATGATAATCTAAGACTAAGAGGAAAGAGGACTCATAAGGCCTATAAATGATCCATTAAATAACCATTTAAGTTGTGGGTCATAAAGGTAATTACGCGCAAAACAACTTTTATAAATAGGTCACAGGTATCATTCTTAAACCCTAAGCTCTATTTGCTTATGAAAACCTTACCTGGATCCTGTCTGACCTAAGCATCGAAGTGCGCGCACAGGAGAAACCCCTTGCGCCCTCTGACTTTTTGATTTTGCAGAATTTTTCTGGAGACACGTGGAGAAAGAAGATAATATCGACGTCAGCTATTTTGCAGAACTTTTCTAACGACACGTGGAGAAAGAAGACAATATCAACGTCAGCAAATATTTATTGTTGTTTTGAGCAACAACAGGAAGGAAAAGAAGCAAGGCTGCTGAGGACTCTATTCTAACCTAATTCCTGGACAATAAAAGAAAAAGAGAGGTAGCAGCATGAGAGGGTTGTGGAGTAAAAGAGGCTGGTAACAGCAACCAAATTTTTCCCTGTTTTACTGCATTGTTAGATCTTCTCCATTGCTGCGATTCTAGTTTTTGTTTTCCTCAGGTTCTGTTACGTTTTAGTGTATTAACATATTTCAATTGAAACTCAATTTCATTCCAATTTAAATTAAATAAAATTTTGGTTTTCTTCGATATTATTTATATGCTCTGTTTTTCAGTTACTTTACTGTTTTTATGTTTTGATTAATTTCTGTTTTAGTTTCCTCATATATCTGTCTAAATTTTTTATTCTTGTTTAAATTTATTTCACTGCATTCTGTCTTTCTTTTTCTGCACTCATATTTCCGTATTTCTGTTTCAAAATTAATGCTCTGTTTCTTCTGCATAATCTGTTCTGCCTTATCTCTCGGCCATTGCTTCTGCTTGTTGGACTGTTCTGGCTGCTGTACGAGGCGCATGCTGGTTTGCTGCTTTGACGCAAAAGCTGTGCGTGTTCTGTCGGACTGGGTTGAGTTGCGATCCGCTGCTTCCCCGTGCTCTGCTGTGTATGTTGGTGCCGCATTTCAGGAGGCTGCTTGGCGGGACTGAACGTGCTGCTGTATGCAGAAGGTTGCTGCTGGGCTGAAGCAGCTGCGTGTGATTTATATGCATGGAGGCAGGAAGTGGTGAACAGCAGCTGCGTGTGATTTATATGCATGGAGGCAGGAAGTGGTGAACAGCAGCTGCGTGGCTTGTGCTGGAACGGTTGGTGGGACAGAACCTGGTGCGTGGCCTGTGCTTTGGTGTTGCATTCCTGGGTGGCTGAAAGCAAAGCAAGGAGGGTGGTTTGGTTTTATTTCTTCTGGTTTTTTGATTTCTTAGTAACATTTTATTATATTACTAAATTAAATTATTATTTAATATATTAGTTGGATAGGTAAAATATTAGTTTATTTATTTGAGAGGTTATTATTTTATAATAGTTTATGTTAATTTCAATAATATAATTAGGTTTTTTTTTTCATTTTATCTTTTTATTTCAAACATTCCAAGTATCTTAGGTATAATAATTTATTACTTTTTTAATAGTTTAGTTTAAGTAGTTTAACATTTATTATTAGTTTGAGTTCCATTAGCTTAGTAGTAGATTAAAAATTTAAATAATTTGCATATTTTTAAGATTATCAGAGTTAATTGTTAATTTCTTAATGTCTTAGTTTAGGATTAATTTTTTATGTTAACTAAGTTACATTGTCCATTCTTTAAATTAAATATGCATTTTAATTTTTTTACGATTTATTTTCATTATTTTAGTAATTACTTTAAGTATAAAATTTGAATGTTTGAATAAACTTAGCAAGAAAAAAAATAAATAATCCTCGTGGAAATGATCTTGTACTCATCACTTTATTACTTATCACTCTCTGTGCACTTGTGGTTTATGTTATAGACGTAACATCAGCTAAAAGTTATCAAGTCTCACGCACTTTCACTTTCAGATCTATTAGCACATTTCCCATCTGAACATGAAGAAGATATACATTTTTCTATTTTAAACGAATTTCATAAAGAAGTTTGTATAATGAATATAGTAGAAGAGGAATAGGGCTGTAAACAAATGAAATTACATCTCTGTTTGTTCGTTTATTTTTTTAGTATCGTTTGTGCTCAATTTGTGTTCATTAAGAAATTTGATTTTCACGTTCGAGTTTAGTTCATTTGATTCATAGAATTGTTCAATAAATATTCGTGAACAAGCTCATTTGTAAATATTAATCAAACATGTTTGTGAACATATTAAATAAACCTGTTTGTAAACATATGAACAAACATGTTCGCAAATAAGTGTTCATAAACCATTACATGTTTGTGAACACTATACAAATAGTAGTACAAACTGAATATTAAATATTAAAAATCTCACATAAAGATTAAATCTTACATGCATAATTAACTAATTTAATTTCATAATTATTTTATTATTATGTTTTTTTTTTGAGTCAACAATATTTTATTAAAATTGATAATTACAATTTTAAGTACAATTTGTATCATATACATACAATATAGTATCATATGTGTAACTGGTCATTGTATAAGATTGTATATTAATTTACTGTAAAACTTTTATTAATTTAATTTCAATGCCTAATGTTTAAAATTTAATAACTTGTTATATTAAACATAATTAACTAACTTAATTTCATAATTATTTTATTATTATGTTTTATTAAATTTTTTTAAGCCAAAAACATTGTATTGTACAAATATGTTTAGAAATTAGCTATTCAATCTTTAGGTTAAATTTAAGATATATAATTAATGTAACTATTTTAATAAATAAACAAACGAACACTAAATAATACTTTAAGTGAACGAGTTTTAAACGAACATAAACAAGCTTGTTTACCAACATAAAGAACTAACCACACCTTTGTTCATGTTTGGTTTATTTAATAAACGAACACAAAAATGATGTTCGTGATCATTTCTAAAGCTTAAAAATGAACAAAAACTAAACGAGTCCACAAACTGATCATCAAGCATTCTGTTCGTTTACACCCATAAAGGGAAATGGAATTTGCATTTTGATGGTTCTTCCACAACTTTTGGAAGAGGTGTTGGCATAGTTTTAATTCTACCAAGTAGAGAAGTTGTTTTCTCTACAGAGAGTTTAGAGTTAAACTCCTCTCATTGGGTAGAAACAACATCTGTGACATCCTCGTCACTATACATTAACTTATAACTTTTTCCTTTTCATTTAACTTGATTAGATTCGTTCGCCAATATCATTGTTCTTTCTTCTTCTTAAGCTTGATATTTAATAGTTCACTATGAATATTTTTAATTTCAACAAAACATAATAATGATATATATATACATATCATATCATTCCACACGATCTTACACATCTTACATACCTAAATCCCCGAAATCTTATATACATCAATGTACTATAGTACTGTCTGATTTACATAGTTACGTAAGTATACCTTCAAGAGGTCTAGGAAGCGTGCCTCGAAGGAATACAGATCCAATAGGCTCTTCTATCTAGAGCGAGGGATCACTTCAAGTAGTCTGTATGAAAAATGTTCGTAAAAGGGTGAGTTTACGCTCAGTAAGAATATATGTAAAAGAGCGTACTATGCCTCTACATGCAGTTTTCTTGCATAGCTCTATAATGTCATGTAAAATCATTATAAAGCATATAGCATAAACTTCTTTCAAATCATCTTATGAAAACATACATCATATACTTCTTTCTAATCATCATATGAAAAATACACCATATGTTTCTTTCAAATCATCACTTGAAAACATACATCATATACTTCGAAATAACAGAGAGACTATTTGCATTCAACGGAATTATGCACTGAATAAACAAGTGGCGTACTCTCGTAGGAGCCAAGAATGCTCCCCTAGCCAATTATATATAACAGAGACAATTTGGCCAAACGTCGGTGGCTACAGTGAACACTAGTCAGGTGACATCTGTAACACTGAGGGCTGGACTAAAGCTCCTCAGCCACAAACATATACAGAAGTGCATAATCATTAAGTACTTCACAGTTTCAAAACATTTGTCATATAGTATTTGCTATGACATTTATACTTTCTTAAAATAAGCTTTAAAACATCTTTTCTAACAGAGCAGTCGACTGGCCTCATAAGGCAGTCGGCTACTACCTCATATTTTCATTTATTGAAATTATTTTCTTTTAAAATTCTGATATTTTCTTTTCTGAAAACTCATGGGGCAGTCGACTGGTCCAACATAATAGTCGACTGGTTTTGAAACAGAATGCTTTTCAAGAAAAAGGCAGTCGACTGGTCATATAGCAGTTGACTGGTTTTGAAACAGAATGCTTCTGAAAACAGGGCAGTTGACTGTTCTTATAGGCAGTCGGCTGGTTTTGAAACAGAATGCTTTTCGATAAAAAGGCAATCGACTGGTCATATAGCAGTCGACTGTTTTCGCAAACAGAATGCTTTTCAAGTAAATAGCAGTCGACTGGTCCATATAGCAGTCGACTGGTTTCAAACAGAATACTTTCTGGAAAATAGCAGTCGATTGTCTTATATAGCAGTCGACTGGTTTGTCTCGATTTTCAAAAATCTATGCTTTGGTTGTCTCTAGGTAGTCAGCTGCTTCTTAAGGCAGTCGACTGCTCCTAGCCTAAGTGGTACAAGGAGTAAAACCCGAAACTTAACTTCCTGCACTACAAAATCAGCTTTTGTTTCATCCCAAGGACATTTAAAATATATTAAAACATGCGGACATAGCCACCGTACGTCCGTTACACAAATTCCTTACCTCGATTACACCAAAACACGTAATCGCTTGATGGCTTCAATTCCTTACCTTTACTTCTTCAAAGCTGTAAACAACATCATTCAAACCTTTAGCTTTCTTTCACTTGAACACCATAAGTAGACTATATCAACATCATTCAACTCTATACCATAAACATAATTGAAAGAACTAACTTTTTCTCTTACCTTTGTCAATAACCAAATTTGACAGAATTTCAGATCTCTTCAATTACTTGGATTCGATCCTCCAAACTTCAAATATAGCTTAAGCTAGTGATGAGGATCGAATTTCGTTCAACAAGCTAAATGAATCGATGACTGGACAAGGGTGTTTGTCAAGGTAGCTAAGATGGAAACTTAAGGAAATTTGGAAGGGAACGAGAGGGAGGCTGGAAAGGGGGCTGCCGACTTGGTTGGAGGGAGAAGATTATGACTCATGCAATTTCATTAATTGCATGTTAATCCCTTAATCATCTCAGCCATTAACATCCCTTGGCCCTTTGACATTTGACCATCTTAATTGGTCTTCTTTCTTCCATTTGTCAGCCACATCTCATTTAACTACATAAAAATTCTGATATTAATTCTTTTCATACTCCAATTATTCACATAACATCAAAATTACTTCTTTCACTATTTGACTATCAATTCCATTGTTCTTTTATGTCTCATGTATCATTCATACATTAAAATTTTCATATTTATTTCATTCTTTTCAGCTAGAAGACTTTACAAACATGAGAAATTTACATGAAAATTGGGGATTTCAAACACATCTCCTTGGAATAAGAGTCAAGACAAGAAGGATGCTTCTTAATCCTTGGTTTAGAGTTAAACTCCCTAGACTCAAGTAGAGACCCTATCTCTTTAGCCTTCAAATTAGATTTTCCATGTATAAATAATCAAGCTAGGTATGAAGCACTTATTTTAGGTTTATTCACACTGAACTTCAATGGAGTTAATAACTTTGTATTCATGGAGATTCTAATCTTATAATTAAGTAAGATAATGGTAAATTTGCTTTGAAAGAATTTATGTTAGCTTCTTATAAGACACTTGTTCAAGCTCTATGGAAGAAATTTCAGAATGCGAGATGTGAGCATAGCCTAAGGTCTATAAATCGATATGCAAATACACTTGCTACCTTAGCTTCCAAAATTCAGATTCTAAAAGAGAATAAGAGTATCACTAGGTTAGTTGTTAAAAGAACCTTACTATGTACAACTAGTGAGTAACTTCAATCTCCTAGATGTGAAGAAGATGAAAATTGATGTTCACCTACATTAATCGGTTGGTCAAGCCTACTTCTGCTAGTATTTTGGATTTGAAATGCTTCCTCTTAATCTAAGACATTCTATACCACAAAAGTGCTAATGAACTATTGGCAAGATGTGTTTCTAAGCATGAAGCTCAAGAAAGATTGAAAGCAGCACATGAGCAATGGTGTAGTGAAGAAGGGCCTCCATTACATCATCTACTTCAAAAAGCTAGACACTTTTGGCTAACCATGTCGAAGGATGCTTTGAAACTTCAAAAATCTTATAGTAAGTGCTCTGAGCCTTTAGACGTTAAAGAAAGTAATTTTATTGGAAGCATTGGTGATTGGCGTAGACCTTCCATTAACTATCCAAATAATGGAATTCTTCCAACCAATTATCATGATGCAAGACAACTAAAAAGAAGAGTTTAAAGTTTTTTCATGAATAGAGATGATCAGTTTCGAGTCTTATTTTCAGGAAAACCATTGAAATGTGTTTCTCTAGCTGATATGCATCCCTTGGTAGAAGACGTACATGGTGAAGTAATGGAGAACATGAAGGAGGTAGGAAACTTTACCATAACCTCTTAGATATTGGGTATTATGGACCTACTATGGAAGCAAATGCTGTGAATCATGCGAAGAAGTGTTATCCTTGCCAAGTTCATGGAAATGCTATACATGCCCTGACTGTGGAACTACATAGCATCACAACTTCATGGCCTTTTTCATACGTGGGCATTTGATTTAGTTTGGCCTATATATCCACCTTCCAAAGGCTACTCATGGATACTAGCTGCAATGGAGTGTTTCATAGAATGGATAAAAGCTATTCCCTTAAAGAATGCAACTAAACCAATTATGGCAAACTTCATCAAGGAGAATATCATTTGTCACTTTGGAATTCCCAAAAAAATTCTCTCAGATAACGGAACTTCATTCATTAATTTTAATCTAAGAGAATTACTTGCACTTTATGATGTTGATCATGTGAAGTCTTCTCCTTACTATCCAAAGGGAAATGGTCAAGTTGAAGCCACCGACAAGACTATTCAAAATACTTTGTAGAATGGTTCATGAAGAACCAAGATTATGGTGTGAAGCTCCTCTAGTGGCGTTATGGGCATATAGAACTTCAAAACGTGGACCAATGAAAGCAACTCTTTTTTCATTGATATATGGAACAGAAGCTATACTTCCAGCTGAAATACTAGTTCTTGCTGCAAGGCTAGCTGTAGATGCTGAATTGAATAATGATATTTTTTAATGTTAGAACGAGAAGCATCAGAAGAAATGAGAGATGAGGCAAAGAAGAATTTATCAGTGTACCAAAGAATATTGAGTAGAACTTATGACAAATAGGTAAGGAGGAAAAACTTTGAAGAAGGTGATTTGGTACTTTGTGCTGCAGAACATATCAAAAGAGGAACTTCAGCCTCTAAGTTCAATTTGAAATGGGAAGGTCCATATATTGTACATGAAGTAAATGACAGTGGTTATTGTAAGCTGATGAATCCAAAAAATGATGCTATCACATCACCCATAAACTTTCAGTACATCAAAAAGTTTCATGTATAAGATTTATACCAATTCTTTCAAGTTTATATCATTTCATATCATTTCAAGTTCATGTTTCTACTTCTCTCTATAATGAAACTTAATACATGAGAAATACATTTCACTTATAGCTGTAGCTTAATCGCTTATGTTTTGGCTATATTTCATTACTTGAAATCTAGCCGCAGCTTTATCACTCATATTTGGCTAAGAATTCTTGTTTATACTTCATACAATTACCGCAACTCTATGCTCTGTAAAAGGATTAAATTAATATCGTATATATCGAGTTGAGAGATAATCTCTTCTTGATGTAAAGTTGAGAAAGGTTCTCCTTGGTCACATGCATACATATACAACTTTCATTTGTTTAAAGAAGAAAAGAAAAAAAAGATTTGCTATGGATGAATAGATGAAGCAAAGTATCAATATCATAGCAAAATATAGAAAAGTTCCAAAAAAAAAAATATTGAAATAGAAGTGCAACTAAAGAAAACAAATATTTAATTAGCTATATAGCTCAACGGAGAAGAATCATTGCTACTGAATTGTGAAAAGGCATTAACTTCTTCTGCAACTCAACTTGACGGTTCTTTTGCAATTCTAATTCTTTCTCCAATGAAGTAATCTTCACTCCAACTTCTTCCAATTGTGTTCCTACATTAGTCTTCTCAATGCCTATTGAGAGGAAAGCTTTGGCTGTAAACATACAGATGTCAATGCAATCAAGTCTAAATCTAGCTTTTACTGCATCATCCACGAGCTGTAAAAACAACAATAACTTTTCTGAAGAAATAGAAGACCATGGAGCATCAGAAATCAACAAGGCTTCTCCCAATACATTTAGCGTGCAAGAAATAAAGTCTTCACTTTGAAAGATACAAGAATCCCAAAATTCACCCTCTTTCTGATAAATTATCTCCAAATACTTCACATACCGAGACAGAATAGAGAAACCATGAAAATCCACTCTAGTTTCATCACTTTGAATATCATTATCAACCTCATTGAAGATATCATCAGCACTTATATCAAATAGAGAATCAGAATTCTCTAGTTGAACACTATCAACTTCAAAAAAGGTATCTTCATTAGACTCATCAAAGTTAAGAGAGTGTTTGTTATCAACAAGAACTTCAGTATTAGAATCTTCAGAAATACAATTTTTTCTTTTTTTCATAGGAAGTCGAGTAGCACAAAAAGGTTGGCCATATTGACTTCTTGCCATACTGTCTGAAGAATATTTACAAGATATCAACAACAAAATTTAGATAAGTATATATACATACATACATATATATATATATATGCGCGTGTGAAACACTAAGTTGTTCTTTAAAAAAATGATGAATGCCCTCTATTATTTAAACATCGTTATATAAAAAAATGGCAAAAAGAAAAAAATAATAATAATTCATGCCGGCCTCGCGCAGGTATAGTTTCTGCGTGCAGGTTCTCCTCTGGCACGCAGGTTTACAAAAAAAATATTATTATTATATATTTTTTAAAAAATAATGTTTATTTATACAAATATATTAATACATAAACAGCGTGATTTGTGTCTCGAGGGAAAGGCAACAAAGCCTGTTTCCACGTCTTTCCAGCGAGTAAAAAAGAAACGTGGTTCGGACGGATTCAAGAGGGAGCAAGGAAATGATGTGGTAAAGGATGTCGTTAGGCTCCAGACAAAAAAAAGGATGTCGTTAGGCAAACGACTGATGAAATCATTCGGATCCATATTACTATTCAAAGAAAAACAACATTTGATCTGTTAGGGTTTGCTTTAAATCTCACATCAAAAATATAAGAGAAGTTATAAGGGTTCTTCCCTTATAAATAATGTGTCAAGCTTGGTTTGTAAAGTGTCTCAAAGAATTGTAGACACCGATAGAATAGTTAGGATTTGGGCTATTAAATGGTGTAGTTGGGTTTTGGGATTTTTGTTAGGAGTTTGTAATTTTTCTTTTTAAAAATTGCATAGTTGGGTTTGTAAAAAGTTTGTAATTTTTCTCTTCTAAAAATTATACAGTTGTTATTAGTTTGATTGATTATTAAATTGATTAGGTGTGTTATAGGCCAAATTGGTTGGATCAAACCACATTAAAAATTATTGTATTTATTCTTGCTTTCTTTCGTTTTTGTAAGTGTTTGATTTGAGGGATATTTTTCCCAACGTGATCCTGTCAAAATTTGTTCTGGTCAAACATATCATAAGATCCAAAAGAAAATACACACCGAATTTCTCACTTGGCAGTGTTTCTTGTGATGTTATCAGGATGCTCTTTCTCTTCATGGAGGTTTAAAGGAATGATTTGGTGAAGATTATCGATATCATTACGCAAACGACTGATAAAATCATCCAAATCGAAATCCCTGTTCAAATACAAGAATATTGATCTAAAAGGACCTCCAATTTCCAATAGTTAAAATTCAGAAGAAAACACTAAGAATTCTTTCTTACCTTGAACTTGAAGTGTTTCTTCGGTTATCATTTGGATCATGCTCCCGTTTCTCTTCATTATTCTTCTTGTTCCTTCTCTTCTTTCCCATTTTTCTTCGATATTTTTCAGGTTGTGGTTTGACTACTATATACATAGGGGAAATGACTTTGAGCTTTCTTGCAAATTAAGCAGGACTTGGACTGTTTGCACAGGACAAAGTCTTTTTAAAATTCCCTTTATAGTAATTACTTGTACGACAAAAAGTGAAAGACATATAGGACTTTTAAATTAAGATAATCAACAAATGATCTGAAATTGTGATCAAATTTCTCTAAAATCTCAATAATATTGAAGAAATAATCTGAAACATATCAATATTGATCAATAAGACAAAAGTTCTCAAATCGCCAAAAGAGATTTCAAAATACTGCAAACCAAATTTTCATATGTAAGCTAACAGATATATTGTTCTCTATATGTATATAATATTAATGGACGGACATTTCAATTCCATTTGCGCCAATGGTATACTGCTGTGCTGCTGCGATAGTAATCGAGTAGATAGACTTGTTGGGAAAATTACCGAGAAACTACAAATTAAAAATCTCGAAAAATTCAAATAGACAGAAACACACACAAAGTTACATGCTTTGCTTACTTCCCTATATTCTTTGAGTATATAACTTTTTAAAAAAAAAAATTAAAATACAATAAGATTTCTCACAAAAATTTTTGTGTACACCAATAAAAAATTCTTCTACTATTAAAAAATTAAAATACAAGATCTTTCCATGGTTATCTAAACCAACTCAAAAACTCTTTCTACAGCTTCTCCCTCGCAAAAACAACCACTCAAATCCACCTTACTCTTGCTCCACTTAAAGAGTCACAACTCATGTATTTCCCTACAGCTCCCAATCTAATTTTTTAAACTTAGAAAATCATTTTTTTAATATAAAAGTTTCCAATGAAATAATACTAGAATTCGATATGTAGGACAAGCAGTCACATCTCATGACGATCCCTCCAATTTACCAAAATTGACAAGATTTTTTATCCTCTCACAACTGTCCCAATTCACCAAAACTGAACAAATTTTTCGTCCTCTTGCAGTTGTTGATGCTCTAATGCTTAGTTGGATAAGTGCGATGGAATCTTTCATTAGATGACAAAATAAGAGAAGGATAAAATTATCCTTCCGTCTTTGAACTTATGTGAATGATTCTCCTCCATCCCCATTCCCATTCCTTTAATTAAGCTTTACCAAAATAGCTTAAGTTATGGATCACCTCATGAAGCTTAAAGAGGGCTCCATAGAAGTCTACAGCATCTATTGGTTCAACAGTGAACCCTTCAAACGTTGACCCAGTTATCTATAGCAAATGTACGGATTCTCAGATATGTAAGTAAAAAGAATCTACAAAGTTCCCCATGATTTTTCATTCCACGATGATTCTGTCCTGTCTCAACTTGATCCTCCCACAACCTTTTCCCCCTAGAAAATACAAAGCAATGAGAAATGCACAAGTTACTTCTCGTTCAAGGAAAACACTCAAACAAAGGTTAACAGAACAATACCAAAGGGCTCTGTAGTTCAATGGCTCAGCTAACAGCATGAAAGGAGAAAAAGAAATATAAGATCTTCTTAGCCGAGTTGAATACCAAAACTCAGCCCTTCGAATTAAAACAAGTCTTCTCCTACTCTTCCATTTCAGCCTCCGCAGCCTATATGACGTTCATTCATCCTTTCCACACGAAGTTAGTTTGTTAAATGCCTTGAATGATTTCATCTCGAGTAACCTGACCTTCACAACCTCACAGATGGCTTCTAACGTGCAATAGGCATGTATGCACCTTGAACTTGAGTTGCCGTTGCCAGCTCCTCAGGAGTAGAATCACCAGCCTGCAGAGGGAAAAATGTTTAAAAGACTGAAAAGGATAAGAAAGAAAAAAAATACTTGAGCATTAGAAATTGGCAGCTGAAAATTACCTAAAACTTGCGAGCTCTTCCTGGGAAGACAAGAAGTTTGGCCTTGTATGTCTTGAGCCCCTGAACAATGGCTTGAAGACTCTCCAGCCGGTGATCAACTGCAATGCCAATGCCAATGGTAGGTGCAAGTTTCTTTGAGACACCAGTAGCCTGGAAAGGAAATAAAAAAGTGTCATAGCAATGAACAATCAATCATGTCATGCAGGATAAACAAGAGAAGGAAATGTCATAGGACACACCAAAGAAAAAACGCGCGACACCCTCAATTAGTTTTCTTTCACAATTGGTCAGAAAAAAGGAAAGTCGCTGTAAACACTCAAAAGAAACCTGTAAACATTTGCCCTCGTAACTTTCAGATGCAAACAAAAATAATTTTTTTGGTAGATACCTTTAAGTATTTAAAAGTCACTTTAAACCGCGACTAAATTCAAAATCAAATCGTGGAGAAAAAACTTTTTTAATATTATTTTTTTTATTCACAATGCTTGAATTTGATACCTTACTTTAAGGAATATCAAGCTCTTTTTGACCTAACAAATATAGGTAACAACAATAATTTTATGTTCTACAATGTTTTTTTTAAATAATGGTCCATCGGACAGACATTTCAATTAATTTCATCTGCCACCGTAGCGAGGGAGTACTGAACATGAAAGGAATATTTTTTATATTGGATCCTAAAGCAAGGTCACTAGCAGGGATTCAAATAGCGGCGCTATTGTGGTGTCACGGCCGTTATTTCGCGGTGGTGGCCACGGTTTCAGCCCTGGCCGCCACCGCTATCAAAGCGAAACAGGGTTTGAGTGCCGCTAAACCTTCTGATGTGGACTAGATCAATTATTACTGGGCTTTTCTATAAGTCAAGCTGAAGACCATTGAGCCAAATAATAATTTAAGCCCAAGAGGAAAGAGGACTCAAAAGGCCCATAAATGATCCACTAGGTCATTATTTAAGCTGTGGGCTTAAGGTAATTACACGCAAAATAACTCCTATAAATAGGTCACAGGTATCATTCTTAAAACCCTAAGCTCTATTTGCCTACAGAAACCCTGCCAAAACCCTGTCTGACTTAAGATCGGCATTCGTGCGCGCGCAGGGGAAAACTCCTGCGCCCCTGATGGTCTTCTCTCTTGCAGAATTCTTGAAGACAAACTAACGCGAAGATCGAGGATCCGACATCAGCAAATATTTATTGTTGTTTTTGGCAACAACAATTGGCGCCGTCTGTGGGAAACAAACAGAAAAGCCATAAAAAATTGGTGAAAGACGATCTGCGGAAGAGAAGAGACGTAGGCTGCGGCAGACTTGCATGGGCGGGAGGCGATTTCAACTTTTTGTTTTATAAATGAGGCACTATGACCCTGACTGCGGGGTTCCCAGGGGCGGCAGCCCCTGGGCGGAAAAAAAAAAAGAGGTATGTGCGACATTGCCAACGACAGACCCTCGACGAGAGACCTCCTCCTACTAGCTAGGCGAGACAAAAGTGGAAGCTAGCCTGTCGCACAAAAGCTGCTGGCGACAGCATGCTTGTCGCCCGAGACCGTAGGCGAGAGATAGCAAAGCTGTTGGCGACAGCATGCCTGTCGCCCGAGACAATGGCGAGAGATAGCAAAGCTGCTGGCGACAGCATGCCTGTCGCCCGAGACAATGGCGAGAGGTAGCAAAGCTGCTGGCGATAGCATGCCTGTCGCCCGAGACCGTAGGCGAGAGATAGCAAAGCTGTTGGCGACAGCTTGCCTGTCGCCCGAGACAATGGCGAGAGGTAGCAAAGCTGTTGGCGACAGCATGCCTGTCGCCCGAGACAATGGCGAGAGGTAGCAAAGCTGCTTGCGACAACATGCCTGTCGCCCGAGACCGTAGGCGAGAGATAGCAAGGCTGTTGGCGACAGCTTGCCTGTCGCCCGAGACAATGGCGAGAGGTAGCAAAGCTGCTTGCGACAGCATGCCTGTCGCCCGAGATGATGTCGCCCGAGACAATGGCTGACAACAGCATGCCTGTCGCCCGAGACCATGGTGAGAGATATCAAGCTACTGGCAACAGCATGCCTGTCCCCCGAGACCGTAGGCGAGAGATAGCAAGCTGCTGGCGATGGTCTTTGATGAAGCAGATTCCCCCTTTAGCATGGGTTTTGCTGAACCATTGCATAAAATCCTTAGCCAGCTTAGTGAAGGTCTGGTCTGTGAAGCTGATGAACGTAGCGGAAAGCAAGTAAAAACAACAAGGAATTTTGTCGAACCAAATGGCAAGCAAGAAAAGGATTGAGTTCTTGAGTTGCTGGAATCCGAAAGCAAATTCCTTTGAAGGTGATGGCCGTAGATGCGGCTCCCTTGCAAAAACAAAAACAGAGCAAATAGGATTCATGCAAAAAAGAGCTCATCAGAATCATTATCTCTGCTACATGATGCACAGAGTTACAACCAATGACTAATCATAAAAGCCGAGTAACAAGGGAAAGATTACCAGGATCTCTTTCTAGATACTTATATGAGTGTTCAAGAAATGAGAGACCGATTAAACAGTCAAAAGAGACTGAGTTGGTGTGAAGAAAAGCCCAAAGGATTATATAATCATTATCCCGATATAGATAAATGAGACATAAATTATGTCTACAACTCACGTTTGCCAACATTCACGCATGATCTGTGGAACCACTGGATCAACGTCTTCAGGAATTTCTAGACGCCTGTTCTGGAATCCAACAGCTCCAGCACGCTACACCTCCTTGGGCGAGAGGGGGTTGCTTTAGCGCCGACATGCTTGGGCGTGAGGTGTGGATCTCGCGGGCGATAGGTGTTGGCGAGGAAGCCTCCCGCCTGCGACAAAGCAGCTTAGTCCAACCACTGGCCTTCTCTTCTCTGACGCCATAACCACCCCCATCACCACATCCTCCAAGCACCACTGCTTATCACCGAAGCTCCCATTCACCATCAACATCTTGCTATTCCGCTTTGGTTCTTCACTAAATCGAGGCCTATCATTGCAAATGTGTTTGCTACCGTCTGCATGAAAAAGAAAGCAAAAATGTGAACAGCAACAAACTCAAAACCACCACTTGTTTGCTGACTTGCATATCCATAGCTCTCAAAAAATGCATGAAGCCCAGCTTAAAGGGGCTGAACGAAGACATAGAGGAGAAGAAAACGCAAGTCCGCTAATGTACGACAGGCACCTCCACAACAGAAGGGCTCCTGCCACGACAGATCGATCCGCCGTACGCTAGGACAATAGGTCAAAGGTAATGATGAGCACATTCGACAAGTAATGTCTTAATAAAGCGATTCGATAGCCATGCGAGTGAGAAAAAGTCACACTGTAAGCATTCTAGACAAGCGAATGGCTCCCGTGAGCCTAGCATCTTGCGCACAAGGCACAAAGCAACGCTTACGAGTGTAGTGTCATGTGGCGAGCACAAGACCACTGGCACTTTTGACGATTGAGTAGCATACGGCAATTACATGACCAACGCCACAGCCCAGCCTTCACAGCAAGGCTCGGCTGGTAAAGCACGCACTATGGCAGAAGTGTGCACACAACGCTAGATGAGCTCACCCAGGAAAGGAAAGAGCTAGACGAAGAACTAAGAACAAGCGAGAATAAGTCCAAGAGAGCTCTATTGGGCGGTCCCCAACCAAAGACCTCAGGTAACACGCTAAAACTTAAAATGCACCCTCGTGTTCGCCCAGATGTGCAAGAGCATAGATGAGCGGCGAAAACCGGATAGGACACAAAAGGTCAGACGAGCTAGTGGCCACCACGAGAGTACGGTTGTGAATAATGAGTAAGAATACAGCCATCCTAAGACCAATGCAAGCAAGCACTTATCAACCGACATAGGAACTCGCCTAGGAGAGAGAACTCTATAGGCGAGCCATTCAGAGTGACTGAAGCGAGAAAAGATTAGGCAACTCTGCATACCATCAAACACAACGCTCGAGAAAAAGTTCATCTCTGAACAGGAATGACAACACTGTTTCAAAGAAGAACTCGGGGAGCTATATAGTGTAAAGGCAATAATCTCTGGCGGCAAAATACAAGAAGTAGGCTACAACCCTGCCTATCGCCCAAAAGTTCCCTGGTGATTGAGTACGTGGAATGGGCAGAGCCCAACCTGTTGCCTGAAAGATCTCTGGCGGCAGAGTACAAGAAGTGGGCGACAACAGTGTTTTCAATTCGGCGAGCATAGGCACGCACATGACAAATTTTGGCGACAAGGTTCCACGTGGCAGACTCTTTCTGCGAGAGGTGGCTCACGTGTGTGATAGCCAAAATGGCTAGAAAGGGGGACCACTCTTGAAGATCTAACAAAGATGCTACTCTTTTGAATATTCAGTTGCATGCAAGACGTTATGTGACAGAACAATCTGTCGCTCGAAAGGTGCTTGCTACACTGCAAATTTGCGCGACTACAAGCATGCAACAGGCACTCTGTCCCAAGCTAGCTCAAGGTCACGCGACAGAGCAGTTTGAACCACTATAGGCATGCGACACGACTAGAACATGGGCAACCTTATCTTCTTCGTTATGAAATTGAACTTCAAAGCCAAGGAGAGTGACAGGCCGTGAGCTAGACAAGAGCTCCCGTGCGTGACAAGCCTTTAGCGAGACATGGTCTCCCGCATGCGACAGACCTTGGGTGACATGGGAGCTCCCACGAGCGACAGGCCTTGGATGAGATATGGGCTCTTGCATGCGATAAGCTCCCTACTTTGATAAAATGACAGCGAAGAAAATTAGGTGAACACAGCACCCATACACAAAATTCCCCCGTTAACACAATGCAGGCGATGTCTGCGCACGCCCAAGTGCGGGATTTGAGCGGAACAATCTAGAATCTTCTAGACCTAGTCCGACCGAGTGTCCAAAAGCTTCCTTCGACCCAAGAACTGCTCTAGCAATCTAGAAGTGGCTTAAGAGCCACACACTTAGACTATTGATAATCACACATGTGAAAGAGGGCTTATCTATATAAAAAGTGTGTCGGCTTCATGAGTCCTTTAAGCAAGACAAGGATGTGCCGGCTCAAGGTGTCGAGATCAAGGATGTGTCTCTTTTGTAAGCCCCTATACATAGCATTCTGGAGTATCAATACAAGTGAGTGCTTGGCACAATGGAAATTGCAAACACACTCAAGCAGGGACATAAGGGTGGTAACCAGATCTGAGGTACTCTTAAACGATGTTTTCAATTTTCTTGTCCACTCTAACAATTGTGATTGAATTAGGCAGGTGTCCGAGATAGGCACTAGCCACTGTCGTGAAAGGCAGCAAGCCAGGAAAAGCTTGGTTCTCGAAAACAACTTGTGGTAAGCTCGTGAAGATAGATTGATGGTACCGAGGCACGACTCGGTGCACAATCCATGGTTGACAGCAAAACATCACAGCACTCGTACCTTACAGATTTTTCAAAGACAAAGACTTGGAATGGTACTGGTGGTAAACATTTGCTATTATTGTTTTAACATTTGCTGCAATTATTCCACTTAATTGAAAATACTACATTATGAAACGAAAGGCCAGTTATTTTTACCTGTACTATGATAATCCTCCATGTTTGATAGACATGTTGCAGGAATAGAAGAGGAAAAAAATGGAAGCTCGCCAAAGAGACGTGAGACGGGCACAAATAAGTCCCTAAGCGAAAAATGCGCGAGATGGGCACAAATAAGACCTTAAGCGTGAAGAAAGACGCGAGACGGGCATAAATAAGTCCCTAAGCGAAAAATGCGCGAGATGGGCACAAATAAGACCTTAAGCGTGAAGAAGACGCGAGACGGGCACAAATAAGTCCCTAAGCGAAAAATGCGCGAGATGGGCACAAATAAGACCTTAAGCGTGAAGAAGACGCGAGACGGGCACAAATAAGACCTTAAGCGTGAAGAAGACGCGAGAAGGGCACAAATAAGTCCCTAAGCGAAAAATGCGCGAGACGGGCAAATCAAAAGTCCCTAAGCGAAAAATGCGCGAGACGGGCACAAATAAGACCCTAAGCATGACGAAGACGCTAGAAGGGCAAAATAAGACCCCAAGCGGGCAAAATAAGACCCTAAGCATGACGAAGACGCTAGAAGGGCAAAATAAGACCCCAAGCGGGCAAAATAAGACCCTAAGCGAGAAAAAGATGCGAGACGGGCAAAAATAAGTCCCTAAGATAAAAAATACGCGAGACGGGCAAAAATATCTCTAAACGAGGTACGTTACAATTTTATCATATTACATTTAACGCATTATGTTGGCATCTCGGATATAAACGATATTATATTCTAACAAGTCCTTAAGTGGATAGTGCGCAAGACAGGACCAATACTCCAGGCATTCCGGATATAAAAGCGATGTTCTATCCTTATCAATTCTATAAAGTCCCTAAGCACAAAATGGTGCGAGACGGGCAAATTCGAAAATCCCTAAGCGAAAAGTGTGCAAGATGGGCAAATGAAAAGTCCCTAAGCACAAAAGCGTGCGAGATGGGCAAACCAAAAGCCTGAAGCGAAAAATGTGCGATGTAGGCTACGCATTTACTTGAAGCAAAAAAGTGTGCGATGTAAGTCATGCATGACGTGCTTGAGCTTGAAGCAGTAATTGAGCGACATAAGCCCCATATATAAAAGAACTTGAAGCAAAAAAGTGCACGAGGAAAGCCGGATTATTACGTGAGACTAATACAAGATAAATGTATAGTTGCTTCGGTAGATGAGTTTAAAAATGGGCTGATCAGTCTGTAAAAGACTAAGCTCTTTCACAAAAAACTGGAGAGCACTCTAGATTAACTTCTGCCTCAAAAGGAGCATCGATTCTAACAGACACCCAAGCATCTACGCCCTGAGGTGCTATAATTATCTAAATCATCTTCGTCCAAGCCTGTGAGAACCCCGACCATCTCGGGTCGACGAAAAGGCTCTTAAGGGCTGGTAAGATCAGATAGATCTTTATAAATGCCTATTCTCAGAAAATGTTCCAAATCCTCAGCATCAGGATCAAGCTTCAACCAACCCGGAGCGTGCCAAGCACAAATCGCATCTGATGAAACTAAAAGGCTTTGGTGGCTCTGCAATCTTGTAATTTCTCCTTATAGCTCTTGGTTTCGGTCAGTTAAGACCTTGAATTTGAAAAGAAGGGTGGTATATTCCACTGGAGAAGCATTTAGCTCAGAGAAGAAAAACGTATCCCGGTAGTGTTCTAAAAAGACACTTGACAAAAGAAATGATGACACGAAGTCGTTTCTGCTATAAATAATAATGAAGTCCACTAGTTGAGCCCTCAAGTGAAGATGAAAAGACTCTTGTGATAATCCCAGGAAGAGGGTAGCAAAAGAATTTGAAAAGCCCATACTTTATATACTCTTTCACAAGGTAAACCTTGTAAAAGAGTGGGGAGCAATTGATGTGGACTAGATCAATTATTACTGGGCTTTTCTATAAGTCAAGCTGAAGACCATTGAGCCAAATAATAATTTAAGCCCAAGAGGAAAGAGGACTCAAAAGGCCCATAAATGATCCACTAGGTCATTATTTAAGCTGTGGGGCTTAAAGGTAATTACGCGCAAAATAACTCCTATAAATAGGTCACAGGTATCATTCTTAAACCCTAAGCTCTATTTGCCTACAGAAACCCTGCCAAAACCCTGTCTGACTTAAGCATCGGAGTGCGCGCGCAGGGGAAAACCCCTGCGCCCCCTGATGGTCTTCTCTCTTGCAGAATTCTTGAAGACAAACTAACGCGAAGATCGAGGATCCGACATCAGCAAATATTTATTGTTGTTTTTGGCAACAACACCTTCTTTTCTCTAAATTTAAACAAAAATTAGAGGAAAATACAGGAAAAAACCCAATCTCATTTAAAAAAATTCAGCCTCAAACAATCAAACTAAATCAAGAAATAAAGATCAAAAACAAAAGTTATTTTGAAAGTAGTTGAGCGGCCCTCTGGTTTCTAGAATCATACAGGAAGAGGCGGCTGAAACTTTAGGTTTCTGGAGAGAAGAAGATGAAAGAAAATGGAGGAGAAGAAGAGATGCAGCAAAGATGGGCAATGAAAGGAGAAGTGGCGGTGGCTGGCTTTAAGGTGGGATTTTGGGTTTTGAAGAAACAGAGAAGATGTCATGAGAGAAGGAAGGAAAATAATTTGAGTTCAAACGGGAAGTTTTGGGTTATATTTGGGACCTTTTATCTTTTAGTAGTTTAATTTTTAGGTTTATTAAATTGGTGATTTTGGGCCTTAACTTTAAAATTTTAATTGGATATACTTTTTATATTTTTTAAATCTTTTATTTGCATATATTTGTTTATTTTTAATTCATGTCAATAATATTTTAAAAAATGTATATTTTGAGATAAAAACGTTTATGAAAATAAATAAATTGTAAATGATTGTGTTATTTTTAATATAATTTTATTATGAAATATTTATAAGTGAAGTGATACAATATCAATAAATAAATATGGTAAATAATTTATTTATGTAAATAAAAGATCATAGAGAGTTATAAATTATTTTAAAAATTATTAAAAAAGAGTTTTCATAATATAATTATTATGTTTTACCATAAATTGTGTAAAATTAACGACCGTAATGACCGCGATACCAACCGTTACATCGGCAACCACATAAACATGACACGATTGAAAACATGACAGTGACCACAATTTTAAAACCTGGTCACTAGTTCTCTAGTTGTCAAGAATTACTGATTTTTATACTAATTATAAGCAAGTTCTCAAAGTGAAAATTATGTAATTGTTTTTTTAACCTTCTCTTCGATATTGAAATTATACATATAGATGTTAACTGATTTTGCATTAATTGTATAAATGAATGTACTTATATTCATTGTATAAATGAATATCGTATATATCAAGTTGAGAGATAATCTCTCCTTGATGTAAAGTTGAGAAAGATTCTCTTTGGTCGCATGCATACATATACAAACTTTCGTTTGTTCAAAGAAGAAAAGAAAAGAAAGATTTGTTATTGATGAATAGATGAAGAAAAGTATCAATATCATAGCACAATATAGAAAAGTTCCAAAGGAAAGGAAATATTAAAATAGAAGTGCAACAAAAGAAAACAAATAACTAATTAGCTATATAGCTCCACAGAGAAGAATTAGTGCTACTGAATTGTGAAAAGGCATTTAACTTCTTTTGCAACTCAACCTGATGGTTCTTTTGCAGTTCTAATTCTTTCTCTAATGAAGTAATCTTCACTCCAACTTCTTCTAATTGTGTTCCTACTTTGGTCTTCTCAATGCCTATGGAGAGGAAAGCTTTGGCTTTAAACATACAGATTTCAATGCAATCAAGTCTAAATCCAACTTTCACTGCATCATCCACAAGTTGCAAAAACAACCGTAAATTTTCTGAAGAAATAGAAGACCATGGAGCATCAGCAATCAATAAGGCTTTTCCTAGTACATCCAGCATGCAGGAAATAAAGTCTTCACTTTGGAAGATACAAGAATCCCAAAATTCACCTTCTTTCTGATAGATGATCTCCAAATACTTCACATACCGAGACAGAATAGAGAAACCATGAAAATCCACTCTAGCTGTCGAATTCTCGGAACATGTTCCAAAAGTACCAGATGCACCAATGACATACCTATTCCCTGACACTGGGCGAGAAGAAGCAATATCAGGAACAGTAGTGTCAGTCTGAACAAGTTGAGTACTTGGAATCAGTTGAGCACTTAAAGCAACATCTCCCAAAATAGTAGCTTCATCACTCTGAATATCATTATCAACCTCATTAAAGAAATCGTCAGCACTTATATCAAATAAAGAATCAGAATTTTCTGGTTGAACACTGTCAGCTTCAAAAAATGAATCTTCATCAGACTCGTCAAAGTTAAAAGGGTGTTCGTTATCAGATTCATCATCATCCTCAGAGGATTGCTGATCATCATCAACAAATTGCTCCTTACAAATTGGCTTACCCTTTAAAAAAAGGTTAGAAGAAAACATCAAAAGAAATAATGAAGAAGAGCAAGAAAGAAAAAGAAAGCAAGAATAACTTACTTTTTCATGTTTAGCACATGAAGCAGCAATACCAGTAGTCTCCTCATCTATTTGATCAACACACTCTTTTCCCTTTCCCTTTGAACATAAAGGGATCAAGCGCAAAGATATATCACTTTCAGTAATATTGACAGCAGTGTGATGCTTTCTAAGATCAGGAGGAGTTCTGCAAAAGCTTTTCCAATTAGAAATGCACTGATCCCAATAAGCTAGCCATTCTGAACTATAATAGCTATTCCTGTTAGAAGCAGGTACAACCCAAAGTTTAATCTCCTTACGTTTTTTCCAAACCTTTTCAAAAAGAAATTCGGAAACACAAAAAGAGAAATCTTCATCCAAAGGATTAAAAGGAGCACGCGGAACCATTTGATCATATCCAAATTGACGAGCAACTCTACATATTGAATAAACTTCAACAGAACGGGAATCTTTATCCAAGCCCGCACAAGTACTCTCTATCATAGAAGGTAAGATGACAGGATTGGTCCACAAATAAAACTCAATTTCTTTCTTACTTAATAAAGAAGAACAAGGTTGATTCTGAACACCATAGTAGGAGTCAGGATTGCCATATCCATTCTTCTTACGCAAGTAAGGACGCCAAGTAAATTCTTTCAGCACATCTAACACCTCAAGAATACATCTCTTCGTACTCCGATTATGCCATAGCCAAGCTCTATAATTATTTTTAGAGAGAAAATCAGAAGAAGTCATAGGCTGAGGAGTTGGATTAGGTACTGGAGCACAAGCACTAAACCTTTCCCACAAACACATTTGAATGAAGGAAACATCGATGTACGTAAGAATCCTATACCGACCAGCTGATGCGTCGGTCTTGGAAGAATATAAATCCAATCTTTTATAAAGAGAACCCAAATAAATAGGAGCTAGCGAAAAGCGCCCACCTGTTGCAATTTTAATAGCTAGCGGAATGAGAGCTGGAGTAATACTATCATCCGGACATCCTGGAAATACATGCCTGGCTAACCACATTATCAATAGTGCTTCTAACTCGTGCTCAGCATTTGGAATATCAAGAGAATTACTTTCACCTTTTCTAGGTTTTATTTTATGAAAAAATAGACCAATCCAGTTAGAGAAATCGGCAGTTTTAGATTTCTCCTTTTGATGTTTGAGCAAATCACAAAAGAAACTATAAGTCTTCTCTTCTTCTTTAGACAATTTGATTGAGCAAATATTACGTGTCCCAAGACAAGGAAGTTCGAGAAGAACACGTACATCCTCAAGAGTAAAAGTGAATTCTCCCCAAGCAGTAATCATAGTATGAGAAAAAGTACTCCACCTTGCAAAAATAGCACGCCATACATCCATTCTTTCTTCTCTGTGAATATGAAGCTTCGAAGAAACTAATATAGCATCAAGTACTCCTGCAGAAGATAGAACCTTTACATGAGCAGGATTTTCCATTACCTTATTCACCCAATCTTCCCAACCTTGGACAGGTTGAGAATTGGAACCAAACTCAGTCAAGGATAGTGGGAATTCTCCTCGCTCGAACTTAAATTTCAAAATAGACACGCCTGGGATATAAACCCTAAAAGTTGATGATGCTTCAGGACTAATACTTTGCCAAGAATGGCCAATTGGAGGATCAGGATAAGAATCAATTCGTCTTCCACATGCTTCTTCCCAAAAATGGTCTTCTCCTCCTTCTCTAATAATTTGATCTGACCAATCTTTAGGAACAAAAGGAAGTGTACGATTTTTTCCAATGGGAAGACGCATTTTCTTATCAACAGAAACTTCAGTATTAGAATTTTCGAAAGTACCTTTTTTTCTTTTTTTTATAGGAAGTCTAGTGGCACAAAAAGGTTGGCCATATTGACTTCTTGCCATAGCATCTGAAAAGTATCTACAAGAGATCAACAACAAAATTTAGATAAGTATACATATACATATACATATACACATTATACATGTGTGTGTATATATGAAACACTAAGTTGTTCTTTAAAAAAAAATATGAATGCTCTCTATTATTTAAACATCTTTATATAAAAAAAATAACAAAAAGATAATAATAATAATAATAATAATAATAATAATTCATGCCCGCAGCGAGCAGGCATAGTTCCTGCATGCAGGTTCTCCTCCTGCTGGCAGGTTTTGAAAAAAAAATTATTATTATTATATATTTTTTAAAAAATAACGTTTATTTATACAAATATATTAATACATAAACAACATGTTTGTATCTCGAGCGAATGCCAACAAAGCCTCTTTCATTCCAGGGAGTAAAAAGAAACGTTGTTCGGACAACGGATTCAAAAGGGAGCAAGGAAATGATGTGGTAAAGGATGTCGTTAGGCAAACGACTGATGAAATCATTAGGATCCATATTACTATTCAAAGAAAAACAAGATTTGATCATGTCAAAATTTGTTCTGGTCATAACAAATCAGAAGATCCAAAAGAAAATACACATAGAACTTCTCACTTGGCAGTGTTTCTTGTGATATTATCAGAATCATGCTCTTTCACTTGACGGTGTAGAATATCGATATCATTACGCAAACGACTGATAAAATCATCCAAATCGAAATCCCTGTTCAAATACAAGAATATTGATCTAAAAGGACCTCCAATTCCAATTGTTGTATGATTAAGAAAACACTAAGAATTCTTTCTTACCTTGAACTTGAAGTGTTTCTTTGATTATCATTTGGATCATGCTCCCGTTTCTCTTCATTGTTCTTCTTGATCCTTCTCTTCTTTCCCATTTTTCTTCGATATTTTTCAGGTTGTGGTTCGAGTACTATATATATATATATATATATATATATATATATATATATATATATATATATATATATAAAGGAAATGACTTTGAGCTTTCTTGCAAATTAAGCAGGACTTGGACTGTTTGCACAGGACAAAGTCTTTTTAAAATTCCTTTTCTAGGAATTAAATGTACGACAAAAGGTGAAAGTGATATGGAACTTCTCAATTAAGATAATCAACAAATGATCTGAAATTGTAATCAAATTTTTCTAAAATCTCGATAATATCGAAGAAATAATCTGAAATATATCAACAAGATTTAAATTAAAACCTACTAGAATCTAAAATAATATTGATCAATAAGACAAAAGTTCTCAAAACCCGGAAAGAGATTTCAAAACATTGCAAACCATATTTTCATATGTTAACAAACAGATATATTGTTCTCTATTATATGTATATAATATTAATGGACGGACATTTCAATTCCATTTGCGCCAATGGAATACTGCTGCGATAGTAATAGAGTAAACATGTTGGGAAAATTACCGAGAAACTACAAATTAAAAATCTTGAAAAATTCAAATAATCAGAAGCATGCAGAAAGTTGCATGCTTTCGTTACTTCCCTATATTCATAGAGTAAATGACTTTTATAAAAAGATTTCCCGCGAACATTTTTTGTACACCAATAAATAATTTTTCTACTATTAAAAAAATTAAAATACAAGATCTTTCCTTGGTTATCTAAACCAACTCAAAGACCCATTCTACAGCTTCTCGCTCGCAAAACAACCACCCAAATCCACCCTACTCTTGCTTCACTTAAGGAGACAATTCACGTATTTTTCTATAGCTCCCACTCTAATTTTTTAAACTTGGAAAATCGTTCTTTTTAATATAAAAGTTTCCAATGAAATAATACTAGAATTCGATATGTAGGACAAGCAGTCACATCTCATGACGATCCCTCCAATTTACCAAAATTGACAAGATTTTTTGTTCTCTCACAATTGTCCCAATTCACCCAAACTGAACAAATTTTTCGTCCCCTTGCAGTTGTCGATACTCTAATGCTTAGATGGATAAATGCGATGGAATCTTCCATTAGATGACAAAATAAGAAAAGGATAAAATTATCCTTCCGCCTTTGAATTTAATTTTTTTTATTTTATTTAAAAAAATATTTTTAATGATCATTTTATTATTTTTTTAATTTCATCAAAATTGTCGATTCAAATTAACTTCAAGAAAATTCCATCGCTTTTTTTGACTAGTGAAACGTCTTTAAAGTCTGATTGTGCGGTGACTACCACTTTTCCTATGTACTTTTGGGTCATAGATCACACCAAAGAGAAAACGCACGACACCCTCAATTAATTTTCTTTCACAAATGGTCAGAAAAGCGGAAAGTCGCTGTAAATACTCAAAAGAAACCTCAAAATATTTGCTCTCATGACTTTCATATGCAAACAAAATTTTTTTTGTTCAATATCCAAATGTCACTTTAGAACTCGCTTAAATTCGGAGTAGAGCCGCGTTGGGGCTCATTTAAGAGAAATTCATCCAATACTGTTTTTTTCATTTATAAAGCTCAAACTTAATACCTTGCTTGAATGACACCAAACTTCTTTTATTCGACTCAATAAATATTGATAACAAAAATAATTTTATGTTCTACATTGTTTTTTAAAATAATCGTTCATCGGACGGACATTTCAATTAATTTCATCTGGTACCGTAGTGAGGGAGTACTAAACATGAAAGGAATATTTTTTATATTGGATCCTGAAGCAAGGTCACTAGTTCTCTGGTTGTCAAGAATTACTGATTTTTATACTAATTATAGACAAGTTCTCAAAGTGAAAATTATGTACTTGATTTTTAACCTTCTCTTGGATATTGAAATTATACATATAGATGTTAACAGATTTTGCATTAATGTTAGACAGTTGGAAGCCAATTTCAACATGATCATCTCATGAGATTCAGTTCATTTGACAGGAAGCTGCAAGCCAGTCCTGTGAATTTTACCACGAGCGCGTGCGCGCGCGTGTGTATATATATATATATATTCTACTCCCTGGGTTTCTTCGCTTATATATATTTGGATAAATGAATGTAGTTATATTCATCCAAAAAATACGGGTGTCTACTACGAAAATTTATACAAATACTACATTAAAGAATAAGGAAGATGAAATGAGTCAATTATAACTTTTCTTTCTTCCATCCAGAGTTATATTGAATCTCATGAAAATTCCTTTCAGAATAGACAGGTTGTTTTAGAAACAATAGCGTGATCAGGACAAAAAATCCGTCGCCTCAGAAAACCCTGATAACATCGTAACTCTCATTGTGGATGCCGCATGTGGATGCAACTAGAGTTTCAGAAAGCAAGGGACTGTTTTTGCTTGTGACTGTTCCGCATACTGAATATGTCGGCATGTTGAAGCCAAAACAAAAAAAAAAGTTGTTTTGCAAGGTTCGGGTCAAGGTTGTTAAGATGCTTCAATTGGAGAAACAAAGCGGAATTTCCAAAGTCAGAATGGGAAAACATGGCTGATGTTGAAATCAAATCTGGGTTGGTGAGGCTACTAAGAATTATATATTTAGCCTCTGATGAAACAGAATTCAAGAGGAGTCTAGTTTCAATTATTTTCATGCATCTGCCACCGTCGCGAGTAGTGAGGGAGTGGCCATTGAAATTGGTTTGGATGAAGGGCAAAAAAATAACCATTAAAAAAATGTAATTTTAACTATATATATTCAAAGGTGGAAGGGTACCTTTCCACCAATTGTGTTGTTATCTGGATCTCAATGCACCTCAAAACGGCTTTTTAACTAAATCCAAAAAACTAGAAGATATACTAGTTGGATACATGAGTAAAATTAATTATCATGGCTATGGCACATATTATCCCACAGTTCAAAATGTTCACAAAGATTTCTATGTAACCAAAACAATCTATTAATATCTCTATGGCATATATTATAAACAAAAAAAAAAAACCGTTTTTACGGCAGCAACAACCAGTTGAAATAATTCCTCTAGAGATTTTCTCTTTGTTGAGTGTCTCCTAGAGTCTTTATCCCATCAGATCATGCAGATAAAAGCAGTCCAAACAAAAAGAAGTATAAGATTGTCTTGAAAGATTTACCTTTAAAAGATATGATTGTATTGTCCATTAAAAGCCATCATCCCAATTCCTATAAATCCTATGACAGTAACATGTGTAGCATTTTCTTTAATGGCTTAAAATTTGTAATAAAAGTAGATTTTTTATATCATAGATATCTTTTCAATGGCTTAAAATTTTATTGAAAAGGAAAGATCGGATCGTGAAGCAAGGTCACTACTCACTAGTACTCTTATTGTCAAGAATTACTGACTTGATATTAATGATGTACAAGGTCTGAAACTCAAAATTATGTAATTTTTTAACCCTTCTCTTTGATATCAAAATCATACATAGATGTTAGGAAAACTAGTAATAGAGTATGACTATAATGGCCTCGAGGCATATAAAAATTACACTATTTTGAGTGTAGTATTGTTTCACATAGAAGTAAGTTATCTCAAGATACAATAAAACTTTTTATGTTCTTTGTGAAAAGTTAGAAAGTGAAGTAATTAAATGTAGAACACGTTTTTCATTTTACAGAGCTTGAGAGGTCATGATAAAACAGTTCTAATTATTTATTGTTTACGGACATAACAGTCAGCAGGACACAACAAATAATAAAACTGTTTGTCGTAATTATTAGAAAAAAAAACGTTTTTTTATAATTTAAAACTGTCTGTCTGTGAAACGAAAAAAAAATACAAACTTAGAAATCAAAGCCCGGGCGTTCCTAGTGCTTCATCTCGACCTTTTAAAATCTATTTCAAAGCCCAAGTTTCAATGGGCTAAAGCCCAAAGACATTTAGTTTCTGCAGTTGCATTTGTAGTTTGTTGACATATAGATAAAGGCCTCGATTCCTTTATACATAACTAATGTAGGATTTGTTGTTCCCCTTAAATATTGCAAGCTATTCAACAATAGATGTTAACAAAAATTTGCAGTTAGACTCTTATAAGCCAATTTAAACATGATCATCAGGCCATATCTCACGTAGGTTCTACCTTTTCATTCCAGCTTTGCCTTTCTTTTATGCATGGGACGATCCTTCTAAATTTAACAGCAAAGAGTCTAGGCAACCGATTACAAACCAGCTAGCAGATCATTGTTTGAGCACATATCTGTGATTAACCTGCCTATTTTACCTGTGAGCTAAGGAATTATTTTTGACGGTAATGTTTATGTCAATCAAATTGATTAATTGTTATTCAATCTCTATTAGAGAAGCGACTACCATTTTGATGACATTTTATGTACATGAAATACAAACGTGTGAATGTATATTTCTCTGAATCCTGAACAAAAAGCTGAAAAGTGAAAAGTCAACAGCACCTTGCAATTATTGATGCAAATAACATAATCGTTGCTTCTAATTTGTTCTCTTCTGTTTCCGTCTTGAATGCTTCAAAGATTGAAGTTGAAAGATTAATCAATACATCCCGGGTCAATCTCATATGATTTCACTTTACATGCATCACCTCCACTGCGGCTACCTTAACTAGATGCTCTGCTAATAAAATTATATCATTCTGATCTAAGGAACCCTTCAATTTAACCACATTGAGATGATCCAAGATTGTATTATTGGCTGCTCGCTTCGAGTACTCCTTCCAGAAACTGCTTTCTCCCTTGCTTGGACTGCAGTAATTGGTAGGATCCACCTGAAAATCACAAGAGCTGGTAAGGTCTTTCTGATTTGAACAAAAAACAGTTCCTTTTGAAATTGCAAAACCTCAAATGCTTTCAAGAAATTAGTAAAGTATAAATCATATAATTTTGAGAACTGTAATACGAATCTTACATTTATGAACAGCTTTTCCAGAGAGGGGCAGATCTTCAGAATAGAAATCAAGGTAGCTATGCTGTGATTTTCCATTGAGCTGTCAATCCAACATAACTCATTTAACTTGTTGAAGAGAAAGTCTTTTCGCTCCCAAATGGCTCCAGCTGATGATAGCCATTTTGAAATTGGCACCTGGAAGAAGAAAATTGAAGGACCAACACCTATAAAAGTACAAGTACACAAGAAAATTGAAGTAATGCATACCTTAAAAAGCCAGCCAGATATGGTAAGAGTCTTCACATTTTTGACAGCCAATAGAAGGCAAAGAAGATTTTCACATGCAAAGGGATTGTAGCCAGGACCGTTTCTGAAATCAAGAATGGCATTCTCCAAGTGAGGAGAGTATTTGAGCCAAAACCAGGGAAGTTGCCCCTGGAACACCAATTTCTGGAGGTTATATGCAAAAACACAGATTTCATTCAGTTGTAGACAGTCCAAAATTATCAGGCTTTGAAATCTTGAACCCGCTTCAATGAAAAGTGATTGTAATCCCTTGCATTCAGAAATTTTCAAGCTTTCAAGAAACTGGAAGTTAGAAATAACAGATGAAACTATCTCTCTTGTCAGCTTGTTCACAGACTTTAAATGAAGGACTTTTATACATGAAGCCAGTTCACAAATTGGGATTTGCGGATTGAGCTCTAGACTCCAGTCAAAAAGGCTAAAAGTTTCTTGTTCTCCACTGCAGAAATTCAGATAAAGTTCCTCCTTATCTTTAATGGTAGCTAGAATACTGCCTTGTCTGAAATGAAACTGGATTTTTCGATTACATGAAAGATTGTCAAATGGATCGAGAAGCAATGTGATCACTCTTGGAACATCCTCTACTGTTCCTTGAAATTCTATTGCTTTCCTCCAGACATGTCTCCAACGAGTTGACAATAGACTAGTTTGTACTGCACATCTGAAAGGGACTAAAGAAAGTATGTGGCAAAGGATATCATCTCTTAATCTGCTAATGAAATCACCATTCTTTTCCTCTAAAACAAGATTTCTGTCAGAAAAAATTAAGCAGGTTCATACCATCGTGATCTTAATTCCGAATAATAAAACATGGGGTAAAATAATAGTAAGAACTAATATCTCCTTACTCTATTTGCTTTGCAATTGCATCGATTTCCTTGTGTTGCTTCTGCTTGTTGTTTCTGTTCTTCTTTCTGTTCTTCTTTTTCTTCTTTCTGAGTTTCTTTCCCATGATTGATTCAACTGAAAAGAAAATGTTGGTAGTTAAAAATTGAAATTATGTTTCTTTTATTGCCAGACTTCCATATTATATTGGATTGACCAAAATAAGATAAGGTTTCTGCAATTAAAAATGAGTTGGAAACTGTAATGAACTTTCACCCATCTGAGTTGAAAAAGATTGGCTTAGAGGCCAAGAACAAGCCATCAAGGTTGACCGTGACAATCAAGTTTTGGGTGATTGAAACTATGAATCACTGTCTGGCCCACACCCCAAATCCAGAAGGAAAAATGGAAAAAATAACGGATGTCATCTTTAAATAAAGCGGGCAACACGGAAATGTGTTTTGATCGTAGATGCCCCATTGCCGACCACTTGACCTATTTTTTTATGTAGGTCACAATTATTTTCATCCATTTTAACGATTTGAGATTAATTTTGTTCAGAGTTTAATTACAGTTAAAGCTTTTCACCCCTCCCTAAAAATGTATTTAGTGAGAATCGAATCCGAAAGCTCTTCCCACAAATTCAACTTGAATTGCCAACTGAACTACAATCTTTGGATGACCACTTGGCCTATTTATGACAGGTTCATTTTCTCTGTTTCTTTTCAAATGTGGCCCAAAAATGATGCTTGGGCGAAATAGTTTTTTGACTTTTTTGGATCACTCTGTTTTCTTGCCTGCCTGTTTAAACCAAAGGATGTGTATCATAAAAAAAAAATTAACATTTTGAAGATGATGAATCCCAGGAGGAATCAGACCTACGATTTCATTAATTATAAGGGGATTTAAACCATTGAGCTTATAATCATCATTTTAAATTAATGAAAAGTAAACTTACCAATCATTACATGCATTATCCAATCCAGAAACCAAACAAAAATGAAAATCCTTTTCAGGCAAAATGATACTATTATCATCACATTAAAAAAAAATCTAACTTATCCGATACCATTTACATATTATAGATAGGAAAATGATCAAATTTTTTTAATTTCTATTTCTCCAATCAATTAAGTTAAGCCTAGTCATATTTAATTCACTATTTGAAGTTATGAAAAGAGAAAGGATTGCCTACAGGAAGATGGGCATTAAAAATTTCGATAGCATGTTGTTCAATTATTTTATTTATTTAATTTTTTTTGCTGGATAAATGAGCTAGCCTTATAGTTGATGAAGCTCATAATTTTAAAGATAATTTTCTTTTAATTACAAATAACCCCATTCGTTTTAAAATTTGATATTAATTTTAGGTTTAATACCTAAATATGTCATTCATATTTTTTCACAAAATAAAATTAAGTAATCAACATTCAATTATATAAAAATTAGTCCTAAACATTTCAAAATAATAGAATTAAATATATTTCCATTAATTCACTTTAACGTCGTTAAATTTTGTTATTGTGCAATGATAATGAAAATAAAAATTTTAATGAAAATATCTTTAATTTTATTATTTTGAAACGTTTAAAATTAATTTTTATGTAATTAAACATTAAAAATTTTATTTTATTTTATAATAAATATAAAAAACATATTTAAATATTAAACCTTAATTTTATTCCTTTTAATTTTCTCTTCACAACGTAATTTTATTCGAATATAAAGCGATAAACGTAAAATCCTTTCCGTACGATTCGAATTTTCGAATTTTAAAGACAATTCTCTGGGTGCTTTAAAACTATTGGTTTTTTTGGTGCAAAAGTAAGAAGACAAGAGCATACGGAATGGTCAGAGTCAGACCACAGCAGCAAAACTAAAGAAAAGCAACTAAGATCGCCTAACCCAAATGTCAATATCCAGAGGTCAAAACCCAGATACCCATTCGGCCTAGAAAGGAAGTTTCGCCCAGTTTTGATAGTGAGGAGGTTAACCAGCCACATTAACACATTGGGCTTTCAAAAGGAAAGCTTGTTGGTCTGGAGGCGATGAGAGCGAATCAAGTAAGGATTTTGAATTTAGAAATAGAAAGCTTGGGGTAAAAGAAGTGACAAATTGACAAGAAGGGTGAAAAAAAGGAAGAGAGAAACACGGAAAGAAGAAGAGTCAGGGTGAAGAGGGAAAAAGGGAAACATAGGTAATTTGGGAATACCTTTTTTTTATGGTTTTCTTTGGAATTTGAAATTTGCAATTTAGAAAATTATATGTCCATTTTTTGTAGATGAAGTTATGTTCTTTTTCTAAATTCGTTTAGAACGAGGCTAAAATTTGTGCTTTCTAGCATTTTGGATTGCTTTTATTGTTATTTGATTTGATTGCTGTGTGGAAGAAGAACAAGTTTTCATGGAGACTAAATTGATTGCTTTAGAACTTTTTGGTAGCTTTCATACTCTGTTTTTATCCTTTGAGAGTTTTTCTGGTAGCCTATTGTGTGTTTTTGTTATTTATTTGATTCTATTGCTGATGAAATGAAATTAACATCCGTTGGATTGTTGTGGAAAGAGTTTAGAAAGAAAAAGGAGGGAATCAATTTTTAGTTTAGCATCGGTTCTTTTTGCTGCATTCACCCAGCAAGTGGTGTAAGAGTGATTGATGAGATTTTTCAGTCTAAATTTAAGTAAGTGGGCTCCTTGGTTTCAGTCACATATGCTTCTTTCGAATCAAACTAAGGCTGTAGGGCATTATGGGCATAGGTTGGTTTGTAGGATGCTACAGCAAAGATTTGTTTGGTGAAGCTTTTTGATGATGGGTTTTTCAATCTTGGTGGACAAAGCCAGAGCTTTTCAGGGAAAATTTCTTGCTAGCAAGTAGTATTTGCCTCACCTTGGTTTGTTTTGATTTGACTGCCTCAAACTTGTGTTTCTGGTGAATGGCAAAGGCTACCTATGGGATGTTGAAGTGGTTATTTACTTATTAGACCACGTAAAGCAGCCAACATTCATATTCACTTATATCATGTCAATGTGAAGCCAACTGCGTATGGGTTTCTAACAGTGTCACTGCCCTTTGAGATCTGGTACTGCTGTAGAGTTACAGAAGCAATTGTTGTTGGATTCTGGATTTATGGTTGTATGCGTAGTCCAGGAAAAAAAAAAGAACACCTTCAATAAGTGCATTATGTATACTACACCAACTCTTTGACTTGGTTAAGTTATATATTTTTAGGTCTGAAAATTGATGTTAAGATATTTTCTCAAATTTTGTATCATTGTGCTCTTCTTGTTTTTTTTCTAACATCTTTTTTCTTTAACCCTGGTTTCATGAATGGATTTAACTATTATTTCATGTGTTTAATCATGTTTGTGCGAGCAAGCCAATGAGGATATGGCTAGAAAATTTAGATTGAAGACATTCCACATCGCTCTTCCGAGAATGATATTTGACACTTTTTTCTAATCCTGTGGCATCATTAGTGAAGTTTTTATATGAAGTCTCCTACGTGGGAAATATAGGGGATCCCAATTATTTAGATTAAGGTATGCACTAAAAATTGTTTGCTCTTGACTCTGTCTTAATTTTTTTCTCCAAATTTTAGTTAAAGTTAAAGGATAATTATTTCATACACCACTGGAGGAGTTTTTTTATTCCACAAGTGGTGTTAGGATCGTGATGCATATCCTATAAAAATATTAAAAAATAAAAAATAAATAAAATAATACATGTGTCACGATCCTAACCTCGCTTGTGGAGTAAAAAAACTTCACCGGCGGTGTATGAAATAATTATCCAAAGTTAAATATGTAGTAGCATCAGTAAAAAAATTCAATATGCATATTATCAATGAAAAATTCAAATAATTTCTACGTATCAAGGTTTTAACTCCACACGATTCACTGCCAAACTGACCAGAATGCAAAAGTTATTGCTGCATTAGTTAACCTTTACTGCAGGAATACTGAAACTTGTAATGATGATCCATAATCACTTTTAATTTCTGTTTTTGCTTTATCTTCATGGAAAATGGATGTTTCAAATGATTCACTCTTCTCCACCTAATTTTGTTGTGAGCAATTTGATTATTCTTTTATTTTTGCAGACTATTTTCACCTTGCCTGTAGTTTGTATTTTCACTGCAAATGCCAGGCATCTAGACCATGTACTTTCCTCAACTTTTCTGGTTTTGCATCATGCCTTTCTTGTTTGGTTGCTGACATGATGCTTTTCGCTTTGGTATTCACTTGAGAGTTAGAATATTGATTAAGTTGGGAAATTTTTTTTGTTTAATCATTTCACTTTATCACTATCAAGACATTTATTAGTAGTTTTAGGTGGTATGCTAGTATTCCCTCCTTTGTTAATCCAAGATTGAAAAGAAGGTTTCTGTTTGATTTTGTTGTTGTTAGCTACTTCTGCACAGCAAATGGATCCATCATTAGAGCATTGAAATAATAGGAGGCACCGCTGAATCTTCCAGCTAAGCAAAGAGCTCAAAGACCATCATCTTCAAATGGATCAAGGACTGTGATCGATCTCGGAACATCCTCTGCTAATAAATGGACCGATATATCGTAACAATCTAACAGACATTGATACTGTTATGCCTTAAAATAACAGCTCTGTTCGAAGACAAAATCTTCTCAAGGCATGCATTTCCAGTTCAGGAACCAAAGGTATTAAAACTAAAATCCTTTCATACTCAAACATACTAGAATTGATACTATGGTTTATTTTTATGGATAACTTACAGGTATAATAACAAGTGATAACTTGTTGTATTTAGAGGTGCATATGAACATGTTTAGGGCATAATTCATGGGTATTTTTAACCCTTATCTCAATAAATTTTTATGGATCTATCCCTTCCTTTAGCTGCTCTTTTACTAGACTCCTCACAGTCCCATCCCACTTTATAATCAGTGGCTCTGCTTGGAATACCTCTTTCAACTGCTTTGCCACTGTAATCTCCTCTTCCTCATCTGCAAATCCTTCTAACATGACAGCCTTAAGATGCTTCAATTTTGCAGACCTTGTGACTTTGATTGATGACATATTTATTATGTTTGTCGTGTTGTAGCTGTTAGAATCGATCTGCATTTTTAATCAGCAAGTTAATGAAGTATTTTTAGGAGTATCAAAAACTAATACAAGTACTATTTGAGTGTTTCTACAATGTGTTAGATGATCTTTGTAATGCATAATTGTTAAAACTTGAAAGACATGCATTTGATAGTTCATTCTATAATTAACTATTAGGCTTGGAACTTCATGGCTAACATATGAAATGTGAAAAATTTTCTCTTGATAACATTATCTAGAAGTTCAGAATTAAGCTTTTTACTTGCATATAAGTTGAAGTTCTTTCTACTAGTCAACTGCTAATTGTGTCATGAAAATGAAAAAACTTACAGTGATATAGAGCCTGGTTAGTTGAGGACAGAGTTTGAGAAAGGAGATTAAGGCATTACAATTATATCTCTCTTGTGGATTATCAATCCACCACAATTCTGTTAGCTTGTAGAAGTCTTCACTTAGAAGATGTAGCTGTGGTAAGATCAAATCCTGAGGAAAGAAAATGAAGACTAGTTAACCTTTGTGCAAATAGAAATTGACCTAAGGTTGAATGGATTATAGAAAAGATTACAGGAATCAAGTACAACATACCAGGAAAACCCATCTACACAATGTAAGAGTTTTAACTCCTCTTATGCTTTGAAGCATTGATCTAAAGCCAGGTGTATAGATGCCATGGTAGCCAGGACCTTGTCTGAAATCAAGCATGGCATCTTCCAGGTCGAAAGATGAATAATTGTTTTTAGGAGAATTATACCGGTAGTAGAGCGGATCTTCATTGTGATAATATTTAAAAGATGCAACTCTTCCTCGATACCGGAAGGACTTTAAACTGAACTCTAAGCTGAAATGTACCCAGATGGACTCCAACTGCAAGCAATCTAGGACAGTTAACTTTTGAAGCTTTGAATTATCCTGAAGCTGTATAGATTGTAATCCGTTGCATTTTGCTATTGTCAAACATTCAAGAAACGGGAAATTTGACAACAGACAAGAAACCATCTCAGCAGAAACATAGCTAACAGATACAAGATAAAGAGCTTTCAAGTTGAATGTAGTAGAAAGAGATGGCTGGTGGTAGTAGATTTGGCGTTGCTGGCTCAAGGACAAGCTAAATTGCCTTGGGGATTCTTTTTGCCCCGCTGAGAAATCTAGATGAAGTATACCCTTAGGTGCAATGGCAACCAATAGGACTTTACCTTGATTAAAGTTCAATTGAAACCCCCACTTGTTTCTAGGTTGATGAAATTGAGGAAAATCATTGAGAAAGTTCATAACAGCAAAGACAGCTTCCTCTTTGGTACCATCTTTAACTAAAGCCATCTTCCATAAGTTTTTCCATTGGCTTGAAAGTAAACTAGTTTGCACAGCAGACTCAAAAGGAAGGAATGAAATGATTCTCAAAAGGATATCACTAGATAAAGAGCTGATGATATCAACCTTGTTATGTTCAAAATCCAACTTCCTGTCCCAGAAAAAAAAAAGATCAATCTCAATTTCTGAGCACAGTTTCCTTTTTTATAAGGATCCATTAGTACTAAAAAAGTCAACAGAAAAAACAAAATAGTAGTTCTTACTTGTTATCCTCTTGATCAATTTCCTTTCTGTCTCTGGATTTCTTGTGTTTGATCTTTGCTTTAAGTTTCTGAAGAGGTTGAATTAGATTGAGTTGTCTGGTGACTCTTGTTAATAAACCACTTCGGTCTGGTTGAGACATGGCTAGTTGCTAGTTGATCAGAATGGGATGTTTGATTCTGGTTTTATTTCCATGTCTTTGGTTTGATGAAAGAAATTTATGAAACAATAATCAGCTGGGCTATTGACTTTGAGCTTCTTAATGCAAAGACAATAGAAATTGAACAGAAAAAGGTTGCGTTTGAATTCTGAGAGAAAATGAAATTTACATATCTCTCCTCAAGCTTACCTTTAATTATAGTTGGAGACAGTTTCTTTAATCAATTTCAACAATATGTGATTGTGGTATTATTAGATTCACAAATTTCAAGTTAGGAAAAGATTAAGGAAATGATAACTTATATAAGGAAAGTCATAAAAGGTTTTAATACAATAACTAAATTTCAAAATTTTCCATAGTATGGGGCTATCCGTATGTGTGGTTCTATTCACACCTATAAAATTAAGTCGGGCATCTCATTTTTCTTCACAAAAAAAAAAAGTAACGCACCCCATTTAAAACATTTTTTTAATACCAAAATATCTTTAATTAAAAATACAATTTTATTTTTTACCCATAGAAAATTTTTGATACTCTCATAAATTTATTTTCGATAGTAATAACTTATTCGTCGAAACATGCAATAAAAAATAGTTTGAATAGGTATAAACATGAATTTTAATTGTTGCATACTACTTTATATATAGCTTATAGATGTTTTCTTTTGTTTATGATTCAATTATGTTTATAATAAATCTGTTTAAAAGTTGGATTATTTGTTTAACTATGAAGATTTGTTCAATTTTTTAGATAGGTTTGAAAAAAAAATATTAAGATCATTAAATGAGTTTGAACTTGAAAATCAAGGTCCATTGAAAATGAACTAAGTTCGAATTCATCATTTCAAGTTTATGCTCGGTTCAACACAATTCATTAATTATAATTTTTTATACTAATTTATTTTTAATTATTTTTAGGCTTAATAGTCAAATAAGCTCTTAATCTTTAGCTCAAAGTGAAATTCAGTCTTCAATGTTTTATTACATGAAATTTAGTTTATAAACTTTTATTTCAGTGGAAACAAATCCTCAATCTTTTACAATTATGCAATTAAGTCAAAATCTGTTAAATGACACTAATTATCGTTAGTTTTGCATATGTGGCAGTTGACGTAGATAGTTTAATTAGCTGTCACGTGGCATGTCACGTATGCAAAACTAACGGCAATTAGTGTCATTTAATAGATTTGGTCTATTTCTACTGAAATAAAAGTTTATGGATTGAATTCTATGCGATAAAACGTTGAGGGTTGAATTTCATTTTGGCTAAAGGTTGAGGACTTATTTGGCTATTAAGCCTTATTTTTATTTTGCAATTTAATTTGAGTTAGTTTATATTTTTTTTAGACTTTAATTTAAATTTGATGTTTCTTGTAGTCTTTTGTAAGAAATTATTTAAATTTATTGTGTGATACTTATTAATTATTATGTGTTTTTAATTTTTTATTTTATTATAATTTTTTTAAAAAAATTAAAAGTATTTGAACAAATTTAAACTTATTTAATTATATGTAAAAATAGATTTGGATAAAAAAATTACATTCGAAAATTAAAATAGTCCAAACTTCAATTTATTTTCAATTCCTTAATAATTAATATCTGTTTTTTTTTTTAATGAATATCTTACTTAAACTAAAGCCAAACACAACTCGAAGAATCCCATAAACAGAACTATAGAAATAATCATAGTCATAATCCAATTAAGTGTTCCCTTCAAAAAATCTCAAAAATAAAAATTAGATATTAAAAAGAAATGGAAAACAACAGGTTAAACGACATCGCACGATGGTCTTTCCCTTTACTTCAAAAACATAAACCCTGTCTACGGTTTTGGCCATATGTACGCGAAGTATCAAACAAGAAGTTGAAGCAGAAGCTTTAAGGCAGAATTATTGGCAAAAAAAGTAGCCGAATCCGACCCGGATGAGAAGTACCCAGATTCAAATTCAGATCCCCAGCCCCTGAAATCGCTCTTACACTCGGTAACTCAGAAACCCAGATTGTCAAAGCGAGAAAAAAGAAGAAAAACTGTTTCATTTTCAGGAGGGTCAAACCAGGAAACTGAAGAAAAGAGAGAGGAGGTTGAAATAGAATACGAAGACAAGAGTGAGGAAGTTGAAAAGAAGAGGAAGAGAGAAGAGGAAAAGTGAAGGAGCGGACGTCGGAGAAAAAGGCAAAGAAGAAGAATAAAAACGAGAAGAATGTAAGTGAAAAGCAAGGAGTTTTGAGGTTGAGAATGGGACTGAAAGGTAATTTTAAAAAATACCCATTTGGTTTTTTTTGGTTATGAAATGAAATTTGGGTTTTCTGTTGGTTTTAATGTTTGATTATAGTTTTGGTTATTGGTGTTTCAATTTGCATTTTGGGAAAATAAATATTTTTTTTGTAGGTTTCTTAAGATAAATTTTGCTTTTATATGCAAATTAAGTGTCATTTTAGATGCTAAATTTATTGCTTTAGCGTGTTACCAGAGCTGTGTTTTTATCGTATTTTGTTTTGATTTGCAGTTTGTAAAGATAGCGGCATCTTTATAGTCAACTAGGAAACTGAAAAACAAGAAAGGAAGGAAAATTGAATTCTGAATGTTGTTTTTGAGATTACTGCATTCACTAAGTTCTGTTGGAGAGCATAGGTTTATCTTTTAACTTTCAAAAAGTGAAGGTGTAGGTAGAACCTTGAAAAAAATGATAATATTTTGCTTCACTCTTCTGTAATTTGGTTGTTAGTAAATGTTAATGTCTTTGTTCTTTCTCCTTTGGCTTATAAAATGGAATGGGGTTATTATTGTTTCTCTCGTTGTGCCGTCTTTATGCAGCCAGGTGAGGGAGGATGTTGCCACAGAAGTATATGTTGGAGGCATTCCATATCGCTATGCTGAGGATGATATTCAATACTATTTTGAATGTTGTGGCACCATAATTGATGTTGATTGTATGAAGTTTCCTGACACTGGGAAGTTTAGAGGAATTGCAATTATTAGTTTCAAGGTAATTATCTATGATGCTTGTTTTTATACACTATGAATGCTAAATTAAATTGGAGCTAGATCAGTTTCTTGATGTCGATGTCATCCTTTGGATTATGGTTCTTATTGTGGCATGCTATCACTCATGAAATTTCGAGCTAAAGTTGAAGCATTTTAACATTATTCCTTGACATGAAGAGTTGGCTTTGTTGTTTTCTTGTGAAAATGAAATTTTTATATATGTATAAAAAACTGTCAAATATTTGTCAAATATTTGAAAGTAGTAAAAGTCTTATTGTATTTGCCTGATACAGATTGAGTTTGTAGACATTTTTAGCATGTTCACTTCCTACAGGCAGAAGCTGCAGCAAAAGAAGCCTTGGCTCTTGACAGAGCTGAAATGTGAGTAAATGTTATTATCTTCAGTTGTCCATGTCTCTCATTATTTCCAATTGTTAAATCATGCTTAAAAAACTTCTGATGTCTTCCTCAGGGGTGGAATGTGGCTGACGATTCAGCCCTACAAATCCACTCAAACCAATAAAGCAACTGATTTTGCCCCGAAGATGGTGGAGGGCTACAACAGGATATATGTTGGAAATTTATCGTGGGATATAACTGAGGATGATCTGAAGAAGCTTTTCTCGGATTGCGATGTATCATCTATACGCTGTGGCATGGACAAGGAAACAGGGGAATTCTGAGGCTATACCCATGTGGATTTCTCTGATAGCCTCTCATTAGCTATGGCATTAAAGTTGTACAAAGAAATTGTGTGGTAGACCTGTCAAGATATATTGTGTAGTTCCTAAGACGGGAGTGAAAACTCAATCAAGATCTCATCCTACTAGTAATGAAGTCCCTTCAAGTAATAAAGCACCTCCAAGTAAGGACTTACCCGTTACTATTGAAGTACCTACACTTAATGAAGCTTCTACGGCTAATGAAGCACCTCCAGTTAATGAAGCTGATAATGGTGGTCGAAGTGCCAGCAGTGGTAAGTTGAGGAGAAGGACGTGCTACGAGTGCAGACAAAAGTGCCACATTTCTTCTGCTTGCCCAAGTAAGAAAACTGCAGAATCAACAAATACAAACAGAAATTGACCATTTATGGAAGGTTTTTTTCCCATCACCTCAATTGCACGTTACTCTGTTGTGCTGGCTTAAGTGTTATTCAATAGGTAGGCAGATGTAAAGATCTGAGGAAAAGAGTCAGTTATTCATGTCTTTTCTGCTTTATATGAATACTGATTTTATAGACTACCCTGAGGAATTCCTTGGGCTAAGGAAAGTAGGAAACAGATGAATTGTACTCTGAAACCTCTTTATTATAAATTTATGGGAGAAAGTTAATCTGGACAAAGACCACAAAATACTTGAGGTTTGCAGGCATAATCAATTATGATCGAAAGTGATTAACGCACGACATACAGAATATTAGAATCTGGGCAATTAAGAAATTGAAGCATAAATAGATTTAAACAGGCTAAACAGCGTGGTTGAAGCTGGCAGGGGCCGTCGCCCATGGCTGAATCTCAGATCCTCAGGACTGTCCACTGGGTAGCTCGTCTGTTTGGAGGTATCTTGGGGCTTCCACGTTGCATTTAGGAAGTTCCAAACTTTTGTCAAATTGTCTCCATGTTTTCAGCATCATGGTTTCACGGGATTGGCCTTGACTTTCATGCTGAAAATGGAAATTTTGTCCTGATATCACGTTGGTCCGTGAGTTTCTGGTAATTCGGAAATTTGTGCATGAAACATGGTCCTACGACTGAAGCAATTGTCTAATGAAGTAGGTCTAAAATAAATTCTCAATTTCTTGATATCCCCCGCATAACTTAGGGATAGTTTGAATGAGCATTGCGATCGGCTCCGGTGAGATTGAAATGAGAAAAATGATTATCGTAAGTATAAATTTTTTTAATAAAATATTTTAAAAAGGGATAAAATAATAATTTTATAGCTGTTTTTTTTGTCTTTTGCTCTTTTTTTTGTCCTATGTGTTGGATTCAAATGCACCGGAAGTGCGTTTGAATCCAAACTAAGCCTCCATGTGCGTTTGAATCCAAACTAAGCCTCAATCATGGTTTTCAAAGATTTCCTCCTTATTTTAATCAATGCAACTTGATCAAATATGTCAAGTGGAAACAAAAGTTTTCCGTGCAATATTAAAGGAAGGAAAGCAAACAAGGATGGGTGATTTAAAACAAATATCAACTCTTTTATAATTACCAATTCTCATCATTATGCCTATTAATGCCAATATTTTGAACTCCCATTTTTGAAACCTATATATACAGGAGTTCTACTATTTTTTGAGGGAGGACTTTTGGCTGGCAATTTAGCTAAAACTTTCTCAAATTCTCTATATTGTTTTCTCTTCTATAATTCTCTTCACAGCCTTGTAAATTGTTCCATTTTTTCCCAGCCTTACTTAGTCTTGTTCAACTTTCTACAACCACTCGACATTGCACTCATTCTTTAGAATCTACTCATCTTTCTCTTTGTTTTTTCCGAACACATCTCATTCTATTAATTTACAACGTTTCCTCTTCCCATTCAAGAACTCATTTACAATCTGCTTTGAATGCTATTTGAAATCTTTAAATTTTGATCAGTGTGCCTACTACCCTCTATTACCAATTTTCGGCATCCTTAAATTTATGTCAACTCTTGGTATTGCTGCAAATGATCAAACATTCTGGAAACTGGCATAATATACAGCTTCTTTCTGTTTGCTTGTAGTTGTCTTTACTAATTTTTTAGGCTCTTAAAAACACGCAGAATCCTACTTTTCCTCTCTGCTGTTCCCTTTGAGGTGCGTTTGAATCCAGCACATAGGACAAAAAAAAGAGCAAAAGACAAAAAAACAGCTATAAAATTATTATTTTACTCTTTTTTAAATATTTTATTAAAAAACTTTATACTTACGGTAATTGTTTCTCTCGTTCCAATCTTATCCTCACACTACTCATTCAAAGTAGGCCTCAACGAAACCTAGTTGCTACCTTTAGCTGCCCAAATTTTTTTTTTAAAATCTAGGCATTCCAAGTCAAAACTTTAGAATGCTCAATGTTTTATGTTTACTAAGTTGTCTTGGCATCATTTTCACTGCGCCGTTTAACTACATTTGAGCTTGGAAAAGTTTTCGGCTTTATCCCGTCCAGTTAATGGCAGCCAATTCAAGAGGAAGAATAGAGTTAGCAATGCAAAAGAGATGTCAAGACAGAGAAACAAGTCCTGAAAGAACCATGGTTTGGGTTGAAAGAAAATCAACCAAGGAGCAGAAAGCTCCTGTTGTTTACTACCTCTCACGCAATGGTCAGCTTGAGCATCCTCATTTCCTAGAAGTCCCTTTTTCTTCTTCTCAAGGAATCTTTCTCAAAGGTAACATAAGAATTTCTCTTGAAATTTGGTAAACTTTGTCTGATTTGTAATTATGTTGCAATTTGCTTTATCTGACAGATGTTATAAATAGGCTAAACAGCCTCCGGGGGGAAGCCATGGCCAGCAGGTATTCCTGGTCTTCAAAAAGGTAGACTGACAGACAAAGACTCAATCCTGTTTCTTTTCATTGTGTTGTGTTTGAAATGAAAAAGTTGATGTAACAATTTCATTTCAGGAGCTACAAGAATGGATTTGTGTGGCAAGACTTGTCTGAAAACGACTTCATATACCCCGCTCATGGCTGTGAATACATTCTCAAAGGATCACTACTCCTGGAAACTTCTCTAAGCTTACGGTCCTGTGAAACAGTGTCTTCAACTTCATCAATCTCCAAAAATTCCTCAGAAACATACAGTTCAGGTGAAGACTCCAATGTTGCTGCGAAAATTATAAGGAAAAACCATTCATGGAGTGAATTCAAGGAGCTTGATGAAGAAAAAATCTATAAGGCCAGAAGCAGCAGAGAATATAGCATCAAAGGCAACAGTGTGTCAACACAGACAGATGATAATGCAAGGCAAAGAAGAGTTGGGAGTGAAGAAGCTGAAGAACATGGAAGGGAAGGCAATCAAAGCATTATAGAACTGAATGGACAGCAGCCTTCTGGACCATCAACAAATTCAAATTCAGAAATTCTAAAAAGTCTGAACATCTCAGCAGATGTTAGAGATCAAACTGTTGAAAACGATCGCCCGAGTGAGAGGATTAAAGCATCGGCAGTTTTAATGCAGTTGATTGCTTGTGGATCAAGAAGGGCCAAGGATTGTGATCCCATGCAAATAAAGGATTGATCATGCCCAGGAATAATGATGTCATGGCAAAAGAAGTTCATGAAGATGAACATCTTCCATCAACTACGATGTTTAAGTTACTAAACATTTTTTTTTTGAAATAAACACATTCAGACTAGAACTAGGCTGTTACCTATGTTCTTGATCATCTTGGGGTGTAATTTTATGCGAGCAATTTATACTTTCACTAGAAAAACAACTATGGCCTATGGGTTTCTTTATTTGATTGAAATAACGATGGGTTTCTGGATAAGAATGAATTGTTGTGGTTCAATCTGACAGATATTTAGGGGTGAGCAATCGGTTTAATCGGTCGGTTTTAGTTCAGAAAAACCGAAAATCGAAAAAACCGATCTCCTTAGGTATTAAACCGAAACCGAACCGAATTATACTTATAAACCGAACCGAACCAAACCGAATTGATTCGGTCGGTTCGGTTTTTCAATGTTAAAACCGAATTAAACTGTGATATGCTATTAAGTGCAACTCTCTATTGTTCGGCTAATTGTAGATTGGAAATAGTTTCTCATTTAGAACAAAGTCAGCAAATTAATCCTTTAACCACTTTGTGGGGTTGGATATATGAATGGTATTGCACCGTGCCCCATTTAAAACCATATTTTATGTAAGCTTAGTAAAAATGAGATCTTTTTTAATTTGTTAGCTTAGTAAAAATCAGGCCATAAAGGAAGCAAATAGTGTTTATAATGGAAGCAGATAGCAAACCCATGACAGCAAGAGTGGCCAACAAACCCATTGAGACAAAATCTCAAACATAATGGAAGCAAGCAAATAGTGTTTAATATAATTATACCTGTGAAGTGTGAGTGGACTATGTGGCTGGATATTTGTTGACTGTAGTTGAGCCATTGAGAGTATGAGAGTGAGATGAGGTTCGGTCCACTGAGAGTAAGACTGTTGTTGAGCTAGTGAGACTATGAGTCGCGAGGCGAGCTGCTGGGAAGTGGGAAAGCTGTAGGAAGGGAGGTCGGAGGCGGCGAGGCCTGAGGGGTAGTGGCGTAGAGCAATCGGTCTGTCTCTGTGACTGTCGACTCTTGGTCAGAGGAGCAAAGGCAAGGCAAAGCAGATCACGCAGTGAACTGAAGAGTGAGTTAGTGACTGCCTGTGAGGCCGACGGTGAGAGCTTAAGAGGAAGCCGGCGAATCGATGGGTGGTGAAGGTCGAAGGGGAGTGAGATTAGGGGTTGAGGGTTTTTTTCATCGAGAGTGAGAGTGACTGACTGAGGTGGGTGAGGTATTTTTATTTTTTAACATATATATATATTATATTATTTATATTTATAATTTATTTTTAAAGTAAATCGGTTTTTCGGTCGGTTCGGTTTAAGATTTATATAAACCTATCACCGACCGATTTAACCGATAAAACCGAATCCTAAAATCGATTTAACCGAAACCCGTATAAACCGAACCGAACAAACCGAAAACTGAACGGTTCGGTCGGTTTTTTCGGTTACAGAATTTTTTGCTCACCCCTAGACAGAATGGCATTTAGGCTTCAAGAAATGCTAGACTTTGGTTGGTTCTAAAGCCAGGCCTAACAAGAGCAATTGCATTTAATGGACTAGGGCCAGGCCTGGGCCCAAACTTTTACTGGTCCGAGTCATCAGTCATATGTTCACGATCACATTGAAATGGATTGGCTGATGTTTCTGCCTGCCGGGTGGGCAAGTCAACTGTTTTAACAAAACGATTTAGTATTCAAAACTGGCATGTGAAGGACCATTGTAGATTTCTTTAACATAGGATTTACTGAGATAATTGAAAGATCAAATTTTATAATTATTATTCATCAAATTGTAACAAAAATAAACTAAACACATTTTATTTTATTTATGTTGTTGCACAAAACAACAATAAGGGTATGCTGAAGTCGATGTTCGTACTTAGTCTCCACGTGTCTCCAAGAAGCTTCTGTAAAACAAGAAAAGTCAGAGAGACGCAGGGGTGGTTCCCTGCGTAGACACTCTGATGCTTAAGTCAGCAGAAAGTTCTTCAGTATTGGGAAGCGTAAAAGCCAATAGTCAAAAATTAGAGAATAAAATTGTACCTAGGGGCCTATTTATAGCCAATATTCTAGGTTAATTGCTTGAGGATAAGTCCATCATCTTGCTGAGAGTTTATGTCCCAATATAACACAAGTTCCTCGAAAACCGGGAGCATTCGGAGCCTGTCGCTGGTGAGAGATTCATATCACGTGGCACGTTGTGGCGTCAGGGATCTGTCGCTAGCGGGAGCCGAAGTCATGCGCCACGTGTCGCCTTATGACTGTAGGCGACGGATTGGGAGTCTGTCGCCAAACGATAGGTGTAATGCGCTCCATGTGTCGCGTTATGATTGCAGGAGATAGATTGTGAGTCTGTAGCCCAGCGACAGGTGCGATGACGCATTTTACCTCTATCGCCGAAGGCCACGTGGACCAGTAGGTCTGTCGCCCAGCGACAGGTGTGATAACGCACTTTGCCTCTGTCGCCGAAGGCCACGTTGACCAGTAAGTCTTTGCCACGTGGTGACCTCTGACGCCATTGGGCCTGGCCCAACACGGGTAGACTTTGTCATATCAATTGCCCCCCACTCTCTTGTTGGATTTCTCCAACCAAGAGAGTATAAATATGTGTTTTTGGGCCTTAGCCCACTATGAATAGTCTTCTTTGTTTTTTGTGATTTCTTCTGGTATTTTTTGCAGGTGAAAAAATTCTACTCTGCAACAGGCGCGATCAGGAGCGACGTTTGGCATTCCCTGTCGCGGCTATATAAACTGCTAGGACCCAACAGAGAACGCAAGAGAAACCTCTGAGCAGCCGTCTGTCGCCCATTTTTCAGCTCTCTCGCCAAAAAGAGTCTTTCGCTCTCACACCAGGAGTCTCTCACTTATCTCATCGACAGTAAGTATACATCTGTCGCCTTATTTATTCACCTATCACACTAGGTTTAGGTCTCCCGCAGGTGGCTTGGTCTTCCGTGTAGAGTTTAGTCTCCCGCAAGTGTCTTGCTCAGTAGATCTGTCGCCCAAAAGGTCTGTCGCCTAAATAGTTCTGTCGCCTATCGGGTCTGTCGTATGTAGAGTCTGTCGCCGGGTAGTTTTTACTTTTTTTGCCATGTCTTTGCTACGCCCGGGTAAAACACTTAAAACAGGTGGTCTCGTGTGTTCTTTGACAAATGCTGACTTAGAGGATATCAGGACTCGTTTCCCTCTTCCCTCGGGTTATAGCTATAGATTCCAGTGCAAGGGGAGGTTACGCCCGACTTGGTTAAAAACGGTGTAGCCGTTCATAAGGCTTCTTTGTCTTTCGGTTTTCGCTTCCCTCTTCCAGAGTTTGGTGAAGCATTTCTTAGATATAAGGACATCGTCCCGTGTCAACTCCACCCCCATGCGTGGACTCAGCTGGTAGCGTTTTCCATAGTGTGTCATAACCTGGGTATTATTCCAACAGTTCCTCTCTTAAGCACCTTTTTCAGAGTTCGCAGGCTGAAAGGGTTAATAACGTTCTCTCTTCAACGGTTAACGATCGACGAGTTTCCTAATAATAAAATCTTCTCGGATCTCCCCAATAAACTGCGTGGCTTTGAGAGCGAGTGGGTCGTTGTTGAGATTCCAAGCGACCTGCTAATTCGCTCTAGATGGAATCGTGATACTTCCGACCATTCACAACGCTCGGGAAGATTCAGAACAGAAATTTTAAGAGACTAATTTGGTGAGCCTATTCGGCGAATCTGTTCTACTGGGGAGCGCAATTTATTTTCCTTTCTAACCCCGGAGAACATTGCCACTGCCGGCTGGGGGGTAAGCAGGACCGTTCTCGAAGCTTCTGCTGCCCCATCTAACCTGCCTACAACTCCTCGTGTATCTGATGCTGGTCCTAGTCAGCCATCCTTGGTACCCGTAGCTGAAGCATCCACCCCCGTAGGTTGCCTTGTAGATGAATCCTCTTCAAATTCGGAGGACGAGACCCCTGAGGTTGCGGGTACTAGTGATCAAATAGAGGAGAACCCTGAGTGGGCTCAGGCTGATGCCTTTGGGAGTCCTTTCATCGATTTTCCGTTAGATTCAAATTTGGATAATCTAGAGGACTTTGGTGGTTTTCTAGGTTTTCAATCCTTTTTTATTTTTTGTACGCATATACGTGGCGTTTTACTTGGTCGACTGATCCCTTCTATTTATATTGTGCAGGCATGAACTTGAGATTTGATGTGTAGGAGGGATGCCAATGTTGCTGCTCGAGCGACTCCTCCTCCTCAGTCGCAAGTTAGAGCCCTATCTGGACCGGCTTGTGCTCCTACTCCTCCTCCACCTTCTACTGGTGAATCCAGTCGTCCTACACAAGAGGCCGGGAGGAATAAACGAAAGAGGCCTCTTGTTCCTGATCGTGCTCCGGACGATCGCGAGAGCTCTGAGTCCCAAAGGAGTGATTCAGCCCGTCAAAAGGGTGGCTCTCGAGTCGTTGAGGATAGGTCTGCCCCTCGCCAGCCTAGGCGCAAATACAGGAAGAGGCTGATTATTGAAGCCACTATGCCTACAAGACCGATTTTGCCTAAGGTAGCCGATCCGACTTTTAGGTGTTATCCAGTTGATAGCGGGGTCGTTATAGGTGGGGAAGACTTCCAGACTTATCCCGGAGTGAATGACAATGACAGCATCAAGGATGCCGGGATAGTGTCTCATCTGGCCTGGAGCACCATCCTTCCTCTCGACGAGGCGAGCCTTTTCACAACCTTACAGAAGCGGAGGATAATTCTGACTATTTCGCTATGAAGGTGAGAGCTTTGTGCTTGTTTGGTAATTAGATTCTCCCCTTTTTAAGCTCTTTCGTCAATTTTTTGAGTTACGTTTGTTTTTTGTTTTGTCAGACTGCTCAACAAATTACGGCGGTCAATGCTCGACATAGGGCCCTTAGGGAGCAAGCCGATAAAGAGATTCATGAGCTTAGAGAACAGAGAATGGAGCTTACGAACGAGGTTGTCCAGCTTCGCCCTTATCCCAAAAGGATGGAGGAGTTGAGAAGAAAGAATGCTGATCTCGAGCAAAGGCTCCAAGAAGAGCAGGCGAAGGTGGCTTCCCTTCAAGGGTACCAAGAAGCTTACAATAAGGCCGTCGATGATCGGAGAGCTATGGAGAGGCAACGGGATAAGGCCATTGAGGAGCTGCACAACGTACTGGATCGTCAAAGAGAAGCTCGAATCGAGGCCGTTTGTGAATACCGCTTGTCCCAGCATTGCTTTGACAAGAAAACAGAGTTCGCGACGGGATTCATTAAATACGGCTTCTACTTGGCTCGTTCTTGGCTGGAGAAGCATCGACCTAGTGAGGCTTTCCCTGAATTGCTCTTTACTGAGGAGGCCAAGTACCACGAAGCTCCTTCTTGGACCAAGTATGAGCCCGACTCACAAGGTCCGGAGGCCTATTTAGTGGAGGGAGCTGCGGATGAGCTGGACAATCTTGAAGGTCTGTGGCCTCCTCGACGCCACAATGTCAGCCTGAGTCTTCTAGGCACTTGATCGATCTGAGCCTCCAGCAGCGAGTAACACTTCTGAATCTATCGAGGTAGGTGAGCAGCCTGAGTCTATCGAGGCACTGTTGGGGTTAGACAGCGATGAGTTCCAAATTTCAGATTCTGCAGCCGTTGATCCTATGCCAGACTCTGAGGCTGTGGTTGGGCCTTCAGGTGACGTTCCTGCTTCCAAGATGGCTTCTTCGGCTCCCCAGGATCCTGATTCTTCGACTCCTCCAGTTCCTGAGCCTCAAGCTTCTCAAGACACTAGTGCTGATGTAGCGCTTTCTCAGCCGGCTGACTCGGTCATTGCCGTAGATTAGAGTTTAGTATTTTTTGTTTTGTTTGTTAACTCCAATGTACAGATTCATTTTTAATGAAAAGTACCATTTCATTCTGTAGCTCTTTCTTTCACTTATGTGAATTCAGCATAATACTTTGTATACCTGTTACATCACAAAGTTCTGAAGCGATATTAAATAATTCTATTTTTACCTTTATACCATGTTGCTCCTCAAGTTCTACTTTGAGACAGCGTTTTTATTTCGGTGCAAAGATGAACTTTTCTCGAGCATTGTGCCTATCTTGCGCTTTTTTCGCTTAAGGACTTTATTGAATAACGACTAAATTGTCAAGGTGTTAACCATAATTTGCTAACTTATTTCAACATATTAGTCTGAAAATTTCAACGTACCTCTTAACATGCTATATATTTTGTGCCTTTTGTGTTACCTGGATATCGCGTTTGTTTGTTGCTGGATGGTTTCTCGGTTTTGCCTTTCTCACGCACTTTTCGTGTTTAAGGACTGGTCTTTGCCCGTCTCGCACTTTTCCGTGCTTAGGGACTTTTAGATGTGCCCGTGTCGCGCATTTTTCGCTTAGGGACTTTTGTTTTTGCCCGTCTCGGCATTTTTCGCTTAGGGACTTTTGTTTGCCCATCTCACACATTTTTCGCTTAGGGACTTTTTTGTTTGCCCGTCTCGCGCATTTTTCGCTTAAGGACTTTTTTGTTTGCCCGTCTCGCGCATTTTTCGCATAAGGACTTTTTTGTTTGCCAGGTGTTGCTAATTTCATTTCCTGTAACACATAATCTGTCTCACACATTGCATTAGAGAATTATAGGAAATGATGGGCTGGCCTTTATTAATGAATCAGATAATTGCAAAACAATAATATCTGTAAATTAACGGAGCAATAGATGGAAAAATAGAGACAAGAATAACCATAATCAAAAGTACAACGTTTACTGCCAGTACAGTTTAAAATGGTTGGCATTCCAAGTCTTTGATATCTTCTTTCCTTGCAAGGTTTCTAAGGTACATGTGCTAGGTCCGACCATCTTTCTAATTCTGTATGGTACTACCCAATTAGCCCGGAGCTTTCCATCTTCCTTATGGGCGTTTGTAATTTCCGACTTTCTCAATACCAAGTGTCCTTGCAACTCTCTGTTTTTAACCCGTGCATTGTAATAAGTAGCTACCCTCTATTGGTAAGCAGCCAGTCTCACTTTTGCTTTGTCTCTCAGCTCATCTATCAGGTCTAGATACTCCCTTAGTCCCTGAGAATTGAGCTCCTCGATGTAGGGGACCAACCGGGGTGACTCAGCTCCAACTTCTACTAGGATGAGGGCTTCAGTCCCATACACCAAATTGAACGGTGTTTCCCCTATCGACACCTTGCTTATCGTTCTGTAGGCCCATAGGACACTTGGGAGCTCGTCTACCCATGCTCCCTTTGCTTTGTCCAGTTTGGTCTTCAACCCATGTAGTATAGTTCGATTACTAACCTCTGCCTGCCCATTAGCCTGGGGTAAGACACAGAAGATATTCTTAGGAGAATGTTCAGGCCTTTGCAGAAATCCCGAAAAGTATCACAGTCGAACTGCTTCCCATGGTTTGCATTTATCACACGGGGGATCCCAAATCGGTAAATTATGTCCTTCCACACCATTGCTTCCACCTTCTTCTCAGAAATTGTAGCCAAAGGTTCGGCCTCTATCCACTTCGTGAAGTAATCCATGGCCACAAGTAAGTATTTCCGTTGTCCTAAGCCTAGTGGAAAAGGTCCCAGGATATCTAGTCCCCACTATGCGAATGGAGTTGGCTGGAGAGTGTTCTGAAGGGCCGAAATAGGCGCCGTTGTTATTGGAGCGAATTTCTAACACTTTTCGCATCTTCTCACTTTGTCTGTGGCATCCTTCCTCACTGTAGGCCAATAAAACCTTGTGCGCAGTATTTTCGAGGCCAAGGCACGAGCCCCTAAGTGTTCACCGCATATTTCCTCATGAACTTCAGCTAAGGTGTACTCAGCCTGTTGGGGCCCTAGGCATTTCAGCAAGGGCATTGTGAAGCTTCGCTTATAGAGTTCTCCATTTACCACGGTAAACCTGGCACTTTTCAATTTCAACCTTCGAGCCTCGTCACTATTAGCTGGGAGTGTGTTCCCCAATATATAGTCTTTGATCGGGACTCTCCAATCATCTCCAATCTCGATATCGCAGACACCTTCTTCTTCGATACTTGGCTTAGCGAGGGATTCCACTTTGACAATACCCCCTTTGACCCCTCTAGAAGAAGCCAATTTTGAAAGAGCATCTACATGGTTGTTCTCTGACCGATTTATCTGAGTCAGCTGGAAGTGCTTAAATGACTGTGCCAACAATTGTACCTTCTGCAAATAAGGGACTAAGGCGGGTTCTCGTGCTTCATACTCACCCGAGAACTGGTTTACCACCAATTGTGAATCGCTATAGGCCACTAAGTTGCTGACTCCTAGTTTCTCAGCAAGCTTCATCCCAGCTATCAAGGCTTCGTACTCGGCTGTATTGTTCGAACTTGGAAAATTGAAACATACGGAATACTCATAGGTTTCCCCTTCTGGCGATATTAGCACAATTCCGGCTCCACTACCATCCATGTTACGAGCTCCATCAACAAATAATTTCCACCAGACTATCTCTGTTTCCTCTTTAACCTCTCGGCTAGTGCATTCTACAATGAAATCTGCCAATGCCTGTCATTTTATTGCTTGGCGAGGTTGGAAGTGAATGTCATATTCACTCAATTCGATAGCCCATTTAATTATATGCCCGAAGTGTTCTGGTTTCTGCAGTATTTGCCTCAAGGGCTGATCTGTTAAGATAGTCACCAAGTGAGCTTGGAAGTAAGGCCGCAACTTCCGAGTTGCCATCACCAAGGATAAAGCTATTCTTTCAACTAAGGGGTACCTTGCCTCGGCATCTAGCAGGACTTTGCTTACATAATAGATCGGGCAATCCCTGTCCCTTTCTTTCCTTAGTAGGACTACACTTACAGCTTTCTCTCCTACACCGAGGTACATGAGGAGTTGGTCTCCGGGCTATGGCCGAGATAATAGAGGCAACTCTTTCAGGTAGTCTTTCAACCTTTCAAAGGAGTCGTTGCACTCTTCCGTCCATTTGAAGTTCTTTCCTGCCTTTATCGCCTTGAAAAATGGTAGACTTCTTTCAGCTGATTTGGACAAGAAACGACTCAAGGCTGCTATCCTCCCTGTCAGCCTTTGAACTTCTCTTACTGTATTGGGTGGCCTCATGTCCAAAATAGCTTGAAATTTCTCGGGATTAGCCTCTATCCCTCGATTAGTAATCCTAAATCCCAAGAACTTTCCGAATCTCACCCCAAATGAGCATTTATTGGGATTCAACTTCATTTCGTACTGTCGCAGCACATTGAATACCTTAGTCATTTTCTCAACATGTGATTCTCCCTGTCGGCTTTTGATGATCATATCATCAACATAAGCTTCCATGGTGTTGCCCAACAAGTCTTGGAATACCTTATTTACCATGCGCTGGTAGGTAGCCCCCACGTTTTTCAAACCAAATGGCATTACTCGATAGCAATATGTCCCACTATCGGTAATCAACGAAGTCTTTTCCTCATCATCTGGATGCATCATGATTTGGTGGTACCCCGAAAAGGCATCTAAGAAACTAAGCAATTCATACCCACAAGTTTCATCTACTAACTTGTCTATTCGGGGTAGTGGATACGAATCCTTAGGGCAAGCTTTGTTCAAATCCGTGAAGTCCACACACATTCTCCATTTTCCGTTGGCTTTCTTCACCATTACAACGTTGGCCAACCACTCTGGATAATTAACTTCTCTAATGAATTTCGCCTGTAACAACTTCGAAATTTCTTCGTTTATTGCCTGTTGCCTCTTTGGAGCAAAATTTCTCTTCTTTTGTTTTATCGACCTTGCCCCCGAGACTACGTTCAACCGATGACAAACAACTTCAGGATTAATTCCGGGCATATCGACTGGGGTCCATGCGAACACATCACTATTCTCTTTTAGGCATCGGATTATTTCTCCTTTCACTTCTTCAGGAAGCTGGCCCCCACATACACTATTCTTTCTCCATCTTTTTCATCCAACCGAATTGCCTCCATCTCCTCATCAGGTTTTGGCTTAGGCTTTTCTTCAAATGTAAGGGTTTCCTTCCTCTGAATCCCCTTACATGTGGTGAATGCGACATTACATGTCCTGGCTTTCCTTTGATCTCCACTCACTTGTCCAACACCGTGAGGAGTTGAAAACTTCAATAGCAAATAGCAGGGATGCACCACCGCTCTCATGTCATTTAACAATGCCGCCCGAAGATCATATTGTAAGCCACAGACGTTGATCTCACCACCATAAACAACGCTTGTCGGATGACATCATTTACGCTCTCCCCCAATGTAACAGGTAGCTGAATGGTGCCTGCTACCTTTACCTTCTCTCCAGAGAAACCGTATAAGGGTGTGGGTACTGGCTTCAACCTGTCCTCCGTGATATTCATCCTCTCGAAGCAGTTCTAGTAGATTAAGTTCACCGAACTCACATTGTCGACCAAGATTCGACTCACTAAATGCTTTGCTACCACGACTATAATTACCATCGGGTCATCATGAGGAACCACTACATCTCCTCTATCGGCTGGTGTAAAAGTAATGGGTTCCTCATCCTGCTTTTCCTCCATTACTGAGTTGATTTGGTGGGCCTGTCGAGCGTAAGATTTTCGAGATGAGGAAGAAGTACCAGCTAATGATTCACCTCCGGATATTACGTTAATAGCTGGCCCTGTGGGTTCATTATCTTCCTCTCGATTCCTTCCTTCTGTTCTTCTATCATTATCTCTCATGTCACCTTCATTTCATCTCACAGGTCCCCTGTTTTCACCTCTTCTGTCTCTAAATTGATTTCCTCTGTTCCGCGTAGGATAGTTGTTTCTGTCGCCTCTCCACACGAAACGGTTTATTTTTCCCTCTCGCGCTAGTTTTTCTAGCTGATTCATCAACTCCTTACACTTTTCAGTCGTGTGTCCATGCGCTGAGTGGTAATCGCAGTACAAACTTAAATCACGGCCCAAATTCCCTAACGCCTTCTTTGGAGTCTGTATAAGCCCCGATCCTTCAATAGCTGCTAACACTGAAGCCCGAGATTCAGTGAGTGGAGTATAGGAATTGTATTTTAGTGCGGGAGCTTTCTCAAACTTTCTCAGTTGGCTAGAAGATGCTTCAGTGACCTCTCTTCCTCGTTTCCTTCCATACTTGGATTCTCCTATCACCACCATTTTCATTACTTCCTCCTGGGTTACGTACTTATGTGCACAAGAAAGCAGGTCTGAGATGGTAGTTGGCTGTTCTAGCGACAGGGATTCTTGCAATTTCTCAGACCTTGTCCCATGTAACATGGCTGCCACGGCTATACCGACTTGCAGATCTCGCACCTCTAAAGTAGCATCTCTGAACCGATCCACATAACTCTTCAATAACTCCTTAGCTCCCTGCGTAATAGTGAGCAAATAAGTCAGTTCCTTCCTTCTCTGACTATTCACCGCAAACGCCTTGAGAAACTCACTTCGCAGCTAGTCAAAAAAGACAATGGACCTTTCAGGCAGGTTATTGAACCATTTCATCGCATGTCCGGATAAAGTTAAGGAAAAGGCCCTACACATTATCTCGTCTTCCCATCCATGTAGCAATATTAGGGCCTCATAGTTTTGCATATGGTCGTAGGGGTCTATCTTTCCGGTGTATGCGGCTATCTGTGGCATTTTGAACTTTAGGGGCAGAGGTTTTTGCATGATGGTCGTGCAGAACGGTACTCTTCTTCTCTGGCTCTCTTCTGCAGACACTAATTTTTTCTCTTCTAGTACCTATTCTATCATCTTTTTTCATTTCTACAGGGGGAGCGAGTTGATTCCTGGAATGAGACAAATCGGGCAGGTCTTCGACAACTATTTCCTTACCCCTTCCTTGAGGTGCATCTGTTCGTGCCATTTGTGTATACCAAGTGGGATCAAACTCCGACCCGGCTCCCCAAGTGCTTTGGTTGTCATCACCGTTCTTTCCAGCACCTCCGAAACCTTGTTCTGCGTTGGTACCAGCAAATTTTGACAAGTCATGGTGGTGGGCGGAAGACCCTGCCGCTCAGTCAACACCCTGTCGCTCAGGTACCTATCGCCCGACACCAGACACCTGTCGCGTGACCCCTGTCGCGTGACCCCTGTCGCAGGGTCTAGGCCTGCCGCTTCCTCAGTCTCTCGCTGGTTACCTGCGACAGGCCTCCTGCTCCCCTGTCCTGCGCACCCTGATGAATGTCATGCTCTTGCACATGGGGAACCTTTCGCCGACGAGAGGGGTCTGCCGCTGTTGTGTCCTCCTGTCGCCCAAACAGCTGCGGCGGGACGCCTCTACTTGTTCCTCCTACCAAGTTCTGCACGGCAGGCGGCAGATCCAATGTCAGGAGAACTCCTTGAAATAGATCCACCATGGCTCGCAGCGCCTAGGTAGTTTCTTCACTTTGTCGCCTCAGAGCCTCGAATTCTGCCGCCGACACAGTAATTCTTTCTTCCTCCCTGTTCACCTGGTTCGTCTGGCGAATCTGCTATTCAGGGGAGCTCACAGAGTTTTCCTCACTTCCGGCCCTTACGTTTGTCGATCTTGTTCTCACCATCTTAGAAAATCTCGATTGGCTTTTTATACGTTTCCCACAGACGGCGCCAATTGTTGTTGCACAAAACAACAATAAGGGTATGCTGACGTCGATGTTCATACTTAGTCTCCACGTGTCTCCAAGAAGCTTCTGTAAAACAAGAAAAGTCAGAGAGACACAGGGGTGGTTCCCTCCGTAGACACTCCGATGCTTAAGTCAGCAGAAAGTTCTTCAGTATTGGGAAGCGTAAAAGCCAGTAGTCAAAAATTAGAGAATAAAATTGTACCTGGGGGCCTATTTATAGGCCAATATTCTAGCTTAATTGCTTGAGGATAAGTCTATCATCTTGCTGAGAGTTTGTGTCCCAATATAACACAAGTTCCTCGAAAACCGGGAGCATTCGGAGCCTGTCGCCTGCGAGAGATTCATACCACGTGGCACTTTGTGGCGTCAGGGATCTGTCGCTAGCAGGAGCCGAAGTCATGCGTCACGTGTCGCCTTATGACTGTAGGCAACGGACTGGGAGTCTGTCGCCAAGCGATAAGTGTAATGCACGCCATGTGTCGCGTTATGATTGCAGGCGATAGACTGCGAGTCTGTCGCCCAGCGACAGGTGTGATGACGCACTTTACCTCTGTCGCCAAAGGCCACGTGGACCAGTAGGTCTGTCGCCCAGTAGGGCTGATAACGGGTCGGATCGGATCGGTTTTTTGCAAAAACCCGATCCGATCCGAATTAAGCGATTTTTTTGTTTTGTGATCCGTATCCGATCCGAATTAAAAAAATATCCTATTCGATCCGATCCGAATTTTTACGGATCGGATCGGATTGGTCATTCGGTTTTTTTTAATGTAATTTTAAATTTTATTTCAATTTTTTTAAGGCATTTTAAGCACTTTTGGACTTTATTTCAAATTTTCCTTAGGATTTTTAATTAAATATAAAACTTGAGCTTTTAATTTAAGTAGTAAAAATTACAAAATACCAAATAACAAAGTATTCGGATATTATCCGTATCCGAATCCGATCCGAACCGATTTTATTCGGTTCAATGATGTCATGATCCGAATCCGAACCGAATTTGTTTATTATCCGAACCGATCCGATCCGAAATCCCCGGTTCGAGTCGGTTTTTTGGTTTTATCGGTTTTTTTTCTCAGCCCTATCGCCCAGCGACAGGTGTGATGACGCACTTTGCCTCTGTCGTCGAAGGCCACGTTGACCAGTGAGTCTTTGCCACGTGGTGACCTCTGACGCTATTGGGCCTGACCTAACACAGGTAGACTTTGTCTTATCAATTTAAATTAAACATTCATAACATTATTAACATTTAATAAAAGTAGTATAAACTGTTGGAATTAAGAAAATTTAACTTTTGATAATTTTAAATATGGTAATAATCCATAATATTATGTAGCTTAATTGTTAAAATTTTTTAATGATTATTGAAATTTAGCTACTATTCAGTATGTAACATAGCTATTTTATTTATAATTGAGAATAAAGATAAAATTATTTAATTTCTAACTCAAATTTTATAATATGCTATCATTTTTTTAGTCAAATAATTGATACAGCGTTTATAATAAAAAGGAAAAATAATTTTAAAAAATTATATTACTAGGAAAAAAAAATCGACGTAGGACCATGAGTCCAGGATCATGAAAAAGCCATGAACTTGTTTCATCTTTCTTCCGCGACATTGTCTTTCCTATGACAACAAAAAATTTCACCTTACTGCGCTTGTCCACTGCCTATGTAGTACTAGGACTATTTTATTTGGTTTTTGTTTACCTTCGCAAGGTGTTTTTCTCTTTTCTCTCTTCCTTACCATCTCTAATTACTCTTCTCGTGCAGCTACTTATCATTGCATGCTTCAAAAACCCAAAACAAAAAGGCAAACTCAATCTCTTTCCTGAGATTCTTTTGATCTTCGTTCATAGGTTCTCTCAAGTTCTTAAGTTTACTCATCAGAAGGAGGATTGTGAGTTCTTTGTTGGGTTTCTTTCAATGGGACCCATTAGAGGGTTCAGGAGAAGAAAGAAAGCAGCAGACAAGAAGGTGGTTGACCAGAATGGCTTGCCTTATTCTGCTACTGTTGCTTCTTCTTTGGGGTCACAACCTCAGCCTTTGGATTGGTGGGATGAGTTCTCCCAGAGGATTTCAGGTATTAGAATAATATTCGTTCCTCTACAGTTCTCAATGTTTAAGGCAATTTAATTGTGATGATGTCTCTTTTTATACATTGCCTTTCCTGCTGCTTAAACTTTTATGTTATGGCGATTATAAGGGGCAGTTATTGGCTTTGCTTTATGTTTCATGGAACTTCATGACTCGGGTCCAATTGGGTTTCTGTCAATTTTGTTGAATTTATATAATATAGCTGGTGTATAGGAAGGGTATATGATGGACCATTGCTGGTATACAGTCTTTGCAGGTTGCAAGTTTGAAGTTTTTATGCATTTGGTACTTTGAATTTGTGGATAGTTTGCACTGCTGGGAATTTGATTATCCTTTACAACCCTTTAGGCGTGTCCTAGGCAGTGTTCCAAAGGGCAATTTGTTAGGTTTTTGTTTTAAACTGTTTCTGATCAAATTTCAGATTTAGGACATGAGTTAAAATATAGCTTTAGTGAGTATTTTGATGTTCTGAGGTCATTTGGATATAATGCACCTAGTAAATATTCCTTAATAATTTCGTACGCATTTCATAGTTCGTGTTTTGTCTGCCATTGATTTTAAGCTTTTGTAGATTCTATCATCAATTTAATGGTAATCATGATGAGCATTGTTCTATTCAAGGGGATTCAGGACATGGATCAGATCCACATTTTTCTAGTTATCAAGATTGAAACTGTATCAATTTTTTTTCTTTATGAGCTAGGTAGGAGTTGAAGTCTGAACCTAAAAGTTCTATGCTATTTTGGTATGTATCTCAAAGGCTAAGTAATGGGCCTCCCCAGTTCTATTTGAATCTTTTACTGCTTTTGCAGAAAGAATTTTGAGACAGTGCTCAATTAACTTTATTTTTAGAAGTTGCAGCTCATTTGTTAGAGATGTTGCTTGCATATAAAATGTCTTTTTACTGACTTGCAATCAGATGGTGATAGCTATGTTCAAATCATTTCTTCTTGCAAAGCATAGTCATTTTAATTGAAACTTGGTTTTGTTTGTATGTGGTAGTCTATTAAGTGTCTATGAAGAAGGGACTTTACGAATGTTGAGAGCATCTTAAAGCTAGGGAATCTATGGCAGTGTAGATAGAGTGATCTTCTAGAAGCCATAATGACAAGCAATTTATTTTAGGACTTGACCTTACACAGAGCTTTAAAGGCCAGGAACAGAGGGCGGGCAAATTATATTGTCATGGAGTTGTTCTGCTTTTCCATGTAGATTCAACTTTATAATTGCTCAAATATTACTGAAAGAAATGGTTTTTCAGTGTTGTTAGAATTAATTCTTACATCTGCCCTGCTTTAAAGAATATTTCTTTGGTGTAGGAATGATGACTGCGTATGTTGAGCACTTTTGCCCAAGTGTATGAAGTATAGATGTTTCTTTTTTCTCTCTTGGACTAGTGAAAAAGATTTCTAGCCCCCTCAGAGAATTTGAGGTTAAAGCATCATTTCAACTTCTTAATTTTATTTTTGAATAATTGCCCTTTGACAGAAAAGATGTTAGGTCCTTTCTTTTCTTTCAAAGATATTTCTTTCTTCTTATCATCATTTTCACAAACTAAAACCATAATATAAACAACATGGATGAAGAATCCTCTTTGGTAGTCTCTTAAAAGAATTTTAGCTCATGCCAAAAGCTTCCTACATCTTTTAGCAAAGATTGCTTGCTTTGATCTTACCTGTTCATGCAAATTGTGCTCAGAACTTGACCATGAATATCAAAGTTGATATTGCCATATAAGTGGTACTTTTGCATTTATGTAATGACAGCAAATGGATTGTGGTATGATACGGTTGTCATCAATTTCTCTAAGTTACTAACTAATGTGCTTTAAGTTTCTCGACGTTGTTAATGACAAGAGAGCTTGAGGATATATATTGCCTGCAAATTGGTCAGAACATACTGAATTATCTATTTTGTCTCAGAATGTGTGATGACAAAAAGCAATATGTGCACTTTGATCTTGTTCTGGAAATTTTCTTTTGGGGTATGTGATTTTTTTCTAGTTTTAAGATTGCAAGCACAATATCAGTGCTATGCAATGGGCCTTCTGATGATTGGAGGTAGAGATTTTTGGTGGCTCTGCATTATTAAAATTATACAGTAGAATTGCTGCTATCTAGTTAGTGATTGATTTTCAGTGTTTTAAGCTAATGATCTTACATAAATATTTAGATCCATGAATCATGTTTTTCTATTTTACCAAAGGAAAAGTTTTTTTTCTTTTCTCTTTCATAAAAGAAATAACCTTGTTTTCATATGTCACTTTTTAGGTTCTTTATCTCAATCAAAGGATTCAAAAAGTTTTGAATCAGTTTTCAGAATTTCAAGAAAGACATTCAACTACATCTGTTCGTTAGTGAAGGAAGATATGATGGCTAGGCAATCAAGCTTCTCTGATATAAATGGCAAGCCTTTATCTCTAAATGATCAAGTAGCTGTTGCTCTTAGAAGGCTGAGCTCTGATGAATCATTATCAATCATTGGTGATACTTTTGGAATGAATCAATCAACTGTTTCCCAGATAACCTGGCGGTTTGTGGAAGCAATGGAGGAAAGAGGGCTGCACCATCTCAATTGGCCTTCAACTGAAGCAGAAATGGAGCAAATAAAGTCTAAGTTTGAGAAAATCCGGGGCCTTCCTAATTGCTGTGGTGCATTGACATCACATATGTTGTCATGACTCTGCCTACAATGGACCCGTCAAATAATGTCCGGTTTGATCGGGAGAAGAACTACAGCATGATTTTGCAGGCAGTTGTGGATCCAGAGATGAGATTTCGTGATGTGATTGCTGGTTGGCCTGGAAGTTTAAGTGGTGCCATTGTCCTCAGGAGCTCCGGTTTCTTCAGACTTTCTGAAGAAGGAAACAGGCTAAAAGGAAAGAAATTAAACATTTCAGAAGGAACCAAAATAAGAGAATATATAATAGGTGATGCAGGTTTTCCCCTGTTGCCATGGCTTTTTACTCCTTATCAAGGGAAAGGCCTCTCAGATCTTCAAATTGAGTTCAATAAACGACATGCTGCAACCAGAATGGTAGCGCAGATGGCTCTGTCGAGGCTCAAGGAGATGTGGAGAATAATAAATGGGGTGATGTGGATGCCTGATAAAAACAGATTGCCAAGAATTGTTCTTGTTTGCTACTTGTTGCACAATATTCTTATTGATCTGGAGGATGAGGTGCTAGATGACATGTCCTTGTCCCATCATCATGACACTGGTTATCGTCGACAAAATTCTGAATCTTTTGACCAGTCTGCCTTGGTTATGAGAGATAAGCTTTCTCTCTACTTAACAGGAAAATTGCCACCATGAAAGCATCCTTAAATAATCTCTCTGGAGTGGTAATCTAGATTTCCATACATGTAAAACCTGATTTTCCTGCAAGGTTGTAATGCACATCAAGTGAGTCCTGTGGCAGAAGTTTCCGTTCAGTTACCAGTGTTTGTTGAACTGGAAATTAATACTTTGAGCAGCTTATCTATTTTCAGTTTTGACAGTATAACATGTAGTCTATATTATCTGATATTCTTCAACTGTGCAGACATGGATTCTTATTTAAAGCAACCCTGAATGTCTGGAAGCAGAAACTGAATTGCACCGATGAATGTTTTCGAATATAGGATGATCAAGGTTACAATTCATTAACATTTTAGACAATCTAGTCATTAATAAAAATGAAGAATGTTTTATCTTGTTCAATTATTTAGCATCTTTGTTTCTCCTCTTCGAAATAGCATCTTGCAAATGAGAAAGCCTAAGCAAGCAATTATTTCTCAAGAGTTTAGCTTGCAATAGTTGAACCATAGCTTTCAACAACACAGCAGCAGTGCATCATTCAAAGATAAGAACATGCCAGACTTCAACTTGAACATCTTTTGTTTCAACTTTTAACCTCCCAACCTTTTTTTTGGGGGGGCGGCAAATCTCCTTCCAACTACTTTGGGCAGTCAAAGAAGCGCTCTAAATGTTATTTTCCAAAAAAAAATTTCTTTTTTTATAATGATTTACAACTATTTCATACATGAAAGGTATTGTTAGCCAACAAAAAAAGAAGTGGTCATTACTCATTAGACAATAAAAAATGAAACCTGATTAAGCTTATTTCATTTTGGTTATATCAAGAGAGTTTCACAAATGAACATTCACCGAAAGAAAGAAAAAAAATAGAAGGGAAAAAAAGGAAAAATGACAGGGCAGCATCAGATACCAACTGTATCTTTAATGCGTTCAGGATACCAACCGAATCAAACTGCATGGAAACATACTCCAGAAGACTCTACCCCAACAAAACCCCAAATCTCATATTCTCATGTCAGTCTCTTATCCATAAACCCTTAAAAATACAGCAAAAAGACATCTAGGATTAGGGTTTCATGGCAAACTTTGATGCTAAAGCTCTCCTCAAGGACAAAAGGTTCTGGTTTGCTTCTTTCCTCATTGGTTGGGCTGCTGCTCTTCAGGTAAAAAATTAAAAAAATCTGATCTTTTATTGAAAAGTTGCCCCTTTTCTTGGGTTTCAATCTTTCTATTGCATTTGAATTTTCGGGTTTTGGGTTTTCTGTCATATTTGTTTAATCTTTTTTTTTTTAAATTTTTGAAGGGGCATATGATGTGGCTGCAAAGGCAGGACTCTTTCAAGCAAAAATTTGGTACACTAAACCAATCCAAAGGTGATGAACAAGAAAACTTGTCCCAAAGTTGAAACTGTTTTCTTCAATCAGGATCCAGCAAATGTTTCTTTTTTTTTAGTGGAGAGAATTTTGAAGTTCAAGAAGATTTAGTATTGGTGGGATTTATCAAAATCTGCATGTAAAGTAGCAATTTCTTTTTTTAATTAATTTCTACATGTCATAATACTTGTACTCTGGAATTTGAATATCTTTTGAAAATGGTTGGGCAATCTCTATGAATTGATTGGTTTGTCTTTTAACTGCTATTTTGTTTGTGGTTGCTGGGATCAGTGTAGGATGTTTAGGTTCTAATGTCTAGATGGTGAGATTATTAAAGATTCTTCAGTTAAACCTTGGAATTGGACATGCTTGTAACAAGAGGAACTTTGAAATAAACTTGATATTAAAATTTACAAATTTAATTGATTGTAGATTCAGGTGTGTTTATACTATTTACTGCTAAACTGTTTTAGACAAATTCAGTTCCGTAACATCATTTTGGTAACAAAAGAAAAAGACATTATTTTGATTGATACTATAAGTTGTGAAGTGTGCAACTAGTTCAAACATGTAGACAAGGCATGTTTATGTCAATGCTTGGTTGCCAGTTGTTTAAGTATTGTAACAGGTTTAGATTTTCTTCTTGACAAGGGATAAGAGATAATGGCTGACATTCTTACCTAGTTATCTTTGCTGAAAACGATATGCATCCAGATATTGTGACACCAATCTAAAGCACTGATTAGTTGTCCTAAGAAATTAGAGTGGCAAGCTCAGAGTCTAGTGAACATGTTTTGGAGAATTTGTAGCATGGAAACTAAACCTATAGCAGTGAAATAAGTGCTAGATTGTTGTCTACTTTTCCTTATAAATTGCAAGATGATTGCTTTTGCTTACTTTCTGTACTGATATCTGCTTTTCAGTCTATTAGTGGAGATTTTTGTAGGGTTTATTATTGTTATGCTGATTTGATCTTTGAGATTTAAAAATGAAAGCTTCCCTGAAATACCTTGGTGCATATTTTAACATGCAATATTCAAATGAATGCCTTTCACAGTTTTCAGCTCTGACAGCACTCAATAGCTTCTGGAAATCATAGAAATATTGCAATTGTCACTAGCTATGCCCTGTTCTTTCTCCATTTTGTAGCAGACTAGTTTTCAGGATACCATCTTTTTCACCAATACTCCTTTCTCCAAAAAAACTTCTCATCCCTATTACTGTTAAAAAAATGTCTTTAAGGATTTGAAGTACTAAGGAAATGCATATATTGTCCAATTGAGAAACTTTGCATGAACACTGGGAGGAAGGAATAGTTTGGTGACCAGATGGAGGCTTATTTAGCAATTGCATTTGACCTTAAACATGCAGCTAAAGTTTTTAGCAGCAGAGTCCTCCCATGTTAAAGCAAGGTAGTCTTGGCCTAAATCTTAATCTTGAGGAAAATGGGTAACAGGCTAAAGCTTCCGTATTGGAACATGTCCTCTCTGATGAATCCTTAGGCATGAAGGATTTGCAAACATTTGATTTTCATAAGTGTAGGGTATTAGTTTGTTAAATATCTTGATTGAAAAAACTTTTTTGTAATATTATTAATTAACCTAAATTGTCGTTTTAATTAGGAAACTAACCAAATTTTTTTCTTCTCTCTTCAAATGTCATGATCCATTGAGTCAAGATGATTAAAGCATTTGCAAGTTTGAACTGGTGAAGAAATTTTCAATAAATTAAAATTACTTCTATGACTATTGTAGTATTAGATTCAATGATTCAAGGTAGGGTTGCCTAAGCAATTTGGCATATGAGCAAACAGTTGTACGTCTAACTGGACCTTCAAAGGCAGCTCTTTTCTGTTCCTCATTTGACTGTGGAACTTTTTTTTGAAAAAAGAAAAATGCTTGTTCACTAGTTTAAGGAAGAGCAAAGTTGCCAGAGGAACTTGGAAGTGGGAAATGATGAAAACCAAACTTTCACATAATTTTGGTAGATTTTTTTCCTGGAATATGCAGCCGGATTTGCTACAATTCCATAGAATCCATTCCTTGTCTGCTAAAAGGTCACAATATTTGATATTTTATTATTTGAAATTACTAAGAACTGAATTTCATCACTTAAATTAAGTGTCCAAGCATTTTTCCACAAACCATGGAAAAGGAAATGATTTGAATTTTGATGGGTTTTTAATAAGGATTTATATATGATGCACTGATAGTGTATAGTTTCTATACATTGTCAATGCACTAGAGGTTGACATCTCATTAATAGGCCCTTATATGTAAATATAAATAAATTTTTTTAATTTGCCCATAAGGGCCTATTGATGAAGTGTCAACCTCTGATGCATTGACAGTGCATAGAAACTATGCACTGTCAGTGCATCATATACAAACTCTTTTAATAATCAATGAAAAAGTAAGTAGGTGATACAAAGAATGAAGGGAATAAGCAGCAATATGTAAGTTTAAGTATTTACTAATAGTCTAATACATGGGGTATTAGGTAAGAAAACATAGAGAGATTTGTTTAGATTTCCAAACTTTTGAAAAAACTAGAAATTTTGCCATTTTTTTTTCATAAAAGTTTAGTAGGGAAAGTTGTCACATTTTTAAGACTAAGATAAACAGTTAATCTATTATTGGAATTTATGGATTTATTGTATATTCACCTACGGATTTTTCAAAATTTACAAATTGCCTTGCAAGAAAAATTTAGGGGGATTCAAATCTAAATATTTTGCATTCAAAAGTAAAACTTTAATCACTTATGTCAGTCTCATCCACAGATATTTTTCTCTTTGATTGGTAGAGAGGTTTGCTTAATTCTAGTGTATGGTGTTATGTGGTCACATCTTGAACTTGGGGTTTAGAATAGAAGTTGGGTTTGTTTCCCTTTTTGCTGCTAAGCAGTGCTTGGTAGGTTTAACTGCCTCTCAAAGGGGGCAACAAAATGGACCCTGAATTTGACTGGGTGAGCACCACAATTAAATAGCTTCACAAAATTTCAAATCCCAAGAGTCAATATTTCCAAGTTATATGGTTTTAAGTATGTGATGAAATCATCAATTGTCATCAATGGAAGAAAAACAATTCATTTTTAAGCTATTAATCTATTAAAAATGTCCTAATCAAAGTCAATACTTGATACTTTTTCTTTTCGATAAACAGATTTAAGGCACCGTCCATAGACCCATCGATTTTTATACAATGAGGTGTTTTAAAATTTTGTTTAAATTTATTTTTTCCCAACGATTTTAAAAGTATTTTTTTCACTTCAAATTTATGTATTTAATTTTCTGTTTTTAATAAAATATTTTTCACAAAAATCAAATCTTGATTGATAAAGTAAATTCTACACTTTACCAACTGAATTAATCCATGAGAGCTACCACCGTCCATGTTAACAACTGATGATGAACGCATTACTGACTTTATATCCTATTTTTTGACTACTCATTTTTATCATTCTTAATTACACTTAAATTTGTCTCTTTCAAAATTTTTTTTTGATAATAAGATTTCATTTTCCTAATCTAACTGCCATTAGCCTAACATCATGAGAGATTAAATTCAAGACTCGAATCCTACTTTTCCTTTTACTTTTTTCTTGTACTTCTCTATGAATAAAAAAAATTCAACCACCACCGCCCACAAGTTTTTCTTTGTATAAATGTCAATATTGAAAAAACTTTGCAATGTCATGGGCGACGATAGTTTTTATACAGTCAACAAATCTGCCATATTTACGACTATGGCTGCTACATTGGCCGTACTTTCATCGTCCTCTTTACGAAGTTTCTTTGTTCAAACGTCACAACTTTATTTTCATACGAGACAGAAAGGAGAGATTAATAGTAAAAAAAAATCAATATGCATCCGATTATTTTGTATGCTATTCTTTATCTGAAAAGCATGTTTAGCTTGACAACAGGTAGGGGAGCAATGACTAAGATTGTACCCATGCATTTTCTTTGAAAAGATGAACCTGAACGTGAAATTCATATCTAATTTTTTTTCTGGCTAAAATTATGAAGTCTTTTTTAATTATATTTGTATGTTAAAGTATTATTTTCTTGTGAACTTGAGATTCTTTTTAATTATGTTAATTACCTTAACAAATCAATGATTCAAAGTAAGGCTTCTTAAATCATTTCATCGACTTATTGAATCTTAAATAGAATTTCAATATAATCATATAGCTTTTTTATTGAAAAAAAATTAACTAAATAACAATGGTTTACCCTTGCAGTGGGAGGTTTTGGTCCAAATTAAGTTCACATTTTTAGGATTAATTTAAAATGTATTAGTACGAAGAAAAGAGTCGTAATTTCTTCCACATTCATGCCCCTTCAAATTTCGGATATAGGTTTATAAATTATGTGAAATGCTACTTAATTAATCACATATTCACATTTTTGGTTTATAAATTAGGGTCTATTTTAATTGTGGAATATATTTTAATTAAATTTTATTAGTTTTTTAATAAATATATATCAATTACTAAATGAAATGATCGGATGTAAGTTTTTATTATTATTTATTATAGGAAGTTATAGTATTGGTAATAGTCTAAATCCATTTAAGACAGTTCAAATTATAGGAGGATAAGTCATAATTTTCTTTAACAATTTCTTTAAGAAACTAATTTATTAGATATATAATGTGAAATCAGATTTTCTATATTTCTCTGGTGGCTGCAAATGGAAGAGAACTCCAGATCAATAGCTTGCCCAAATTATGGTCTACCACTAAGATAATTCCATCCAAAAAAAAAAACCCCTTAGAATATCTTATGCATGAATAGACCAGACAGCCATTTTTGTTATCACCGCCGAACCTTCCTTTTCACATCCAATTAGAATTTTATGCATTGAACATTCTTTTCCATTAATCCCAGTAAGATTAAGAGCAACTTCTTCTTATATTATTGTTATTCTAGTACATTGGAAAATATTATCGTGTATTTTTATCTGGATTTCAGAAGAATATATAATATTTTTTCTCGGACTTTTGGTTAAAATCAAGCGTTCTAGAATAAAAATAAAATAAAATCTCTAAATTAGTAATTAGGAGTGTGCATTATTTATTTGGGAGCTTAAATAATATAAAATGGCGTCTTTAGTTTCCACCTGGCCTAGATACAGCTTGGGACCCAACATAAGATCCAGCTCATACTCCTACATTCCCATTAATTTACTCATTTTTTATTTGTAATTTTCTTAGCTTACTATTTTAAATTCTATTTAACCAAATTTTTCCGAGGAGATAATTTTTTTATGATGGATTTAATCAAATAAATATAATAAAGGGCGGAAGAAGCAATTAAAATGGAAGATTCTCCGACAGAAGAGAGCACAACTCAAGAAGAAGCATGATCTGTGGCTTTACTGCCTTCTTTGGTGTTGGTTTTGGATATCTATGTGCTTTTCACTTATTTGATTGGAGATTTTCTCCTGTTAAAAAAACTTCTATTCATCTTTCAAAAAAAATGGTGAACAATCCAAAACCACAATGTTTATCTTTATGTTTCACCATTTTTATTTTAATAAATTAACACCAATTTTTAATTTAGTTATTAAAAAATAATATAATTAATGACAGTTAATTTGTTACCAATAAGTGTATATAGTACTCATTATAAACTTTTGACAAATTAAATATGACATAGTTTGTTTTAAGTGGAATCTCTTTATTTAAATGAAAATTAAGTTAATCTCTAGACTTAAATGAAAATGAAATCAAATTAAATGTGAGTGGATTTATATTTCTAAACTTTTTATTGAATAATTTTCCCTTCTAAATAAAAAAAAATCAAATTGTACACACTTTTTCCACTACCCAATGAGCCTTAATTAACCTAGCTATACTAATTAAAATATGAAAAACTACTAATGTAATTATTAAATCAAACATATATATAAATTTATGTGCAACATATGTAGGAAAAATTCCTATATAAATCTATTTAAAGGTGAAGATTTTTTAATTTTTTTTCTCCTCTCTTTAACTCATCAAGGGGTTTTAATTTATTTTCCAAGAAATTACTCCCTCCTTAGGAGAAATTTTAATAATGAAATTCTCCTGAGTGAATCAGGTTTTGCTTAATCTAATCAAACTCTTTGAGAAATATATATATAATTATGATTGTGACAGTGAAAATGATTTAAGCATCTAGCTAGCTTATTAAATTAACTTGTTTTTAATTATAGTCACCAACAAAGCCAATGACTATTCATTATGTCATTTATATGTTATCTTATGAGCAAAGTAAGCTTTGTAGAGAAACAAAAAGAGCAGTCATCTTCAAGGTTTTGGCATATCCCTTAGCAAGAAAGTGAAATTGTGCCCTACAATTACTACATGAGGTTGACTATACTATAATCAAAGAATGTCAAGCTCACTTGGAGGTGATCACCACTGAAAATTTCAAAATTCTAATTGATTGATGTTATACTTGAGTACTCTTCTTCAATTACGTGACCTCAACTTAAAATTAGGTGATTTATTTTCACCTACATTTATATCACGTATAATACACGTGTAATTTAATTTATAAAAATTTAAATCTGTATCATTAATTCAGAATTGAGACGATTGTATAAATAAAAAAAAAAGAATGTGTGTATATTGCTCTTAACGCTTTATAAAGTATAAAAAATTAGCTTTGAAAATTCTGGGAGATAATAACTAGGGAGTGAATGACTTCCATCGTTAGCATTTAGCAAACAAAGATAAAGACTGAAGTAGGTATTGAACTGAAGATACACGGCATTGGGATTTTGAAATTAAACTCCTAATTGTATTTCTAGAATGATGCCGCTAGCTAGTAGAAAAAATAAAAGTAAAATGACTGAATATTTTTAAATTAATGCAGTTTACAGGCATTTCAACAAGTCATTTTAATGTGACACTATCGATGGTTACAATTAAATTTTTTTATTCAATAAAGTTTTAGATCAGTCTAGAAGCAGCAAATTTTCATTTGAGAAATCATAAAAGTTTCTATCCTCAGTACATCAGCTGTTATGAAATTTCAGATTTCCCTAGAAATTTTTATTGGTATGAGAAAGAGATTAGTATAAAAAAAGTCCTACAACAAAATAATCCTTGCTGTTGCTGGTCTAGAAACCATCTAATCATATATAGTCAATACCCCGCAACTTACATAGCCGAAATTTTAAAAAAAAATTACTGACTCTAAAACTATCCTTTACTTCGCAATTGATTTGTTTTTATATTCAGTTATTTTTAGCATTGTACAAATTGAATTGAGATAATTTAGTATTATATAAATTTAAATTCGTCTCAGTTTATAAGTTTGAATTCAAAATTCAATTCAACTTTGATCAAATTTATTTTTTGAAATTCTGATTCTTCTCGATAAAAAGCTTGAACTGTTCAAGCTCAATTTGATATGTTTGAGTTTGATTTGATAGGTTTAGTTAGCCATTTTTAACTAATTTTTATGAGAGTAAAATGATGAATTAACAATCAAAAATTAAAAAAATATACATTTAAAAATTTCTATTAGGCTCATGTTGGTGAATTACTAAAACTAGATATTAAGATACTTGAATTCAACTAGACTCATTATTCAAACCGTATCTTTAGTTCGAACTTAATTCGAAAATAAATAAATTAAACTCAAGTAATCATCGAGTCAAATTGAAATAACTAATGAATAATTTAACTCATTTACTCCTTTCTCCTTGATCTCTTGTCAATGTATAAAGTTAATCATGTATGCTTTTAAAATGAACTTATTGCCTTAGCCAACTAATTACTTTAAATTTAGTTACTTACTTAAACATTATGATTACAAGTATTTGGTTTTGTTTATAGGTTTATATTTGATGCACTGTTAGTATATAAATTTTATATATTGTCAATAAATTATAATATGTCAACTCATTAATTCATAGATTTTAAAATAAAAGATTCTTAAAAATAAGTATTATTGAATTCAAATTTATATTTGATGACTGTAGGTGTATAAATTTCATACATTGTTAATGAATCATAATATGTCATCTTATTAACTATAAATTTTAAGAAAAAAATCATTAAAAATAAATAAATGTTATTAAAATAACTAATAATAAAGTGTCATGATATGATCTAATGACAATTTATAGAATTTATATACGAACAATGCATCAAATATAAACTCTATTAAATTCACTAATTAATGAGATGTCATGATATGATTTGATATAATAGCTATAACAATGTTATTAATATAATTAATACACGTTGAACGCATGCTTAATTAGCCTAATTTTTTTTGGGTTGAAATTTAGCCTAATTTGTTGATAATATCGATACAATAGTTAGTTAGATAGCTATCTTTGTTGTTGTTGTTGCTTTTAAGTTTCTTAGCAATGTTAGACACAACACGATAACATAACATGAAAAAGAGATACAAAAGTGATACAGGTTAAAATTTGGTAAATTTATATATAAATTTGATAAAAGTTAAATATAATATTTTGTGTCTGACACATTAACATGAATTTTTTTATAATTTATACGACACGACAAACATAAATAGTAAAGTCTACTTTTTAAGTAACTATATTATAAACACAATTTTTTGGCAAGCCTATTGAAACAAGCAAGAGGAATGACTCAGCTACTCTAAAGAAAAATTGGGTTCATATAGGTAACCTATATAATTATGCATTTTCTAATAAGAATAATTATCTCATATATTGTCAATGAAATTTTTTTACTCCACAAGCAGTGTTAGGATAATTATACATATTTTATTTTATTTATTTTTTATTTTTTTAATATTTTTAAAGGACGTGTGTCATCGTTTTAATCTCACTTGTGAAATAAAAAAACTTCACTAACAATGTATGAGATATTAATCCTTCTCATAACGTTCCAAAATGACTAATTTTATTAATTATATGTCAGTCTATAAGTTAATACAGATTGGTATACAAGTAAATGCTAATATATTTTACATATAAAAAAATTTAAAAGAGAAAGAAATTTTCAAATTTAAAATCTCTAAATCTTTTAGAAAGCCATAGCATCAAATTCAATTTTAAGATAAGAGAAAAATTGAAAGTGTTAAGATTTGAATTTCAAATTTACTAAATGTCATTTAAAAAAGCTATATATGAATCATTTAAATAAATTTTAAATCCTTAAATTTTTAAATAAAGCATGAGAAAGCAATTTTTTTCTTACGTTTAACTGTATATTTATTTGGTAATGCTAATTCTAACTAACAACATTTATCATGTGTTGCCAATAAAAATCACTAAAATTCTAATTAGGTCAAACTCGAAAGGTTCAAATTTATTTCACGAAGATAAAATTGCAAATCTGAAATATTTCAAAGTAAATAATGGTCTATTAAATGATGATAATGGCAAATTAAGGTCCATGGCTACACTGGTACTTGATTAAAAGGCTTTAAAAGTTAAATCAAATTTGGCTGAATCAGAATTAATGGGTCTCTTTCTAGGGAAATTCAGCCAAAATACTTAAAAACACTAGCGCTCTTCGAAGCAATTTTTCTCTTTCCTGTCTTATCAGTTATCACTTGCGGACACGGCAATTTGGTCTCAACATGTGGAAGATTGTACAACGAAAGACAAGTTTTATCCATTTTTGGGACCAAAAACACTTGCAATTTTCCTCTTTCCTGCTAGAATTCGAAGAATTTTAGTTTCATTCGAGTTCTAAATATTAACTTATTGTTTTTTAATAAGAGAATCACAGATATGCTCAGGTTTTTTTCGAATTTATTTTTGGATAATTCTAAGGGTTATTAACATATTTTGATAATTAAAGTATAACTATTTACTTAATCTTCTTTTACATGGAATTCTAGATAGATAGTTATTGAATTCTAATGCATCATTTTCTCTATCATTCAAAATTAATTTCAACTAAAATTACTCATGAATGCTAGCTAATAGCTATTCACTATTTAGGTGAACGACTGACCAATACCAATCAATTAAGTCAATCCCCCGTTAATATGGATCATTTTTTTTGTATAAAACTATTAATCACAATGTGTACTTATACCACATCGAATATGAGATCATTTTTCACTCACATTTCGTGATTGGCATTAACACTGGCTCAAAAGAATTTGTCCTTTTGTATCATTACATGAATTAGTTTGTAACAATTATATAATTAACTAATTCTATTTTTGAAAATTAAAAGATATATGGTTGTCATTAAATTGTGGTTCTAGAAAGGTTTTTTTTTTTAATTTCTAATATATATTTAACTTTTTCAATTTAACCAGTAAATAAATAGGTGGGCAAATGGTCCAAAATTATTAAGTAGAATTAGATTGGGAAAAGGCATCGTAGCAATATGATTCTAGATGCATATATGCATTTTTTATGGAATCCACAGATCATGGATTAGGTCAAAATTTGGCATCATTAAATTGTTAGTAACAGAAGCAAGAACAGAATCTTTATATATAACTTGGTTCTTTTGCTAATAACCTCTTGGCCTAGTGGCTAAGGATGAGTTGTGGCATATAGTAAGTCTTAAATTCGAACCCAAGTATCCTCGTCCCCAGTTATTTAATATTTCCCTAATAACCAAAAAAAAAACTTGGTTCTTTTATATATGATAAATGCACCTAAAAGAGATGCTTGTATGAGTTACAAGTGAAAGGAATAAATAAAATTTATATATATTTTAATCAACATTTGATGCTATCATTTTCTTTAATAACAATATGTTCAAGAATTATCTAGATATATTTGAATCACCCCACACGTACATTATGAATATCATTTTATAAAAGGACAATTTAACAGTTAGAATTAATTAATATTTTAATTTAAAATTTCTAAATTCGAATTCTTTGAAATTGGGATTGTTTGGGAAAGGTAAAATGCTTGGTTCTCAAGCCAATGGCTTAAGAGTTAAGCCTAATCAAGTAGATTGGCAATAAGCTTTGATTGATGCGTCACTGTCTACGAAGTTATCTATCTGCAATCTCACTTAAATAATTTATAAAAAATTTATAAAAAATCAGTTAATTAATTAATAAGTGAATTATTATCCTATAAACTCCCCAAGGGAAGTCAACAATAGTTAATTCTTTACTCTGTGTATAAGTTATCTTACGAGCAAAAGGAAGCTTAGCGAAAACCATTAAAATTTCCCATCCTTTAGCTAGCTAGTTGCATGCCAAGAAGAGTCATTTTCTAATTCTTCTAATAGAAAATATCACATTATTTAATTATAAAATCGGTATGTGATCTTGAACATAAATAAGTACTAATTTTTTCGAATCGCTTTTTGTATGTGCACATTCGTTATTCAAGAACTATTCATATGATCGAGAGCAACAATTTTATTTTAAGATGTATGAAAAATTAATGTCCAAGCAAATCTTATTAATTCATAAATGAGACTACATATGGCCTAAGCATATCAATGATGCACGTATGTACAAGAGGTGTGTTCATTGTTTTTGTTATTTACATTTTTTTTTTACTTTGAGGAAAAAATGAATTTTGTTTTTAAATAAAAGTCATACATATCAATCACTTAAACAAATTTCCGGATGCTTGTCATTCACTTTTTGCTGACAAAGTTGCAAAGTAAAGTACAACTACTATTTATATTGGTATTTTCTTTCTCCAAGTAATTATAAACTAACAAGCAAAGCATGGAATTGAAGAAAAAAAATAGTGCTCATTGTTGCCAGTTTTCCTCTTTCGAAATGTTTCTATTAATTTGTTTTACTCGTTAGCTTGAAACAAGGGAAATTTCCAATGATTTTTGCAGTTCAATGTGAAGACGAGGAGGCCTTAGTAAGCAAAGACTTGGAAGTTAGAGCAACCAGGAGATAAGAATTAAAGATTAAACTGTATATTGAACTTCACGGCACTGCAGTTGAGAAATTAAAATCTCTCAGTTCTCTTCTAGAATTAAGACTTTGAAGGGGAAAAATAATGTAGAATTTTCAATATTTTTTTAATACGGTAAATACACACTAGCTAGTACAAGAAGGTAGCATTAATATAATAGTGCGTGTGCGACTTCACCGGAATATTTCCATTAAAACCAAAGGAATTGTCAAGTAAAACAGTTTACTCAAGGAAATCATTAATTAAACAAACTTAAATTAAGAAATAAAGTTAAAAAAAATTAAGGGCTTTTTGTTAAGTGATGAGCATGAGCCACAAAGTTGACTAGCCGCCAGCCATGTTGTTTGTTAATCTGTCTGTTGAACCACCCCGCATTCTCTTTCTTTGTCATTTCTTCAATTCGAAAATTTTTAATAGTTCATAGTCATTGAATTTATTTAATTACTTATCAAACTATGGTTGTATATATATAAATTTTAGAGATTCCGAACTCTAAAACAAATGAATATTTGAAATTTACGAATTGTATTGTAAAGAATTATTTTATCGTTGTTGTGTAATTAAATTTTAACAACCTCATTTTATATTAAAAAAAATCAAAAACGGGAATAAAGGAGTTTAAATACAATTCAATGTGTGTAAAAGCAATTAGTGAGTTTCATGATTAATTAAGCAAAAATCAACAACCCAACAAAGAAAAACTTAATCCAACTGATAAAACTCTTTAGGATTTGGTCACTTGAAAGATTTGCCTTTCCAGTATTTGACACGTCAGAAGTAATACTTCTAAGCTCACAAGTAATGTGGGCATTTAGAGTAGTGCCCACGAATTCCAGATGACGTCGTCGCTAATAGTAAAAGCAAAGATAGATTGTTTTACACGAGGATTGTTGGAATAGAGAAGTAGATTATTTTGAACTTGAATTAATTGATTTTTCTAATTTGTTAGTGAAATGTCTAATAAGCGATGACGATAGAACGAGGAAGCAAGTTGCAATACTTAACAAGTTGTAAGGAACCCCTTTACATACTGGATGATATTCCTATGTACGTTTTAACTATGTTGACTTTTAAGTTGGTGGAAAATTACATATTAGTTTTAATCTTATCTTGAAATGAAATTTCTCCTAAATTTAAGTATCTAAAATAGAAAGATTTGAGCACTCAGGATATTTATATTTGATTCAATAACAAATTCCTATTTGTTCCTAATTAATTAAAAAATTATATTAAAAACTTTAAACATCTTTTACATAGCTTATAATATAAGATAGAATACTATGAAAAAACTTAAACATTTATAATGTAATTTATGTGCTCAATGAGTTGAACGTTTAATTCAATAATTAATATATAATTTTTTTTTGTCAGAAGAGATGAGTTGGATTTTTCATTTCTCAATATGAATATACATATGTATTTTTCTTACTCAATTTACAAGAAAAAGGCCATTGAGCCTATAGATAAGGTTGCATCGATATGCATTATCCAAATGAACTATGGCAAGAAGTACAATAATAATAGGTGTGGAAACGTATATGGTTATTCCACCAGATCAAGGCACCAACCCTGTAAACTATACCACTTCTTTGGCTTACGTTCACTTGAAAACGAACTTACTATAAGTAAAATCATACTACCAACCATTAACCGCCACCTTAGACACTGGTACACGTGGAAGGAGGTCATTGGCTAAGGCCGGTGGCAGGATTTTGCTGGGAAAGTTAATACGTTCTAGATGATTGAAGATTCTTACTTGTAAGAAAGATCAAACTCGCTTCAGCTCATGAGGCTTGGCTCAGCTACTCGGTCATGCTGACGCGTACTCGAGCCGAGCAGATTTCACACTCAAACCCGCCACATGCCAGACTTTTTTTTCATTCCCAAAATCCCCATCCTATTATTAGTTGCTACAAGGGCACAAACGTCATAGCAAAAGTTAAACTTCCATCTTTCCTCAAACCAACCTATAAATAAACCAACCCTCACAGTCCCCTAAACTTCCGTTTTCTTTCTTTCCTTTGAAAAGAAATCAAAACCCTAAACAAAACTTGCATTTTCACACCATGAAGAGAAGCTTTTCAAACAGAGAGGCTGAGAATAATTTAGCTTTGGCAAATTGCTTGATGCTTCTCTCGCAAGGAGGAAACAACTATGCACAAGGCACGAACAGCAGCATCCCCAGCCGGGTTTTCGAGTGCAAAACATGTAATCGTCAGTTCCCGTCGTTTCAAGCGCTTGGAGGCCATCGAGCGAGCCACAAGAAGCCTAAGCTGACGGAAGCAGACGGAGAGGCGGAGAACCAACATCCGGCTAAGCCAAAGACGCATGAGTGTTCCATTTGTGGACTGGAATTCGCGATCGGGCAAGCGTTGGGCGGACATATGAGGAGGCATAGGGTTGGTTTGAGCGAAAACCAGCATAGTCCTTTGAGTTTGTCTAATGAGCCACCGATTGTAAAGAAGTCTAATAGCAGAAGGATTTTGTGCTTGGATTTGAACTTGACGCCTTTGGAGAACGATTTGGAATTGTTTAAGCTTGGCAAGGCAGCTCCAAAAGTAGATTGTTTCTTGAAAACTCTTCCTTTGTTCTAATTCTGGCTAACTAGGGTTTTTTTTTTTAGGGTTTTCTTGTATTATTTGATATTTGTTCATTAATTTAAAGATAGAAATGTAATAAATATACATCACTATATTTCACTTTCTCTCAAAATCAATATTTTTTCTTAGTATAATTTTTGGTCCTTTGTTACATCAACGTGATGTAAGGATGATACTACATATAACAATAATAATTTTGTGATAAATATATATATATATATATATATATATATATATATATGAATTCCACAAGATTTAGCTAATTACTACAAGATAAAGATCAAACTTGTTCAGTTCTGTGTTTGATTTTTTTTTTGGCTTATTAATTAATGAGCTAAAATTAATTAAAAAGGGGTAAAAAAATGAGAAATATTAAAAGTAAATTTTTAATGTTCATACTTTACATTAATTTGCTATAAAAAATTACTTACTAGCTAGGGGTTGATCTATTGCTTTTTTTTTAACTCTAATTAAAAGCAAATGTTGACATTTTTGTGAAGACTTTAATATATTGTAGATGAATATTAAATTATAGCTAGTATAGGACTTTATATTTTATAAATACTTTATCTCACTTGAAGAAGCACATGTTTCTTGCTAGCTTCAATTTTAATTCAAAACAAATTCTTTTTTTTTTCTGAAATCAATTCAAAATAAATTCTAGTTAACCAAATAAATTAGAAGGAGATTTTAAGTTAACTTTGTTTCTATATATAGCTTCCCACTTATACATTGAAAAAAAAACGACCATTGAATTATACTTTTTTAGATTATCATAGTAAACAAAACCCGGCCTAATTAATTTTGCATTTAAAAAAAAGCTCTTGGAATGAACAAAGTATTAATTTATAGTTCAATGATTTATATATGGTGACAATTAATATTCTTAATATATATTTTTTTTAACTTTTGAGTATGATATGGTCTCAGATCAAATAAAGTAAATGAAAATAATAAATTGTTTTACTTACAAAATATAAGAGTATAACTTGAGAGTTAAGTAAAAACATAACTATGGGCATTGGATTCATAAATTTGCTTTTGCCAACAAATGTAAAAACTGCGGAAATTTTTTAATTTACTCTCAATTGAAGTTAGGCAAACTATCTTGGAAAATTGGGGAAAATATAGTGCATGTTCAAGGGAAATGAAAAGGAAAATGAAGATATAGAAGTACCCATTCTTTTCAATCTTTTCTTTTTTTTTTAACTATAGGTATCTTTATCTGTTTTATAATCTAAGGCTAATCCTGTTTGGATTTGGAGTAGTACACGATAAAACCCTTTTAATAGTGATGACTTTAGATTTTGAACCATGTCCAAATATCTGAAAAAAAAATCTACTTTCATTTCTTCTAACCACTTATTAGTATTCCTTTCTATCTATTTTTCTTTTAAAACCATGGGCAAAACTATATATTAAATTGAAAATTAAATGTGTCATCTACGGAAAGTGAGTCACTCTCAATAATATCACGTTAAATACTCAATAAAAACAATAATAAATATAATGAAATGTAAGGAAACAAATTAGGATTAGATTTTTGTAAGTCAATGGACAATTTCCTTTATGTTTTTTTTTTCCAGCCAATAAAAGGAAAAGGAAAAAGAAAACTCTCTCCCTTATCTATTTCTTTGTCTCATTTACTACCTTACAAATAAAACATAAAAGGTTAAAATTAACAAATATATAGATATATATATGTTGAATCTTTACTAATTTTTATTCAATATTTAGATTCATCCCGTTGTTTTAAATAACAAATTAAATTCATATTCATTCTTTCAGTTTATGTTTCCAAAGAGATATATATATATATATATATATATATATATATATATATATATATATATATTCTCATAATGGGCAATCCAAAATTCCTTAAATTTTTTTTTTTTGGGTTCATACTTAATTTTCTTATTACAAGTTATGCTTTTTTTTTTTGGTTTACTATTACAAGTTATGCTTTGATAATAGGATTTGGGAGTACAAGTATCTTTAGCTACAACAAACTGGTTTTAAATTGGGCGTATATCGAGGATTTAATATTTCTTTTGTCCAGTGGGTTCATATATTCAGCTCTGGACTGCCAACCTTTTGGTTTGGGGCTTCTTGTTTTGGTGAATGTCTTTCTTCCATGTTACGAATAGAAGATCTTCTTCATGTTTATATCCTTAAAAAATAAAAATTGCATGTTCTCCGTACTAAAAGGATGTGAACTTGTTAAAGACACTTGGCTGGAAAAAAGGCATGATTAAAATATCATTTCTATGATTATTCTCCAAAATGACACCTAAGCTAAGAGTCAGAATTTGAAATAATAGTTTGAATGTGTTAAATTATTCTGAATAATGCGACTGAAAGATAATTTTATAATTTTATTTGTAAAACTAAAATTTTTTTTATCAATGTATAAAAACTAAACTCTTTTGGTACACTTAGGCTCATAAACCATTATATAAATGATAAGAAAAATACATAATAACAATTTTTTTGATGTATTGTTAGTACATGTATCCTCATCTATTTTACAATTTGAAATTAATTTTGTTTAGGATAACAATCTTCTCTTATTACAGTCAAATGAAGTGGAAACTATTCAAATAATATACATAAAAAAATAAAAGCATTTGTTTTGAAAGTATAGGGTCATGCGTTTCTAAACATTTCATGCTTTTTAGCTAGCTATAACAAAAACAAAAATTTCATGTTATTTTTTCTTATAATGAATTTATAAACGCACAAAATCATTTACTCATCACGATTGGAATTAGAAAAACATTGTATGATTTGCTTTATTCAATTCTAAGATGTTCTGAGTTTATGCAACTTCTTAATGGCAAGAAATGAGGTATTGGTGGAAACTAAAGATCATCCTTTGAAAATTTTTATTTGTAATCTCTTGAAAAGTCATTGAAATTTAGAGGAAGGATGGGGAAAATGTGCTGATTGAGCTGGGAATGCCTCATTTATCCCTTACCAAACCTCTTTGTAACAAGAAAATTCTTTGACCAACTCCAACTCATAAAAACTATATGTTTCTTAAATGTATATCAGATTCTAACTTCTCGTCCAACAAATATTATATATTATTTTATTCTATTTAATTGTTAAGAACAGAAATCTATATCTATGTAAGTATTTGATTGAAAAAAAATTATGTTAACTCTATTACTAATAATGAAAATATTTAAAAATAAAATTGTTAAAATATTTCAACATTAATTTAAATCAAATAAAAATATTTAATATAAATTGTGGTATTAAAATATATAAAATAATTTTGTAGATATTGGTAATAATAAAAATCAACCATTATTAGAGTTTTATCAAGTAAAGCAACATTTTAACAATTAATTAATGCCAGTAAAAAGAATTAACAAAAAATTATTAAAATACTTATATTAAAAGTTAGAAGTACATAAAATGCAATATATGTAACATTATCAAAACATGTTAATAATAGTAAATATAATTTTTTATTTTATAAGTTTCAGTTTATATAACTATTCAAAATTTTTAAACTAATGCTTGCTAAAAGAAATTGAGATTGACGAATTCTCCAAGATTTGAATTAATTAATGGTATTTTCGTATATGTCTTTTTATATATATATATAAAAATATGGATTATTATTCTATTAATTTCAGTGAAATTAAAAAACTTCACAAACAGAATTTTTTTTTGTCGTGTGTTTTTTTAAACAAAGAATTAAAATTCTTAAAAGGACACATAATGTATAAATAGATATGCTTGTAAAGTTTTTTAATTTTACTGACAATAGACAAAATAATAATCCTAAAATCATAGTACTTTTATATATGTTTTAAAAGATTAGAAAAAATCAATATATTGCAGTTAGATAGGAAATATTTTAAAGAATGATCGAGTGCTTTTTAACATAAGATCATAAATTTTTATTTTGAGTTAAAAAATATCTAAATAATATCTATTATATTCAATAATAAAAATTTAATTTCTAACCATTTAAATGTAAAAAACAAGTATATTAAAAAAAAAAGTTTTAGTTCCTTTTGTTGTTTTATTTAACTTGTTCCTTTGAAGCAAATACACACACACACACACATATATATGTATGTATGTATGTATGTATGTATGTATGTATGTATGTATAAGATTTAAAGGTATAATTATAGAAAAGAATATGTTAATGTACTCCATATAATGGAAGTCTTTTATTGATACGAAATATGGACATAACATATACACTAATCAAAGGATCACATCAATGACAAGAATAAAGAATAATAAATTTTTCCAATAAAAAAAAAGAATAATCAATTTTTAGGATAAGAAAAAAATAAAAATAAAAATATTGATTAGAGTAAATAGATTTTTTTTTTGATAATTTGAGGTGAAAGTAAAATTACTTGAAATTGAATTCAAATTTTACAATATGCTACACCTTATTTTTAATAATGCATAATAATTTAAATAAATCTAAATTATATTTTGATCAAAATGTATATACATATTTCATGTATAATAATTTATATTTTGATTAAAATCAAGATATAATTCACGTATGATAATTTAAATAAATCTAAATTTTTTATTTTTTCAAAATTTAAAATTTCAGTTCAAATTTAAAAAAAAAATAGAAATTCATAGTTAAGTCGTAAAAATTTTTTGATCATGTAAATTGATGATTTGATATTTTCAAATATGAAAATACTATACAAGTATAATTACTTGATTATTTTTTCTTTTTTTTTGTTTTGCTTTTCTCTTTTCTCCTTCAACCTCCGAGCCATCCCTCTCGATTCCACCTTCTCGACGACAGCAACCAACAATTGGGTGCAACAATGTGCAATTACTCAACCTTTTTTCTTTTTTAATTCAGTTAAAAATAATAAAAAAATCTTAATTCAAAATAAAAAATGGTGTTTTTAACTTTGTTTTATGATAATCAATTCTTTATAAGACGAAAGACCAAATCTTTGCAATAGCAGTCCAAGGGCCAAGGCAATGAATAGCTGATTGTACAAAGCTTGTTAATTTGTTAGGGGGGTAGTACTTTCTATTAGTACTCTAAACACTATTGGGCCCAAAATCATAGGCTTGCCAAAAAGATCCAACACTTACACTCCCATGATAAATAAATTTGACCCAACAAGAATTATAATAAATTTGACTACACTTAAAATTACGGTTTTTTTTTTACTTGTAACCTATTCTATCATAGTCTTTTCTTAAATAATATAAAGTAAAACTCTTGAACGTAGTTTAATATATAAATTTAGACCATTCATTAGGGAGAAACTGTAGTCAAATTAATAAAAAATAGAATACATTTCTAAATTTAAACGTAATCTAATTTGTATAATAAATTACATGTTAAATTATTTATAAATTTTGATTTATTTAAAAATAAATTGATATGTTGTTCAATAGAGTACCTTTCACTGTTAACTATAGACTAATTTCAAGTAAAAGACTATGCATATGAATAAATTATGGTCTCTTTGAGTAATTGTTTTATGATAAAATTTAATTACACTCAAAATAGAACTTATTACTGAACTATTTAATGTCATTATACAAATCATAATAGAGTAAATAATAAAAAAAGATTCTTATACCACATTTTAATAATAATTAACTGATTTTAAGACTTCAACGCAATACTTTGGTATTCTCTTTAAACTTCATCTTTTACACAAAAACTCTAGCAAATAATGAAGGCCTGCATATTTTAACATCTTAACTAGTTACCTTAAACCTTCAATGCTGACACCAAAACCATTAGATGCACAAGAACTCCGATAAATAATTAAGATTAGCATTTGTTAACATGTTAACTTGCACTACATTCAACACACTATATATAAATATATATATATATATATATATTTATTAATGTGCAAAGCTTATCAATTCTCAGTTCTACGTCTTTATTCATAGATGTAGATGATGCCTTTTACTTAGTTTTCCCAAACTTCAATCACTATAACTTTGACTAAAACCATTAATGTAAAGATAACTTCTAACATCTTGAACCTTTCTTAAATTTATATTCCCACAATTATTACAAGCGCAATTTATATATTCTATGCCATTTCCATTTTTGAAACAAACTGTAAAAACATTTCTAGCCCTTCTTTATATTATGTTGATCTTCTATCTGTAAGTACATCAAACAAGCCTAACATGCTTCTACACAATATGAAACATGTTAAACAAATAAAATGCGAAAGCGATAGGATCTAACCTCCAGCCATTGCACTCTGTAACTCTGCTGTTGAAGCAATTGCCGAATCTGACAGTCTACTCTGTGTCGATTACAGACCTTCCAAATCTTCCAAGCACTCAAAACCTCACTAAATGGTGTTTGTATGTTTTTTAGGTTAACGTACTTGGGGACCGGAAGGAGCCCTCTTATATTACTAACGAGGGCATGCTAATTATGGCAATAAAATCACGTTTTAACCATCACAAAATCGTGTTTTAATAGCCAAATATTGAGTTGAGATTTAGCGTGAAATTATGGACCATATCCGGAATTGGTCAACCAAACAATTATTTCCCTAATTATGGAGATATACTAACATTCTCTCACTTGGTCCATATATTTCACTTATAGAAGAAACAAATCACATGAATCATGGCGACAGTTCCTCTAATGGTGAGTATTATCTTCCATGTATTACTATGTAAAATGTTTCTAAATCAACTCATTTATACTTAATGAATAAACCTTATGTTTATTCTCGGTCCAAACAACAAGGATATTTCTCAAATAAACTTTAGTGTATACAAATAAAAATGAGAAACATCATATTATTAATAAGAGTTTCAATTACAATCAAAATGTGGGACCAAGTCCCATTCTCTCTACATGATCCTTAAATTTAAATGGTGGCATGCCCTTAGTCAAAGGATCAGCTAACATCAATTCAGTGCTAACGTGTTCAATGACCACTCTTTTATCTCTAACACGTTCTCTAATGGCTAAGTACTTAATGTCGATATGCTTACTTCAACTTCCACTCTTATTGTTCTTAGCCATGAATACCGCAGCTGAATTGTCACAATATATCCTCAATGGCTTAGATATGGAGTCAACAACTCTAAGCCCACCAATGAAACTCTTAAGCCATACACCATGTGAGGTAGCCTCAAAACAAGAAACGAACTCGGCCGCCATAGTAGAAGTGGCAGTCAGTGTCTGCTTAGCACTCTTCCATGAAACAGCTCCACCGGCAAGCATGAAGATGTAACTGGATGTTGATTTCCGGGTATCAACACAGCCAGCAAAGTCTGACTGAGTAGCCAATCACTTCCAACTCATCAGTCCGTCTATACATAAGCATGTAATCCTTAGTGCCTTGAAAATATCTAAGCACCTTCTTCGCAGCTCTCCAGTGGTCCATCCCCGGGTCACTTTGGTATCTACCCAACACTCCCACAGCAAAAGCAATATCAGGCCTGGTACAGACCTGTGCATACATAATGCTTCCAACAGCTGAGGCATATGGAATGTTCTTCATCTGTTCCCGCTCAAGATCATTTTTCGAGCACTGGTTCAAATTGAACCTGTCACCCTTCACAATGGGAGCTGGCTTGGTGAACAATCTTTCATTCTGAATCTTTCCAAGACTTTATTAATATAGGCTTCTTGTGACAGACCTAATATACCTCTATGTCTGTCTCTATGGATCTTAATGCCAATGACATAAGATGCATCACCCATATCTTTCATATCAAAGTTCTCAGAAAGAAATTGTTTCACCTCACGTAGCATCCCCTTATCATTGGTTGCAAGCAGAATATCATCCACATATAGCACAAGGAAACAAATCTTGCTCCCACTGACCTTCTGGTATATACATTGATCCATGATGTTCTCAACGAAACCAAATGAAGAGATGACTTCATGGAATTTTAGATACCATTGGCGGGAAGCTTGTTTCAACCCATATATGGATTTCTTCAGCTTACAGACCAAATGCTCACCATTACTAGAGGAAAAACCTTCAGGTTGTTTCATGTAAACCTCTTCCTCTAGATCACCATTGAGAAATGCCGTTTTCACATCCATTTGTTGCAACTCTAAGTCAAAATGTGCAACAAGCGCCATTATGATGCGGAGAGAATCTTTCTTAGATACAGGAGAGAAGGTCTCCTTGTAATCGACTCCCTCCTTTTGAGTGAATCCTTTGGCTACAAGTCTTGCCTTATAACGCTCAATGTTGCCTAATGAGTCATTCTTGGTCTTAAAGACCCATTTACAGCCTATAGCCCTGGCCCCATTAGGCAACTCGACAAGATCCCATACTCCATTAGATACCATCGAATCCATCTCATCTTTCATAGCATCGAACCAAAGTTTTGATTCTTTGCTGTTCATGGCTTGTGAAAACGTCTCTGGATCATTAATGGGCCCAATATTGAAATCATACTCTTGTAGATACACAATATAATCACTAGGAATAGCTGATTTCCTTTCCCTAGTAGACCTTCTTAATGTTGGTTCAACATTCTCCGAAGGATCATGTTGTTCAACTGGTTGCTCACTCAATTCTGGTGTATCCAGAGAAGCCTCGTCTACTGGTAAGTTATCAGCTACTTGTGGATCTTCAACGATTGGTTGTTCAATGTCCAGTTGTACTGAAGGGACATTGTTCATGATAACCAATCCTTGACTCGAGGTAGAGGGTTGATCTCTCACAGAAACTAGGTCTTGAGATTGATCGCTCCCACTAACTAAGTCATTTTCAAGAAACTTCGCGTTCCTTGATTCCACAAATCTAGTGCTATGAGATGGACAATAGAATCTGTAGCCTTTGGACCGTTCGGCATATCCGATGAAATACCCACTTATGGTCCTAGGATCCAGTTTCTTTTCCTGTGGGTTGTAAACTCTTATCTCATAAGGGCAGCCCCAAATGCGCATATGACGCAAACTCGGTTTCCAACCTTTGAATAATTCAAAAGGCGTCTTTGGAACAGCCTTGGTTGGAACCCGGTTCAATATATACGCTGCCGTTTTAAGAGCTTCAATCCACAAGGACTTAGGCAACTTCGAGTTACTAAGCATACTACGCACCATTTCCATCAAAGTTCGGTTCCTTCTTTCTGCAACACCATTCTGATCCGGTGAACCAGGTGTTGACACCTAATTTTGTCCCGTTTTGTTATTATTATTATTTTTACTATTATTATTATTATTATTATTATGTTTATATTTATATTTATATTTATTTTTTTTATCTTTTATTATTTGTTGTGTTTTTTATTTTATTTTTATTTTTATCTTTATTATAATTATTATGATTATTATTATGATTTTTGTTTTTTTTGTCCAATCAGTCAATCAACTACTGCCAACCCATCTCCCCAGGCAGTCCCATCACCGCCGACCACCCCCTCTGCCACCCATCTCATCTCTGCCTACTCCTTTCCTCTACAAGAACCAGCAACCACCGGTGGGGGGAACCCTCAAGGAGGCCTCAACCAAAAAACCCCCTTACCCTCACCACCTCGACCCTCTCCAAAAAAGAGGACCCCCTTTCCCCGAAGCTTCATCATCCTCGGTCACTCAAAAAAAAACAGAGCCCTAAAAAATCCCATTCCCCGTTCACCCGAGAGCCTCGGCCAACCCAAGCAACCCTCACCGGATCCCTCACTAACCCAGCTCCGATCACTCCCACCAGACGACCCAAAGAACCCAAACACTACCACCGAATCTCGAACCGCTAAACTTAGCCACCACTCACGCTCAGCCCCAACACCACCGCATCACCTCACCATCGCTCAACCACCACACGCCATCGAAAATCAAAACCCAAACCCACAATAGAAACCGAAACCCCAAAACCTCCTAACCCAAACACCCACCTGCAAAAAAAAAGGGGAAACAAGCCAAACAAACCAAAACCACAACCGAAATCATCAACCAGAAGAGAAAAACAAAAAAAAAATCGAAAAAGGGGGGAAAGGTTTCGGTCAAGCTCAGATCTGGGGGCTAGGGCGATTTTTTTGGAGAAACGGAGCTTGGAATCGAAAAGAGGAGGCAGTGAGGACTCGGAAAAGAGGAAGCTTTTTTCATTTTGGCCACCGGTGACGGCGGCCGGCGGCGGTGGACGGCGGCCGGAAATCGCCCGGCCGGGAATCGGGGGAAGGAGAGAGGATTGAGGAATTTTTTTTTTTGGGAAGAAAACAAGAAAATGAAGAATAAAAAAAAAGTTAACCTTTTATAGCGTGTAAAAAAAAAAAAGGAAAGACCCGCGCCTGGACCCGACCCGGGTCCAGGATCCGCGCGCCCGACCCGGGAAGAAGATCCGCGCGCTCAGACGTTCGACCCGACCCGTGTCGCTCCTGACCCGCTTCGCCAGACCCGGATCGCGACCCGCGTGCTCACCGTCGACCCGACCCGATCCGACCCAGCTGGAAAGCCTTTGGGCCCTTGACTTGGGCTGTTTGTTGGGCCATCTCCAAAAGGTTTTTTTTGGGCTTTCTAAAGCCCAAAACCATTTAGGTATATTCATTTTAATTTTAGTAATTTTGGTTATTATTATTATTATTGTTATTATTATTATTATTATCATTGTGGTGTTTTATTATTATTGTTATTGTTATTATTATTGTCATTGTTGTTATTGTTGTTGTTATTATTATTATTATTATTATTATTATTATTATTATTTTATTATTATTATTATTATTATTATTATTATTATTATTAGTGCATGTCGTAAAATAAAAGTTTTTTTTATTTCTTTTATTTGCATTTTCATTAATTATTATTATTGATTAGAAAACGTATTTAAAAATAATGAAATTTAAATTTGAATAAATAATAATTTCCGATGATGGGATGTTACGGAAGTCACAAGTAGTGATTCCTAACTGATCCCTAGGTGAGAAGAGTTGTACTTAATGTTGCCAAAAGTATTGGAATATTTAGTATGATTTTTCAATAATTTAAATTTTTATTAAAAATGAAAACAAATAAATTTTTTTAAAACAAAGAAAATTAAATAAATAAATGATGAAATTTAAATTCAATTAAATGAATGCCCGATGATGGGATGCTACGGAAGTCACAAGTAGTGATTCCTAGCTGATCCCTAGGTGAGAAGAGTCATACTAATTGTTGCCAAAAGTATTGGAATATTTAGTATGATTTTTCAATAATTTAAATTTTTATTAAAAAAAAGAAAATGAATAAGTTTTTTTTAAAAAAAAAACAAAGAAAATTAAATAAATAAATAATAACAAAATAAAAACAAATAAGTTTTTTTTAAAAAAACAAAGAAAATTAAATAAATAAATAATGAAATTCAAAATTAAAAATTCATTTGCATCATTTTTATTTGTTTGCATCACATGCATTCATAACAATTTTCGAAATGGGTGTGAGTCCTCCGATGATGAGATTCTATAGAAGTCACAAGTAGTGATTCTTAAGAAATCTCTAGGTGAGAAAAATTATTTCGAATGCTGCCAAAAGTATTGGAGTATTTGATTTAATTATTCAATACATAAAGGTTCACATTTATTTTCGAAAAATAAAGTTTAACCTCTTAAAATAAAACAAAATAATTTGTAAATAAAAAATGATTTTGAACAAAAAGGTTGGAATAAAAAAGGAATTGATTTTAAATATTAAAGTAAGATCATTTTATTAAAACAAAAAGGATAACACATGATTATTATGGTACCGTTTTTTAACGGGCGTCGTGGGGGTGCTAATCCTTCCCCACGCGTAACCGTATCCCCAAACCCAATTTTTGTTTCGCAGACCAAAAGATTATCTTTTTAATAAAACTTAATTAATTTTGAGATTTTGTTGAAAAGATAAAAGTTTTCAGGTGGCCAATCACACCTAGTCAAAAAAGATTGGTGGCGACTCCCATTTTTGTTTTTAAACGCTTTTTCAAAATCGTCGAGCGCGAAGCCGTTACGACACCAGGCATGGTATATTGGGCAACAATCCCATTTTCTTGAAGGAACTTCGCAAATGGTCCAGGTGCTTGTCCATCTTCAGTGTATCTACCGTAATACTCCCCACCTCTATCAGTTCTTACTATCTTTATGGGTTTCCCACATTGTTTCTCTACTTCAGCCTTAAATATTTTAAAGGCGTCCAATGCTTCGTTCTTGTTATGAAGCATGTAGAGATACATAAACCTCGAGTAATCATCAATAAAGGTGATGAAGTATTTCTGACCATATGCATCAATGTCTGGACAACATATGTCAGAATGTATGATCTCTAATATGGTTGAACTCCTATTGGCACCTTTCTTAGACTTGTTGGTTTGCTTACCCTTAATGCAATCCACACAAGTGTCGAAATCAGTAAAATCGAGAGTACTAAGTATTCCGTCATTTACCAATCTCTTAATTCTATTTATGGAGATATGACCTAATCTCCGGTGCCATAACGTGGAGGAGTCCTCATTCATAACACATCTTTTAGTGCCAGTTTGAACATGCAAGGCGTTATGAGCAGCGTCATTTTGCAAATCAATAGAGAAAAGACCATCACATAAGGTACCATTCCCAACAATATCAGACTTAAAAAATATCAATACTGATTTATTTGAAAATTGAAAGGAATATCCATAAGGTACCAGCCTAGAAACAGAGATTAAATTTCTAGAGAAACTAGGAATATAAAAGGTCTTTTCCAATTGCAAAACAAAACCACTCCTAAGAACTAAAGTGCACGTTCCAACGCCTTCAACATGCGAGCGCATCTTATTTCCTGAATAGATGCTCTCCTCATTTCCCACTGGCTTCCTTAGGTTTGTCATACCCTGTAAGGAAGTTGAAATGTGAATTGTAGATCCAGAATCAATCCACCATGTGTTATGATTAACCTCAACCATATTTGATTCAAAACAAACATATGAGAGTGGATTACCTTTCTTAACGAGCCACTGCTGAAGCTTAGCACAGTCCTTCTTCATGTGTCCCTTCTTTTTACAGAAGAAACACTTGGACTCTTTCTTAATGTCAGCTTGGGCAGGGATTTTCCCTTTTCCCTTGTTCTTGGCTCGATCTTTGGTCTTTCCTTAGCTTGCAAAAAATGCACTTTCACCCGATTCCATAAGCAGCCTTCCCTCCTCTTGAACACACATGGTCATCAATTCATTGATGGTCCACTTATCCTTATGTGTGTTGTAGGATATCTTGAATGGTCCGTACTGCTTTGGTAGAGTGTTCAATATATAATGCACAAGAAAAGACTCAGACATCTCCACCTCTAGCTTCTTGAGTTGGGCCGCTATATCTCTCATGGCCATTATGTGCTCGCGCACTCCTTTGACATTGGTGAGCCTCATCGATGAGAACTTCATTATCAGGGTGCTGGCCAACGCTTTGTCTGAAGTGACAAATTGATCATCTATGGCCTTCAGTAAGGTCCTAACGTTGGTATGCTGTTCGACTGAACCACGTATCCCAGCAGATATCTTTGTCTTTATATACATGACACTAAGGCGATTGGATCGCTCCCAACGTTCATGTAAAGCTACTTGAGCAGGAGTGCTGGTCTCTGTCAATACGGGCTCGTCTTTCCTTATAGCATAGTTTATATCCATGCACCCTAATTGGAGGAGAACTCTCTCCTTCCAAACCTTGTAGTTCTCTCCATCCAGCTCGGGAACTTCTAGGTTAATACTAGCCTGAGGAAACACTGCATATAGAAAATAAACATGCTTATGTATCTAGAATTTTTGAGGCAAACTTAATTATGTCTACCAATGTAAACATATTTTATTAATAAATCTTAGACATAAAATTTGCCTGTGGGCTAAAGTTCTAATTCTAATAGATTTATATCATAATGATAAAACTATCAAATTATATCATTTCCTAATCCCTGTGGGTAAATTAAGAAACTAATTTCACATTTTATCCTAATTAGTTATAAAATTATAATAAAAATTCCTGTGGGATAAAATTTATCATAACCTTATAACTAATTACAATTTATGTCTAATATCATTATGTGATTTTACAAAAATAATTTTACTTAATTAAGGTTGCTGTGGCTAAGCCCTAATTAAATAAATTATAAATCACTGAGACATATTGGCAAATTCTAAATTTATTCATATTTTAAAATTGCAATTAACATAAGACAATTTTAATTCTTAATAATATGAACAAACTTAGCTACATGTGCTTCTAGTATAAAAATAACAAAATTATACACATTCAAAATGAGCACATATACACATTCAAATCAATTTTTCATAATTTAATCATAATTTTATGATAATTTTCACAAAATTATTCAATTTAAAATTATAGCATTTATAAAAATTCCAAATTCATGAAAAATTCTCATAAAATCCAAAATAATGAGAAGTTTTCATAATTATATTAATTTTGTGAAAATAATCCAATTATTCATAAAATTATGAAAATTACAAAACTGAAAATTTGATATAAAACTATCAAAAATATAATTATTTGGCCTAAATTGAATAATTTCAATTACTTAAATTAAATAAATCCTTAAGGCCTAAATAAATAAACCAAATGGCCTTTTATTTAATTTATATGTCCAAATAATTAACCAAGTGACCCAAAATAAATGGACCAAAACAAACCAAAGAAAACCCAAATAGTGGCCCAAAATCGGATGGCCCAAGGTCTTTCCGTTTTTTTTTTAACAGTGCGGTTGCACTGTACAACCAAGGCGGGCGCGTGGGATACACGCGCCCGTTATCACCCTCGGGCGCGTGGATCTCACGCGCCGCATAATTACCCTCGGGCGCGTGGATCTCACGCGCCAGCATAATTACCTTCGGGCGCGTGGATCTCACGCGCCCGCATAATTACCTTCGGGCGCGTGGATCTCACGCGCCCGATTCCAACCTTTCTTCTTCGCCCGAACGGGCATTTTTGCAGAAATTTGGGTCTTTTCGACCCGACCCAGTATAAACCCCTTCAAACAGTCCCGTTTTTCATGTATTTTTCATCCCTAAAGCTTTCCAACAATAGATCTAAAATATTTAAGCCAAAAATACTTGAAAACAGAATGGGTTTCAAAAAATCCGAGACTTAAAGTTTCAAAATATGGGTTTTTTAGCTTCTTTCTACAGATCTCTAGCAAGACAGAGGTTAAACTACGGCTCTGATGCCAAATGTTAGTACATCAAACAAGCCTAAATGCTTCTACACAATATGAAACATGTTAAACAAATAAAATGCGGAAGCGATAGGATCTAACCTCCAGCCATTGCACTCTGTAACTCTGCTGTTGAAGCAATTGCCGAATCTGACAGTCTACTCTGTGTCGATTACAGACCTTCCAAATCTTCCAAGCACTCAAAACCTCACTAGATGGTGTTTGTATGTTTTTTAGGTTAACGTACTTGGGGACCGGAAGGAGCCCTCTTATATTACTAACGAGGGCATGCTAATTATGGCAATAAAATCACGTTTTAACCATCACAAAATCGTGTTTTAATAGCCAAATATTGAGTTGAGATTTAGCGTGAAATTATGGACCATATCCGGAATTGGTCAACCAAACAATTATTTCCCTAATTATGGAGATATACTAACACTATCAACTTGTAACCAAGATTTATCCACATTTTTCTATTTTCTAATAAAAACTATATTTTTAATATGCAATAATTATATCATTCAGGCACAACCATATTTTATAAAAACTAAACCCAAGACCTGACGATGCGCTCTAGAGAGAAATTTTCTCCGAGATATTCTCACGGCCGTCACTCTGCTTCAGACTGGTGTTCCAAGTTGTTCACTTGTTTCATAGACAACCTCAGCAAGAGAGTTTCTAGGATAGCCCTATGGGAGGCTTTCAATTCGTATGGTGTTGTTGTGGATGTGTTCATCTCCTATCATAACAAAAGACCCTCCTCGACCAACACAACATTTGCTTTCGTAAGATACAGATTCGACGATGAAATGCAGAAGGCAATCCGAGATGGGGATGCGAGGAAGATTGATGGCTTTAAAATCGTGGTTAAGAAAGCAAACATCAGGTGGAACGAGAAACATTATGCTAACCATGAAGGCTCTCACGGGACCACCAACGCGAAGTCTACGGGGAACTTCAGACCAATAGCCACCACAGACCACAGATTGTTCAAGGAAGTTTTGATGGAGCAGGTTAATGCTGAACACGGAAAATCTACATCGCAGTCACTCGACTATTCTGAACCGTTACCATCCCCCGCGGTTGGGGCCACACAGTCGAAAGCTAAGGAAGTAAATTTTGATTTAGATATCCCTAAAGGCGAGATGGAGTGGCTTGATCGTAGCGCTGTTGGTCGCCTATCTAGCGAAACATCTGCTACCACTATTCAGGGGTATTTAGCCGACATTGGTTTCCTCTGTCAAGCAAGTCCCATGGGTGGAGTCTACTTACTCTTGACTTTCAACGACAAGAAAGCTATGGAAGCTTTTGTGGTTCAACATATGATTCTCTGTAAAGACTTATTCGAAAATGTCACCTCTTGGAACTGTTCTCCACTCCAAAAACTAGTCTCTGTTTGGGTAATTCTCGAAGAGGTTCCACTTCAAGTCTGGAATGAAAGATTCTTCAAGTCACTGGGAGACAGTTGGGGTTCCTATGTTAAGTCCGATGATTGCACTGTCAAAAGGCAAAGATTCGACTTTGCTAGACTTTTGGTTAATGTTGATTCAAGGTAGAAGATTCCTTCCTCAGTATCAGTTGCTATTCGAGGATCAACCCACAAAATTCTGATTTCAATAGACGAACCTGATCAGACCGATAAGCATGGGTGGAGCAACGCCTCCATAGACGACGGCCTTTCAGGCGACCCCTCAAGCTCCCAGTCTGACAAAGCTTTCAATGCCGCAGACATTCGAGACTTTTCCGAGGCTCCTAAGGCGGCTACTTTTGATTTTTCCGAAGATCTTGTACTGCATGACAGAGTAGATGTTCTCCCAAAGACCAGCATTTCCCTTTCTGCAGAGGAACATGCAGGCGATAGCGTGGCTATGATTTTTAATTCTGAGCCTCCTCCTTCTAAACGAGATGACGTGGACTTAATCGGCTATCACAATCTTCACGGGTCTGGTTCGGTGTTTGGTTTAACACCCATGAGCTCTGCCCACACCAACACTGGGCACGATAGGCCCCATTTAACTGGGCCTTTAAATGACTCATCACCTTCGTCAAAAGAAGCTAGCGCTATTGGACCCGAAGTAATAGCTGGAACGAACACAATCAATGGACCTCTAAGGAAGGCTGCAATTTCTAAGCCCCGGAAGAATCGTGGAACAGGTCTTAAAAAAACCAAAAGAACTTCCTCTGTTGTTAGAAGAAGAAGGATGTTAAGAAGAGAAATTCGAGAGATTATGTGCGGAAATCGTGTTTATACCCCCGATGTAGTCGACAATTCCGTTTCTGACAACGATATAATGCTAAGGAATGCTGCAATTCGAAAAGAAGCTGAGGCCACCTGGGAGGTCAGCTCAAAGTTGGGTATCACCTTTGATAAGAACAGAGACTCAATGGTTGGTATCTTTTGCAACTTGGAGGAGGCCGATAGATTAGGATAGCTGAATGTTTCCGTAGTTATCAAGGTGTTTGGGTGCTCTTTAATTGTTATGATTATCGTGACTTGGAACGTTAGAGGTCTTGGCAGGATGGAAAAAAGACGTGCTGTCAAGAAATTGGTCTCGAATCACAAGCCACACCTACTCTTTATTCAAGAAACTAAGTTGAATCAGATTAACAATCGTATCCTCAAATCATTATGGAACTCCAACTCCTTTAAGGCAGAAGTGGTTTTCTCTGAAGGCACTGCTGGGGGGCTCATTTGTCTGTGGAACGAGGACTTCTTCAAGGTCGATGCCAAAATTACCTCACAAAGATACATATTACTCCGGTGTGATTCCCTCTTTAAACTTAAAGTGCGGTTTCGGTAATATCTATGCACCCAACGACGATGGCGATAGACAATCAATGTTCGAAGAGTTGGAAGTTCACCTATGCGGTAATGAAATGCCCTGGTGCTTAGGCGGTGACTTTAATGTGATCAGATTTGCTAAAGAGAAAATTGGGAAATGCTATAATCACAGAGCAATGAGCCAATTCTCCACTTTCATTAATAGTATCAAGCTTGTCGACCTACCTTTATCTGGTAGCAACTTTACTTGGTACAGTAATAGATCAGCTCCAACTTTCTGCAGACTTGACAGATTCCTTTTATCTCTGACCCTTGTTTCTAGCTTTCCAAATTTGCTACAGAAAGCACTGCCCAGATCTCTTTCTGACCACAACCCCATTGTTTTATCTCCGATGGCAACCAACTGGGGCCCGAAGCCCTTTCGCGTGTTCAATCACTGGCTCGACGAGAAAGGCTTTCAGAATGCTATTAAGGTTGCTTGGGAAGAACTTAAATCTGGAAATCATGCTGCCTTCGACATTTGGGGCAAGCTTAGAGTGATCAAAATTGCCATGAAAAACTGGTACTCTCAAGAAGGGAAGATCGATCAAACGAAGATCCGCTCTTTAGAGGAGAACATCGACCAAATGGAGAAGGAGTTAAATACAGGAGACAATGAAGACGAGAAAACACTAGCCATCAATTCAAAGAAAGCTGAGTTATGGGCTTTATACAGAGCAGAGGAAAGATCATGGCATCAGAAATCTAGAGTTAAATGGTTTCAAGAGGGTGACAGGAACACCAAATTTTTCCACTTGATAGCATCTGCTAGAAGGAGAAGCAACCTCATCAACTCCCTTATTATCAACGGTAGACCAGTGGACAACCCCAACACAATCAAAAATGCTGCTGCTTCGCACTTTGAATCTCAGTTTAAAAAGCCTCAACAAGCAAAAGTACTGGAGTTAGATTGCAATTTCAATTCGTTAAGTGACCATAGTGCAAAGTGGCTGGAGAATCCTTTCTCTGAAGATGAAGTCTGGGAGGCAATCTCAAGCTGCGATGGTAACAAGGCTCCAGGGCCAGACGGATTGAATCTTAACTTCATCAAGGATCAATGGATCTATTTGAAGAATGACTTAATGTCTTTTTTGACTAACTTCCACAAAACCGGGCAATTCAACAAAAAGCTAAACTCTTCTTTCATTACTTTAATCCCTAAGACCTCAACGCCCTCCAGTCTTAATGATTTTCGCCCTATCTCCCTTGTTGGCTGTATCTACAAAATCCTTGCCAAGACTTTGGCAAATCGCTTAAGAGTTGTTATAGGGGAAGTCATTGGTGCAAATCAATTTGCCTTTTTGAAGGATAGACAAATCTTTGATTGCTCCCTAATCGCCAACGAAATGGTAGACGGGATTAAAAAATCAGGCTCTAGTGGACTTATCTTCAAGGCAGACTTCGAAAAAGCCTTTGACAGCGTCGACTGGTCTTTTCTTAATTTTGTTATGAAGAAGATGGGGTTCGGCACAATGTGGAGAAAGTGGATATCAAGTTGTATCTCGACAGTTTCCTTATCCGTTCTAGTCAATGGAGTCCCTTCAAGAGAATTCAACACATCCAGAGGTATTAGACAAGGCTGTCCACTCTCACCTCTCTTATTCAATCTTGTAGCAGAGGCCCTTAGTGCACTCATGAACAAATCAAGGTCATTGGGACTATTCAATGGTATTGGTATTGCCAATGACTCTTTTAGACTGTCTCACTTGCAATACGCAGACGACACAGTGATTTTCTGTGAATCCGATTTGGAATAGTTGTTAAACGCCAAGAGAATTCTAAGGTGCTTTCAGATGATGTCCGGACTTAAAATTAACTTCTTGAAGAGTAGTCTTATTGGTATTAGGATCGACAATCTGATATTGAACAATTGGGCCAGCAGAATTCGATGTTCAACAGAGAGTCTCCCTACCTCTTATCTCGGTTTACCATTAGGCGCCGACCCAAGAAGTATTTGCATGTGGAACCCAATCATTGAGAAGTTCCAAAAAAGACTGGCAGGTTGGAAAGCCAACTTCCTATCCATGGGAGGAAGAGTGACCTTACTGAAATCGGTTCTGTCAAGCCTACCAGTGTTCTACATGTCCCTATTCCAAATCCCGACTGCTGTAAAACAGGCTCTAGACCAATTGCAAAGAAACTTCTTATGGGGTGGCACTTCCCTTAGTAGGAAAATGCACTTGGTGGATTGGTCTTCTATATGCAATCTTAAAGAATATGGAGGTCTAGGGTTGATTGATTTAAAACTCAAAAACAGGGCTCTTCTCAATAAGTGGATATGGAGATTTGGAAAGGAAAACAATGCTTTGTGGAAAGCAATCATCATCCAAAAGTACGGAGGCAGCCCCAACGATCTCATTCCACCTCACAAGATTAACAGAGGGTACTCGAGTATATGGAGAAACATAGCTCAACCCTTATCCCCCAATAACAACTCCTATCCGCAAACCAACGCAGGACTGGGTTTCTCGTTAGGTGATGGCAGCTGTATTGATTTTTGGAGCCAGGAATGGATCGAAGGTATCTGTCTCAAAGCTGATTTCCCCCGGATATATGCTCTTGCAATCAACAAAAAAGGGAAAGTCAAAGACTACGGCTACTGGAGCGAGAATGGTTGGTGCTGGAATGTCAATTTGAGAAGAAGAATCTTTGGCTGGGAATTAAATCAATGGCAGGCCTTCCGCAACACCTTGAATGACTATCATGTGTCCAATAATTTGAAAGATACACTTATTTGGAAAGGCACTTCCAGTGGCAACTACACCGTCAAGAGCTTCTGCACAGCAGCACTCAACAACTCCTCATCCGAAAATGAACATTGGAAGTTAGTTTGGCGTGGATTAGCTCCTCCTAATGTGGAAGTCTTCTGCTGGAAATTGCTTCGAGGAAGGGTCGCAGTTAAGGACCTCCTCGTTAGAAGGGGTTTACTTCAATCCAACTCTGCAGATTGTCCCATTTGCGGTAAGGAGACAGAAACCGTCGAACATCTTTTTTTCACCTGTGCTTCTGCTTGGAAGATTTGGATGCACTTCTGTGGTCTTTGGGGTCTATCCTGGTCTTGTCACTTCAAGCCAGTTCCTTTTTTCTTGGCTTGGATTTCTGCTCTTCCAAAGAATCAATGTGACAAAATCTGGTCAATGGTTTTCTTTGCTACAGTTTGGACCATTTGGTTGAACAGGAACGAGGTCGTCTTCAATGGCAAACTTTTTTCCTTGAATCAATCCTTGGACAGCGTCAAACTCAGGCTCTCTCATTGGTTCAAGGCCAAATGGCCTAGGTCACACTCCTCTGCTTTGGATTTCTTAAGATCACCTAATGTGATCGTGGTCCCCCCTAAACCCAAGATACATAGACAACGCAAGAACTGGATAGCTCCACAGCTTGGCTTTTTAAAATTCAACATTGATGGGTCTGCCTTAGGCAAACCCGGATTAGCTGGTATTGGTGGATTATTAAGAGATGATAGTGGAGCTACAAAATTAATCTTCTCCAAAGCCGTCGGCATCCTCGACTCAAATGAAGCTGAGCTTCTTGCCGCTAGAGAAGCTTGTATGTTATATGCTGCTTCAAGGTGGGTTACCACACATTCTCTCATTATCAAAAGCGACTCGGCTAATGTAGTCAAATGGATAAATCATCATCAATCTGCTCCTTGGCGACTCATGAAACTCGTTTCACAGATAGAGAATTTGAAGCCCAGGTTCAACTCATGGAGTATTATCCATATCCACATCCCAAGGGAAATTAATGAGGAAGCCGACACCCTGGCTAAGGAAGGGGTTCACAGAGCTCATGACTTTATAAAGGTTTTCTGATTAGGACCCATTGAGTTTGTTCCTTGCTTGGATTGTTGACTGGTGCGCTTTTTTGGGCTAGGGACTTCTCGTTAGGCTCCTCTTTGACCATGTCACCACTTGCGCATCAAGTTCTTGATTTATTGTCCCAACAAGCTTGCTCTGTTTTTTTGTTGATTGGCTTCATCGACTCGCAGTTGGTTTTCCAAGTACCGGTCCTTTTCAAGCTTGAGTCTCCTGTGTGGTGTCAATTCGGGAAAGTCTCAACCGGGTTCCACTAGAAGCCAAGTAGCACGGAAGGTGCCGATGGTTGGTCTGTTTGGTTTTGGCGAAGCACGATTTCTTCCTGGGCGGTTTTTATTTTGGTCCGGCAGAGTGCTGCGGAGCGGTAGTCTGATGACGATCACAATTGGCGTAGGCGTTGCGTGCTTTTGGTTTGTCTTTGATCAATTGGGTCCACTTTATTTCAATGGTTGATGGGTCTATTGCCTATAGATAGATGAATTGTTTGCTGGTTTTGTGCTTTTGTCGCCTGTTTTCCCGTTTGCAATTTTCTCGAGGACGTATTGGTCAGTTGATGCCTAATGTCCTCTGCAAAATTGCGTAACAGTTGCTTTAATAAATTTGGCTTTTCAAAAAAAAAAACTAAACCCAATAATTAAAGTAATAAATATACAAAACAAACACTAATCCAAGGAAGACGATGGTAGAGATGCGAGGGCAAGACAAAGGGTGACTCCACTGCTATTCCTAGACAACAAAAGAAAGGATAAGAGCGAGCTCAAAGAGTAAAATTGCAGGTATGAATATGTTTTTAGAAAGCGTGATGAAAAAAAGAGAGAAAATAAATATGAACTAAAACTACGTTTTTTAATAAAACTATATCTTTTTATGTAAAGTCAATATAGTATAGAATATAATTTAATATTAACCGTGGACTTTAGTATAAAGAAATTTCTATTTTTTAAAAATATATGATGGTTAAAGACATAAATATAGTTTATATACAGTTGATCTAGTTTCAAATATCGTATTGAAAAAACAAGAAAAAATAAATCTAATCTAAGACTACAATTTTTAATAAAACTGTAGTCTTTCCATCGAAAGCTTATACTGGATATATATTTATATATATGAACTACTATTTAACATTAAGTGTAGTTCTTGGTTTAAAAAAATATCTTATTTCACATAATAAAGTATGTTTAGTGATATAAACATAGTCTATTTAAAATAAAGTTTTTATTTAAATGTAAATTTAAAAATGTTTAAGTAGTGACTTTTATTGCTAAAAACTGTATTTTTTATAAACCATGTTTTTTATTAAGTTTGTTTTATGTGATATCTAAGATTTTAAAACTTCTATAATTTAAAAAATTGTAGATAAAGATATTAGACTGTGCATGCTTTCAGTGATCGTAACTAATGTTTTACGAAACCATAACCTAGTGTATTTTTCTACTGGTGCTTTCTACATTCATATTTTCTTTTTGTTTTGGTATTTAAAACACTTGTAAGTTAGCTTTAAGTTTATTTATATTTAGAAAATGAGAAATTTTATAGTAAGATTAAATTTTTTGACATTACTGTAAGGTTAACACAAACATATATAAGTAAACGTAACTTTAGTATAATTAGGCATGAAATATGCTTGGAGTATCATAAACACATAAGAATAAACATAAACACAGATTGTAGCAAAATTATCATGTGCTTACTATTTTTAACTTTAATTTTACGTTTATTTTCATGTATTTACAATACCTCTAAAATATTTAATGCATAATGACACTAAATTTATACTTAATCATGTGTGTATTTATATTGACCTTATAGTAATGTTAATGTCAAAAATTTTAACTTTACTATAGATTCCTATATATGGGGAATTTACACTTAATTATTTATGTTTACATTTATGTTTACATTGGCCTTACAATAAGATAAAAAATTTTAACCTTATCAGGATTCCCCTTTAGAATACTGATAGGACTAACCTAGATTCTTTGAATTCAAGAAGCAAATTTCAGTATACTAAACTCAAAAAAGGAAAATTTTCTTCCTAAATTTAAAGCTTTTTATTTTTTGGGTACATAATTTAATGCTTTTGTTTTAATTCTCTTCAAACTATTTGCTTAAATTTTAAATTATTAGCTAAGCAACCAAAGCTTTACCTAATAGTTGTTATTCTTTATTAAGAGAGATTGGATCTAATATTCAATATTCCATTCCCTCCATAACTTTTATGAACAAAAAAAGTTATTATGTCAATTGGGAGAGATTTTTATTTTGGAAGGTGATTAGATGTTTTTGCCAACCATTACATACAATTGAACCATAAATGGCTATAAAACTTTTGACTTTTTGCATAGAGGAATATGATCTATCAAAAATAATGGGGTTCTAATTGCACCCATATTTTTTGGTTTCACATCATTTATATTTAAAGTGGCCAACAAAATGATTTAAATCATATTCAAAGCAGCATTTATATCCAAATCCACAAAGATTTAATAGAATTTAGTTGCCTTCTATGAAACAACTCATTTTCATTCATAAATCATTACAAACCCATTCAAATCATTGTGTAGCCATTTAAGAACATTAAGTACCTCAACATATCATGTGATAATGTTGTCCAAAGTACACAAATTTGATACATCACAATCCAATTTTAGTAGGATTTCAATCTTCAATCATAATGCATCCAAATATAAAATTATGTAACTTTCATATTTATTATTTCTATTTTGGTTTTATCATAATGCAAAGTGTGATATAAATCTAATCATTTTAATTGTGAAACTTATTATTTAAATTCAATGTAGTTACTTTATGATATTTAATGCCTAAATGTTTATGAATAGATAATATATTTTTTTAGAGATATGATTAAGGATTTTTTTACTTGATTTTAATTTTCTTATAACATGATTTTAAAACTTAGTTTCCATTTGATGCACTTAAAAATTATTTTCAAAATACTCTTCACAAAAATAAAATTGATTGATAAAAAAGATATTTTTCCATTATCGGCTAATTATGTGCTAAAGTCAATATATATAGAAAACAACAGCACAATTAAGTAAAAGATTAAAAATTTCCGTTCATTTGAGATTCTATTGGGCAAATATGCAAGCAATTATGAAAGCATGAACAACAATTTACCTAAGATAGATAGCACCATTAATTTGATACTTACCTACCCCATAGTTTACCAACCCTTGTCTCCTCAGTGGGCGATGGGTTTCTAAAAAATATCAAAAGATTCAAAGAATTTAAAAAAACAGATGGCTGATATGGCGATAACTCATTGGCCCACGTGTACATATACCCCACATTCTTTCCATACTCTAACAACACAGATAATTTCGTCCTCCACAGACAGCAACAAGTGAAGACCTATCAAAAAGTGCCACGTGGTAAATTGTCTTTGTAAAGTACACAGCCTTTTCAGAACTTCAATAGGTTTCCATATAAAGCCGACCCAATGCGGTAAGCAAATTTAACGGTCATGATACACCTCATACTGAAATGGGTCCGCTTTCACTGTTTACTGCCATGTGTACGGTATGGATTAAGAAGTTTAAAAATGGAAAATACTGCGGCGGTGCAGATTAGAGATTCTCTCCTTGCTATTTAAATGTTCGAAAGCTCGCAGTTGCTTTCGCAGTGTATCGAGTGCTACTACTCTCACTTCAAAGAATTAAAGAAAAAACTTTGAAATTATTTTAAAAGGGAAATTTGGTTGAATATCTCCGGCGAGTTCTTGCCGGGAAGTCTAACCGGCGATCTCTCCGGAAAAGGTATTAACCTTGTAACCTCTCATATATTTCAATTTCTAGGGTTTTTGTTCGCACCATTGCTCGGAAAGCCTGTTTAAATTCTCCCCTGTAAAATGCTGAGAAAAAAACGAAGAAAATTTGCAGTGGTTTTTTTAAAAAGAGGAAATGTTTTATTTTTCGATTAATGCATGTAAAATTTGTGATTAAATTTCGATTGACTTGATTAATTGATTATTTTGTCCTTTGATCTTCCTAAGGGGTTTTGGAGGGTGTACGAAGCTTGTTTTTTGATTGAGTGAAGGCGAATTTAATTTCAAGTGAGCGACTTACTGACTCATTGAGTTGAAAGATTGTCTAGAAATGGTATGATCGCAACACTTATAGAAGCTTTTTTTTATTGCATGCAAATATTTTGTTTAAGTTTTGTCACTTTCTTGTTAATGATTTTGAATTTCTTTTTCCTCTTTTCTTGGTTATTTTTTATGAAGATTCATTGTTTGTTTGGTGCGCTTGGATCTGTACTGATTCATGTTTGATTTGATTATTGTTTGAATGAATTAAAGTGCTTACATAGAGTATTTATAATGATGTTTCACTAGGTCAAATATTGTTAGTTGCATGGTATTGTTGGATTTACAGTTAAAAGATTCGGCACGAGAAATTCAAATATATAAATAAATGGTAATCAAGATGATTTTGTGCTTTAGATATGCATATATGGTGATTTATGTTAGTTTCCATTATATTGGAGCTTTGAGGAATTCAAACGTTTCAATAACGGTTATCGTGATGATTATTTGCCTTAGATATACAACTATGGTGATTTATATTTGGTTCCATTGTGTTGGAACTTTGAAGAATTTGAATGTATTATTAAAAGTAATCATGATTATCGCATAGATATGTGGTTATGGTGATTAATGTTAGATTCCATTATTTTGAAGCCATAAGGAATTTAAATGTCTTAAGAAAGAAGTTGGTATTGATAACATGTCTTAGACATGCAGATATGATTATTAATGTTGTTCTGTTATTTAGTAGCTTTGAGGAATTGAAATGTAATAATAAATGTTGCCATACTAGACAAGTAGCACAAATTTGCAGATATTGCTGAATTTTATTAGTTTCCTAAGCTTAAATGTGTTAATAGAAGTAATTATGATGATTATGTGCCTTAGACATGAAGATAAGGTGAATTATGTGAGGCTCCGTTATGTCGGAAAGGAGAAATTTAAAGGTCTTAATAAAAATAATTGCGATGGCCATATGTCTTAGATATACAAATATGGTTATTTATGCTAGGTTCTCTGATGTCAGAAGTTTGAGGAATTTAAATGTCTTAAAGAAAGTAAACGTCTAAACCTGATGATCAAGTGCCGTGGATATGTATATATGGTGATTTTATGTTAGGTTTTATCATGTTGAAACTTGAGGAATTTAAATTCTTAATGAAAGCAATGATGACGGTTACAAGCCTTAGATATGCTCACACGACGATTTATATTAGGTTAAACAATTTTGGAACTTTTTGACTAGCAATTTTCAGCACGTGATTGATATGCTGATCGAAATTGCCTGCATTTACCAGCTGTTTGTTTTTCTGTATATTTACTTTTTGATATGCATTAAATGATGGTGTGAGAGTCAATTGGTTGTTTAAGGTGGGGGTAATATCCTTCTAAAACAGAAAAGACACATTTCCTTTTGAGCGATTTTTATGTAAAAGATGTTTGTGGTTACTATAGACTTTAACATTATCGAATTCCTGTTGATGAAAACAAGATCAAGAGTAATGATTTAAAGAAAAGTAAGTACTCTAAAAAACAAAGGAGATCCATCTAAATGATTAATTCCTTTGTTATGTCAACTGAAGTTTTTAGCTCATGCTTTCTTCAAATTTCGAGGTGGAAAGAATATGGAATTTCGTTTGATTCAACAGAAAATACATGGAACGGGTATGGTTTTCCAAAATGGGTATTGTTTAAATGGTTGACTCGCCTTTTTCTCTAAGTTTTTAACTTGTAAACTTTTCCAAAAAGAGTCCAAAAGTTACAGATACATACATCTTATTAAAATGTCATGAAAATGTGTAAAAACAACACCTTATATAAATAAGATTTTTTTTTTCCTTGACCAAACAACAAAAATGATCTTTTTTCTTTTACCATCTTATTGATCATCAGAAAAATGTATAAATACGATAACCCGGACATTTAGTAGGTTTGCACATGCTTAAACTTCGGACGGTTCTCATTTCAATTCTATGGCTTGGTGCAGATATCCATAATATGTAGAAATAAAATCATTATGGTATTAACATCTGTCATCCTTTTGGTAAATACCTGCCATTATTTCGTCTTCGTTGTTGTGCACAAGCTTTTAGCCATGAAACAACAAAAATATATAGGGTTTATAACTCACTTGAATGAGCTAAGCTACCTTCTGTTGGGCTACTAGTCTGATAAGGATTATTCTTGTACTTTCTCCTTGTATCCCCTTGTTGCTTTATTTAGATTACATGTCAAGATAAAAAGAAAAAGCAAGAAGTAACTGTTTGAATGTTGCAGGATTACGTAATGAGTTTCTAACTTGCAAGGTATTTTAATTGTACTATTTAGTTTTCCATTGCTAGAATTATTATTAGTATTATTCTGTCCTACTCCTTTGGATGTTGTACTTCTGATCCAACTTGATCCCACAAGAAACTATATGAACCTAAAGTAGTCTCCATATCAATAAAGTTACCAATAAGATTAATATATAGTTAGCCTCTATATAGTTATGTTAAGAGAATATTAGTTAGGCTTGTTGCAGCTTTAATACTGTAAAAAATAATTTTTAATCCAGACTGTGTTGGCACTTAGTCTAAATGTATATCGTGGGCTGATTTTTATCAGTTTTTAACATATTGCTTATATCAGGCAACATTAGTTCCAGCTACCAGGAAGTAAAAGGGAAGTTTTAGAACCTTAAGAAGTTGAATAGGCTATAGCTGTCAACAGCAAGTTCATTGGCCGCTCCTTGCAAAAAATGTCTTCCTTCACTTTCATGCATGTATCATTTAGGTAACTCTTTGAAGATTTTAAATGCCATGATATGATTCTAGAAACCTCCCTGACTAGCTAATTTGTTTATGTTTAGTATCATTAGAAGTAGACCCAGAGAATGAAAATGTTTCCAAGGATTTCTTTTCTGAGTTTCATTAGGATCTGAAAGAAACTGAAAAATTATTATTTCTGCTTAAACTAGCAGATCAATTGTAATTCATTTTGGTTCAGGTAAGTAGAAAAAATAAAACATTTTATTTTAATATTGAGTATTTGTTTTCTTGGAGTAATCATGTTTGTTTAGCAGCTAATTTATACCCTGAAAGCTTATCTGATATTTGAGGTAGAATGTATTAGATTGATTCTAAAAATCCTCAGATGAATCTATCTGGCTTTAATCAGTTTTCTGTGGATATATTTTATGTCTCTTATTGATCTTAGCATGCAAAATTTTGTGCTTGATATATATGTGTGTGTATATATACATATATATATATATATATTATATTTCTTTAATTTTTTGATGGCATGATTTGTTTGGCTTTGAATTTTTTTTTTATGTGATAGAGTTCTTATTCTCACTCTCCAGTTCTTGTGTCATATGATAATAAATGCTCCACTTTGATTCTTTTTATCATTGATTTTGCACAGTCTTTTCAGCAAAAAGGTTTCTGGATTCCAAGAGATGGTGCGTGTCTAACTAATGGAGAGATGGCTTATGATAATTCTTCAAGATCTGAACCAAAGCGTGGTCATCAGTGGTTTATGGATGCTGATGCACCAGAATTGTTCAGCAACAAGAAGCAAGCAATAGAATCAGTTAACTGCCGACCGGTTTCAGGAATTGCAGACATCAATGTTTCTCCTTGGCACAATGCTTCCAGTTTTCAGTCAGTTTCTGGTCAATTCACTGACCGCTTATTTGGACCTGAGCCCATGCGAACTGTCAACTTGGTTGATAGGAACATTTCTTCTGTTAACAGTGGAAGTATGAATGTGGGAAGAAAGGATTTTGTGGATCAATATGGTAATAGTTCATCTGCTGGTTTGTCTATGTCTCAAACTGTTGGTGATGCCTCTTCATGTCTCAGTTTTGGTGGAATAAGGAAAGTTAAAATCAATCATGTTAAGGATTCCAACAATGGCATGCCAGCATCAGAGGGACAGCCATATGGTAGAGGAGTTAATAACACAGTTTCAATGTCTACTGTTTACAGTAAAAGTGGTAACAACGCTATATCGCTGGGCCCAACTTATGGTAGTGGGGATGAGAATACCATCTCAATGGGCTCCACATTTACGAAGGCAGATGGCAATTTTATTTCCATGGGGCACACCTTTAACAAGAGAGATGGCAACTTCATATCGGTGGGGCACAATTACAACAAGGGAAATGAGACTCTCTTGTCAATGGGTCAGCCTTTTGAGAAGGAGGATGGTAATTTTATTTCCATGGGTCAGTCATATGAGAAGGGAGATGCTAATTTAATTTCATTGAACCCTTCCTTTGGCAAGGGGCAGGAAAATTTCATTTCCATGGCCTCTGCATATGGTAAATCAAATGAGAGTCTGATTTCAATGGCACCCACTTTTGATAAGGAAGATGATAGTGTCATACCAATGGGACCTTCCTATCATAAGGCAGATTATAACATCACAGCAATGGCTCCTACTCAAGACAAAGGAGAGTCCAATATTTTATCTATGCATCAAAACTACAACAAGGGCGAGAGCAATACCATATCTTTTGGGGGGTTCCATGATGAATCTGAGACAAATCCCTCTGGCAGTATTATTAGTGGCTATGACTTATTGATGAATAATCAGAATCCAGCACAAGCATCGCAACTGCCTAGCCAGCAACAGTTAGTTGAGTCAAATCTAGATTCAAATGTAAATAGTGCCCCTAAAAATAATTCTAGAACTGATACCAACCCAAAGCATAAAGAACCAAAGACAGTTAAAAAAGCTTCTCCCAACAATTTCCCTTCCAATGTCAAAAGTTTGTTATCAACTGGTATGCTTGATGGGGTTGCTGTGAAGTATGTTTCCTGGTCGCGGGAGGTGGGTTATTTCCCATGCTTAAATTTTTACCAATGGAAATTTCACTTATGTAAGCTAACCCTTTTCTTGGCAGAAAAACCTCAAAGGATATATACAAGGGACTGGGTATATGTGTGGCTGCAAGGAGTGCAAGTTCGAAAAAGTAAGCAACTCAAATAGTCACATTGCTTTTCAGCCTTCTTTGGGCTTTGCTTGGTAAAAAGGATAGAAAGGGGTGAGGATAGAAAATTTGCTAATCTAATGGTTAAGCTACAAAGTAGGAAAGTGGTTATGAAACCTAACCATTAGATTAACAAATTTTCTATCCTCACTTTTTTCCTTCTTTCCTACCAAGATGCCAAAAAATGTTGTTTGATGCAAAGCTTCTCTCTCTTACCCTTTTCCCAGCTACAGAGTAATGAGAAGAGAACAAGAGTATTAAATCTGAGTGTCATTGCCTTATCATTCGAACTTTATCATGCAGGCTCTGAATGCATATGAGTTTGAGCGCCATGCTAATTGCAAGACCAAGCACCCCAACAATCACATATACTTTGAGAATGGAAAGACCATCTATGCAGTTGTTCAAGAGCTCAAGAACACTCCACAGGAGATGCTTTTTGATGTAATTCAAAATGTAACAGGGTCTCAAATCAATCAGAAGAACTTTCGCATCTGGAAAGGTAATGTAGTTGTTTTTAAGTTGACTGACCTGATGCATACCTGAAAGATACATTTTTGTAAATTCTCTCACTCAATTTCCTTCTTCCTTTTTCTCAGCATCATATCAAGCCGCCACCCGTGAACTTCAGCGTATATATGGAAAGGATGATGTTGTTGTGTCATCTTGAGATGAAGACTCTACCTTTCAAAGCTTGTGAGGTGGGTCAGATCTGTGCATAGCAGCGTGTATCTAATACTAAATTATAGACTTGCTTTGGGATTTAAATAATTTCAGCAGATGGATGCTGGTAGATATCTTGGCTTTCCAAATTTTCTGAATGAGACCTTTATATTTCGATAAATCATAGTTGTTCTCAGAAGTAGAATTTAACTGTTCTGGATGTGTATGATTGAAATATATAGAGTAGCTGCATCTTTGTTAGTCATGGTGGCAAAGCATTCATCTTTGAATGCCTTGTGAACTCTGTCGATCTTGTTATTCTATTCTCTTCACATAGATCATCTGGAATAGGTAGAACCATATTGGGGTTCTTGATGGAACCTTTTCCTATACTCCTGAAAGATGAAACCTTCTTCAAAGCATACGAGTTACATCTTGTATTATATGTTTATATATATTTTGAAAATAGGAATGATGAGTCAAGATAAAGGAATTCTGAACATAAACCAAGTGTAATGTCTTGCAAGTCAAGTGATATAACCCCTGGCATGTAGAAACCGGGATGTCACTTTCAGTTCCTGAGATTTAAGCTTTGTTTGGTAGGAATGATGGAAAGAGATAAGGATGAAAAATTTGCTAATTTAATAATTAAGCTACAAAATAAAAATGTAATTATGAAACTTTACCATTAGATTAGTAAATTTTTTATCCTCATCTATTTCCATCTTTTTTACCAAACAAAGTCTTAGGTTTCCCTAAAAGTTGGTTTGGTATACTTCTCACAGCCTCAATGAAATTTAGGCTGAGGCTGAGACAGCAGATCAGTAGTATTATTACCTGGCATACGTTCTGGGTCCTGCCTGAAATAATATATACATCATCAGGCTTACTGCTTTCTTTGTATGGTTTTCTATGATCCACAGCAATCTATGTTCATTTTACGTTTATGTTTGGTCAATTTTGAAACTCAAACTTCCTGGGTATTCCCCAGTTCCTTCAAACAGGCTTCCAGGACTCTGTTAGCATCTATGGTTATTAATTGTAGCCCGTGCTCTGCTGATCAGTCCGTGCTACTGCGCCCTCTGGTTTAGATTGAGGCCAATTGTTGCTCTTACCCCACGAAACTAGACAGAGGCCGATAACAATAACAATGCTTCCAATTACCCTGTAAGACAAAGACCATAGTTCAAAGACCTTGAAATTGCAGAGTTCATTGGCTTCTGATGTAGGACAGAACGATTCATACCTTCCTAGATACATTTCCTCAGCCAAGGGAAAGCTGCCTAAAATTGGAGCAATTATATTGCCTAACAGATTAACAGCACTCAGTCTCACAGAAAAAGGACCCTTTCTCTTCATTGCAGATCCCACTGTATATAAATCACACGCAGAGACCATTCAACTTGGTTTGAGCCTTGGGTAGATTTTTCAAGTCCAATCTTGGGGTAACATCTAACTAAGCAGCCTAATCCAGCGGTTTTGGATTAGTCAAGGTCTAATGGCTTGATATTTAGAAGTGTCAACCAAACTTGATCCGGTCGAGACACCTTACTTGTAATTAAGAAAATGTAATAGAATGTGTTTTACGGTAATTTTGTGAAGAGTCAGATATCATGCATTAGTCATGAATTAGAAAATATGGAATTAATGCTTGATGGTGATTTGTAGGTGAAGGGTAATCCATTTGTTTTGATAAATGGATAGCTAGGTTTTTCTCCACAGTTTGATGTTATTCATATGCTAAGCTAAGCTAAGCTGCTAATCACTAAATTTGCAATTTTCTCAGTCCATCAAACTTAGATTTCAGCAAATGCTATAGGATGAAATCCATCAGAATATTATTTTTCCCTTTTCTTTCAACATGAACAATCCCACTAGCATGAATAAATCTCAGAACTTGAATTGTCCTTAATACAAGTATTTAGTCAGGAAGAACCAGGCAAAAAACAGCAATTTCCTAATAAAAAAGCCTCGGAGTCCTTGGATAATTTCCATTTTTTGGCTTTTTCACTTCCAGAACAATCGAAATTCAAAAATCATTTTCTTATCAGAATTGCAGTTCTTAAAATTGACATTGACATAAAGAGTACAAAGCAGAGTTTATAAACTTGGCTTGCCGAAACATCCAATTAAACTAACACGAAATTTTTAGGCTATGAATGATAATGATATTTTCCAAGTTTTACAATTATTGATATGAAATTTTTGTTGATTGGGAAATGGATGTTGTAGCTTTCTTTCCACCCTGGGTCAGCTTTTTTGCCCATTAACATATTGCAGTTAAGCTGCAAGTTTGTTTCGAATTATGGGCCATGTTTTTGCTGGTCATATTGCATTATTGTTAACCATTTAGTAACTTTGAATTCCACAAGTAAGCTTTTTCTACAAAGAGACAAGCTCATCTATACATTATAAGCAAACTTTGCAGTAGAAAAAAGGACCATCAGCCTTAGCCAATTTTTTCTTAGTACATTAGAAAAAATGAAATGAGACAGGAGCGTTGAAAATTAAACTGGTTAACATTTTGAGTCCAATTAGAGATTTCAGGAAAAAGGAAAAGCCAGAGTAATTTTTAACAACGTTGTTGTTATGAGGGTCGTCATTCTTAATTTGTTGATTTTTTAAAAATAATAATGGAACTGATATAAATTTCCCACTTCCATTAACGAAATAACTTGTGAAGTATTTCAATTTGTTCTTTTATCCAAAAATTAATAAAATTAAAAATATAGTGAAAAAATTTAATAAAACTAAAATATAATGGAAAAATTCAATATTAAATCATAGTATATTGGTAAATTTATCCACAATCAATAAAAATTATTTAATTGTGCTTGTTATATCTACCTTGTAATAAGAAATCTCATTTAGAAAAGGCAAAACATTCCTAATTGCCTTAAGTTCCAAACTTGTCTTAATTCAAAACATTTAAGTAACTTATGGAAAATAAAGTTTTATAAGATAATGTATGTGGTTGTCCTAAGTATACAATTATAACATAAGACTTAAGAGTGTAATTTCCACTTTAATGGAAGTACGAACAAGAAAAAAAAGAAGCAAGAAAGGAAAAAGAAGAAAGAATAAAGAATAAGCATCTTTGTAGAATATTTTATATTCTCTTCTTTTTTTCGTATTCTGAAAATATGCTTTGCTTTTATCATACTTACAGATTTTAGCACTTTTTTTTTTTTGCACTTAATAGAGTTAGGATTATTTTCGTATATAGTGGCAGTAAAGTTTTTTAGCTATACAAGTGACATTAAAAAATTGTCACCTGTCTCATTTTTTAATTAATTTTTAAATATTTTTTAATATTTTTTAAAAAGTATGTATCGCAAATTATTGTTCAATACATTATTGGTAGAGTTTTTAAATTTCACAAGCAGAATTAAAAACTTAAAATGATAATAAATACTCTTCTTTATTTATTTTTATTTTTTTAAAATTTTTTAAAAAGTTATATGTTATCATCTTAACTCCACATGTGAAGTCTAAAAACTCCATTGATAATGTATTAGAAGTTGTAACTCTGTTTATGAAGTTAAAAAAACTCAACTGTTAATGTATAAGATAATAATCTGTAAATTTATAAATGATAAAAGTTTGTGTTTGATAATCTTAAAATGGAATTTTTTTAATTTCTGTTAATGTATAAGATAATAATCTGTAAATTTATAAATGATAAAAGTTTGTGTTTGATAATCTTAAAATGGAATTTTTTTAATTTCTTTAATATTTTGAGAAATATTTTGGTTCTGTTAATCCATGATGCTACATGGGATAATTTTTCTAAATGTTAAGAGATAAATGACAGTGATACCACTAGGGGTGACCAAGAACCCAACAAAAACAGTTTTATTTAGAATTTGCTTCGTCTCTTTGCGTGCTCGTTAGGACTCTCTATACTATTTTGTACTGGAAATCCACATCAGAAACCACAATTGAATTGTTTTTGTTCTTTATTTCTTCTAATTTTATGTTGATACATATGGAAAACTAATCTAAATTGGACAAGCGAAAAAGAAGGATAATAACCGCTAGATCAAACAGAAGTAATTAAGCTTAATCAGTCGATCAGAATATTCTTATGGTATTTGATCTTGGTTCTCTTTAACAGATTCATCAGCAGATGCCACTCTACTGCTTACATCCAAAAGAACAGAATCTTGGTTGGAAATCCCTGCTGTTTCACCGGTAGTGGCCATTTGCTGATCCCCACTACTCGGACCTGCCTTAATGTTGGTGTCCGAATCTGATGCAAGCTGATCCTTGCTCTTACCCCACAAAACTAGGTAGAGGCCGAGGATAATGACGATTGCTCCAATAATCCTGCAGCATTTTGCAATGAGTTAGCCTAAATCAGTTAAAAGATCATGAAAATTACTGAGTTATCTGCGTAATTAATAGCTTTTAGTGCCAAGTCCACTAAGAAAAATGTTCCCCAGAAGCTTAGAATTTGTGTTAAGAAAATGGAATCCCACTGACATGAGATGACATGAAAGATTGTTCTTTCCAAGCGTTTTAAAACCAGAAGATAATAAGATATGCACCTTCCCAAATACATTATCTCAGAAAAGATAAAGGAGCTCATAATCGCGACGAGAACCATGGTTAGAGGATTAAAAGCAGCGAAAAAGACAGGTCCCCTTGCTTGTATTACCATTGCAGATATATAGTAAGCAACCCCAGAACAGATAATTCCCTGAAAGTTGACAGATATGGTAATTGAGTATACTAGCAATAATGGGCTTAATTCATGGTTGGCTGAGTAATGAATTTTCTTACACTGTAAACTGCGGCCAAGAGTTTAGAGTCCCAGTGTATGGACCAAGCAGCAGCATTGCCCCTTTCCATTACCAGGGCAACAACAGCAGCTTCAATTGTGCCCATGAAGCAAATCAAAGTTGTTAGGGAGAGCTCTGTGGGGTATGATTTTAGCGTAATCGCCTATAGAAGAAAACCATATGACCTCTTACAGATTATTAATGGTAAAAGTGCCGAGAGCTTATCAACCCCATATTGATTTTGATTTTGATACTAAATTGGCTGAAGCCAAAGAAAAAATTTTGAAGAGTTGAGGAGAAAATTTACTTGAAGAATGACAAAACAAGCCCAGCAGACACAGCCTACAAGGATCATGATAGCACCCTTTAGGGGATCTTCCTTGGTTGTTGCAGCAGTATTTGTGGATTGGTGGTGATTGTTGATTTTTGTCCATGGCAAAGGCAACATTGGCCCATTAACCACAGTCATAATCATTGCTCCTCCAACAGTTCCAAGGGTCCCCAAAATCTTTGCCTGGCAGTGCTGTTTCCTGATATTAACCTTCTCAAGCCTGAAGAAATTCTTCACAAAATCAAGTCCCCAATCCACTATCCAACTATCGAATTGCGTAGAAAATTACATTTTTTTGGTAACTAGAGATATACCTACAAACCCAAGCTAGCAAAAATACAAAGGCTGGTAGAACATTGCACAAGGCAGTTGCAACAGTTGCTGTGGTATACTTAATGCCGGTATAGTATAAGTTCTGATCAATTGCTGGCCTGCAGAGGAGCAAATTTTTCATCTTAAAATTCAAAAGACAGAAGAAAACATAAAATAAAATTTGTAGATTATGAAAGCATATGCTTGATGGTCACTGGTGAGGGTTCCTTACTCTAATAAGCCCAGCAACACTATCTGAGCAAAGACAGATAAGGTCATCTTTGGCCTTACTTTCCTGTCAAATTTCATCAGAGTGATTCAGGACAGAATCCAAACTCATTTAGAAACTTGTAAGAAGAGATGGTTAGAGAAACAGACCTATCGAAAACAATGGCGAAAGGAGCAAGGACAACAGTGGCAATGGCAAAGCGGTAAACAACCAAGACATGTTGGCTCATACCCTTATTAAGAGCATACTTGGCAACTATGGGCATGCCTGCAGAGCCAAACCTCATGAAGACCATGGCTATATATGGCATAGCTTGATTGCAAATGCTAGTTGAGGCCTTCATGATCATGTTTTTCTCTCTTATTTCTGAATAACAAAGAGATTTCTTTAATGAATGAAGCGAAGATGCGCACACTTATATACACTTCACTTTTTATTTTTGCATGTCAAAATTACAATTTCTGCATGTCTGCTAAACTCTAAAGTCTACAAACATTTTTTAAACGAAATTATCTAATACACCATTAAGGAGTTCCTAAATTTCATTAACGAGATTTAAGAGTTTAGAATTGACACGTCTTTTCAAAGTATATTTTAAAAAATTAAAAAATTAATATAATAAAAAACACATCAATTTTTTAATTCATTTCATAAAATTTAAAAATTCATAAAGTGTATGAAATAATATTGTTTTTTACGTGAATTTAAAATTATCAATTTGAAACCTGAAACATTCAATTTAATGATTGAGATTTAATAATTGATGTATATATTTTGAATTCGAGTCTTGATCAGTACTTTTTCCTAAAGTTAAAAAACAAATATGTCAATTCTAATAAAAGTGATAGACTATAATAATATTATCTTAACCGGTAATATTAAAGGACAATTCTTGGATGCCATGTTTTTTTCTTTTTGGCTCTTGGATGAGTTTAATTAATGAAGCTTAGAAATTGGATATGGGGTAATAATATGCTTGCATGCATGGGAACTTCGATTTCCCATTGCATATTAATTCTCATTAGTCACTATATGGTTCTAGTTTGTTGTATATTTTCATATTTTATATAACATATAATTTTTCTAGTTACAAAAATCATAAAGTAGCATATTTAAAAAGAAACATTGACAATAACCTTCAATTATAATGATGAATATGATATTAACTAATAAATTTTATCTATTTAAAAAATAATATATTTTATTATTGAAATTGAAATCTTCAACTCAACTTAATTTCTTATAAATTTGTAACTATAATCTTCCAAAGAAATGTACATAACATGTGAAATTATTTTTAACAAATATAATTATAGTTTGAGTTCAAACTGGTAGGAATATTATGATAAAACTAGAACCTAATTAAAAACTTAGTAATTTCAACAAAAAAAACCCTTTTGGTAGAACAATTAGGCAAAACATCTAGAGTAATAATTTAAATAAATTATTAATTATAAATATGTTTTGCTAAAATCGTGATAAAAATGATTATAAAACTAAACTATTGCCTAACTATTGTCTTATGATGAATATAATTAGTAAATATTCATATAAATACATAAATATATATATATATATATATTTATATTCATTCTCTGCAATTGGAGTAAATAGATTAAGGCGATTAAGGAAATTTAGTAAATAGATCAAGGAGATTCGTTACAAGGTGGAATTAAAAATAAATAGTGAAGGACTAAATTGCTTTATTACTTATAAATAAAATTTAATTTGTTGAAAATTAAATATTCTTGATCAGAAAAAAAATTAAAATAAATGCTCTAGTGCTATAATTAATTAGTCTTGAGTGTTTATTATTTTTAAAAAAATTTTAATGTTTATTTTAATTGAGTATTTAATATTATTGAAAAGATAAGTAATACTTTAAATGTTTTTAAGATTTTATCTATATATTTAAAATTTCTGAAAATGTACAAGTAAACACTAAGTATTTTTTTTATTAATGATAATTTTAAGAGAATGAAACTTTCAATCTAAGTTCTTTATACAGTGATATATGAAATTTTCACTGAATTAAATGTTGTCTATTATATGTGAGAACTCATATTAGAGATCATGGATTTGGTGGTTCATTCAAGTCCGAAGTTCGATCCGATATTAGGTTGAATTTGCAGTTTGGGCTTGAAAATTAAAGCCTGATAAAAAATTGGTTAAATTTAAACTCATCATTTAAAGTCCAAACTTGATTCCAACCAATACTTATTATTTTTTATTATATTTATAACTTAGTTAATTTGATATTTGATTAGAATATGATATTGTATTTTGTAAATTTTAAAAAGATTTTTGAAGATATGTCAAGTAAGGAATCTATTAAAGAATTTACTAATTTATTTTTAGTTACTTTAAATTTTTTTATGTAATTTAATTTGAGCTTATAATTTTTTTGTTAGATTTTGATTTACATATTTTTGTAATCTTTTTGTAAAAATTTATTTGAATTTGTTATGTTATACTTATTAATTATTATGTGAATTTATATTTTTAAAATTTTATTTTATTTATTTAAGAAAATTTGATAATATTTGGACAAAATTAATCAGATTTGAAATTATTTGTTATATATAAAAACGACTTTGCCTAAAGTAAAAACATAAGCCTAAAAAATAGATCAAATCTAAGTCAATCTAACTTTCATTTTTTTAAGACCTTACATGAGATGGAACTAACCCATGAACATATTTGAGTGTAAGCTTGAGACTCCTATTCCTATGGAAAGAATATTCACATCTCATGCAAAGCCCGCCATAAAAGATGATTTCCCACTTCCCACTAAAATTACCAACTCCTGGAAAAGTAATGCCTGGCCTTCACTAAGCACCAAAGCCACCCGTCCTTTCCACTTGCTGATAAAAAGGAGGAGGAATTGTTAAGTAAAAGAGAGAAAAAGCCATACCACCAAGTCCTTTCCACTTGTTGTTTTTTTTTCTCTATTATTTTGTCATGGCGTTCCAATGATCTCAGACAATGAAAGCATTATTTACTGAGAATAGGCAGCGTCAGAACACAACATCGAAAAGTTATGCGAATTATCTTATAAAATATCTTAGCCACATTGGCAATCCAACCTACATGATTAGACATTTCCCATTCAGTATCATTTTGTTGATTTAAGTCATCCAATCCAAAATAATTGGAATTTTAAATTTTGATCAAATTTTGTCCGTAATTTATTTTCATTTAATATTGAATTTTGTTAATATTTTTTAGTTTTATGAAATTACATTTTTAATTTTGTTGATTTTTTTTTTTAACTTTCGTTGATAAATTTAAAAGAATGCCCTAAAAGCTTGAGTGGAAGCTAGTGATAAATGGAAGCTTAACATTTTTATTAATTTGTTACCATTTATGAATCTCAATTTTATATTGTTGTTTACAGTGTGAAATAATTTTGTAATGACATTTTATATCTTTATCTATTTAATAAATAATTTTGCCTTCTAAAAAAATTTGACTCATCGTTGATAAAAATATTATTACTTTACTGAGTGGCATCTTTCATCCAAATTTGAAGTGCTGAAGGGTGAAAAAAAAATGAAAATCTTATGCATCTTTCATGACAGAAAGTGTTATGCCTCGTCAATATTAATTAGGGTAATAAACTTCATATCAATCAATTTACGCTTACTGAGGAGGTCTCCCACAAATCTTACTGTCTTAATCAAATCACATTTATAACCTTTTTTCCAGTGGTAATGATGAGGTTCTTAGTGTTTTGCTGACTGCTGTATATTTTTTTTTTCCGAGTCAGATAAATTTTATTAATCAACCAAAAGTTTTAAAAAATTAGCATGAATTGGTAAGAAACAAACTCCCAGGCAATCCAATCGGGAAAAATAGTACAGAAGATTCAAACTCTCAAAGGAAGGCACGGGCATTCACTAATCATTTTGAAAATTCATAAAATAGATCTGTTGATCATATTTTTTTACATTTCAAAGATTATGATTATTCATTCAAAATATGTTCGACCATGAAATAGTATTTCTAACCCCAATTAAAGCTTATAAATATTTGCATAAACTTTCTTTTTCAAATAATTTTATATACAATTTCTCTCAATCTCTTAAATTTTCAAAACTTTCTCTTTACACGCTATTTTCTAGTTTAGGTTTCAATGAGTTCATAATAAGAATTTAAAGTACAATTGAATTTTTCAAAGAGTGCGTCATGAATAACAATTTCTAAATCATTCACACCGGTGTAAAGAAATTATTATTCTTAAGATAATTTTCTGGAGGAACTTTACCTACCCAAAATTCTTTTACTCCAAAATTTCTTCAAGTTCAAACAACTGCTTCATCGGACACTGACAACGGATTTTCCCCAAGCGTAATATTAGATAGGCTATCAGGCCACACCGAGGAAGTCAATGCCACCAACAAGATCTTATGATTAATCCTGGCCTTTAAATATAGATACCAAGACCGATGTTTCTTTTCTATCGGCATTCATTAGCTTACATGAAAAGGACCCAAAAAAAAAAAAACACACATTATTGAAGTATTTTAGATTGCATTCCCTGTAGGAGTAGGACTTATTGATCAGATCATATACAATTTTTTAGCCTATTTTTTAACATTTATCATATTCATATACAATTTTTTACCAACTTTTAGCTCGTGTTATTTTTCGTGTTTTTTATTTGTATCATTTTCGTATCATGTCATTGTGTCATTTTTAAAATTGTCATATCTAATCAAAAGGTTGTTGGCAATGCCAACTATATTCCTCTTTTTGGAAATGATAATTTATTTGAGTGATAATTAACTTTCCTTCCCACCGAAGAAGAAAAAAAGTAAATAGCTATTGCTTTTTATTAGATATGTTAATTTGTATATAAAATTTATATTCATATCGTATAAAATTATGTTTATATCATATAAAATATAAAAATTTATATCAACATATCAAACATAAAACTTCTAGTTTAACTTTTACTTTTATTTACTTTTATTTGTAACCAAAAAAAAAAAACTTTTACCATATTCATATATAACTTTTAGCAAATTTTTAACCTCTGTCACTTTCATATATTTATATCATGTCAAATTACCAAATATAATTTTTACTATCACTTTGATCTCTCTTATTTCCAGGAAATATAGAACTCAATCCTCAATTTCCACCATAATTGCTCCCAAGAAATCATGAAGAGTAGTGCAGCTCAATTTTCAGCGTGCTGATGCAATGTTTATAATGTTGGGATATAATACAAAAATTATTACAAATTACAACGAAAGTAATGCCTCGAAACAAATATTTTATAATCAGTTCACCATGCGCTTGGCTGCAACGGTGCCGGTGCCTCGGCAGAAAAGTAATAGAAAAAAAATGACGACGCAGTTTCAAGCTCTGCACCCGGCGTTATTTGAGATGATTGTATAATGCTATAGTTTTTCAAGTATGATTTTTGGCCAAGCTTCAGACGGTGATATTGAACTTGATTGGCTCAGGTTGAATGGCCTTCTGCACAAGCTCGGTTTGTTCCCTCACATGAACCTGATAGAAGCCGGTTGCAGTAGCAGCAGATGGAGCACGACCCACATATCTGATATCTTCAAAGGTTCCTCTATCCAGAGCATTCATTGAAGTGGCAAGACGAGGTTCAATGTAACTGAATGCACCCATGTTCATCGGTTCTTCTTGGCACCAAACAATCTCCGCATCTGAAGTAAAACCCCAAAATAAAATCAGAAATCATGTCTCAAAACCGAAAGAAAAAAAAATAGACTCAGAATGCATGAAAAGTTACTAAACTAACAATACAAAAGCCGCCATTGCTGGGACATCCAGTTTCTCTATAAAAGAAAGAGGAAGAGACGGGCTTCAAAATGAATTAAAGTTTTAAGAAACCTAATGAAATTTATTCAGCAGCCAGCACTTCTTTAGCAACTATACCCCAGTGAATTCTCAAAAACATTTTCAACCAAAATATAAATATAACATACTTCACATTTGTGTCTTTAGTTTCAATGAGCACTATAGATCAAGTCTAGATTAAGTTTGAACTACATACTTGGATATCGCTTGAGCTCTCGCTGGATGAGGTCATAAGGGAATGGGCACAGCTGCTCCACACGACATATAGCAACATCAGTAGCATTGGTCTTCTTTCGCTCATCATCAAGCTCATAGTAAACCTGAAAGCAGACAGAATATTGATTTTTGTATCAAAAACTATTAAAGAAATATTAAACCTGCAAACACTCTGGTAGGCTCATGAAGCTTTAGCTTGAAGCCCAACAAGGTAACACAATTTATGAGCTCTTAGTTGTCTGGTTCACTCTATCAGATTACATTCCAGAATTACAATTCATACAAGAGGAATATAAGCAGACCAATGACATAACCCACCTTTCCGGA